>CM067086.1:10679148-11313791 GCA_034008185.1 Gorsachius magnificus
TCAGGATTTCAGCAAGGTGTAAAGCTTAATCTCAAAAGTGGAGATCGTCAATAAAGGATCTCAAGCCCGCTCCTTCAGCTATAGCTTGATGCTATTGTTACTACTCAAGATAAATTATGAGCAACTATCATGAAAAAAAAGTCAAATCTTCGGCTGCTTTAGAAAAATTCTCCCTTTAAAAATAATATGTCTCTAAAAGACAACAGGCATATTTACTAATCAGTTGAAGTATTTAACATGTGACAACATAATTACATTGTTTACCTTAATTGTGACAGAGCTTCTTTCCTCATATTTGCACTCACAACGTAAACAGTATGCTTCTACATCAGGTCCAGGGACAGGCATAGGCTCAACCACGTGAAGACAATCACTGAAGAAAGACAGAAACTGTTCAGTCACTTTTGAGCTGATTTTAGCTTACCTGTTCCACTATGCATACAGACCCCAGCTGCACAAGGTGAGAAGCCACCTTTGCTTAAGTTCAGCCATTCTAAATTAGAGGTATCCAAGATGTAAAATAAATAAATCACTACTCCACAATTATTTTACTTAAACAAGAAATTCAGCTATTGACAAGCTGCTAAACGAGTTTTAAGACCTTTCCAACTCAATACAATGTTTTAATTTTTCAGTGAAAGTATTAAAGCTGGTAGCATAACAAGTCCAAGGATTTGAATCCCAGCATGAATGCATCATTTGACACTGACATCATGGATGAAAGTAAATTCCAGCTATACACTTCTTTCTTCATCACATTCAAAAGAGCCTTATTCTATCCTTCCACTATCTGAAGGGAGATTAACCTCTCTTTGGTGTTCTTGAACAGAAGTTCTTTTTTTTCTTGCCATCACAAGTTACAGGCACTGAAGAAAAAAACACAAGTCTAAGCAACAAAATAGTGAATAAATAGCATTCAGTTTTCAGCACCAGACCCAGATGAGAAAACACATTATGACTTGATTACAAAAATATAATTCAGTCCCATGACAAAAAAAGCACGGCTGACAATCTTATGGGCACTCTATACCACAGCACTAAAATCCAGCTGCCATGAGACAACTGCTTCCACCAATAACTTATGTAATTTGCATCTTTTTGCTGACTCAGGTTGGCTGTTCAGAGTTCACATCCCAGAGTCCCTGCAGAGCACTGACAGAACAAAAATCATGGTTTTGCCTTTATCCTGGTTAACTCAATGTTAGCCCAGTCAGAAGGAGGCAATAAAACAAAATACCCTAAGTGACAGCAGCAGCCCAGGAATCAACACTCCACTGGGCTAGATTACAATGCTGCAAACACATGGCCAGACACCAAACTCATCTCTTCTGTTTTCTTTGTGTTTCTTCTTCATAACTAAAACTATTGATTGTCAAGTCATATCCGCTGGAGGGGAGCAGAAGGCTTTCTCATTTATTTGAAAGTAGAATTACATTCTCCTCCATGGGGTAGTGCAGCATTCAAGCTACAAAACCAAAAATGCTTGCAAGTCATAATCTATACAATTTCTGTTCATATGACTGAAAGCATGCAGCACATTGATGCAAAAGTATAGTAGAAAGCTTGTACAGTAGTAAGTCTGTTACTGTGAATATATCGTATCTTAGCATCAGCACTTTTTTCTCCAGTTCAGTGTTTCAAGTTGCTAAGAAGTATAAAATCTATCAGAGCCTTAGGATTTTGACAATGTGTTTCTTTGCACTGTGATTCCATGGCAATTTTAGAGGAAACTGTAGAAAAGGCTGATCCTCTTCTAAATTAGTTTGCCACTCAGCTGCCTCTACATTACCACCTTCTCCCTTGTGCCCACAGTAACAGCACCAAGGAAGCAGTTCTTCCAAGGCAAGCCAGGCTAGTCAGAGGGCAGCTTCTGCACAGACAGATTTCCAGGTCATTCAGCTTGTAGACAGGGTGTCCTCCCTCCCTCCGTGACCATGACTACAACTGCACTCGGTCTCTGTCCACCAATACTTTCAAAGCACAAAATACAAACACCAACGCCTTCTGAGTGGGTTATTTAACCCTGTAGGTGCTTAGCCTTAGGCATCACTGTGCTTGCCTAGCGCATTATCCATCAGGGTGGGATTGCCTGCAATAGTTCCAAAACTCAATTGAGCAGGGTGAAGGCTTTTATTGGTGTCAAAGCACTCCAGCCCATACTGATGTTAGCATAGCGTGCTGTTTGCCAGTCTGAAGCCAAAGAACAGACCACTCCAAGTAAAAGAACCGAAGCATCTAAATAAGAGTATCACGATGCACGTTACAGGTTCAACACTAAAAATTAGATTTTCGTTTTATGTCTGGACAAGCCAGCAGTAAGTGATCATTATACTGTACGTAATTCATAAAACCACTAAAAATTGATCTGGCTCTTGTCTCACAAGTAACTGATCTAAATACCTAAAGGATGGTGCACATCAGCCAGTTCTACTCAGTAACAAGTCACTTGCACTGATGCAGAAGCCAAATTATGGCACTGAGTTTGCAATTTTATTGCACATAAACTAGCAGCTGAGCCTTTTAGAAGTGGCAAGAAGATACCTCAAACAGAAGATGAAAGCCATAAAATGTTCCCAGATGGTCACTTAAGAAATTATCTCAACAAAACAAGATTTAAGATAGGAAAATAGATTTGAGATTCTGTATGCATGAGTATCTGTCACCATAAAAATTAGTCAAGCCTTCAGAGATAATTTTTCTTTCAATCAGTACCAATATTGATTTAAAGGGAAACAGGGTCTTTTCTGCTAATAAGGCGCACACTAAGCAGTACCCACTGAAAAAATCCATTTTCATTTGCAGAGTGATAATGAAAAATAAAGCCAGTAACACTGCTACTCTGAAATGTCTGCTGCAGCTAGAATTCTCCCAGTATGTTTCATTGCTGCAACTTAATTTGTCATAGTAGGACTAATGTTGTTAATGTGGGACAAAAATAGTAATTTCAACTGGACAGTACATTTTATGTTTATTAGTTTAGATTGAAATTTACAGTGTTGTTTCTCACAGTTCTCCTGTAAGTAATTTAATAAGTTAAGGCACAGCTCTACACATATCTGTATCACTAATTTTATTCCTGTAATTATTTTTGTGGGCCTACTCAGGAGCATGAAATTTTCATAATCAAGATTCCAACCTGCTGCTACTTGTCAGACTGAAAAGTCTTTTATGAATTCTTAATGTAACTGCAAAAAAGCCAATACATCAAGAAGTATTTTTATAGGTTGACCCAAGAATCTCTGAGCACTTCCAACATCAATGCAACTTCAAACCATGGTGTTTTATTTGTATGATTCACAGAGACAATGATACTTAAGGTGAAATTACACAAAGGAGCTATACCAATGTAACAGATTACTGTCATCTTCCTTTCTTCCCCAACCCCTCATCACCAGCCACACACATCACTCCTCAGCTTGGAGAGGAATCTGACAAATGCCATAGCTGGCCTAAGCAATACAATGGAGGACACAATGGAGGACCTTGCTGGGGCACAGATATGCAAGAGCTCCCTCTCCCTCCCCCTCTCTCTCCTTCCCTCCCTCTCAAAAAACATGTTGTTAGATGGCTCAGGCCATGTCATGCACTCTCTGACTGCAATTCTGAGGAACAGAGATGTCCAGAAACAACAGTCTCTAAATGATAGAATGGGTTTCAAGAGTGGAGAAAGAGGAGACAACAGTCCTGAGTCCTAGTTCCACAGCCATGCTCCCTTGCCATTTCAAATCACTGAATTCAAATTACAACACCCTATTCCCTTCTACTACTTCCAAGTCTAAATAACTAACTAAACATGTAAGCAAGCAAACAAAAACAGAAGACAGGGGAAAACTACAGATTTCAAGCCTTACCCCTTGCTAGAGCTGACTTCTGGAATACTCTTAAAAGAAAAGTTCCAGTAAGTTATGCAAGAGACATAATTTCTCCTGGCACCACCATAGAGACTCACGTATAAGCAGTATGGAACAAGTCTTTAACCAGTAAGGCTCATTATAACTTTTTTCATGCAACACACACTTACCAGTCTTTCTGTGAAACATTTTTGTTGTAAATATGGCCCGAGTGGTCTTTGTAAGGAGGGCAGATGCATTTACAGCGGACATCCTCATAATTCTGTAAAGTAAACAACATGCTTCAAATAAATTATCATTGGTAACCATAATTCTGTCCTCCCTATCCACAAGAGAAACAACTCTGTAAGAAAAACTAGTAGAGGGACTACTACAACCTACAGTCCTCTTGTCTTAAACAGAAGCAGGATGTGAGGTAGAGAAAAAAGTGCAAAACTGGAATTCCAAACGAAGGCAAAGTAAATGTGAAAAATTATAGAAACTTGTAAAAGCAAGTTTTAGAGAAACAAGTTAACATTTGCATAAGCAACAACAGGTACTGCAGAAAGCAGTAACGAGAATTAACTGTTATGGACAGCAAGAAAGAAGTAGCACCCAAAATTAACATTTAGATCACTACTGGGAAAAATGGAAATTCAGAAAAAGATCACTTTGTGTAACATATTAAAATGGGATAACCCATTCCTTTCCCAAATTGCACAAAAGAAGTGGTTGAGTCCCCATCCCTGGAGGTATTTAAAAGATATGTAGATGTGGCATTTAGGGACATCGTTTAGGGGTGGACTTGTCAGTGCTAGGTTAACGGTTGGACTTGATCTTAAAAGGTCTTTTCCAACCTAAACAATTCTATGATTCTAAGAATGGAAAACCTTATGGAAAGAACAGAGATGGTCAGCAAGGGGTTATAGGTGAAAGCATTCTCAAACCGAAATCAGAGTAACTTATTTGAGCAAATACGAGATAGAGAAGAAACCTGGTTTATCTAAAGTTCAAGGCAATTGCCAACGGCATTACAAAAAAATGTCTTCAGAAGCACTGGTAATAACTTCTAGACTAAACAATCCAGTCAGAGTAATGCTAAGTGGGTGTACGTCAGTTGGAATCCCTTGACTGCACCATACACCAAGTCACCTCTGGACTCGCCATAGAGAAGTCAAACGGCAGATTATCATTAAAAATGAGAAAATTGAGACATGCAGGTAGTTGACTTTTCCTATTCGGAAACGCAACCTTCTTGGTCAGTTGCAGGGACCCTAAGATTGTAGTCCCAAATACTAACCCAAAGGACCAAGTGCAGAGCACCTGCGGACACTCAAGCCAGGTAAGGCAACAGGGGCCGGCATGGCCACCACAGAACCAGCGAGAAGAGCTGGCTCCGAAAGCGGGGCTCCGCGCTGACGGCGAGGCGAGGCGCGGGGCAGCCCCCAGCCCCGGCAGCCACAAGAACAGCAGCTCCGTCTCCAGCAAGGCCGCCTCAGCGAATGCGCGACTGACACCGAGCACCGCGTCGAAACTACATGTACTGCTACAAACGGAAGGCTGGCGCAGCAACCGGCGACGCCAGGCAGACGGGCCCCGCTCCTCCCGGCTGCCTCACGGGAACGCCGCGCACCCGGCCCCGCCGCCCGCTCCAGGAGACCGCGGGGCCGGGGGGGGCAGTACCCGGCCGAAAACACCGGCTCCGGCCTCCAGCTACAGCAGGCCCCGGCGGCGGGGCGGACGAGGGGAGGGGGGGCCCCGGTACCGGGAGGGGGGGGGGAGCACCCCGGACCCCCCCCCCCCCCGGCCCCACCCCGCTCACCTTGGCTCCAGCGCCCAGCCCCACCAGAGCGGCCAGAGCCAGCAGCGAGCAGAGGCTCGCCCAGCCCCCGCCGCAGGCCGCCATCTCGGGCCCCGACCGCTTATCACCGACGCGCCGCCGGCCCCCCGGCGCCCGCCGCCATCACTTCCGCCTTCCGCTGGCCTCACGTGAGGCGGCGTCCGGCCGCGATGGCGGCCCCCGCGGGAACGGCGGCGCCGACGGGTGGTTCCGGGGAGACACGGCGTGTCTGTGGGGGCCGGCCGGCCCCACGCGGGATCCGCTCCCCCTCCAGGCTCGGCGGGCACGGCGTGCGGGCAGCGCCGTGAAGGGCGCCCTCCGGCAGGCCTGCGCTGCGGCCGGGACGGGATTCAGGCCGAACGCCCGCCGTGCGGGGTGCGGGGCCTGCTGCCCCCCGGGGCCCGTTACCCGCCTGCCCCCACAGCGCCAACGGCTCCTCCCGCCCGTGGCGTGGCCAGCGGGGCGCCCCCTGGCAGTGACGCGGCGGGGAGCACACGAGGGTCAGCGCAGGAGCCGCTCGGCGCAGGCCAGCGTGGGCGGTGCCCGTGTAGTATCACGCAGTGATAACAGGCGGCGCTCTGAAGTGGGGCGTTCAAGGGGCAGATAATCCAGTGTTTCCACACCCGGACATAGGCGAGCAATTTATATAAATCTCAATGCATTTTGTAGCCAGATAGGCGGGCAGACTTGTTTCCCTGAGAACGTGCCGCTGAAATCCAGCAGCGTTCCTTACTCGCAGCGTGGTGGTGAACTTTCGCCGCCCAGGAGCGGTGCTCGCTGCCTTTCGGAGGGCAGTCGGCGTTGGTGAGACGCAGCCTGCCCAGCCGTAGTCCCTTGAGACCTGGCAGAGCAAGCGGCTCCCAACACCTGCCTCCCGGGGGGGAGCCCCCCAAGGCGGCTGATGCCGCTAGGGCTGGGCCTGCCCCTTGCACGGCAGCCTCTGCCCAGCGCCCGCTCCAGCCCAGCTGGGCAAAGCGCTCGGGCTCGTTCCAGCTTCGCTGACACACTTCACGCCAGCACCGCAGGCTGCGTCGCGCAGCCCATTTATTCCCTCTCCTCTTTTTTTATGCCTCGTGTCTTTCTTATATCCATCTTCTGTCCTAAACTGCTAAGTAGCAGCACTGTACATCGTCAAAAACCGGTCTATGCCCTCTTTCCTTCCCCAGCCCTTCCCCAGTAAGTGGCTGTAATGTCACAGGAGCAAAAATAATCCTTTAGATACAGTATATTTTTCAACTGTGCAATTACACTTTGTTTTAATACAGTGAATTGTGTAATACTAACTGTGCATCAGGCATCTTGGTAAAGGAGCTTGAGTTGCTATGGAAACACAAATCACCTTTATTTAAAATTCAGGGAAAATTGCCAGCAGAGGGTAATGAGCACACATCAGGTTTCAGCCTTAGCCAAACAATTTGTCTGTTTAATGACTGTATCTGCAATGAAAGTGTTTTGAAGCGTGAAGGTGGCTCTGTGTCTTCCTCGCCACCCACGCTCACAGTCTACGATGGGCGAATTGACTGCTGAGTTGAAAAACATGCTGAATCTTTAGAAAAACACATCTCGAGTTTTGAGCTGAAGTAAATAATGTGCAGTTTCAGAGGCATCACTGCATTTGGAAGAGCTCAGAGTGGGAAAAGATTTGTAATAGAGTCCAATATACTAATTTTCTAACACACTCAAAGAGTTGTAATACACACGTAATAAATGCACTTTTGTTTTGTATGGCTGAAAGAGGCTTTGGGACCTTTAAACCCAGTTTTAGAGCTTCCTCAAATTCAGGGACACCAAAAAAAGAAACAGGAGCTCATGAGCCACAGGCTCTTGGTGGTGCAGGAGATAAAGATTACTTCTAGAAGATGAGTCCGTTCTTCCCCTAGAAAACAGTAAGCAGTGATTTCATAAGCAAAATTGCTGGATGAATTATTAAAAAAAAAAAAAGTACTGGAAGCTTTTATCTTAACACTTAGAATTTTGTAGGGGTTTTTTTTTTTAATTTAATCGTCAGCACACTAGTATCAGAAGCAATACACTTAAACCACAGTAAAAAAAAAAAACCCAACAAAACAAAAACAGAAACAAAAAAACCCAAACAAACAACAATGAAAAAAGTTTAAAAATGCAAAGGAAGGGTGATTTTTAAGGACAAAAATTATTAAACGATTGTCCTGACCATAACAGCCCTATTTACAGCTGCTCTTCAGCTATCTGGTCTTCCAGAAGGGCTGAAGATGGGTTTCATCTTCAGAAGAGCTCTGGAAGGTTTATCTGTGGAGTCCGAGCTTCAGTGGTGTGCAGCTCAGTCCTTACCAGACCAACCCTCTTCTTGTTAATGGAGCTGAGCTCTCAGATCTAATTTGCTTTTTAAAAATAATATAGAACGTGCTTCAATAACAAGATTTGTTTTGAGAGCTGCGTCCACGCTCTGGCCTCTCTAAGCTAAACCTTGAGCTTTGCTATCAGTGCACTGTGTTGAATTACAAGTGAGCTTTTTACAGTTTTGTAGCTTCTGTCAAATTTGTCTCCATCATCAAGACTCACACAACTAGTTCACCCCGAGAGCTGATGGCAGTCCATCTGATCATTCAAAGATTCTGCTTCTGAGGCTTGGGGGAGAGCAAAATCCTGGTCCCATCCCACAGAGAGGGTGAGCTGTGGGGCGCAGCAAACCCCCCTGGGCCATTGGGGCACAGCCTGAGCTGAGCTTTCAGGAGCAAAAGGCAAGACCGTGCAACAGAGGACACAGCACAGGCGGTGCATCCCTAGCTGTTGGGGGGCAGCTGCTCCAGGGGTGTGTCTTTTCTGCTCAGTCACCTTATAGAAATGGCTTATAAAGAGCTTTATATTTCCAGGTGCTGTATGTGCAGAGCCGGCTTCAGCTTTTTCATTCCTGTCACAGGAGCCTTCCCAAAGTCTCATCACCACTGTAGCCAACAGTGCACTAAGCCGTGTCTCTGCTCCTCCTCACTGTGCTGCACTGACTCACATGTGAATAAGAGTATTTTAAAACCTTTGCCCTGCAAAATAAATTTATGCACTAAGTGGTAATAACATTGGATTCCACTGTGCTGTGGCAATTTGTGTAGGGTTGCTTTGCACTCTGCAGCTGAACAGGCATTCACTGTCATGGGGTGGATGTTCCCCAGGGCAGGTAGGGTAGACAGTATTTACCATAATTCTAATCATCTGCATTATGATTATTTCTTACTAATGCAAATTACCATCTTCTTATGTCAGTTCAGCCTATTCACATTCAGAACTTGCCTGCTTCCCTTCCTTTTCTCAGCTGAGAAAATCTTTTCATTATCAACAATGACATGAAAGAAAAATCTGAAGGGATTATGTAAATAAGTAATTGAATCAGCACTTCTGCAGCCATTGCCAACATGAGAGCAATGTGACATTTGCACAAAAAGAAAAACAAAATAAATACAGATTGTCTTTTGTCTATGCCCTATGTTCAGTTAAAAAATTAAAAGGATGGCAGCAGTTGTTATTACAGCAGCCTTTACTTAGCAAAGAAGTGTGGGAAGCAATTAATTACAATGTCAATTGCTCTCGGCTAATGAGAAATTCACCTTTCAGCAGATTGGTCATCAGCATCCGTTTGAATATGTTCTGTCACTGGTACTGCATCCCTTAAAATAAACAGTGCAGTTTTGTCTCTTGAGTTCTGTTTTGGGCCAAAACCCTAGTGGCTCTGTTCAGGTCTAGCTGGTATTCTGGCCTCGTGGTCTTTGGTCTCTGGAGAATGCAAAGGGAAATCGATGCCAGGGGGATGTTGATGGGGTACAAGGTTTACAATAAAAGCAAGCTTTCCAAATATAGTTCATCTCAGAGACCCATTACATTACAGTAATGCAATGTAATGGCTGGTGGCTTCCTTCCATAACGGAGGCATTATTTTGCAATCTGCTGTTAGAAGTTACGTAAAGCCTTTCACAACAGAAATATATGTATGTAGAAAGGACAAGCTATACAAACTGTTTACCTCTGTATTTCTATATTCATATTGATATTTATGATAATGAAGTAAATGGAGGGAAGTGCTGAGAGAGCTCTGTATCTATTTTATCTTTCTGTTTCAGTGAATCCACTCTTGACTTTTCTGCGGGCTGTAAGAGTTCAAGGTCCCTCTCTGTTAATGCAAGGTCAGTCAGTACTCTCGCACACTGGAGCATTTTGTTAGTACCAGCTGGCTCCCCGTATCACACGCATGGGGAGCATGCAGTGTTCTGCATATGGTTTCAATTAGTGACATATGTCATGCTTCATCAATGCAACTCCTGGTGCATGCCCCTTCCTTCAGCAAATACAAGGAACAGCAGCCTGTAGATGAGAAGGGGGCTTCAGCTGCTTAACCATGATATGAAGTCCACAGCTCTGACTTCATCCCTTGCAGCATGAAGAACAGCTTCTACATTTGCTTATTTAACCCAAAATTTATTAACAGTCTCCACCAGGCCTGACCTAGCAGGACCTTGAGCACCCTGTGTGCGTTGCCAGCGGGAGAGACAAGGTCGGCACTGCTCCACATGCTTTGTCTCGTACTCCCTCTTCTTCTCCCCAGGAGAGCTTTTGCCAACGCATGTTTGCATGGAAGCAGCTATGCCCCAAAAAGGCTCACAGTTTCTTCCCCATGCAGAGTAATCCACTGGGATTACTGTAACAAATCCATCCTCCCTGTTTCCTATTCAAAGGGATCAGCACTAAAAAGAAATTCTCTATGAATCCAGAACATGCTCTACCCAGTGCCAGCAATTTCATTCCAACCTTTGCTGCAACCTGCATGGAAACACCATAGCCAGTGAGAGATATGCTGAAGGCCACGCAAGACTGCAATTATGGTACAACTACAGGCCTTTTTGTGGTAAAGTTTATCATTAGTTTTCTCAAGCTTTTTGCTAAGCAGAGGGGCTTTAATCAATAATCTCAACAAGTAAACTGGGAACCCCTCCATGCTTTGGCTCCATTCTCTTCCCTTGCCTGCTATTTTGGTCACTTCTCCAAAGCACACATCAAGCAAGCCCTGGATGGATGTGGGCCCCCTCATTCACACTTCAGTGTCGATAGGAAATGAGGAGCACACACTCAGCATCTTGCTGGCCTGGGTCAGCAGTAGCAATGCGGTTACACTGCAGATGCCTGCTTTAATTAGGAGCTCTTTACTTTTTCAGAGGACCTGGGGAAGATAAAATGAATGCCTGGAGACAATGAATTGAGTTTTGCTCTTTTAACCTTTTTTCAATTAGCATTTTCAACCTTTCTCAGATCTTGGCTTACCTATTGCATTTGGTTCTATTTTCACTGGTCTCTGCGGTGCAACATTAACAATATTCTTTTTTTATTTTTTAGATACATCATCTCTTCTAACTGCAAGAGCAGGAATCTCCGTATTCTTCTTTAGGCAGGAAACCATTCTTAACCATTGCTTATCCTTAGCAACCACAGTATCACACAAGGTAATTCTTATAAACATAGAGAAAATTCTAATAATTCCACATATGTAGACTTGCACAGAGGAGGTAAATTGCAGTAAAAGGCAGCATTGTGCAAAGAGAGTCAGATACTTCAGATGACCACAAATATTGACACTATAGCAGTATTTTGTATTTTTCGTTTGTATGCTGTGGCAACGTACACACTGGGCTCAACCCTTTGTCTTCCACCATTAATCATTATGGATGCCAAATTCGCAGGCTGTTAAAATGTGCGCAAACAGTGAAAAATCAAGTGAAGTCATCTAAGTAAACAAGGCCCTCAGTAACTGCTTCCTAACATGACCTTATTTCAGAGAGTTCCTAGAAGAAATTGTGGTTCCACCAGACATTTTCAGTGTCAGTCCTTTCGCTCTGACATCTGTGCCTAGATGCTCCCTTGGTTGGTGTAAAGCCTTGCTCCATTCAGATCAGAAGGAGTAACACCACTTTCACACAAAGGGAGTTTCTGGCCTTTGCGTTTCATTCAGATTAAATCTCTGCTAGAGACAGCCTAATAGCTGGCTCTCCCAGTGCTGCTGAACGGCATTGATTTTATGCCACTGCATTGCCAGAGTTTGTGTGGAAGACGTGGCATGGCGGATGCCCTACTTGCTCTGTTCCCATGACAACACCCTGCAAAGCAGCTCCCTGTGAGCTTCCCCACTGCCTCATCACATCCAACAGCCGTGCCCAAGCTGCAACTTTCAACCCCAGACAACGCCTCTCCCTTCAATTAGTAAGAAGAGTTTTACAAGGAAAAAAAGGTCTATTTGAAATAGCGATGTTCTGATTGTCAGAGCAAAGCATATTAAGCTCTCCACCACCCAAACACTGGGAGGATGGCTGACTTTGGTTTGCCGTTTTACACTGTGCACTGCTGCTCAGTAATGTAATTGGGAATGACTTGATTTTGCTCCAGGGACTATATTTGTTTTCACTGGTGCTGGGTACAGTGGTGCCTGATTCTCCATGTATGCTGAAGCAAATTAAAATATAACAGCACTTTCAGGTAACTCCTGTTTTCATGTAGTAGAAGGCAAGGAGTTGCTTGGACTAATTATTGTGGAGAGAATGATCTGCTTTTGTTGGGGGTGAGCCTCTTCCTGCCCGTCCTCCAAAAGCTGTATGCCTCCTGGGAGTGCCCCAAGAGTGAGGCCTTCACAAGGGCCAAATACAGATTGGTCAAGCCAGCAGGCCTCCGGGCAGAAAGAAGTCTTTGGAGCTGATGCTTTTGGCTTGCAGATGAGAAACGTGGAGCATAAAGATGAGTTCAGGGCATTGAAGCTGGGTGGCAGTGGAGGAAAGTGAGCTAAGTTTTCCTGCCTGCCTGTCCAGTGCAGTGCTATAGTGAGTTGGAGGATGATTTTTTTTTTTTTTTAAGTTAAAAATATTTTAAACCATTTTTTCCAGTACAGATTCTAAGTTAGTTTTGCTTTTTATATGTAGACCGAGAACTCAGTCTGTGGCTTTGGTTGCACCACTCCCAGTTGCTCAGTATGTGCCTCAAGAAGTACATGTTGTCATCCAGATAGGAGGAAATCAAAATTAGGCTTGATAACCAAGAAAGGTCTGGGATCCTTACTGGCACTCACTGAAAGGCTGGAGCCCACAGAGGGAATTCTCCAAGCCTGCTCAACTGAGAGGTTTTCTGAGGCGCAAGCTGACTTAATCACCACTGATGTCCTGGAGCGGCAAGTGCCTGTAAGAGGCCATCATGGCTGTATCAGCGAGCTGGACCCTATGGACCCTTCCTCTGACCAGTGTTCTAAGCATCCCTCGCCTCGTGTCTCTGTGCGTGACTCAAAAGGCTTGCACAACCCCGACTCAGGAGCTGGGCTCACCCTCACAGGGGGGATGCCAACAGGCCCATAGGTGACAGCACATAACCCATCCTGGGTGTTTGTCCCACCAGAAGTAACTGAACTCATTGTGCCCTGGCTGCTGCATCTGAGTTTTATCACACTTACAAAGACTTGGTATAAAATCCACTGCAAAAGCTCGTTGCCCTGGTAGACAGAAAGCGGTTTGTACCTTATGAGATCAAGGTATCTGCGGAAAAGCTGTTTGTCCTGCCACTTGGTGACTGCAACATGCATATTTTTGATTTGGTCCGTCATTCAGTGTTGTCCAGCCCAAGCATTTCTGTGACGTCAGCATCAGCCTGCGCATTACCTTCCACTTCATTCAATTACTGGCTAATCTGCTATTCCATTTCATTTGATCTGAGCATTAAAGACCAAATCACGTGTACTGCAAATTACGCAATGTCCATCTTTAACTTGGACGGCTTCAGGCAGGTGCTGAGGAACAATTAGATCACTGGCTGTAGAAGCTGCCATTTAACTAAGGAAGAAAAGACAACTCTAAATAAGACAGATGCAGAGAGCACCCAAAGATTGCTCACACTGATAATGAAAATTAATCAAACATCATTAGCAGTCTCCAGAGAGCTCAGTACATCATGTGCTTCTGAGATGTGCTTGTGGTTGTCCTCTGCCTGACAAGAGCACCCGCTTCTCTCAGCTCAAGGGCAGAAAGGAGCTTTGATGCATCATGAAAAATATCAAAATTTTGAGCCTTTTTCAAACAGAGCAGAGTGGCTTTTTTTGAAAGCTGCTTGGGCCAGCCTGCAATTTAGTGGTGCCAAGCAGCCATGAACTCTGGGGAGGTCAATAAATGCATGCAGGTGATTCTACTAAATATATAGCTTTTTTTTTTCTTCCTAATAGAGTGGGACTTACCTGGAGGCAGTCCACTCTGAGCAATGCTTCCTGGAAGGCAGCTTCTACAACCATCTAAATGCAACTGTGATGGCCTTCAGGGTAGGCAGCACATTCCACACAGGAGAGCTGTGGGGAGAGTTGGTTATTAACACCAGTCTCTTATGGATTATTTTAGCACAGTTATTTTTACTAAAACATCACGTCCTTCCTTTTGCCATGCTGCCTGTCTTCTTCACTAGGCAATTTGCCTTAATTTTGACTCAGCAGCCTCAAAAGCTGAGTCCATTCTGTTTGTATTGTGTTAAATATACTGGAGCCCTGATGAGAACTTCTGGGCTTTACAGCAACTGAACGTTTTGTTCAGGGTTTGTGTACATGCCTTTTGGGTTCATTTGTCCACCACCACTTACGTTCATAGTTTGGTATTGTGGGAATATTGGGGAAAGTGAATAACTGACCTTGTTAGTTGAAGATGTGTCAATTCAGGCTTAAAAATTAAGCAAAGAAAATCTAAAAGAGTGAAAGAAGTTCAAGGTTCCTGTTTGCACATGGGCACATAGTCATGCAGACCTGCAGCCCTCCCACAAACAAGCCTTTTGGTTGGTGCATTTTATCCCTTCATCCTGTCAAACAGAGGCCTGAGAGGTTTTCTCCCAAAGCTGGGCCCTGGGGATAGCCCACTGATCTCACTGAGACCGTGGTGGTTCACACTGCTGAGGATGGGGCTTTACCTTTGCTGCCCCTCGCCTGTATTGCATTAGTTACCTGTGACCCTCAGGAAAAAATAAGCCATATTTTTCTCCTAAAGTAATAAGAGGTGCATCTGGATCACCTTAACTCGATTTGGGATGGCAGAGAGCGGAAGTGTGGGGAGAGCAACTGATGTGGGCTCATTGACATCAGCGTCTTCTAATACAATTTTTGAATGAGAGCATCCTATTGACCCCCCCTTCATACAGACTATGGTGATTCATTACGTTAGCGCTTTCTCCAAGTAGACTTTTTTCAGCTGCCACTGCGTTCAGCTGCTCTCTGGATAGGTGTAGATAAACCCATTTTCCCTTCTTTACAATAACTACTTAGATGATGCATGAATTCCCAGTAGCACATTGTCGGATGCTCTCCTGAGGACAGAGGATGCTCCCTGGGGTGGAAAACAATCTTGGCAGGAGAGGAATGACTTTGCTGAGAGTTAAATAACACCCAAATAATGTCAACATTAAGTCACCACCCCTTGTCGAAACAAGCTTAGGCTTCTCTCTTCAGATGCGCCTCCCTATCGAGTGGAGCGAGTGCTGCCCCGTTGTGCCACATAGCCCTGAAGCACATGCACAGCACAAGCCAACAGGATTTGGAGCTCCTTTGGTGTGACAGGCATGTCCTGCACACCACAGCAGGGGTCTGGAGGGCCTCCAGTAGCAAGGGCAAGAGGTTTTTTGCCTCCACCATCCTGCCCATGCATCTGGGCCAGCTGCCCCCCCAGCCTGCTAAACATAACCACAGCACGCTCAGAAAGCAAATTATTTGGCAAGGCCTTAGCACTGGAGGAGGATATAAATTCCTCACCTGCATAGTCTCCTTCCCCTCATTAGTATGAACTTTCCAGAGCCCCTCTCTACAGTGAGCAGAAACAACATCTCCCCTGGTTAAATCATTGCTCTGTAGCAAGCTCCTCTAGAAGCCAGTCCCACTAGGCTCTTTCTAGCTTTTAAAACATTGACCAGGACGATTAGGAGCCCTACTGAGCGATGTGTCAGCCCTCACAGCTAAACCATACCTGGGATCTTTGCTGTACTCATTATTAGTTGGAATGCACTGAACAGGACATTGGAAGATGGCTTGTGACCTTAATATCACAGCATATGAAGCAGCAGGAGGAAAGAGATGCTGGGCAGAAGCTTCCTTGCAACAAAATGTGGTCTCAGTTGGAGCAAATTTATCTATGAGAATGCTAAGCTGTAAATGCCAAGTTAATTAGCCCTCTACATATTTTGTTTTTAAAAATACACTGTCATCTCCTTCTGGAGGAACAAGAGCCCGTTTCCCCCTTCTGTTAGCCCAAAAAGTCAATCTGAAAAATGTCAGTGAAGCCTAAACCAAGAAGCATCACGATGCTTTCAGTAAAGGAGCTCTCTGGCAGTAGAAGGAGCTTAAAATCCACAGATTTCCTCTCTAAACCTGCCAAGACAGAAGGCCAAACAGCTCTTCCCAGGGCACCACTCCCAGCAGACCCACTTCACTGGATTCTCAGACATCTGCACTAGAGACCCAGTTTCCCCATTATGCCAGCTCCAAGTCACATTTTGTCCAGTTATGGGTTTTCTCCTTCTCTGCCAGCACCTGAAAAGGCTAGTGGCAAAATCCTGATCATTTTTTATGTGTCCTGATCTCTACTGGCCTGGATAAAACCAGGTCACTAGGCTACATTCATGCTGGGCTTTGTTTTCTTCCTAGGGATTTTGAAGTGTTTTCTTGATTTTTGGTCCAGGGAAGACCAATGATTCACCCCCCAATCACATTTTTATTTTAAAATTAATAGCCAGTGCCGTCTGGTATTGCAGAGTTTCTCAGATGGAACCTGCCCTTCTTCTCCATGACTCAGTGTGTTTTGTAGCCATTGAGTGCCTGATCACTCGCCTTGCTCCATCTGATCTCTTTGTGGAGGAACAGAGGACTGGGTTTTACAGCAACATTTTTAAATATATTGTTTTGCTCACTGAGAACATAGGACTCAATACTGCTCTTTCTTGTAAGCAGTATTTTTCAATGCTGACTTTGCCAGCATTGCCATTGAGATCCTCCCCAGCTGGCAACACCTAGAAAATACAGCGGCTGTGCTTCACAGCATTGCAGGTAACAGTGGTACTTAGCCTTGCCTACCATTTCCATAGAGCAGAGAGAGTTTTCAGCTGGCTGGGTCCTGGTCTCTCACCCCAGTCTTCCTGGCAGCCTCTCCTAGTGCTTCATCCCTTGGGAGGAGTAACTGCTGCCTTTCATAGAATCATAGAATCATAGAATCACCTCGGTTGGAAAAGACCTTTAAGATCATCGAGTCCAACCGTTAACCTAGCACTGCCATCCCACCACTAAACCATGTCTCTGAGCACCTCATCTATCCTTCTTTTAAAGACCTCAAGGGATGAGGACTCCACCACCTCCCTGGACAGCCCATTCCAGAGCCTGACAACCCTCTCGGTGAAGAAGTTTTTCCTAATGTCTAGCCTAAACCTGCCCTGGCGCAGCTTCAAGCCATTCCCCCTCGTCCTATCATCTGTTACCAGGGAGAAGAGGCCGACCCCCACCTCACTACAGCCTCCTTTCAGGTAGTTGTAGAGGGCGATCAGGTCTCCCCTCAGCCTCCTCTTCTCCAGACTAAACAACCCCAGTTCCCTCAGCCGCTCCTTGTAAGACTTGTGTTCCAGACCCCTCACCAGCTTGGTTGCTCTCCTCTGGACCTGTTCCAGCAAGGCAACATCTTTCTTGTAGTGAGGGGCCCAAAACTGAACACAGTATTCGAGGTGCGGCCTCACCAGTACCGAGTACAGGGGCACGATCACTTCCCTGCTCCTGCTGGCCACACTATTCCTGATACAAGCCAGGATGCCATTGGCCTTCTTGGCCACCTGGGCACACTGCTGGCTCATATTCAGGCGGCTGTCAATCAGTACCCCCAGGTCTTTTTCCACCAGTCAGCTTTCCAGCCACTCTTCCCCAAGCCTGTAGCGCTGCATGGGGTTGTTGTGACCAAAGTGCAGGACCCGGCACTTGGCTTTGTTGAACCTCATACAATTGGCCTCAGCCCATCGATCCAGCCTGTCCAGGTCCCTCTGCAGAGCCCTCCTCCCCTCCAGCAGATCAACACTTCCACCCAGTTTGGTGTCATCTGCAAATTTACTGAGGGCACACTCAATCCCCTCATCAAGGTCATTGATAAAGATATTAAACAAGACTGGCCCTAGAACTGAGCCCTGGGGGACACCGCTTGTGACCGGCCGCCAACTGGATTTAGCTCCATTCACCACGACTCTCTGGGCTCGGCCATGCAGCCAGTTTTTAACCCAGCGAAGAGTACATCCATCTAGGCCATGAACTGCCAGCTTCTCCACGAGAATGCTATGGGAGACTGTGTCGAAGGCTTTGCTGAAGTCCAGGTAGACAACATCCACAGCCTTTCCCTCATCTACCAGGCGGGTCACCTGGTCATAGAAGGAAATCAGGTTGGTTAGGCAAGACTTGCCTTTCGTGAACCCATGCTGACTGGGCCTGATCCCCTGATTGTCCTCCATGTGCCTGGTGAGCACACTCAAGATAAACCGCTCCATAATCTTCCCCGGTACCGAGGTTAGGCTGACTGGTCTGTAGTTCCCCGGATCCTCCTTCCGGCCCTTCTGGAAGATAGGCGTCACATTTGCCAGGCTCCAGTCATCTGGGACCTCC
The DNA here is from genome assembly GCA_034008185.1 of Gorsachius magnificus. Taxonomy (NCBI): domain Eukaryota; kingdom Metazoa; phylum Chordata; class Aves; order Pelecaniformes; family Ardeidae; genus Gorsachius; species Gorsachius magnificus. The sequence goes on from CM067086.1 coordinate 10,697,459, forward strand.
CCTGTTCTCCAGGACTGCTGATAAATGATAGAGAGTGGCTTGGCAAGCTCCTCTGCCAGCTCCTTCAGCACTCTTGGGTGGATCCCATCCGGCCCCATAGACTTGTGGATGTCCAGGTGGCATAGCAGGTCAAAGACTGCTTCCTCCTGGATTAAGGGGGGTTCATTCCACTCTCTGTCCCCGTCTTCCAGCTCAGGGGGCTGGGTACCCTGGGGATAACTTGTCGGGCCATTAAAGACCGAGGCAAAGAAGGCGTTGAGTATCTCAGCCTTTTCCTCATCCTTACTGGCAATGTTCCCCCTTGCATCCACTAGTGGATGGAGGTTCTCCCTGGCTCTCTTTTTGCTGTTAACATATTTATAAAAACTCTTCTTATTATCCCTTATAACAGTGGCCAGATTAAGTTCCAGCTGGGCTTTTGCCTTTCTAATCTCCTCTCTGCATGACCTGACAAGATCCCTGTACTCTTCTTGGGTTGCCTGCCCCTTCTTCCAGAGCTGGTAAGCTCTCCTTTTTTCCCTTAGTCGCACTAGTAGTCCTCTGTCCAGCCAGGCCGGTCGTCTTCCCCGCCGATTCGTCTTACGGCACATGGGGACAGCCTGGTCCTGTGCCTTTAAGACTTCTTCCTTGAAAAATACCCAGCCTTCCTGGACCCCTTTGCCCTTCAGGACTATCTCCCAAGGGACTCTCCCAACCAGCGTTCTGAGCAGGTCAAAGTCTGCCCTCCGGAAATCCATGGTGGCGGTCTTGCTGACCCCCTTCCTAACCTCACCAAAGATCGAAAACTCTACCATTTCATGATCACTAAGGCCTAGATGGTTTCCAACCACCACCTCTCCCACCAGTCCTTCTCTGTTAGTGAACAGGAGGTCAAGCAGGGCACCTCCCCTGGTAGGCTCACTTACCAGCTGTGTCAGGAAGTTATCTTCCACACACTGCAGGAACCTTCTGGACTGTTTCCTTTCTGCTGTATTGTATTTCCAGCAGATGTCTGGGAAGTTGAAGTCCCCCACAAGAACAAGAGCTCGCGACTGAGAGACTCCTGCCAGCCGCTTGTAGAATTCTTCGTCAACGTCCTCATCCTGGTCGGGTGGTCTGTAACAGACTCCCAACAGGATATCTTTCTTGTTGGCCTTTCTTCTGCCACCAAGCTAGGACACCACATTTCTGCAACCCTCATGTCACCCGTGAGGCTGCTGCCCAGCAAGAGCACGGGGACGCTGCAGCTGCAGCCCGCTGTGCCCCAGCCCGGTCCCTGCGGCTGCACGGGCCAGCAGGGGCCAGCCTGGCCGAGCTGGACACAAACAGCAGCGCGGTGCTGCCGGACACCACAACGCAGGGCTACGGTAGGGCCAGTGCAGGCTGTGCCAGCCCTGCCAGCAATGAACCCCTGAAGGCATCTCGGGGTGGTAGCAGTTTTCTCACCTGCATTACCAGCATCTGCACATCCACTGCCAGGAGGAGGTTGTTTTTCCCGGTCTTTGAGAAAGAGAGGTGAAAGGAGGTGAGCAGTAAATCAGTGCTGGCCCTGCCACTGCCCACGGGGGACACGTGGACAGCAGAGGCAAGACACGCAGGGCTGGAGCAGCATTAAGAGCTCCCCACGTTCTGTGGGTACACCACCTGTTTCTAGGATACTGGGCAGTTTTACATTTAATGAGCACGTAGCTTTGCACCTCTTCCCCTTGTGTGAGCTGAGATGCTTTTCTGGAGAGTCCAACCACATCTCACGGCGGGGGCAGCTGCTGTGCCGATCGCTCTCTCACAAGCCCCAGGCATCGATCCTGCTGCATTCAAAAAAAGAAAGAGAGAATGTCCCTGCAGCGTCCCCCCAGCTAGTTCTCCTGCTGCTGTGGCTTCCTGTTATTCCTGAACTCCCGGTATTTTTAGGTTGTTGACTGTCTTCACACCCACTTTGAGAGTGATGAAGTCTCATCCTGGGGAAGTGGTGGCAGCACCACTCTAGTAATGAAATCATTAAATCAATTGCCTTTTCAGCAATGCCATCTCTAGTGAAATGTCACCGATACCTACAGCGTCATCTCCAGAGTCTGTAGCCTTTCGTCAGCAATGGGGTTGTTAACAGAGGAGGAGGAGATCAGCACATGGCTGAGCTAGCCCCAGCAGTGCACAGCCCATGAAAAAAGGAAAAAAGAGAAAATCAGCTTACAAAAAGGAGCAGACCTTCAACTGATGGAAACCCAATAACTCCCCTCCATCTATTAGGTGAGCAGATAAAGCAATATAGCCTTTATGGTGTTTACCCCATAAAATAAACCAAGCAATGTACAGCCCTAAAATGTATGTTTATATCGAAATAAGTCATCTAGTTATTTGCTTCTGAGACATACGAATCAGATTTGTTTTCACAACATGTCAAGCATCACATTATCATCAGCAAAGCAGTAATAGAAAAGCCCATAAAAAGGACCTCCCTGGAGAACTATTAGATAACAGATTACCCTGCAGATAGCTGTGGAGAGACGCCCCAACGGGTCTCATCTAATCAACTGCTCTGCTGGCAGAGGCAATGAAAAAACGTTGGTGGATCTCAGCAGGCTACAAAAAGCGTGTGAATAATGTTGCCGTAGGGCTACTCCTGGCAACGTCCTCTGACTTTCCACTTGGATCAGCAGCAAGTGCTGCCACGGAGTGGCCAGCCCACAGAGTTATACTGGACAGCTAGCTCCATAGCTGCTTGGACCAATGTGGAGAAGAAGGTGGTGGGGTCACGGGGAGAGACCCACTCCACAGCCCCCGGGTGCTCCTCCTCTGCTATCACCTGCCCATGTGGTCTTGGGTGCATCACTTACAATGAAATACAGACATGGACTGGGAACCTGACAGCTGCTCTGCACCAGATCTCTAAAATTTTCAGCGAGCATTGACATCTTAATCATGTGAGCCATCTTAATTGCAGGAGCCCAAGCATCAAGATCCTCACGTTCCACCAGGTTAACGTCTTTGCATGCTTCATCTCTGCTTTAGGCATGACCAAAGTGAAGACAAGGCATTGGAGGGGGCAAAGGAGTTTTGTCCCACCGCGGTTTGCTGACTACATAAGCACATGGGGGGCCCTTTGACCAAGGAGCAGCTGGCTCACTTCCCTCCAGCTGCCTGGGGGGGTTGTCTTCACCTGTGAGGTGTTTGTTTGCAGCATGACAGCATTCACCAGCTGGGGCATAAATCATTCAACAAAACCCTCTGCCACCCCAGGGGCTTCTCCTAATATCTGCCTGCAGCTGGCTTTTTATCTCCTGAGTCTTTCTCATCCCAGATCTTTTCAGGCATTGCCCTCTTCTCTGCCCTCAGCCACCTGCCAAGAGGCAGCAGGTCCCTCGATTGTGGGGCCATGCCCAGGCTTCCTGCAAACCCATGTCAGCGAGAGGTTGCCAGAGGTGCATAGGCACATGCCTGTGCTGGAGGTAACAGGAGCAAGCACCCAGGGCTTGCTGAACTGGTCTGCAACACTCGGCCACTTTGCCATTTACCTCTGTGTCTGTGACAGTGCTTGTGTAGATATAGAGATGTAGTGTTACTTCCCATAGTCTATAATCCCTCTGGACTGAGGCAAGCGCCTGACTTCTATAGCAGCCGTCCTGTCTTGCAGAGCACCTTGCTCACAGGAGCCACCAGCACCTGCACAGGAGGGATGAAATTTTGCCCATTGGTTTTTCATTTGCATGTGCTAGGACTCTGCTCTCCAGTGTCAGGAATATTCTGAGTAAGTCTAGAAACCCATAGCAGCTCTGGGAAGCATGAGAAGTTATTTTTGCCTGGACATTTATCCTCCTCATTTTTTCTCCATTTTATTGCTGTGGTCTGGTTTCTTTCCGTGCTTGGAGAAAAGCAGCCCAGCGCCAAGGAGAGCCACTTTTACTGGGCTTGGAATGTTGCTGCTCCACCACAGGTTTTTGCTGTAGGACTCTGAGTGGGTAAAAGGATAATTTCTCATCGGTAAGAGAGAGATCAGCAACTGCTGAAGCAGCCCAAAGCCTACCTGGGCAGAGACAGCAAGCCCCTAAACCCACATTCAAAGCTTTGGGGAAGACCCTGATCTCAGGCTTCTGCTCTTCTCTTTGTGGTCACACGGCTACTGCACGCGTGCCTTACCTGTCTTTTGCTCTGACTGCTTTCTTTTCCTAGCTTCACAAAATTTACAGTCACCTTCGTATTCCCCTACACCAGCTGGCATTGCCCCAGTGAGTTAGCCAAACACAGCCAAAACAAACTCAGCTTTCCAAATGGTAAAACTCAAAGCAGCACAAGCAAGCTCCCACACCTCCTTTGGGAAGGAAATACATGGCAACAAAAGGCTGGGATTTCAAATGCTCATATTATCCCACAAGTGCCATTTAGCCTGCCCAGTTAGCATATCTCCGCTGCCACTCTCTGTACGGTCCGAGAGCAATTCCCGACAGAAGCACAAAAACACTGTGCAGCCCCACCAGGGTAAAGACCGAAACAAACTCCTGTTCTCAACAGAAAAGTCCACTGAAAACCAATAACCAGCATATCCAGGGTACAAGCAAGTAAACAGCAATGATAATGTAACTTTATTTAGATTTAATTTGACATTTAGCACAGTAGTAAGCACAGAAAGAAAGAAGTACCAAAATACCAAACTCATAGCATATAAAATAATCAAATATATTTCATATTTAGTGAAATATTTCTACAACACATCGGTGGGACTGCCCTGGGCAGCCCAACCCTGTAAATATATATATATATATATAGCTGTGTTATATAAAATACTGTATGTAGAGAAAGCACTGAAACTTATCACCAAAATAGAAAAGAGCTCAAAATACGGATTGTTCAGATTTGCTAGTCATACCCAATATTGAAAAGAGGTTCAAACTCACTGCAGGAGAAAAAGCTCCAGCTTGGATGCCATGGCAGGCATAAGATGGCGTTACTGGGCACAGACTGGCTAAAGCTGGCAGGAGCCCAGCTCGCGGGACAGGCTCTGGACCTGACCCAATGGCCACAAGGTGACAAGAGCAACTGGTCCTTGCCCAGGACTGTCAAGACATCTCCCAAGTGGAAATGCCAGTGACGATGTTGGTGCTTGCGGCTGATGTTACGTGCTACGGGATGCCTGGGCGAGCAGCGCGTTAATGGCTGTGGGGAGGCTTGAGAGCACGAGCGGCCGCTCAGGTCCCGCTCGGATCCCGTAGGAGACCCCGCAGCCCAGTCGTGCCCTGCTCCAGCCTGCGCCTGCCTGGGGCCAGGGGGCCGTGGAGAAGTAAGAGCTGCTGGAGCAGCGCTCCTGCTCCTCCCGTGTGGATCCGGCTGCAGTGGGACTGGCCATCAGCAGATGCACATCACAAGGATATTATTCTGAATTTCAAAGATGCCTCTTCAGCAGATGACAGTAATTAATTCCCATTAGCCTTTAAAAATCTAGAAAGCTGCTTTTGTACCAGGCCAGCCTCACCCAGGCAATGCCATACGTTTGTTCTGGCCTGCAAGTGAGCAGCACATGAAGTGGCAGCCCTGCTGCTACGAGACAGTAACACTGAATGAAATGTTTGTCCTGGTGAAAACACCCACCTGCCCTGAGGGTGATCAAGGTTAGTGTTGTACTTAAGATCCCAAGCAATTTGTAAATAGATATAAAAAATATGGCCTTTCTGGCAGCAACACTAAAGTCCAACTGGAGCCGATAACCCACACCAGCACGTAGCCCGGGTGCTGCTGGTGCTTCAGGCTGGGTGCTGGGCCAGCAGGCAGAGGCACCAGTCCTGGCGGCAGGGGAAAACCGAAGGTGCCTTGGGGCCATTTGGTTCCTGATACATGAATGAGGCTCTTGTTGCTTTTTGGCTCAATTCATTTCCCTGACTGCTCCCACTAGGAAGGCAGCCGAGACCTGCCTGGGGGATCCCTCCTTGGGGAGTTCGAGCCCCAGCGAGGCAGTGCCATGATGGGCCGCCCCTGTGCCGGTGCCGACCCACTGGGGCTGTGGGCTGTGGGAGTTCACCCCTGGAGCCCTCCCAAACCATGTCTCTGTGCTTCTGCCATGCCACTGCAGAGAAACCTATAACCCATTAATGATTCTGTAATTGCTCTTTCTCATCAAGCCAGCAGTCGCATCCCTAATTACATGGCAACAATACTATGCTAACAGGATGAGCTATAATTCCTAGGTGGTATTAGCATTGTTATTTTACTCTGAGTAACTTCCCGGTAATGGCCATCTGAATGTGGCAGTCTCAATTAAGTGAATATAAATGCTTAGCCCCTGGAAAAATCATTAATAAAAATTTCATTCTGATAGCCTCTAATCACAGCTAAATACAATTACTCATATGAGGCCACTATAAAAAGTATTTTTCTCATCAGAAGAAATTCATAAGGTTTTCCCAACTGTTTGTAATAAAGAGGACACTATATAGAAAAGCCCAGAAAATAAGCACACGTTTGTTTCTCAAAACCCATAGATAAACATGACAATATCTCTAAATTACTGGCTACTGAACAGGATTTCATTTAGCTCTACTCAAGCCGTAGCCTAGTATAAACGTTTTCAAAGCAGCGAGCTGCTGTTTCATCTGGAGCAGCTGCACAGGATTTCTTTGATGTCAAGCTCTTGTGTGAAGACGGTGTTTCAATTTCTCTTTATGCCTCCGAACTGCTGAAACAGGAAGGAAAAGGCATTCAATAAAATGGGCATTCTTCATGGGGGAGGGAAAAAAAAAAAGGCAGCAAAATTTGGCCTTGAATGCAGTACCAAGAAATAATTCATCACTGCAGCAGTGACAGAACTACACTATGCCTCTCGCATCCCTGTTTCAAAGGAGACAGGGAAACCATCCTGTGGCTTTGCACTGCAGCACGGTCTAGCCAGGGTTCTGTACCAGGCGCTCCCTGAGCTCGCACGCTGGTGGCACCCACGGCCGGTCGCTCTCGTCCTGACTCCCCGCACTGGGGTGTGCACCCCTCGTGTACTCCCCGAGGAGCATAAATACAAGTAGCTGAGGAAGGTCTGCTCCTTCCCTGCTCTCACCCAAGCTCCTCGAGCTCAGCAGTGCCCAGCCCAGCAGGCTCAAACTGCATGGGAGCTGCAGGACATCCAAAATGACTGTGGCTGGTCGTGACAGGCAGCTAAAGAAGCTGCTGCCCTACATCATTTGCCAAAGATGCTTTCTTATGCAGTGAGCAAACGTTTTTTAGATGGCTGTGTCCACAGCACTCATTGCTGAGCAAGCACAAGCGCTGCCTGCGAAGCCAGAGAGGCACCTAAATGCAAATCCCCCTCCCAGGCACCTGGTGCCTGCTGGTTTCATAAGTCAGAGGCAGGAGCCAGCGATACGCTGCTTCTCACTGTGCTCAGCGAGGAGGAGCCCCATGCGGTGCCTGGAAGGAAGGGGATTGCCCTGCCTGCCGCCTGCCTGCCTGCAGAGCCAGCTGTGCACGCTGCACACGTTTAGGATGTACCAGAGCACAGATTTCAGTGTTATTTCCCTATAGAAAGAGAAAAAGTCCAGGACAAGCAGGAGCAACTGGCAGGAGGGCAGCTGGGGCAACACGGGCAGAAGCAGTGACACCATTATCTCCAGGCAGGATCTGTCTCTCCTGCACTTCACAAAACATTCCTATGGGTTTATTTGCCTTCCTTCATAAATATTTTCCAGAAAAAAAGTTTGTTTGGGAACAGTCTCAAAGCAGCGCTCAAGGAGTCTTTCTAGTGACCTCCAAAAAGTACCTTTCCTAAGGCATTTCCCTGCCTTTTCAGACACCCCCTTTGCTGTATAATGCTTACTGGAAAAAAAAAAAAAAAAGCAGCCAAAGCTGAAAAAGGCTGCTGAAAAAGCCAGGGGGTCTGTTTCAATACTCAATGAGCTGATGATAACAATTTCTGCCAGTGCCGGTGAGCTCTTGCTCGCCTGCAGCGAGGGTCTGGGGGCTTCTGTGCAGCCGTGCCGGGGGGCATCGCCGTCAGACATTGCCATCAGGCCCAGCGGTGCGCACATAGCTCACCCCCCCAGCCAACTTACTGCTCGCCCGCTGCAGCGCTGCCGCTGCCCACAAACGGGATTTCTTCCCTGTCCGTCTTCCCCAGAACAAGATGGTGCTTCTCCATGTTTATGACACACTGTAAAGGATAGATGCCTTTAGGTAAGAGGGAAAACTGCAATTCACAGTGGTCCCAGCTCCCCCAGCATGGGTAAGGGCCCTGCTGGAAAACCCTTACCTTCAGAGATTTCAGTGTCTGCAGCCCAAAGGAGAAGGGTTTCTCATGGTCTTCTGAAAAGTAGGAACATTCAGATTTATACATTCAAAATGTTCTCCCATGCTTTTTGTCAGTAACTCCACCCTTCCTTCATGGCTGCTTTGCTAAATAAATCCCTGTTTATAAAGGGACTGAGTTACTCTGAGGGGGAACATGATCAAAGGAGGTCAGGCAGATGCTCCTGCAGGGAGACACGGTGGGCACTCCCTCGGCAGAGCAGAGCACGAGCCTGGTGCCGCCAGCACCGCCCTGAACTCATCTTCTCTCCCTCCCTCTGAAGGGCCAAACAGGGGCTTTTGCTGCAGAAAAGCAGTGTTTCTATTATAATTTTAACATGTTTCTGAAGCTTCATTTTTCCCCCTGTGGTAGGAGGCAGCAGAGCCCCAGCCCGTACCCGGAGAACCAGCGGAGCACGCACAGACTCACCCACGACGAGGGCAGCGCACTCCACGGGGACCGCTCCCACCGTGAGGGCAAGGCCCTCGATGCGGCCGATCGCCCTCACCTTGCATGGCAATGACACCATCTCATCTTCTCCGGGGAGTGCTTTGAGATGCTCCTTTAACCTGTGCATTGAAAACACTTCTGACATGAAACAGCCATGGTTCGGCTGCTCCAGCAAGGAGCAAACGATGTTTGGAGGGTACTTATACCTGAAGTGCTCTTAGCTCGCTTGTGTTACCACACCGTTATTAGAAAGCTGCTTTCTTGGCAGGTTTTCTGTGATGCTGTGCATGCAGCCAGCAGCGCATACCCTCGTCAGACCGTAGCACGAGCCATGACGCAGCCCTGGGGCCACATCAGCCCTTGCACCAAGCAGAGCTCCTTAGTGGATTTTGCTGTTTACCTGAGGAATCTTTTTCATACATTTCCTCAAGGCTTGGGGAAGCTGCTGATCTAAAATTGCTTCTAATGCAGTGTAGGTGTAAGGAAGGGATACTCCACTCCAGCTGCCACCAGCGGACACCATGTCCCCATGCCTCACAGCCAGGGCAGCATGCCAGACCCACACTTGTTAGCAGGTGTTGCTGCTGGGTTTATTCAGTGGAAATGGGGATGGATCAATCACATTCAGCCTCAGAAAAGGGAAAAAAAGGGTGTCAGGGATATCTCAGGCCCAGTCATTTCTTTTATCTACGCCCCATGAACTTGTCTGACAACACTGATTAATTATTTAGCTTCAGTTTCTCTTTTAAACTGAAGGAGCATCTAATGGAAAGGCAGCTCAAGGCAGTGAGCTCTCTCTCAGATAAAAGCTGTATCGCTTTTTGGCTATTTGAGGCACCTTTCAGCTGAGCTGCATTGCAGCAGTGCACATATGTGTGTGTCTGTCCATCTGTCCTGGGGGTGACCAGCCCCCCTCAGAGGCAGAGGCCACAGGACAGAGGTGGGGATTGCCCATTGCCATTAGCGCAGGTACAAGGACCAGGAGGGGATAGCAGAGAGGAGCTGGATCCCTTCTGCCGCTTCCCTTAGGGACTGGCCTTAAAAAGCAGTGGGAACATATCAAAAAGAAGTTTATGAGCTCCTTGGCCCTGAGCTGGCTTTACTCTGGCCTGAGACGGGTTGATGTGGCCTTTTTGGGTGCACTTATGGTTTCTCCATCTACTCAAGGGAAGACGTGGTCTTCGGCTGTGGTCTTTGTTTCTTCCCATTTGTCCCCACCACAGGGCACAGGCCATGGCACTGGAGCCAGGACATGAACAGAGCCGAGATGCAGCTGAAGATGTCTCCTTGCTCCAGCACCTGCTGGCCCAGGCAGTTTTCCCAGGCGTGATCAAGGCTGCAGAGAGGCTGCATGGGGGACAGAGTAAAGCCACCTTCAAGGAAGCGCTTCATCACAGCTGAGACCAGCCCAAGGATGGACGGATAGCACGTGGGCAATGCGTGGCTGCAAGCCGGCCAGGGAACTGCAGCGAGGTGAGGAAAACCACCGATGCATGATGCAGTGACACATCTTGGAGCTGGGTTTGAAAGCGGGAAGTCCCCAGTAGCGGGCAGGGGCCAGAGGCCAGAGCTGCCCATGTAACAGCTGCACCTACACCTCTGCGAGGGATTTCTTGTGCTGCGGCAACCTGCGAGCTAACCCCACCGAGTTCCTCAGAGGTGAGGGGAAGAGCTCGAATGGCACCATGACAAGAAGCAAAAATGTTTTTAAAAAAGAAGGGAGGAATTGAGCCTGTGCCTCAGGAACACAAAAGCCGCTTTCAGCTGCTGAGCCCCCAGGGACCTCAGCAGTGGGTCCTGTCCCCAGAGCTGCTGAGCCTCAACTGCAGGCAGCAGCGCCCAGCAAAGCACACGGCGGGGCCCCTCCTGCCCTGGCAGGAACAAGAGCAAAAAATTGCCTAGCACGCCTCTTCCCTGCTGCTTTCCAGGACTGGATTTAAACAAAACTCATGTTTTATCGTTGCCACACGCGCTGGACTGCTTTGAAGTAAAACATTCTGGCGCGGTGCCGTTGTCGCACAGGACCTACCACAGCGACAGCAGAGCGAGCCAGGCATCAAAGCCCTGGTTTTAACCCACTTCGTTAATCTGGCTTTAGCTTCTGTCCCCGTGAACATGAACAGCAAAGGAGCTGCAGGAAGCTGCCCGCAAGGCAGCCCTGCCTGCTGCACGCCCCGGCTGGGAGCGCGTGCGGGAGGGGGTCTTGCTCCGGCCACACTCTCTGCCTGCCCACGCAATGTGGCTCCTGCACACCCTGGTGTCCGTGGGGTCCCACCATGCAGGAACTAAAGCTCACTCATTGCTGATGGGTAACGCTGGGGAGGGACACGGGCCTTTTAACTGCAGCTGCCCGGCTGATGGCTACAAAAGTGGCCTTGCCCAAAACAGGAGGGAATTCCCATAACCTGAGAGCAGAAACTGGCTCTAACCTATTTCTTAAGCACTCTTTAAAAGGTGGGACTGATGAAGCAGACTCGTTCTGCAAAAACTATGCAGGACACGCATGAGCAACACAGGGAGCAGACAAACTCACGGAACATCGCTGTGCAACTCAGACATGTTGAGCAGCCGGTACAGCACCTTGCAAGATGAGACCCCTCCAAATGCACTCTTAGCACCCAAAAGCCAGGCTGAGCAGCTCCACAGTTTGTGACAAGTTTGTAGTAAGCACTGCCACCTTCCAGCTACCAAACACTGTCGTGCAAATAAGCAATTACTGTCTGGACCAAAAACAGGCGCCATTCATTCAGGGCCATGCAGTAGCGCTCAGGGAGCAACTGCAGCTGGTTTTTGTATAATCACTGCAAGCCAGCGATAAAAAAAAGCAATGGCTCAATGGGAATAAAGTGCCAAAATCTCCTTGCTGATGCAAAATTTGTGACTACACAGCTGTTTTTCCCCCAGTGCTGGGGCCAGCGGTGCTGGAGCTGTGGGTGTGAGCAGACCCAGCAGCCGGGTCCCTGCCTCGCAGCCAGGACCTGCAGGGCTGGGCTGGCCTGGCCCCACGCCTGCCCCGGGGACACGAGGCCAGGAGGGGTTTCAGCTATTTCACCAGGCATCAAATGACAAACAGGCAGGCACTGAAAAAATACAAATGCATCCAGCTCTCTGAAGGGATGTACTCGGAGGTGAACGGGTTGGTACAAGCAGCTTTCTATTTCAGCTCCCTGTGAGGACATTTAAGAATAAGGCAGGATTTGGTTGTAACAGGAGGCTCAGGGGCTTACCCAGGCACAGCCCAAAGCACTCCCTCCCAGAATGGCCATCACTGGCATGAGCGAAGTGCCAGCCCTGGGTGCGCTGCCTGTGCTACCACGTGCCACGAGTTCCCACAGAACAGAAATCCAGCTGGATATTTACCCTAGCCGGTCGAGGCAGGCAGATGACATGAGGTTGTGCTGTGAGCCAGTGTCCACCACGGCCTTCAGCTCCTTGCCAGCACACTGCAAGAGCAAGCAGAGATGGGAGACGATGCGTGGGATACGGGATGAGCGCAGGGTGCCCGGGGTCTCTGCTCCACACACACCAGTTCCCGTCAAAATGCCACAATCTCCTCGTGCCAGCCCATCCCTGCTCCACCGCATGCTTAGAGCCCACAGGGTATCGCCTCGTCCACACCAGGCACCCAAGGGTTGGCTCTTGAGTGGCTTTTTGAATAAGGTGGTGCTACTAATCAACATGGTGTTGGGTCCTGAGACCTTCCCAGCAGCATTTGTCCCTGCAGAGAGCAGAAGGGGCAGCCCCAGGCAGGAGGGGACACTGGAGAGCAGGAAATACAAAAGAGCATGGAGGTAAGGAGGAGAAATGTGAAATTACTCTTGGGGAAAGAAAAGAGGGATGGTGTTTGAGGAAAAGAAATAGGCTGCGAGCACAGGGATTTGCCATGGATAATTACTCCTCAGCGTTTCAGCATGCTGCCCCAGCCTGGCTCCTTCCTCTGCCCTAATGTCCAAGGGTAGACATCCATCAGACCAACTCTCCCTGTGATACCCAGGTGGGCATCCGTGCTACAGCAGCCCTGAGCTAGGGAGGGAGAGCATCCCCACAGCTGCGACAGCCCCAGTGGAGTGCAACCCTCGGTGGGAAAGGTGGGAACGAGAGCACAGCTTGAGGCTGTCAGAAATAAGATTTGGGGGGGAAAACAGACAGAAGGCTGGGGAGGGGCTATTACCTGGCAGCTCACCACTATGAGCTCCTCGTCCTCTGTTTTCCCTGAGCTGCCCTGTTTGGTTTGATTCAGCTTGTTGGTCTGCACCGAGATATCACTCTTCGGAGTCCAGCTGCCTCGGCTGCTTCGTAATTTTGATAAATTTGTCTCCATCAGGCGCTTCTGCAGGATGTTATGTGGTTGCTTTAAGAAAAAACACACACAGAAGAGCAGGGTGAAGTCAGAGGAAAGCCACAAAGTGACCTGCATCGCCAGCCTGCTTGTGGTGCCCGTGGGCCGGTGCTGCTCTTGTGGGAGGAACGCCCTGAAGTCCCACTCTCCCCGATTCCCAGACTACATGTACTCTTCCTAGCCTGCGTCTCTTTGCTCTCCTGCCAGCTCTGGCTTACCTGGCTTTGACTAAAGAGAACTACTTCATATTGGCAAGGGAATAATCCTTTCAAAATATTAACCAGAATTTGGAGGGATGCCTTTCTTTTTCCAAATTCAAGTTCAAAATTTGATTTCATATAGGAATCAAAACAAGTCAGGCTTTTCCAAGCTGGTGTTTTGCTGTAATTGCCTTCATCTCTTGATAAGGATATCAGGAATTCTGCAGTGAGGTGAAAAGTTAAGAGGTAACAAATTTCCTTTCCAGTTACACGCACCACCTAAGTATGGAAAAGGTGTATGGACTTACTGAATGAACACAGATGCTTTCATTCAGCACTGGCATTGCTGGCACAGGACACACCTGTGTCCAGCCTCCACCTCTGGCGATGCTCTTTGCATGAACCAACCCAGAATTTAAGACCCTGATTTGGGTGTCTGTGCATGGGCTCTTACAGGAGCAAGTGAGCAACGCACAACTGCAAGAAGAGAGCTACAGACGGCGTCTGTTGTCAGACCTGGTCTGGCCTTTAGATCAGAATTTGGTCTAAAATTGCCCTGTGTCTCTCTTCCCTCCACATTTGTATTTAGCTGCTAAGGGTGAACAAATGGGACGAATCCTGAGTGCCGTGCTACAGAAGGGAAAGGAGAGGAGGGGAAGAGGTATGGTTGTCTGAGGTAGGTAGGTAGGTAGGTATTCTCCTGGGAACCCCCAACCCTTCATTTGGTGGCTTCTCACTTTCTCTGTCAGCTCCATTTGCTCTGTGAGAAGCACATTGCCTCTCATAATCTCCTCCAACTGCTTTCCCAAAAGCCTTTTTATGTTTAATGTTCGTCACGGATGGATGCACATACTCTGCTGGAGGTGCCCCTTTTGCCCGCAAGACCTTCTTACTGGCTTACTCCTGAATTTTTGCATTCATATTAAATATGCCTGCGTGTCTGCAGAGACATCTAAACCAGCAAACCTGCTCATCCCAAGGGAATTTCAATGGGATCGGTATAACTTTGAAAACCTTGGGCTGTGGTTCCCTGAGTTGGCCAGCGCTCACCCTCATGTGCAGCATCTGTGTGGTGTGTTAAATAACAGCACTTACAAAAGGCTAATGCAACTTCACATCATCCTAAAATAACTGCAACCATGTTAGGGCTTCAGATCCTGCTGTAGGCATAACACAGATGGTTAAACTGGACCTGGCTGATGAGATCAGGTAGGTGCAGCCAGCAGTCACCAGCACACATAATCTCCTTTTTTCACCACTTTTTGCTATTCTTACTTCTGCCTACAACCTATGACTTGAAAGGAAATAAAATTCCACGACCATTTTTGGTTGCAGGTGCTATGTCTGACCAGCACCCTAGAGAGCGTGTCCTGTGGAAAGGCAGTAATGTAGCCACACTCCCAGCGATGGGGAGAAATCAAATCTGATATTGCGTTGTCTCCTTCCCGCTCAAAAAGTAACGAAGCTCCGGCACTGCTCTGGTGACCACCACCTTCCCAGTGAGACTGGGCAGCAGAAACCAGTATTACTTAACTAGATTTAAGACAGGCAGACCGGCTCCACTAGTAATGGACCATGTGCTGAGGGACAAGCAAATCCGTTTGGAAGCGAGGGCTCCCTTACACGAGGTGGAAGCCGTAGGTGCACGGTCAGCACTGTGATTGCCTCCAAGGCTCCTCATGTAAGCAAAAATGTGAGCTGGGGTTTGCTGACAGTGGATGGCACGTCCTTCTTACCCTTTATGTTTGCCTGCAACTCAGGCAAGTATCTGGAGAACTAATTCTTCACATCACCAAAAAAATACCCAAGGGAGGGGATAGGAGACTGGAGAAGCAGATGGGTGAAGTTCCCAGCTGGCCAGAAGACAGCCCCGTCACTCAGTGGTCACCTCCTCACACCCAGGTGGGACTGAGAGAAATTTCTGAATGGCATCATCCAGGACAGTCTGGGTGCTTTTCTGATCTGCCTGGCCTCAATCACGTTGCCAAATACTTTTGAAAGAACAGGCTGGAGAAGAACAAGTCCCCATCCCTGGAGGTATTTAAAAGATGTGTGGACGAGGTGCTTAGAGACATGGTTTAGTAGTGGACAGGTACGGTTGGACTCTATGATCTTAAAGGTCTTTTCCAACCAAATGATTCTATGATTCTATAATAAGTCACCAGCATGGTCATCACTGCTATTTTAACTGTCATCTACCCTTGATTCAAACCTAATTTATTTTTTTCCTACAAGTTCTCCTCTGGATCCTTAACCAGTTACATATGTGGGTCTTTTTCAGGCCCTGGTTTTATGAATTCTATATGGGATCCATCACTGAAAGGAAAAAAAAATCCAGCACTCAGTGAACAGGAGTTACCACCACAAACAGGACTGTCTTCTGTTGACGCTTGCTCTTCTGAAAGCCTCAGTGAATCCTGCCTTCGGGGGGACAAATGTTGCTTACGTTGTGCTACAATACAGAAACAATCTAGAGAGAGGGGGCTGAAAAGGTTCCCTGCAGCAGCATCCTGTCTCAGGCTATTAATTAGTTTGCTTTAACTTTTATTTCCCTTGACTCTTATGTACAACAGAGTGAGGGATGTTAGTCACGGAGATGACTCAAGTGATGGATACATACTTGGTAAACAGATAGTGTGCCAGGGGCCATTGGCAAATGCACATTTTGCTGGAAAACTGCAAGGAGACCATGTCTGGGAGGGAGGGAGAGGAGGAAAAGCTTCCCGTGACAGCGATGGGGAAGGCAGCCGCCATGTCCCCCCTCCAGCGCCGGGCAGCCGCACAGCCAGGGCCGGTATCTGAAGTAACACATCATCTGGCACTGCCTTTCCATGCATCGCACAAAACTGTTGAAAGTTTTATAAAAAAATAAAATATTACATACACTTACATTGTGTAAGTGCAAAATAACATTATTTCCTAGTATCATTCAGCACAATGTAAGTACAAACCAGGATCTTTTCCATAAGATAGCTCCCTTTCCCTCCCTGCCGCTTTGCAAAAACCTATAGTCCCCTAAAAAAGTCACAAGAGAAACCGAAAAGAAGTGAGTGGAGATACCAGCTATTGCTGAGCTTATTTACCATTGTCTGTCAAAACCACAAATAATTCTGCCCAGTTTTGTTCCTCTAATTTATAAGAAAGCACAACCCTGCATCTTGCAGTATCCATCTCTCTGGCAGGATTCCCACTATTTCGGCTTCTCAATCTGGGAATAACAAGACCCGTCAACAACAGTCTCACTCAGGTGGAGATGAAAGTCAGGGAAGATGCCAGCTCCTCCCTTCCCCAAACCCATCTCAGGAGGTTTGCCCCCTCTTCTGTACTTAGACAGTAGAAAAAAGGAGTTTTAACATACCAATGGAGCTCATCCCAAGAAATAACCAATTTCTTTCTCTTCTTCCCCTCCTTCATCCTAATTCACCTCTTCCACCAGCAGCCTGTGCTGTTGGCCCCTCTCGCAGGGGAATGAGGTGGGACAAGGGATGCCCTCTGCTCTCCTGTGCCCCCTGGCTGCTCAGGCAGCAGCCAGGTCTCTGACCAAGGCAGTGCATGTAACATGGAAGTTTTCTGCATTTTAACCAAGACACAACAAACTCTGGGGAGCACGCAGCGGGGAAGTGGGGAAAACTGAATGCACTGCAATTTACTTCAAGGTTGCACCGGCTACGGGAGCGGGGGACGGGGCCACGGGGGCAACCAGAGCTGCGCTGAGGACCCAGGTGCCCACGGGAGGCTCTGAGGGCATTCTGGCAGGGGAAAATGGTTTTTTTTGTTGTTGTTTGTTACTGTTTATAACTTTGTTTCCCAGCTTGTAAAGTGATGCGGGACTGTTTCAGGCCGAGCCCCTCCAAACCGGGTCCAGTGGCTCCCGGGGTGAGGGCGAAGTGTCGGAGCACAAGGAGGAGCTGCCAAGGGCCAGCACACCCTGCCCAAGTTGGTTACGGTGTCAGGAAGCCCAAATCCCAGCTAACAACCATCTCAAGCTGATTTTCTGGGCTTTGGGGAAGAGGCACAAAATCGGAGCGGTCGCTGCCAGCTGCCACCCTGACAGATGGGGTCTGTCCTCACTACCTGTCCCCATCTCGGGGAGCTGTTATCTCCTCTCTTCTCCTGCCGAGGCCGCTGGAAAACCCCCGTGGGAAACCCTGCATTAATAACGCCAGTCACGTTGAGAGCCCTTCCACCCACATCACCACAGCTGTCACACAGCTTTAGGAACGAAAAGGCGCTGCTTTGTTAGGAGGTGCGCAGTTATTCACAAGAAAGGCGTGCAAATTCCCTGGTGCCCTGGGCCTCCTGACCACACAAGCTCAACCCCTCTGGACCTGGACCTCTCGGTTTGGGGCCATGCCAAGTTGGGGTCCCACATTTCAGAGGCTCTGGGTGCTTCTCCAGTCTGAGAGATGCACAATCTCCCGCTCCTCCTGGGAACAACACTTGTGACTTCCAGGCAGCCACGGCACCAGGGAGACACAGTGGGTCCTCCTGCAGCGATGCTCCCTGCTGTCCCAGCCACGTCTGGTGTGAGCGTGGTGGCGCTGGCAGCGTTGCTGTGCAGCATTGCAGCAACACGACCCACAGCCACAGCTCTGAAATTCACAGCCACCTCCCCTGGGGCTGCTGGAACAGGCCTGAGCACATGCCACCACTGTCACTTTGGGGAATGCCCACAGGTCCCATGGGGCAGGAGGCTGTGGCCAAGGCAAGCCCTGGCCATGTGCACCCTCTGTCCCATTGCCCCTCGCTGCGGCGTGGGGACAAGGTGGTTTTGCAGTGGGATGGCCCATACCAGCTAGGTTCTCACCCCATCCCTGGCTGAAGACCCACCACAGCCGGGGTGGGCAGCACACCTCTGCCATGCCGCACCTCCTTTTTGTCCTTGGAGGGGATCTCCAGGAGCTGTGGACCTCCCCAGGGCTCTGGCACATCCCTGGAGAGAGCTCCCCTGTGCGTACCCTCCTTGTGGGGGCTGTGGGTGCAGCAGAGGCGATGCCGCAGTGGCAGCGCAGGCACAGCAGCAGGGAGGAAGCCTCAGGTGACGTTTCTGTGACCAGGGCTGTGGCGAGCAGCCCCACGCTCTGCCCCTGGTGCTGGGGCCAAACGTGGTCCTTGCTGCTGCAGGGACAAGGACTTTGGTGCTCAGTGCCCCTGGCTCCTGCTACCTGTTGCCTCTCTCATCTGGGCAGAGCAGAAACCCCCGTCACCAGGGTCTCGGCCCCGCACACTGCGGGTCGCTGAGCCATGACATGTTATTTAGACTCTGCAGATAATAGTGATAACACCACCACCGCACTCTGAAAGGTGCTTTTGTAGCTCCCTGATGGAGAGCTGCTGTTCAATGGTGACCAGGAGAGCTCCTTCCCAACCTTTCCCCGGGCAGGAGCTTTACTCCCTACAGCTGCAAAACATTTAGGGTGGCAAAAAAAACCCCAAACCACCTCCATGCACACTGCAGAGACCAGCCAACTCATTCCACCTACCTCAGCCAGGCAGAGCTGAGCCTAACCCGGCTGAGCAGCAAGGCTGTGACAGAGCAAAGCTACCCCACTAAAAATGAAGAGATTCACTTTTTTCAGTGAACCTGTATGAAGCATTGAAAAACGCAAATACTGTGCGTTACAAGGTGCGAGAACTTTGCAACAACTGGGCAAAAAATAAGTAAAGGTGCTTTCCTTGGTAGCATATATTTTCTAGATTTTGCTCCTTACATCAGTACTTTTGATATTACATTTAAGTATCATTTTCCATCAGAGAAAACACAAACATTTGTGCACATTAGTATTTAGAAATGGTCTCCAGCCCCTGGACATGATGAAGAATATTGTACGTCAGCTACAGGATCGCATGGATCATTGCATATGTAAATATTTAAAACCTAGAATTATGTATCTTCATTTAAAAAAAACCAAACCCATATATGCATAAGCCTTTATCAAAGTGTAATCTTGGCAGTTTTATATTTTGAGAGTATAGTAACTGCACTTTACTGAATCTTTTATGATTATATCTTGTGTGTATATACGCATCACAGACAAACATATGTGTATGTATGTATTATATGAAGCCATTTTGATTTACTCTGATTCAGAGGGGATTTTTGTACTGAAAAGGGTATCCCATTTTCATGTAAATGTAAAAAAAAAAAAATCAAAAGCTTTCAGGTCTGAGTGCCATCTGAAAGCACAGGTCTCAGGCATCTGAAAGCACCTACAAGCAAAAAGCAACCCTGGTGATAACTAGCATCATATTTCTATTCCCTTCCTTTTACATACAAAAGCCTTATTTCTTTTAAATCAATTTCCCCAAGCAACAAACTTCTCCTCCTAACAGAAAAATGGCACGAAGGAAAAAAACAGACTCTGCCCTACCAGCTTCTTAAGACTCCTTCCAGTAAACACAATAAAGCCTTACAGTGTCTTTCGAAGTCCCCAGCTTCTTCAGCCCATCCAGAGGGAGGAGATCTGCAGAATCCTTGTGAATAAACTGAACCGCCTGCTTCATCCTCCTCTGCTGGCGGAGAGACGCTGCTTCTCTTATCTCCACTTCTTTTCTACTCGGCTCTGTCAGGATACCTGAATAAAACATCTTCCTGCCCGGGTATGGCTCGCTCCTTAAAGATGCGCCTCTCGGAGAGATGGAGCCAGGGAGATGCTCTATCGCTTTATAGCCGGAGCTTGGTGACGTTTGGAGACCGGCAGGTACCCCAGCTGGCGCTGCCGAGTAAAGGAGGGGTTGGGCACGTTGCAATACGTCGCTCAAACAACGGCGGGTGAGCTCAGGCTCGGGCTAAGGGAATAAATCAGTGCCGTTCCCTCCTCGCTGCCTCTCCTGAAAGTGAGATCAGCTGCCGGCATCCGATGGCTCTCAAAGTCCCCCAGCAGCCTCATGGGCAGAAAAGAGAGCACCAGAGCACGGTGAGGCTGCTGGGGGCCTTTGAGAGCTGCAAACAGCCCTGGGATCCAGCACATCTCCCAGCCAACCTCCGCAGGCACAGCTATTTTTTGGCCTGGATAGAGAGGGCAGGTGAAGGCTGCCCAGCACCCATCCTGTCCTGGATGCCACTGCCCCACAGGGCTGGGGTGATGCAGCCCCGCACGGACTGTGAACTGGCTATGTTGAGGTTTGCTACCTTATACCTGGGGCCAGTGGGGTTAGGGCAGGCTCTGGATGCCACTGGCCTCGCTGAAGCATTGCAGGCACCAATCTGCATCGCCACTGTCAATGAAAATTGTCCCAGCCAAATTGGGGCACCCCAAATGTGGTTTCACACAGGGTCCCTACACCTGTCAAATGCTTAGGTACAGTGCAATTTGACTAATCATTAACACCCATGCTACTGATCACTAATCAGAGTAAAACTTTGCAAAGCAACTATAGTTTTGCAGCATTCTTGCTGCTTGTCTATTGATCCAGATGTCACTGGAGTTAGTCTTGCTATAGTTATTTACCTCTGATGCCAGAGGATGCTGGGAGGGTTTCAAAGACACGTTAGAGGGTAAGGATGCTGGCATTATCTTGGTTGTCCGGGGTATCCTTTATCCTTCATGGGCAGCTCTAGGCTTCTAAGAAGCAAGGAAATAAACCTGGGGCCAGGCTCTCCTTTAGTTTGTTTCTTGTTTTACTTAAGCATGAGCCATACCAAAGTCTCCAGTAAAATTCTACTACCTCATTACATTACAGTGTATAACATGAACTAATACACATTAATAAACTTAATAAACTTTCGTACTATAAAGACTGGTTGTTATAATACTTAGGGAAGGGGATTTCTTAACAGGACTCACAGCACACGTGGGTTCCTTTCACTACAACACTGAGTTTTTAAGTGATGCATCGTCTCTCACCAGAAACAAACACTTTTCTTCCCCCCCACCCCCAGAAGGGCTCACACACTTTCAGCAGCACAGATAGGGCAGCAGACACTCACCTGAACCTTCTGCTTTCCAAATAATTAGTTGCAAGGAATAGGTGCAGGAGAAAACACAGCTCTGCCTCAGAGAGACGGTACGGATCCAGAAACACCGTGCGTGGGTTTGGTTCTTGTTGAACTAACAGAGACCTTTGATGCCCTAGATAAAGCACAAGAAAAGCTTAGCCACAGGATTTATGCCAAGCCTGACTTCCAGGGCAGTTCTAACCTTCAGGAGGAGTTGGGGTGCTGACCCCACTTTGCTCTCCCGCACCGACACAGCCTGGAGTCATGCTTTCTGCTCTCCAAAACACCATCAGCCTTTGGCCAGCTTCAGGGAAAAACTCCAGTCTCTGACAGGGAAGGGACAGGGGAGGCCAGGGAAAAATACTTCAGGAAGAGACCCAAAGTAACGTGGAGGAGAGAGAGGAAACAGAGGGGTTCCCCTGAAAGCAGCCAGGGAAAGACATTCACCTTGCAGCAACTGAGCTATGTTGGGGGGGAAAAAAAAAAAGCAAGCAAGCAATGAAAATGCCAAGCAGGCAGAGTAGCTTTAAACCACAGCACCACAGTTTCTCCTTCCTCCTTCCCCTGCGGCTGCTGCGAAGCCCTGAGCGGGGAAGGGGCCAGGCAGGATCCCGTCCCCAGGAGCTGTGAGCCACAGCCAGCCCTGTCCCCTCACCTTGACCCAGGCCAGCCCCAACAACACAGAACCAACCACCTCTTTCTCTACCTTGGCATGTGTAAATGTAAAGCTTAGCTGACATGAGGGCACCGAAGGTTGACAGCAGCCCCTTGGCAGGAGGGTTGCTGACAGCAGCACCCGCACCCCAGCTCCTCGCATGGGGCGAGGCAATGCTCCATGCGGGTAAACCATGGGTAAAATCTGAGCTCAGCACCCGTGGCCTGACTGTGTATGTTCAGCCCCTCATATGACCTGGGGGAGAAGGAATAAAATACAAAAACCCCAAACAAATCAGATGAGAGTGCAGAATACAATAAACCCCAAAGCCCATTATTTCACAGCCTCACACAGAGGCCATTACGCGTGAGCCAGCCCGGTGAAGGTGTCGGTGCGCAAAAGGATAGCAGGGCTGACAGCCTGAAGGGGGATATAATTTTTTTCTCCCTGCGCCGACTCTGCTCATTACACAACAGGACAGTTGTTCTACTACAGGCAAACATGCCCGGGAGGATAAAAGCACCTTATTTTTCACCTTGGGAGCTACTTGGCACTGATCCAGCTGGTTAAATAAAGACATACGACTACATCCGCACTCTGCCAAAGGCAAGGAGGCACAGCAGAAGGCAGAAGGGATGCCACTGAAACCAGGAGACAATTTTTAGTACAAAAGCTCTGTGGAGGAGCGGCACTCGGCCTGGCATGCTAGCAAATGCCCAGTCAGCTCTGGCTTACAGCAGGAAAAGTAAAGCTGCAAGCACAGATGGAGCATGAGAAGCCCCCCTCACACTGCAGCTCCAAGGCTGCAGCCTGCATTTCAGTTCAGCAAACAAGCATTTTGTCTGAGCCCTACAATTTCACTTCTGCTGCGTGTTATAAATGCACCTTGGGCCAACAGATCAGAAGAAAATCCGCCCAGCACTCAAGAGTAATAAATGAGATAAAGGCCCTAATTCCCATCTTGATTTTTAATCCTGGGAAAGAGGAAAGTAGGAGGAACGGTAAATCAGGATCCAGTTACTCAGGATCCACACTGAAATAGGGGCTCCATTTGGATACTTTGAACCCAGCGGTTAACTTTGAGTCGGTCATTTGTTTGCGCCAGATTAGCCAGGGGTATCACTCCCCACCCCCTGTGCAGGGGCACATTTCAGAAAAATCCCCATCCGCTCACTGGAGACAGGTCTGTGCACAGCCATTGCCCCTCACTCAAGAAAAGCCCCAAGGCACAAACCTACCTTTCTCAATCCTTCCCAACTCCGGAGCAGCACTGGCATTTCTCTGCACCGTATGACATCAAGACCGATGTCAAAAAAAGCCTTCACAAGGCTGCGACTGAGAAAACCCCTCCAGGACAGGCTGGCTCTGCTGGGAAGCGGAGATGCCGGTTGCTGCTGGCATGGATGGGCAGCCCGTGCTGGAGACACGAGGCAGATGGCCCCGGCGGCTACCAGCAAAGTGGGCTCTGCCCCGTGCCCAGGGCATCTGTTGGCCCAGTAAAGCTGAGGACAGGGGTGCTTTTGTCCTCAGTTTCCAAGCCCACTGCAAGGAGAAAAGAGAGGGAAAGGCTGCTCTCCCTGGCCTTTCCCAACATGCCCTTTGCCATCAGAGCTAGGGACAGGGGAAGGCAGCGCCCACAGCAGCACCAGCACCCTTGGAGGGAGGGGAGGGGACGCGCAGTGCTTGGGAGCTTGTTAGCCACCCTCCACGGAAGGCGAAGCGACCCGGGTCCTGCCTGCGAGCACAATTTGCTTTACACGTGATGTAAACTGAGCTAAAGCCCAGCAATTTTATACCCCCACTGACAGCCAGCTTACACTGGCTTGGTACCCAGTCACGCCTGCAGCTTCCTCAGCAGGAGGAGAGCAGAGCTGCGGAGCTTCGCTCACACCCCCGTCTCATCTCTTCTCTTGCTGAAAAGCAAAGCGGCAGCAGGCAAAGCAGGAAGTGGGTCGGTCCTTTTTATTTTTTTTTTCTTTTCTTTGATTTCTCATCTTTCCTTAAAAAGAAGTGATTTGTTGCCATATCCTGAAGAGACGCAGAGATGCCCTAGAAAACTCAGAAGAAAGGACAGAGTGGTATAATTTAACAGAAACAGAAGCAGCGGCAGCCAAGAGCCCCAGAAAGAATAATTTACCCCAGCACAAAGAGAAAACTTCAGAGAAAGAGTCAGTTTCCAGAGGGAAGACTGTGAAGAGCTCAAGAAAATGAAACCACAATAACTGATGTAGAAAAATAAGTTATTCTGTCCATCAGTGCAGGATACGTAAGGGTCAGCTGTAGCACACTCAGGCAAATAACTGCAATAATTGGAGACTAGAGCACAGTCTTTTTTCTTAAAAAGGTTGGATACAAAAATCCAGAAGGATTTAGTGAGCTTCTTCATCATCGTTTGTAGCAAAACAAAGACTACAGGTAGAGCTGGAGAAATCCTATAACGTACAAAGGTAGAGATTCGGCTTGAGATTCCCGAGAGATGTGGCCGGTTTTGCACAGCAGCTCCACACCCACCGCCTGTGTTTCCAGTGCTGACCAGGAGAAAGGACCTCCTGCGCTGGGGCATGGGCCCCATCACAAGCACTTCATGGAGATAGCTGTTCCTGGGGCAGCTCTCCCTCTTTACCCTGGGTGCAGCTCCAACCCCCTTTCTCCCGTGCCCGGTCTGTGCGGTGCGGGAGCCGGCGGCAGCAGGCACAGAGTGGGGGCACTGATGGCGCTGGGACGGGAGTCAGATTTGTGCAGCTGAACAACATAGGAGACTGAACTGAATTTATCTGTCTAGTCCTCTTCACATACAGAGAAAACGGGTGGACAACAGTTTCAGGAACTATTTCAGAACAGAAACTGCAAGTGTCAGAGATTAAAATGGCAAGTCTTGCAAGAGCTCCCTTACCTTTATTTTACCTGTTTTAAAGTGGCTGAAACACAGTTCTAAAAAAAATAAAATCCCAGGAAGAGTTGGTTAGGGAAACAAATAGCACACCCAGCCTCTTCTGCCGCGTACCTCAGTGAGAGCCAACTGCTGGCTAGGAGCTATCTGTGGCCGATGGAGCATCAGAACAGGCCCTGCCTCTGGGGCTTGCCAAGCCGTGCTGGTAACTGCGCCGCACTGGGAAAAGGGGCTGAGCCCCCGCCAGGTCCCACGCAAACCAGGGAAGAAGCTGTGGGTTCCGTCAGCTGGCAAAGGGGCGGGCGGGGGATTTGGGACAGGGTGCCAAGGGGAAAGGGAGCAGCTGGCACGTGACTTGCCAGGCACTGTGGAAGGGGTAACAGGGCAACAGGCATGGGGGCTGGCGCAGGGGATGGAAGGTCTGGCCTCCCCTGGCCTCCACATCATTGAACCAGCAGGAACAACTGCAACCACGGCCCTTAAGGGAGGTAACGGTGGCTGCTGTGCCCTGAACTGCACCGCTCCTGCTCACAGGCGGGGGAAAACGGGGCTGATCATGCCCTGGCATCACTCACCAGCTGGTTTGCTCCAAGACAAGATCTGAGCGCAACTCAAATTTTTGCTGCTACAAAACCGGCTGCACACACAAGCACGGGCATGGCCATTGGGTCTTTCAGAGCTTTCCATGGAGCTGAAGACACCAGGGAACTTTCCTCTCAGGCAAAAAGACAAATTCATATCTCTTTCTCTCCCAAAATGTCCCTTGCATGGCTTTCTTCAGGAACTCCACCTGGGCAGGTGGGCAGGAGCTGTTGTACATAGAGGGCAGGTGACGTTTCTGCCCAGTATGTTTATTTTGTGCAATAACAACATTATTCCAGTATAAAATTTTCAAAATGATTACTTTTAGGAAACATTAATACACACTAGTTCTCACCCTCCCACATGTATGCTAGAGTTGAACTGCAAATATTTATTCTGAAGCAAGCTACACATATATTCAAAGTGCCAACTATAACTACATCATTCAGACTTCCCAAACCTCAGGGGATTTCACTTCCCCTCCTGTCCTGCAAAAAACAGCTTGTGTGCTGAAGGCTTCCTCTGCTGCTGGGGCATTCCACGCCGTAAATCTCACATTCAGGTCATTAAAAGATATAGGAGAGATCTTGTTAAGGCTAAACCAGCGTGAGTCATTTCACACTACACAAACACAATTTTCTCACTCCTTTTCTAACTTTCCAGCAGCCTGATACCCAGAGACCAAGAGCAGAGCAGAGCCCGGCATGCAGGAATGCCTGTACTGCTGCTGGGATTTCCGAGCTCAGCGAGGCAGGAGGAAGAGGGCGCTGCTCTTCTTCACATCAGGTCCTGTCTCAGTCCAGCAGGAACTGCAAAGAACCATCAGGGAGCCTGCTGTTGCTCCCCAAAAGGCGCGGGGCCAGTGGGATGAGATGCTGGCTCTGAGGGGTAGGAGATGGCAGGGAGAGCAAGGAGACAAAGGCTCACGGCTGGGGTCTGCAATGAAAAAGATCATGTTTACAGTCAAGCAGTCGGTTTGGGTTGGGATGCCCTGGCTCACCCTAGAGTCCCTGGAAGATGCTGTGCAATAGCTAGGTGCAGAGCTCCTTCACAGACTCAGCTCAGAGCACCTGGACAAAGCAGAGCTTGGCAACAAGCGGTAAAAAACAGAGCTTCAGATGGTACCTAAGGGCGTGCTGGGCCGAACAACCACCTCCCTCAAGGCTGCTGCATAATTTTGCCGAGGCTACTCCTCTTGACTTCTTGAAATAGTTCACAGCCATCCCGAAGAAAGGGGTTATGGACTCCTCACATCAGGGGAGCTGTGAGATGTTTCCACTGTCATTAGCCATTGGACTAACAACACCTAACAGGCAGAGTACCTAAGACACCGATAATCAGCCACTGCAAGAGCAAGAACAGCACCGAATTTGCTCCACCAGAGGCAGGCCATTGTTTTCACCCCCCGAAGATTTTCCCTGCCCCATCAGCAATTTTCTCACTTTCTTCAGCCTAAGGGACAAAGGCTCTGCACAGCACCTATTACAAAGCCCCACTTATGCGAGCAGCCAGCAATCTTTCAGAGTTTTGTGACACAAAGGAGTCCCTTCTTGGTCCAAATACTCCAACACAACAATCCATTTCCATCCACCAACACACTTCAGTACCTGCTTAAATGCTTTGCTGAATGGGGATTACAATCACACGGCTCTCTGAGCAAAACTCCCCCTTCCCAGCACTGTGAAAAGCCACTCCTTAGTACGCGAAATACCGGTATGCACACAAAATCGCGTGGGATATTTGTTAGAGCAACAGTACTGAAGCGAAGCCTTTTCAGTGCTTAATGTATACATTACCCTGGGAAACTTAGGAGATCTGTGTTTGCTTTTAGATCTGTGCGGCTAATTAATCATAAGGCAGCTGGCCAGATTTTGCCTCGAGTCAACACCTTGAACATTAGCAGCGATGCAGTGGGGGTACGCGATGCCCACAATCACATCCGTGCCTAGCTACTGTCAGAGAAGTAGTTTGCTCACCTGGTCCTGACTTGGCAGCAAGAAGTTTTAAATAATTACCCCCCGACTGCTGCAAACATGGAAGAATAGGTTGTCATTTTCTCCTTCATCCTTTCTTTTCAAACAAATAAATTATTCTCAGAAACAGCTGGTGCCATGGGCAGCTGCCCACAGTGGGCCAGGAGAAGACCACATCCCATTCATTTTTCACTGGGATCTAAAAAGCACCTTGCTTCCTGTTAGCCAAGGTGGTTATGTCCAGGGTTATCCTCCCCGTAACCCCGTCTTCATCAGTGTGAAACACACGCTGGCTTCAGGACGAAAGATGTTGCGCTATGGAAGCATGCAAGGCCACGGACGGCGCTCCGCCCTCACCAACGCAGTGACAGGACTGAAGCTGAAACTTGAACTGGGGACGAGAGTAAACAAAGAAGGCCTAAGCAGGGACAAGTTAAGGAATATGGCGGCTTATACAGCAGAAGGGATCTTTTAAATCACTTGTCTTTGGGTAACAAGTTCAGAGCTGGCACTGAAGTGTCCAGGCACAGCAAAGCACAGGTATTTGAAAGCTCCCTGCCACAGGGGGGAACTCTCAGTCCTGAAAGGAGTTAAGCAAACCTTTTAAAAGCTCTCTGCTTTTTCTCGCTTTCTAGCCAGAGAACTTTCCTCTGCCCGAGTGTAAATCCACTGCAAAGGCATTCCTCGTTCCAGATGCTTTGGAGTGGTAAGATTCCTGAATATCAGTACTTGGGGAAAGGGATGGGGAATTCCTCAGGCAAACCCTGTGAAATTTACCTCCCGGAGAACACAAATCTCAGAACATAATTTAAAATTGAGAAAAAAAAAAAAATAAAAATCACTATTTCTGGAACAGGACTAGCACAGGTCAGCTCTGAAATGGTATTGCCTTTTGAAAGGATTCCTGGATGGCATGCCCAGTTTACCAGGTGATGGTGACAAAAACCAACAGTGTCTTCAGTGATGAAGTAAGCAAGCGAGCTGAACAGAATTGGAATTTCCCAGCTCTTCTGCAAAAGCCCTGAGAACAGGTGCTTACTTCAACTCGTGCCAATGTGGGGTTCACCAAGGAACAACATTCTTACTATGCTTTTTAAAAGACTGACTGTGAACCTCTTCTGCCTCTACCAGTTAAAGGAGTATTCATAGAGGGATTTCATCTGACAAATATTTCCACCTTATGGAGCTCAGATCGAAGACGGCTTTGCACCCCTCCTTTAGAGGAGAGGAAGAGGGGGTAGGTTGTTTTGTATAGGTTCTTTATCAAGTCTGGAATTGGCGTGCTTTCCCAACAGACCAATATTCAATGAACTCAGGATTTGAATGCTTTAAGTTAAAAAAAATAAATAAATTTTGGAACTTAAAGCATTCAAATCCTGAGTTCATCGAATGTATCTAAATATCTTTATTTTGGAACTTTAAGATAAATCAAAATCTGAGCCTAGGATACTTTAACAGTATCCTTTTAAGATAAAAATATGATTTACGCCAACATTAGAGAGGAGGTCACCGGAGTGTTAGTCAAACACAGGGTCTCTCACCTCTGTGGAGCTCCTGTGTTTATTTTATGAAGCCAAGACTCCAACACTCTCAAGTGCTGCGAGTGTAAGTGAGCTACCATTGTACCCCCCTCCGCACAGCACATGCAAAACTGCAGCAACTCATAACGGGTAGGATTTAGTGAGACACGTTACTGGATACTCAGTGCTAATATTTGCTAACGCACAGAATCGTCAACAGTACTTCAATGTACCTCTCCTAACACAGAGGTTGTGTTTGCCATGTTGTGGTTTGGTTAAATATCTCCACCTTCAAGTCTAGTCAACTGAAAGATACTTCAGCTCACACTAGGTCTGCAAAGGAAGCCAGCTGCCCCAGGGGAGCGGGAGCACGTGCACTGCGGCTATGAACAACGAGAGACACACGGTGCTATTGATTACCTGGGCTCTGAGGTCTTTCTGCCCTACCTTGGGTGTAATTCACCGCGAGATCATCCATCCAACCACTGACAGGAGTCAAGCTGCGATCGAGCTGAGCAGCCTCCCCTGAAATGATGGAGGAAATCAGTAGCTGATTACACACACAATTTTATTTCCAAAGACAAACGAACGTTCAGAGTCCATTATTGACATCTGTAAGAACTGAGTCACGAGAGGGATGGGGTCAGGCAGAGTGCCAGAATCACTCACTGTTCTCAGAAGTAAACAACAGCACCTGAAGTTACGCATTCACAGCCCATTTCCTCCAGCTTCCTTTGAGGTTTATTCTGCCTGGTAATCAACAACTTACAACCTGCACATTTCCTCGCCAGTAATTTGGAAAAGAAGGGGGAATGGCCTTGATCGATGGTCAGAATTCAGTTCAGAACAGGGTCTCCTGCCACTGCAATCTGAACTAGCAGCAAGATCTGGCCCAGCAGCATGGGTCTTTCTAGGCCCCATATTTGCATTTTGTAAAAATAGAATAATGTAACATATAAGGTCATTTACAAGATCACTCCCTCTTCTTCAAAAAGATTGATCAGAGGCAGTGGTTGGGACCAAGAGCTGCTAAACAAAGAAAATCTGAGTTGTGTATTTTGGCTAACAGTCCCAATGCCCTCAGAAAAGCTGCCTGGAGCTCCTGTTAGTGCTGCCCAGAAGAACATTTCACTCCTTGGTGCCTGTGTCCTGCAGAGAGTTGCCAGTGGGCCAGGAAATATTCCTTCAGATTCCACCGAAGCTGCTGAAGCCAGCCCAAGACAGCAAGACGCTTTTCCTCAGTACGTTCACACGTCCGTGCAGGAGGGCAGAAGCACACCAGGAGCTGTTGTGCTAATGAAGCCCCCAAGTTTCAGCAGACTCTTTTAGGTCTCCTGCTACAGAAGACCCAGCCCAAAGCCTCCCACTGTTCATCAGCATGGGGTTTAAGAGCCTTTTTTTCCCTTCTCTGTCAGGGCCACATGCTGCCCTCTCGTGGGGAGCCCTGCGGATGGTTCCCTGCTGCCTTGGCACAGGCCTGAGCCCTGTGGCACAGACAGCAGGAACAGGGCAGGTGACCCAAGGGGGCCTACCAACACCCCTAGGAACACAGCATCATGTAGGCCACCGCAACCTATGCCTCGTTAGCACAGTTCCCCAAATACTCAAAAATCTCTTTATTTTAGCCGCTCCCCAATATGCCAGGCAAGAATTGACCCCAAGAGTTGTCTGAGGGAGGGACGAGGCTCTAGCATCTTACGTGAAGGTGTGCCAGAACACGTGCCCACAGCATCCCTAAGCCAGGCCATCTTCTGCGTCAGATTTTACCTCACCATTGCTGCATGTGGCAACACATCCTGCTGGGACAGAGCGCTACAGGCCTCTGTTATCCACTCCAAGAGCAAATGGTCAAGTTGGACATGTGTCCTGTACAGAGCTGGGACAGCTATTTGTAATGTGCTTATTGCGGTACTGCTGCATCCACCTCACGCCACAGGCAGCAGCTGAGGGGCTTTCTGGACTGGAGGAAGACAGCAATGCCTGCAGTGTTGAGTGTTCAGTTCCTAGAGCTAAGCTTCCTTCTTCCACTGAATGAAGTTGCTGTTCTCAGCATGGATGAGCCTTTTCAGGGTTTTATTTTTGTAAGTTTGCTGAGAGAATTAGCACCTACGGGAGCCGGGGCGCAATAGTTATGCTATGTAAGCCAGACAGGCCCCCTGAGCACTTTTCTGCCGGTCCTGTTTTTAATAACTGGTACCTCTCAGCTTTTCCACACAGCCCCTCACATCAGCACTACATCGGTAACAGCAAACTGGGGGCCACCGAAATTTCAAGAGCAGGGTTGTGTCACAGGCAGGCTTGTCTGCCGGACACAGAGATGCTGAATTCCCAGTTTTCTAAAGGGTTTTCTTAATTTCCACATTAAACCCCAGAAAAATCATGATCCCCTCTCTTACCCCGAGCCGCTATCCATGGCTGGGTTTTACTCCAGGCAGCATCTCCAGAAGGCGGCTGAGCTGCCATTTTGCAATAGGTCCTCCAACTGGTGATGGGACGTGTGTAGCTCCAGAGCCTGGTCACAAAGAGGGCGAGACACAGATGCTAGTGGTAATGCAGTGACAAGCAACCCCTAACCTCTGGCTCGAAACTCAGAGCGAACTCTGTGGCTCCCTGCTGCACCACACCAACAGCAAATAGTGCCCAACTGAAGGACTTTTGGTACCTCCAGATGCAAATGTGAGGTGTGTTTGAAGACTCATTTGCTCTTTTGCTTAACCAAAACTCTTTCCTGCTGTTTTGGGGACATGTAGATGAACACAGAAAACACATGGCCAGCCTTGCAGGTCCTACAGCAGCCCCCAAGGGCTGCCAGCATGCCAACGACGAGCCAGCAGGCTCCTCAGCTGTAATGCATCGAGTGCCCCGTGTTGTCCCAGCCCTACGCTGCCTGCTCCCTGCCCTGCCCACCCTTTTGCACACCTCTAAGGCTCCCAGCTTCGCAGACGACTTCTCATCTTTACGCGGGCACACATTTATCTGTGCCTGCAGCCGGCGCACACGCCCCGTGCCAAACGCCGGGCCCCTGGGGAGCCCTCCCAGGCCAGCCAGCCCTGCCCATGCTCACGCAGGGCCCCCGGGTCACCCCGAGGCAGCAGCCCGCTGCTGGGGCAGGGCATCAGAGGCACGGGAGGGCTGTGGGAAGCAAAGCCCCTCCTCATTGCACCGCAGGTGGCTGTCCCCAAAAAGGGTGAGGGGAGGCCCGGGCAGGCACAGAAGGAAGCAGAAGCAGTGCCTCCAGCACGTGCTGCGCCCCACCAGGCACCCACATGCAGAGCCCACTGTGCCCACCCTGCCCGGTGTCCCACTCGCCCCGGGGTTTACGTCCTGGGCCAGCTTGCTGCTTTTTTTAAACTTTCACTCATTTTTTTTTTCTGCTCAAGAACGGTATTTTTTGCATTCTCCTTTCATGACAGCCATTGCACACATGGCTATCTTAATGTCAAATACATACATTATATATACACAGACACACAGACGCACGTGCATTTAACATACCTCTACACTTCTTTATCTCCTGAACTTATTTCCAGATAGAGATTCTCCACCCAACTCACATCGAGCATCCTATCCGTGCTTAATATCGTGTTCCATTTCCTCTAGCACAGCAAGCGGGAAAGCCCCACATTCAGACTACCACTGCTATGTTAGATTCGGGCAGAGAAGATGAAGCTTTCTCTAAACCTAGTCAAGCACAATCTTGCTCCGTACATAAGTGTTTCCTGGATGTTTGCAGTGTTCTTGGTATAACACGAAACACTTGAATTACGAACTACTAAACAACAAATGGCATCTCAAGCGACCACTTCAGAACATTTCAGCGTCCAACGCAACTTTTTCTCTCCTTAACACTATGAACCCCTTATTTCCTGATCTCCAGAATCATCACAGATGGGAAATCTCATGGCACATGAGGTTTTTAAGTCTTCATTGCCTGTTGAATAAACTCCCCAGCAAAGAAAGCAGGCTTCCATTGCATTAGGTAAAGTTTAGCAGCTAGCCAGTGTGAGGGAGTTCCCATAATGAATTCTAGATTTACAGACATGTTCAGTAAGGAAAAAGACCTCAAGATTGTCTTTTCTGACCTATTTGTTTCATTGGGTACTAAGCAGGCTTTACTTCATGGCCTTTGAAAAACTTTATTACTCTTCAAAATTTGTTTAATCAGAGAAACAGCTGCACTAACATCTTTAAACAGAGAAAGATTCTTTTTTTCTTTTTTTTTATCACTTAGAGTGGTTTAATAAGGTTGTTTTTAAAAGCAACATGCAGAAAGTCATACATATTTGCACTGACTTGGAAAGAAACTAGACAAACTTACCTTCTGAGAGTGGAATCTGTCCCCTGAATACTGCAACTCCTTCCGTTTTCCCTGCAGGTGCTGCATTTGCATCACTGCTCAGGGGTGTTCCACAGTGACAGCGGAACACATGTTGTGGAAAGCAGAGCTCCATAACAGAGAGTGAAAATCTGTCTATGAGCAAAAGAACTGTTCAAACTTAACGGGCAGTAGCAAGACGTGTTGTAAAACAGGTTGGTCCAAGGGATGCCTAGAAACAAACCTACTTGTACCAGCCCTGAATTTGGCTCAAGTTCTTCAAGAAGTACTTGTTCGTCTCCTCCAGCAGCAGCCTTGCGCAAACGCAGTTTGAATGGAGCAGCATTAGAAGGAAGGTAGGAAGTATATGTACATTTCCATTGTGACCGGTTTTACATTCAGCATCTATTGCATGTACAGGATGTCATCTATATGCATGACAGAAAAAGCATTTTCATTTAAGTTTATTTAATTCAGAAATATTTGCGGACCACTATCCTTGCCTTCTGTTCCCAAGGATTATCGTAATACCGTTCCTTCCTGCTTACCCGTATCAGACCTCTCCCGATTCCTAGGATTTAAATAAGCATCAATTCTTGCTCTCTCTATTCCGCTATTACTTATTTCTGCCAGAATTTCAGCTCCCACTGTTCTGGGAGTTGACAAGGTAATTCATATTGACATTCCTCATCCCGGAGGGCATCCAAGGGCTCATGAGTCCATCGCTGCAATTTAGCAGGTGGCAGCATTCACAATACCAGGAGGAATAGTTGCACAAGGGTTTTCTGCTGTGATTAGCCTGTGGTCGTCACACTTTTCCATGGCCTCTACGTTCCTGCATGTAGTTTACTTTGCTGTCTTCTCCCTATAAACCAATGTCAGCTTTCTACAGCTAATAGCTTAATTATACAGTTGTCTCTTCCAAAACTGCAACAAATGAACCCGGATGGCTACATTCAGCTTAATACAAATCAGTCCTTGTCACTGATCAAAGGAAGCTACAGGTCAAACAAACAACTGAATAAATTAAGGACAAGATATTGGGACTATTTTTATAAAAGTTTGATAGATTGACTACAACTAATGATCTCAATGTAGTATCACAGAAACAAATACAGAAAAACAGTATTAAAATTATGATAGATCAACTCTTTTACAATTTTATATGACCTAATTTTATTTCTTAATCCTAAGAAATGAAGTCAGTGGATTTAATGAAAAGCTCTGATGAAACTGCTGTAATCTTAAAAATATTCTGGAAATTTGTGTCTTAACACAGTTTTCACCTTGTTGTTTGGGATTTTTTTTATTATTATTTTAGGTTTAAGCAAGGGGGGTTGGGGGTTTTTTTATTATTTTTTAGAAAAAAATCAGATAAATCTACAAAGTTATAAAATACTTTGGAATTACTTCAAGTAGTTTATTCTGTCTTCATACAGCTGGTTACAACAGGCCAATTGACTCCAGCTCATCATATAGGAGACATTTTTAGCATAATTATTAGCATTAATACCAGGGTAATTCTGGTATTTTACTAGCCAGAAATATGTGCACCACTAAATATATGAAGAATTGTGTCTCTATGAGTATAGATGCAGGCTAATAATATATTACATGAAACAGAATGCTATGGTAAACAGGTGTTCCCAGGATAAAGTCTATTTGATGTGTGATAACTTGCTACACAACCATTAATTTTGTCACAAAACTATTACTTACCACAGCAAAGACAACTAAAAATATCACCCAAGTTTTTCATGCAACTACAAGTTCACTGGTTTATTTCTCTTATTAAGAGTAACAGCTTGTAACATTTTACATTAATTTACAATCATGAAAAAGATCCTTATGCTTATCTCACGTAGGTGACATTAAGTCATCCAGTTAACGCTAATTATTATTTCAAAAGTTAAATCCTGTTTTATAAGGTTAAACGTTTTTTGAATCATTTGTTGCCAAAAAATAACATCAGTCTACAACCACACAGAAAGTAGAAATTAAAATTTCTACAGAGCCACTACCATTGCTATGAAGATACAATGCCAAGTGTTACAATATTCTGCAACAGTTATCACTTCTCCCAATATTTCAGATGGCAAGAATTCCCTCTTTGCTTTTTACTGCACACACAGGATCTACAGTAAATGGGGAAATCTTTATTCATAATGTTAGACTGAGGGTAACAGAAGTGCTTCTGAGTCATTTACTTTTTATGTAGAAAATGAACAGGGCTGTGGAGCAAAAAGATTCTTCTTTAAGAAAGGGCAGGTTTTTCTCCTCGGCCTCAGACCGTACACCACACTGATACACTCCTCTCCTTCCACAGACAATGAAAACGGCCGCTGCACATGGGGAGAAGCAAAGTTGAGATCCACGGTGCAGACTGAAGGCGAGAGGCTGGTCCCAGAGCAGCCTTGCAGAGCTAGAATAGCGCGCCTGCAAGATGAGGTGCAGTGCAACAAACCCAGTGCTCAAGTCAGTAACCCTCACACACAGAGTAAGAAGGCCCAGTTTCACCAATTAAAAATATCTGGATGTTTCACAATTTTTGTTTTCTTGAACACTTGTTGAAACCAATCACTCTTGATTTGTGTGTCGCTCAGCAACGTGAAGCAGAAATGTTCAGATCTGTGGCCTTCTTGGGAGGGATTACAGCAAGAACTGGCTTGCTTCCCTTGGCAGAGAGCACACAGACCACAGCAAAGCCGCTCCACTGGGTTTGGCCCAGAAGCTGGCACGCCATGGTCCTCTCCTCCCCGTGCCCCATCAACAGGCTTTCAACTCACCCATGCACCCAGAGTAGAACTGCAGCACCTTGCCCACTTCCAAGCGCTCCACTACCACATTGAGATGGTTGGTGGGTCATCACGACTGACTCACTGCTTCTGGCACGGGAAGCCACGAACAGTAGAGAGGTCGGGGCTGTGCAGCCAGAGGGAAACTATCTTTAAATACCTTCCCAGGATCTCATCACAACAGTGCACTTCACCATGGACGTAGCAAGGCTTTCTCACCTCCCTTCCCCTTGTTTTGGTGTCCCTTAGCCATTCCTCTCACCGATCACACTGCCTCATACCTTCTTCCAGATAACCCCTGCCATTCCTCCTCCCCAGGAAGGCAGCAGGGACCCCGTTCAGGACGAAGCACGCCAGCCAGGAACTCACAAGGACCTGGGCTCCTTCCCCTCTGTTCTGCTAATTCACCCCCGCCTCCCTCCACCCCCCAAGCCTGTTTGCTCCCCTTTGCTGCAGGCCTGGCAGCCCTGCTCCTGGAATGGCCACTCACTACCCTGCCACAGAAACCCACAAGTGGCTCTTGAGTCGGAGCAGAAGCCCTGCTGCTAGGACACAGTTCCCCTCTTGGCAGCAACACCAGCCATTTCCCTCTCCCGCCCAGACCATGGCATTTCTTTCAGGGCTGTAGCAAGAGGAACACAGCGTCACATCTCCCCATCCTAAGTGGCCTAAGGCCACTGCCCCTTCCATCACATCACGGCCAAGACCCATGGCAGGCTGCGCTGCCTCACACGCGCAGAACAGGGCTGCCATGGCACGACAGCTCAGCAAGGCTGCCTTTGGTATTATTCATTTGCTCCTAACAGCACAGGGAAGAAATTCAAACCCTGGCACTTGAGAAGGGTTTCATCTGTCACACTGTGGACGTGGTATTATTCACACACAACAGCTAAATACCACGTACCAATGCAATGAAACCCAGGGAGATCTGACTCCATGCCCTAGCAAAGGGAGCATTTGTCCTGGCTACACTGCAAAATTTCAGTACCTTTCCTAAGGGGGCACACAGAGGAAGTCTGGTGCCCACCCCACCACTCGGCACTGCCAGTGACTGAAAGATAGAGGTCGTAAGTCCATCTCCAAATGAGTGGGACTGCGGCCATCTCCCTTCAAGACAGAAGGCCCAGAAGATACATTACAGTGAGGAAACTGTTTGCATGGCCAGAGGACAGTGATGTAATGGAAGTGTGGACAGAAAAGCACCGAGACAACATTTTGATCAACACAATTCTCCCTACAGGCCTTTTCAGAATAACCTTCTCTCACATAAGAAACACAACCTGAGGAAAAGGACACAGAGTTTGGAAGCTTGAACATCATTTTGCCTAGACAACTTCTGTGGCCACGGTCTGTTTGAGGAATATCTTCTCTCCAGCAAGACAGGGAAAGCAGCCCTTCTCTGCTCAACAAGGTCATTGCAAGGTGCTCAGACAAGATAAGGAATATGAGGATTGAGGCTTATTTAAGAACCTTATGCAGCTTTACACAGTGATGTACAAGAGCATAATCTATGCAAAGCCTATATTTAAAATGGGGCTTGTGTGTTCAACTGCAGGTGCTCAGAGGACAGAATTTTATACTACTTGGAACAGCCAATGCGTCATGCTGTCCCAGGCCCATGCACAGGGAGAGCACTAGGATTTAGCAAATAATCTGTTCTGTTTTAACATTTGCAGCCAGCAAATGGAAGTGTCCAGTGGGTCAGGGTCTGTTTTCCATTACTGTGATGCCCTGGTTTTATTCTGGTATCAGTCTATTTAAACCAATAGGTCATTAGTATGAACAGAGTGTGATCCAGACCCAGAGCATTCAAGCTGTTATTCAAACCTTTGCTTAGTCCTCCATATGCCTTGTACAACATACAGTTCAGAGAAAAATTACCCCTTGTGCAATTCTTGGACTCACTGGTTTGGACTAAATCTATTTCAATCTTAGCTCTGAATTTCCTGTGTAGCAAAAGTTAAGAGAGACATCAATCTTGTTCTCACTTTCAGCAAGCCCAAACATGAACCCAGCTTTGTTGAGGTAACATGCATTAATGGCATCCCAGAGCTCATCCCAAACCACACTACTTAGCCTGTCTATCCTCATTAGCTTTTAGAGTTACTGATGAAGCAACACGGCAGAACTCTACAAACTTCTGCTTGGCACCATTCAGTTACAGAAATTATGGGCAGTCTCTAATTCAGAGACCCATGAAGTATCTTTGGTACCCAAAAGGTATTGTCTGGGAAGAAATCAAAATTCTGTTCACCAAAATATTTGTATTAGCGGAGAAAGCCAAACTCTGCCAAGAATGGAGCTGGCAAGCTCCCCTGGACTTTCTCTGCCAGTGTGTAAAACACAGAAAGCAGCCCCACCTACCACAGCCCCCCTGTGCATGCCCAGGGCTGGTGAGTTTTTTTAAATACAGTGCCAACTATTTGTAAGGCCTCAAAAATCTGGAAACTTTAGAGCGCAGCAGCCGAATGAAGGATCTTGGGAACATCTCTCTTGACTCTTGGGCTGTGTACTTGAAGTAGTTCTGTGGATGTGCCAACACATCAAACAATGCTTTTATCAGTTTCTTGTCCTAGAAAAAGGAAAGCAGATTTTACAGTAAATCCACAGAGGAGTTAAGGTCAGTATTACCAAAGCTTAATGACTAATTAACTCATAAAAGATTATAGGCATTTTACTTTTCAAGTATTAACATTTCAGGGGCTCAGAAACTAATAGAGCAAGGCTGACATTCAGACCCCAGGGAAGTCACTGGAGTTTCACGTCTCTCATTAGCAGCATCAGGATTTCTTTCTTCCTCATATTTCCAAGACCAGCAAACAAACAAACAAACCCAAAACAAAACCCAAAACCAAACACACACTGGATCAGATATCCAGCAAAAGAAAGGTTTACTTGGGATGACATCCCCTCAACTTTCCCATGCAACTGTCCCCTAACCAAGGTCAGAGAAGTGAAATCTACAATGAGAGTTTTTTTGCCCAGGGAGGAAATGCCCTTGCTAATCTACAGGTTACAAGTAGCAGCACCAAGTGCTTCTCCAGGAGATTAAATCCCATGTCCCTCAGCTTGCTCCACTGATTCCTTCCAGCAAAGCCTACGTGAGGCTCAAGGGGCTATCTTCACCACAGATTTCCCTAGTAGATCTCATCCACCTTTAATCCCCCCGGGCAAAGGGTCCCATATCCACTGCTCTGCACAACCAGGATGTGCCGATTCACCCCACTTCCCTGAAGTATCATATGCCTAGTGCCCCAAGAAACAGATCTGATGCAGAGCACGAGGCAACCTCATTGGCACAAAATAGCATCATTTTTAGTCAAAACCAGCATGTTTACTGGAAGGAACATACCTTAAGTATTTCTTGATGATTTTCAGATGCGTAAAGTCTACCATCCCGAACAATGTCTTCTATTAGTTCTTGGTAATCCTCTATGGGGAATGCACAAGACAGTAATTTGCAGGTTCACTTCACTTACATACTCAATACCTCCCATGGTTACACACATAAGCCCTACCCCCAAAAGAACCAGTGGTACTTGGCCCTCATATTAGCAGTCAAAGTATTCCAAATGCCCTTCTGTAAAGAAACTACAAATACTGTTTACTATGAAAACAGTGTACTCTGCTGCACTGCTCAGCATCAATCTGCAGAAAACAAACGAAATCGTAATGCACCTAGGATTGTAGTGCATACTGTAATCAAGTAGCCTTCTTCACAAACCAATTGCACTGCAGAAAGTTATCTGTAAATAACCACAATCTCTTATTGACTTCTTTCTACAGTAAGAAGAGGAAAAAAAAAAAAAAGGAAGCTTTCTTAAATGGCAAAACACCCTGGTCAATCAAATGGTCTCCCCTGAAAAACTATTTAACCACTGTTGATGAAACTCTGCAGAGCACAGCAAGGACGACTCCTTCACAATTAATCCAGTGTGAACAGAAATGTGCCATATAATTTCCACATCGCTTATGCTGAAGTGCAAAGCCTCAGCTCCAGTTTCACTCCTGGTGACTCTAACAAAGATAGGGTGAAACTCTTGCCCCTCAAACTTCTTTTCAATATAGATATTTTGCTACCTGGTACTTGATTACAGATAGTTGCAGCAACATGATAAATCAGAGGCACTTAGGCTCTGCCCAAATCCTCACCAGGGGCACTCTGCTGCCAGCTGATGCAACCCCAAACTGGGAAGGCATGAAAATGCATAAAACCCAGATTCTGGCTCTGAGCTCTGCATTTTGTAGGTCAGAGCCTAGAATCTCAGCACTCTGTTTAGGTCTGTGGAAGACTGGAAATACACTGGCACTTAAAACTGCGGTGCAATGCAGAATTCCTTATACTAGCTTTAAATGAAAACAGCTACTGGAAGTAGTTCCATAGCGACACTGCTGAGAGCGCGGGGTTACCCTGCTGCTTAGCAGGGTCAAGGAGCCCACAAGGGGTTCTGCACTGCTGCAGCTGCACTAGTCCACATAGGCTCAGCTGCTCGCATCCGCTTACCATCATATGTTACATAAGGAACTTGGAATCCTTTGGCACTGTTCCCTTCATTTGACTTGAACTGGATCCACAACTTCTTAGACCTAGAAGTGAAAGCTATAGGGCGTTCGTAGGTTTGACAGGTCTCATACGTGGTCACTGAGTTGGAAGAAGCTTTCAAAGAAAACACACAATAGGCAGTTATCTGACAACGCTTCACACTAATGAACAACTAGAAAATAGGTTAAACTACCATGATAAGAAATGCTCGCTGATGCTAAGAAAACTCCTCAAAATGTGGCAAGCCACCAGTGGATGGCAGGCCATCAATGAGCAACTTCTTGGTCAAGGAATATTTTCCCTTTTCCTAAAAAACAATCTACTGTTTGAAGGATGTGCCTATACTAGAAATTGAAGCTGTTCACTTACCCATCAGGCACCTGTACGGACTAGCAAGCATCTCCTCTTTCCTGACCCAGGCTAGAATTGCTTAGCATAATTCATGACTAGTTATCTTGAATCATCTACCCCTTCTTAGTAGTATTTTTCTCAGAATTCACTGACACATCATAGCCTTGCACCCTTGTTTCACCTGAACCTGTGGAGCAGCAATAGCAAATAGGATTTCTCAATTTGTGATTTAAAGAAATTTCTACTATTAAGCGGAGGCCAGCCAGGCTACATTTAGTTTAAGTAAACAGCAATGCGCGTGAGAAACCTGTGCTGCACACTGAGGTAGATACCATATGCCTCAATAGATATTTCAGACTTACAGCTTTTTCGCATCACCAGATAGTCTCCACACTCATCTTCTATTGGTAGAAATATTTCTGGAACCACGATCAGAATACGGCGCTTTGGTGGTGGGTTAATATTCCAAGTGCACTCAGTGTTTGCAGGATAGTCCCCAGGATAGTTTGGTGATTCAATATATCCAGTGTAATCTCCCAGTTCACCTCCACACTGCCTATCTGAAAAAGCAATACAGTATGCAAGACTAGGCAAAGGGAGGTCATCCTAGAGCTCTCTCTACAGTCACTGCAGAAACAGTACGTGGGTGACAGACATACAAACTTTTCTGTTTGCATCTGATGCAGGTACAGCTCTCTTTGCCAGCTTTACTTCACACTGCTGCCTGCTCCTGCCTTTGTGTTTTAATCCATGTTGAGACATAAAAATACAGACTAGTCCCTGTTAACACAGCAGGTGTTATCAACCAAGCCACAGCCAAGCGGCAAGGCAGTTGTAAGAGGACACAGAAATGGTAAAGCAAGGATGCTCTACTTGCTTGTATCAGACAGAACATTTTTATAGCAGTATCAGCTGAAGTCTAACTGGAGCCTGAGGTGCTCTGCTCAGGCACCATGCCTGCAGTAACACAAAACAGGGAGTACAGCAGGCCCCTTCTCTGCACAGGTCAGCATTGCTGGCAGTAAGAGAGAGCAAATCCCAGTGCAGGATGCTCTGCCTGTGCTCCCCAACTCTGTGTGGCCACAAGGGCCTGGGCACTACAGCACCATACCAGTGATGTGTGGATGTGACGCCCATGGAACTGATTCTTTAAGTGAGAGACATGCAGTTCCCAGAAACATATTTCTATGTATGTATGCGTACATATGTCTGCGTGTACATAAGTGTCTCCAGAGGTTTTTCTGAGGAGTCGCCTCTCTGCCCTCTATTTTCCCTCTTTAAATTTATCCTCAGTTTCCCACACTACACCTACCGTAATCTAGAACAGCAGTTCTCTTTGTAATTGCCTCTTTCAAAGGTTGTTATTAAGAAGAAATAGTTACTAAAGCTATTAAGTTTTGTGAGCCAACTTCCATTCCTTTTAGTAGAAGGGAAAGAAATCAGTGTGCTGGGAATACAAAATCTGATATACCATAGGAGAAAAGATTTAATAGCAAGACCCAGAGTGACCCAGCACCAATTGGCAAGACACAATCATCACTTACCTTAACAAGAATGATGGATCCAGTCTGCAGAAACGGTCTCTCATGGACCTCAGTAAGCCACATGGGATGAGATGCAGGCAGGCAGCAAAAGAGGAGCCACATCACTGCCTTCTCTCCAAGCTCCCTGAAGCAAAGCTAAATTTTGACCTTAGGGCCACTCTGAATATTAATGGCCCAGTCTTTATTTGTAAGAGATCATCAAAACCACCTTGCTATACTTACTTTTGCACTGTGTTATATTTGTTGACCCGTCAAAATCAGTAGTGGTGTTTCCAGGGCATGAAATGCAGTAATTTTGTCCAAACTCAGGCTGGTATGTCCCAACTGTGCAGCGAATACACCGATGAGTTGTGGTATTATAAAAATGGCCAGGTGAACACTGAACTAGAGAGTAATTAAATATGCAGTATGGTTAAAGAAGTGGCAGTAGCACATTAGAATGTGATTTTATGCATTTTATAGGACCTAGTATAATTTCAATAACTGAAATGACATAAACTATGAGGGTAATAAAGCAGAGGCAATTCAACAGATTTTAGTTTACCAAGTCATTTTGTGCAATTTCAAAAGTCCCAAACACAACACTATAGAGCAGTTCTGTGTGGAAGCAGTAATAAAAGATATGGGGGATTGAGCATAACCACTACAATTTTGTAAACAGGACACCAAGTAGAACAGTGTGTTAGCAAATGGTCTAGCCACTGACATTTGACTTGGAAGATGAACTGTATGTGGAAATACTAACTAAACATTTCTTTCTTGCCAGCTTATGCCATGCATGCACACTGCTGCTGCATCCTAATATACCCCTGTGATCAGCTCACCACAAGCAGAGATGCAAGACTTCGTCCCTCTGCAAGTGGGACGTTGCATCAATATTAGTGACTAAACTGGTATATTGCCTTTTTCTCTCGTGATCACACAGTCTTGCAACAACAAGCCATGACTCAGGGTACAGCCACCTCCACCAGACCTGCTGCTAGTTTATTTCATCACGTCATGCAGATCATGTTAGCTAGACACATAAGCTATAGCCCTCCCAGGGCTTGCTGAGACTACCTCCTGCATCACCAAAGGAGGACCCCATTCTGACATACACACTCTTTCATAAACATAACAGATTTTATAGAAGTTTTAGACATGAGATAGACAGACAGAGGAAAAAATCCTTTCTAGTGGACTTCCAACTTTTTTTTTCTAGTTGCCTGCGTGCAGACTGGAAGATTTTCTTCTCTCATTGCAATCTGAGAATACGGGACCCCAAACACATTTGCGTACATCTCTGCTTCTTTTCATTTGATTTCGCTTAGCTGTTCTGAATCTATGCACATCATCATCTGTACTGAAACCTGATTGAAAGCAGTCAAGAGCATCAGCCATATATTATCTTTCCTCTTAACTCCATCACCACCTTGCTGCTTTTTCCTTGCAGGACTAAAAAATAAAAAAATAAAATAAAATCTTTTCCTATTCCTTTTATCTCATTTTGCAAGTTTACCCCTCTCAGCTCAACATCAAAATAATTTACCTTGCCTTTCAAATGTAGTTTTCTGAGCTGCACAGTCCCTTTTTCCTATTCCTTTCAAGCTTTGCTTACTCCCAAATAACTCTAGTCTTGTTGAGCTTTGTAAGCTAGCTCAGCCTGGACTCCTTCCCTGTGTGCTCCATCCCCCAATCCAAATGCTTCAGATACAAGT
The DNA here is from genome assembly GCA_034008185.1 of Gorsachius magnificus. Taxonomy (NCBI): domain Eukaryota; kingdom Metazoa; phylum Chordata; class Aves; order Pelecaniformes; family Ardeidae; genus Gorsachius; species Gorsachius magnificus. The sequence continues at coordinate 10,741,488 of CM067086.1, forward strand.
TCCAAATAGTTCTTGCATCTGTGATTCCATGTCTCATGTGGCCTCTTCCACATGCAAATATCTGAGTTCTTCATTCCAGTTAATAAAAAAAAATTCCTTTAATCTCCACTCTAATTTGAAAACTGAACCTCATTTATAGACCTGTTTTTGTTTACATTAAATAAAACTGAAATCAGTTCCTCTTATCTCGATTCAAGGTTTTTAACATGGTTTTTTAGTGCTTTAACTTTTCAGAATTAAGTATGAAACAACAGCACTTGTGGATTCAGTAATTCTTCACTGAAGAAATCTATTACCTATCACATTATACCCAGTAATAGAAATTCTTCAACCACACTGCAAAATTCTTCTATTATGTTTACTATTGAGAATTGCAATATATCTTAACTGACACTAGACAGATCTCTTAATCCAAACCACTACCAAAGGACTGCATCAGGACCTTTTTTCTATCCCTTATTTTTACTCTACAGCAGTAGATTGTCTATTAACACTTTTCCTTCAGGTGGTTTTGATATAAGTGATGTTCTTTTACCCATGCTCTAAGACACTGAGCAAGCCATTATACTGACTAACATTTTGTCTCACTGCATGGACACATACTTTTACCAGCATTTTCAAAAACAACTAGATAGCTGTCTTTCAGCTTTTTACATTTTAGATAACTAAGATGCTAACAAAATTCCTTCATTTTTAAAGATATGATCCCCACTTCATTTTCACTCCTGTGAGGAAAACCTTGGGAGCTGACTGCTTGCCAGCTCCACTGTCATCAGGTTTAGAGGGCTGTCTGGGGTGCTGCAGGGTTAAGCTGAATGCTAGCTTTTTAGGTATATCCCAAGGCATGCAAGCCAGTTTCTCATTATGAACATGAAGAAACTATTGTCTTACTTATCCTCCAGGACTGCAATTCCCTCCTTCACATTTTCATGTTGCTGCTGTGCTCAAACCCAAAATGCCAATAAGGCATATTGCTCTGGATTTTTTTTTCTTGAGACTTTTTTCTCCCTGCTGTTCCTTTATATGACTCTTCACAGATCAACAACTTCACCGACCAACTTCCATGTACCTCCTCAAGTCTTGTATAAAAATAAGTTATAAAATAATTGAGGCTTTATCGAGTTTCCTTGCAGCCAGGCCAGGCAACTATGAGAGCCCTGGAAGGAGAGATCCCTGAAAGGAAGAACGACCCTTTTGAATGCCCCACTTTAGCAGCAGCAATTACTTTTGCCTCAGAGCAACGCAGTTCATCAAATAAATCTTGACCTTACCTTTGGTCTCACAGTCCTGAAACAAGGATGCACTGCTGTGTCTTGTTGTTAGACCTCCTCCGCACGGAAAGCAGGATACTCTCCCAGCTTCAGGCTGGTATGTTCCAAGGGGACATGGCAGACAGGGTTTGAAGCCGTCAGGAGAATATTCACCTGGTGAGCACTGATCTACAAAAGGAAGAATACACTTGCTTTAACTTCTACATTATAGGTGAAGGTACATTAGCGAGCCTGCACAGGACCTGAAACCCCACAGTGAAACCACTCTCCTGTTTCCTTGGGAAGCAGGAGCCAGGGTTTCAGAACTGAATGCTAGCAACATATAGAACTGAATACATGCAATGTACCCTGTAAAACTGAAATGGGCACTGATAACGTCTGGTGCCAGTGAGGTCTTCTATGAGCTGGAATTGATTCCACGCTTTGTTAAAAGGCCACACTGGACATTAGGCCTGTCCAGTATTCTCTGTTAATCTGTACAGTGCAATTATATAGTGATTATCTCCTCTTTCTAGATAAAGAACTCTTGGACTCCTCGCAAATGAAATAATTTAGTGCTGAACTGAAGAACCTAAGATGCCAAAAATATACTTCCAGATTTCTAAAAGTATTTTAATCTTAATATTATTGAATATTCATACTTCATAACCATTGGTGTTACTGAATTGTGTGAAAACCTCAAGCACAAGTAATTGTGCAAATTCACTAAACTAAACATTATGCGTGCCTCAATGACTTCTAAAGCAGAAATATTCTTGCTGTTCCTCTGATACTGGATCTTGGATAATGATTATCTGTGCACTGGATAGCTGTGTTCTGTATGGTGCATAGCTATATCTAGGTCAATACAAGTGATTTTACTTAAACACACACCTCAATATGATCTAACAAGTCCAGCAATATTTATGGGTATCTTTCAAAAGTTCTGGTTTTCAAACTTTTCACAAAAGAACTGCCTTCACTGCCAGTATTTAATAATTACCCTGCTCTGGAAAGGCACAAAACAGTGTTGCAGTTGTTCAGCTGTGCTGAAATATTCTGTCCTTTTAAAGACCTGTTACGATAATAAACTGTTAGTTTTAGTTTATAGCTCCAATAAATCACTCGGTGAATAGCTGTTTTGTTAGGAAGTTAAATTGGCCTTGGCTTCATTTCAGGATATATGACGAACAACAAGCAGGGCATTAACTACCGGTCATGATCAATGATGAAGAGTTTTGTTCATGGGTGATACACTGAGTCGAATAGTGAGTGGCCCTCCTTAGCTTAAAAATAAAACACAGCAGGTTTAAGCAATGCTCTGTAGCTTATCAATGAAAGCTAGTGAGGAAATCTTAGTTCTTGGTTCTAACTTTTTCCACCAAGCATCACCTCTGCTCTCATAAGGACACACATTCATTTGCTACCACACTTTTCAAGCCTTTCTTCATTTTATAAACATTCCTACAGAATACTCATCTCTGTACTCTTTGTGCAATTCAACAAACATGAATGAATTAAGGCTTTCATTGCAGCTCTCCTAGTAAGGTATGGAAAGAGCACTATTTACAATTCTGTGACAAGGAAAGAAATCAAGGTTAGTAAAGGTAAGTTTGAGAAGTGGCTACTGACTTCAGAAACCCAGAAGCAATCCTTCCCTCAAAAAACTCTATGACTCCATGAGAAATCAATGCTCTGAATGGCCTCAATAGAGACTATCTGCTCTCTGCTATCTCCCCTTAAACTGTCTTTCCCCCTTCATTTTAATCACATGTCAAGTTTGAGGTGCTTTGGGTTTTTTGCATTGCAGGAGGTGTGCATGTCTGTTTTGAACAGAACGCTACTTTGTACTGACACATGTAAAACCATACAAATTCAACCTTAAAACTATGCTTCAGGTTTCCTAAACTTGCTCAGAGTCCGGTGTAACAGTAGGTTAGCTAACAGAGCTCCAAGGAAACCTGTCCTAGGCAGGAACCAAACCCGCCACTTATGTAGAAATGTTACATTTGAGAACTTATCCCCATCAGGTCTCTCTTGACAACTTTACCATCTGCACCTTACTTGCCTTGAAACCGCACGTTGTAAAATCGTAGAGCTCCCAGTGGAATAAAACTGAGTTAATCTAAATCATCCAGGATTATTTAGCAAAGTGCCTAATTTTTGAATATTTGTATTGAGGAAATAAACTCAAAAAGATCTCCTTAGACACCACTGAAATCCTCAACATGAGGCATTCTTAGATGCATTGCACGAGTGAATTCTGAGAGCAAGAGAAAGATGGGGCAGAAGGACCAGACGGTCTGCTTCTGTACCTTACCTCCACAGTGAGACACACTGTGAGCTCCAGCTCATTTCTGGTTTCCAAGATTCTGAGGACTGGGGCAAGAGTCACAAGGTACTTGTTCTTCCTCATCCTGTTAAGTTTTATTAGGGCATAAAACACAACTTTCTTATTCCCCATCATAGTGCATTCCCACACTTAAGCTAGTGAGCAACAAGAAAAAAAAAATCAGATCACTAACATTTTGTGTCCGTGGGTTCAAAGCCAAATTATGTGGTCAGCAGCTAGACTGCTAGATAAAGTGCAGGTGATACAAAACTCTGTTTACGCAAGTATTAGAGCTGGTCAGCTGTCAGGACTTCTGCAGTTTGGCAGTTCCCGTGTACTGAAAGAAGGCTGACATTTTGCTCAGTGTTAATCTGAGGTCCATTGGCCGCACTGGAGCTACACTCCAACTGCTTCAGGCCCCATTTCCCTCCTGTCTTCCACTTGCCCTGGCTGCCCAGGGGACGTGCTGTGGCAGGTTAGCAGGACATTAAGCCATGCCTGTGACAGTGTCCACAAAAGAAACCTGGGGCTGAAACAGTGAAAGTCAGGAACATGTATAAAATCAACCTGGGCCAAACCAAAACTTTTCCATTTGATCTGAACCAATCAATTCAAATATTTAATTTTGATTTTCCTTAAATGTGGAAAGAGCAGAAGGAAAACTGTAAAAAAAAAAAAAAAAAGTCCAACTAGCTACGACCACTGTAATAAGGTGCACAAAACCAGCTGAAAAAAAGCTGCGTACAGTGTGGTGGTTACAGTCGTAAACTAGCTTGGAGAGAGAAAAGGATCAAGTGGGAGGACAGGCTTACCCATCATGGAGAGAAAGCCTTGTAACAACTACCTAGCACTTTTACTACAAACTACTGTTTAAAAATAAGAATATCCGTTTGGGCAATGGCATCTTGCTGGAGACAAACCAGGCTGCCAGAGGAGTCCAGCTGGGCAAGCGATGGGCTTGTTCTGTGTGTCCATGGGGTTTAGGTTCACAGGACACCACCAGCGTAGGTGGCCACTCTCTGCTCTGAAATCACATCATTATCAGAGCCCCAGCATGCGGAGTAGCCTTCCAAGACAGAGCAGGCGAGGGAACACTAATTGCTTTTACAAGGGAGGTCACTGGTTTATGAAGAAGCATAGATCCTATGTGCATATGCCACCCAGAACTGGAGAGACTCAGCCTAGATGGATATGGCCTATGAGGGTACTCCACAGGTATTCATGCCCAATGTTACTACACAAAATAATGAGCCTTATTCTCAGGGGTGTTAAGCACCCATGCTCAATTTGAAAGCAATGAGATACAAAAAAAGCAAGCAACTCTGGATTAAGTTTATAAAATGTGTAAAATACAGAGAGACTGGAAAAATTAAGTGTTAAATATTACAATGCCTAGGAAAACGTACAACCCTGTCCTTCCCCCACTATGACTTCTGAGACACACCAAACACTTCAAGCCTTAAGAGCTCCTATGTACGTATGAGAAAAGTGGTTAATACCTCCAGGTACAGACGTAGCTATTTACAGTCTAACAAATAGTCATTATTTTATGCAAACATTAAAATCCAAGTGATGGCCAAGCTTTAATGCCTCAAGCTCTTAAAAATATCAGTTTCTTCACATGACTGCATCAAACCAAGCTTTTCAAAGTGGTACAAGTGTCCAGACAATTTGATCCACAAACCCATTCCCTGTAAACTGCTCCCAGTTCCTCCCCATCTTCCACCAAGAAATGTTCCAAACACAGGCCACTCATCTAATACCACTGGAGCACAGAGCAGGGCTAGTGAGGAAAGACTGTTTAGACGCTCACAGCACTCACCAGGGCCCAACTTAGCATAACAGACAGACTTGGTGTTGGGTTCAATTGCAGTAACATTAATTATAGGGGCATTATGTCAACACAGAAATCATCCCATGGAAATCCATAGGACTGTGCGTGAAATTAGAATAACACAAAAAAACTCTCTCTCAAAAAAAAAAAACCAACAAGAAAACAACCACATAAACCCTAAGAAACACCTCTAAGAGTTCAAACTTTTCCTGTCATTTACTTAAACGAAACCAAAAAAATTTGAGCTTCATTTCACAAAACTAGAAACTGCATGGTCCCACCTGACACATGGGAAATACCCAGTCAAAACAAGATCTGAAGATTTGCAAATAATGTCATTAAAACAGAATTCCACTGGCTGGCTTTGCTCTTTTTTCAGAAACCTGATTGTTTTTCTCCAAATGAACAAAAGAACCAATTGCCTCTAGTAGACTTCATTTCTGCAGTCACTGTCTTTGTTTGTCTTCAATACCCATTAAAAACTCAGTCTTGAGTCTCATGCAGCTGTTTTAAAGAAAAAAAAAAAATATGTGAAAGCTTTTCTGATGCAAAAACAAGAAGAAAAGGGGGGGGAGAGGGGCCCAGATGGAACAAGGATTAACAGTTACAAAGGCATTTAAAGGCTCTTCCCCTCTTTTCAACACGTTAGCCTTTGAGCATTTGCTCCTATAGACAAATGCTGTAGTATCTCAGCGGCTGAGAAGGTGAACCTCATAAAGGAGGTCACGATCCACCAATTCACCATTTTCTTAAGAATGATGCCTTGACTTTATAAGGAAAATCACCAACAACTGATGCAAATTGATTCTGAAGCGGCATCCTTTAAGTTATTGTCTTTTGGTGGTTCACACGTTTAGGTCACATGAGACGGTTACGCATCCTAAGGATTTATGACTTAAATCTATGATTGTCAGAGCAAGCAGGTTAGCAGAAAAATAGCACCCTTTCTGCCATTTGATAATTCATGCCTTCTTGTCAGATTTTTATAAAATTGTAAAAAAAAAAAAAAAAGAAATATGCAACATACAGTTCTCAGTTGTGTAACACAACTATTAATTGTAACAACTGCAAAGGTAGGAAGCACTTTGCTTTTCTCTTTAAATATCTCTCTCACACTTTTACAATGCCAGTATCATACCACATCTAAACTTTAATATGTTCTTCATCATTTTGCATGAAATGTTAATATTTTATTTGTACTCTCTAAGCTAAGGGGACAGAGCTGCTGAATGCTGAGCAATGAAATGCATCAACACCGCCCACACAAGATAAAGCTGCTCAGCATTTACATCAGAGCGTGCCTATACCAGTGCTGCTCATGCTTCTTGTTCTCTGAAGTGACAGCTCTTTGGATGAATTCACTTGTGACTACCGTGCAGCAAGGGCATGCTCACATGTCCTTTACGCAGCAATTTCAGGCAATGGTACTCTTCATAGCCTCCTTCCTTCTCTTATAGTATTCATGTACCCAACACAAAAAATACTAAATGGAACTAGCAAGGTGTAATTTCAACTCCATGGGATGTGATCAAGGTATGACAGAATTCTAAGCAATGGAAAAGCAGCTAAATTGCTTGTTGTTTCTCCCTCAATGGAAAGTGCCTGAGGGCAAAAGGGTCCCAGAAGATATCAATATCAAAAGATCTCAATATGGATGCTTCTGATAAGGAATTGCTACTGTTGGTCTTTGGCTGTTGAATCTGTCTAAAGCCTAGCTCATACTGGAGAATAAATACTTGCAGCCAGGTTAGTGAATGAAACTGCATTCTCCCCAAGACAAATCTTCTCTGAAAGAAGAATGTAGTGTTTCCAGCATCCTCAGATAGTTCATCCCGTCTTGAAGCACTGTCATTCAAACATGCATGGTTTTTACCATAAGATTTACTTCAGTGTGGAGAAATCACACTCCTGCTATGAGAAACCAGTTCTCTAGGAAGGTTGATGAAGGTTCCATTTTGCTATATGCATTTCCTGCGATATACATTAGTAGAGACCTACTGCTGGTTGCTCCTTGGAAGCAATTCACAAGACTTCATGGAATTAATCAATGTGAACCAATGCTCAATATGCTTACTCATTGATACAGAGCTCGTATGTGACAAGGTAGACAAATGCAACACTTGAACCTCTAAAGCATCAGAAAATCCCAAACAGAATTGTATGTTAAGCAGCAAACTTGAAATAAAATACACTACCCCTTGGAATCCACAGTGAATGCCCTTTTACCATTAACAGCTGTTTAAAGAACAGCAGACATACACATGCAACCATTCAGCATATTAAGAATGATGAAATACCTTGGAAATTGCATCTAAGCTGCTCCTGGTGCCTTTCTGGAGCTTTTATTCTGTGCTGTGCCCCACTGCGGACAGCAGTAGTTAAGATGGAAAAATCAGGAAAAGTACTACCTCACCAAAAGTGTGAAACCAAATGAAGTTTAGCTTATTGCTGCAACTGCAGGCCAGTTACCCAAGACAAAAGCTGTCAGAGCAGGAGCTGGACTTTCCCTCTTAGGCTGCTCAGATACAACTAATGTTTTCGACAGCACTGTGCCAGAAGTAGTCTACCACAGGAAAAGGACCAGTACAAGACTCTCTGAATCAATAAAACTGTATCTAACCTAGCCATACTCCAAGTATTTTGTTTTAAAAAATGTATTTGAAAACAATGAACTGAAACCTGCACTACACTCACTATCTGCATCACAGAAGATCTGTAAAACTCAACAAGGCCCTAGACTTTATTCCTTCACTGCTTCCCACTCCTCTGGTCAGACTGAGCAAAATCCCTTTGCCAAAGTTCTCTGCCTGTCCAGAGACCACATCCACCACCTGCACTGAATCCATCTGCTGACCTGGTATTTCCTGCTATGGAGTCACCTTCTCCCCAGAATCATTAGCACGTCTAGATAACCGGGGTCCTGATCCTGTCCAGAAGTTCTCAGCAGCTCTACAAAACAATCAGTTCAAAACAAAACAAAACAACCCCACCCCCACACACACCCCCCCTTGACTGTCCCACGCACATCCCTGAGCTAGCTTCTTCCTTGTCTTACACACTGTTCCCACTCCATTCTTTTCTCCCCAGTCTATTTCTTAGCTCCTTCTGACTGGCAGCCAAAGCAGCAGCAGCCGCCCAGTGCTGCCTTTACCACACACTGGGACAATCGGCTTTTTCTAAGGAAATGAGGCGTATGTAACAACACTGCCTCTGTGTGCGCTTTCACGTCCCCTCAGCAGCTAGTGAACTTTATTTCCAACTTCCAGCAATCTGACAAAGGATGCAGAGATGTTTCAAAGATACTAAGTTTCTGTACGTTTAATGTAAATAAGTGGGGAACATGCAAGTGGAGGACAGGGACCTTCTTAGCGTCCATGCAAGTAAAAGGCTGTGGTGCAAGTTCCATCTCCAATTTGATCCCAGCAAATCTACACAAGGATATGGTCTGAATACTTCAGCTGAAGAAAGGAAGATTCATTTAGTGATTGCACCATTTTAGGCACACGCAAATCAAAACATAAGGCGTGAGACCCACAGGGAATCATCTTAGCAGTTCCATTGCTCACAGCAGTATCTGTTAAGATGTCCAGAGCAAACTGAGGCACCAAATCAGCTACGGAAGAGGCTTGACTTTTAGAAGTTGTTCTTCAAAACATTTGTCTTCATATGCTCAGTGTCTCTGTTTTAGCCACGGACAGGCTATTTGTGCTCACCATACCAAAGAGTTTTCAAGGCATTCTCCAAAAACCCCCTTTTCTCTCTGAACTAGCACAGAAGTGCCATGTAAGCTTCTCATTTGTAATGCAAAATTAAATGGGTTCTGCAGCTACCTAAAGAAAATTGTTTCTTTGTTGTCCCAATTCCTAACTGTACCTCAAAGTTGCCTTCTCTACCTGCAGTATTTTTAGCTTACTCATTGCTATTTTTTCCAGATGAAATCACAAATGGTTTGAAAGCCATACTGTGCTCTGTACAATAGACCGAGACAGAGTTTTTCAAAGCCTTCCTCCAGCATCCAACACAACAGCTTGAAAACATCCACGTAAATTCATCCTGGCGAACTTTCCAAAGTTTTTCAGACTTATTACAATGTTACCAGAAAAAAACAAACAAACAAACAAAAAAACCCACACACTTACAGCTTTTTCTGACAGAATTCCTGAGTAATTCCCTGGTCTGCTTGCTTGCACAGATGTTTTAAACAACACCAATTAATTTTTCTATTCTTTGAATCCAAGTTTTTCCAGAGTTAGCAAAACTAGATTGGAAAATCTATCCTGAGGCCGAACGGGTTGCTGCTGGAAGACACACTAATTCAATCTGACAAACATTTTAAAGGCTTGCTGATTCACAAAACAGGCTGCCTACCCTACACAGCCTGAATTAGCTGTCATGGTTGTTAGGCCCCTGTTAAGATAACATCTGACCCGTCTCCTTAACTTTTGTGGTTTGGAAGCATTTATTGTGGGCTACATTACAGTGGTGCCCTCCAGTGCCATGATAATTTAAGATTTTTCTCAGTACTGGCCTATAAACCCCCTATTCTCCATGAATTTATAACTCTATCATAAAGATTCTCTGGGACTCAGAGCTTAATCAATAAAGAGAATGTGACTGTTTCAAATTCTGCTCAGCCTTTTCTTTGGAACAAGGGAGAGATTAAATGTTCACAAGTTCAGAAACAAAGTGTTACAGTGGATATTAAAATGTAGCCTTAAAAATAACACTGGCGATGTCAAGGTCATTGGTGCCTGATGTTAGTCCCACGTGTTCCATCTTTGAGCGTACTGTAGGCTGTGCATCACCTATAACAAAGTGCAGTGCACCGAGTCCTTATTCTATTCTGTAACACAGCAATTGCCAACAGTAAACTCACAGAGGGACACATCTCAGTAGCACAAACTGTAACCCCTACTGCTTCACACGCAGCCCTCCCCTCTTCTGGACAAGCATCCCACGAGTCTCCCAAGCTCACCAGACCTGAGCAAAACAGTAACACACAGGTGATGGTTTGTTCCTAATTTACACTTACTTACCACATCGGTTACCCACAAGCATCTGTCCTACACCGCAAGACTGCTGCGGCTCTGATAGCTTGAGAGATTTTCTGGCCACTTCGTGGTCCATGCCAGAGACGCGAATGCGGAACTGGTCCCTGCTGACTGTCTTCCGTAAGGTTCGAATGGTTTTACGGAACCTCTTTTCAGTCTTTTTCCGAGCACAGCGCACATCACATGTATCTGAAAAGTATCAAGGGTGAAAGCTGCTGTAAGTCACCAAGCACAAAAACTCACCCAGTCCAAAAGACCAATCAATGCAAACCACTGAGAAAGCCACTTCTGTGAACAAGTCTGAAATCCTTAAGGACAAGGCCACCAGGCTAGAAGAAAATTAATCAGATCACAAGACTTTAGTCTATGGGCAGCTCTTTGATCTTTGAAACTCTCCCCAACCCGCAACTCTTTTGAAGCAGTAAGATTCATTTTCAAAACAGGAGATACTTTTTATTATCATTTTGCATACAGATAGAAGTGAAAAATACAGAAATTAAGGAGCAACAGCAAGAAGCTTCAAACCGCACCTTGGATTATTTTCCAACCAACCTGTCACCTCCTTTCGGCTTGTTTCAAGCTCAAAGTCAGCAGTGATAAAAATTTCTCTAGTCGCTGTCAGTCTACTGAGGGATCCATGAACTTTCTTGCCAGAGCTGCATGTGAGGTTTACATAGTGGAAGCTCTCCATTACTGAATTATGTCTCTCTGCATGAACAAAATTAAAGGAAGCAAAAGCTTGGCCAGCTATGTTATTGAACATTCACTAGTGCTCAGTGCATACATTGACATGAAGAGTTAAAGGGGAGCAAATGATCAACTCCAAATGCCAATAAACAATCAGGTTGGCCAGTTTCTCAACTGGTACACCCTCACATGGAATCACAACTCCCGTGCACCTACAGGTATACTGTTGGGCTGAGACTCCAGCACCGCAGCAGGTCTGAGGCACAATTCACTGCTACGGTAAGAGCTTGGCTGCAGTGCTCAGGCTGCTCCTGCTTCCCCTGCGTTTTTCTAGGGGGTTCTAATGAATTGCCTTTGCACTATGCAAAGCATCTTAAAACCACAACACTGCCTGCACCAGGCAGGCCACTCAAGGGGAAAAATTTTGCACTCGTATGAAGCATGTGAAAAACATGTTAGCTCATAACGGTGTTTAAGCAGTGGCAGTGCACACAGGACATTGGGAGACCATTTTCAAGCTTTCAATGAGGAAATAAGATTTAGTTAAAGAAAACACCCACAATAGGCTTTGGTTCTGGAGTGAACTCTTCACTGAGCATCTAGCGTAGTTTCTCACTGTTACTCTTCTAAGGACAAACTGATATGCTGATTCATCATATTGTTTAGTGACTTCTTCCCCCAGCTCCTTTTTTTTTTTTTTTTTTTTTTTTTTTTTGAAATGTACTCCTCATCATTTTTTGCTGGCTATGTAAATTCCCAAGCTATACTTTCTGCCTTGGAACAGATGGAAGAGCTGACCTCACTGTGTCCATCTGGGGCTGCTGAAGTATAAAAAGAAGAGAAAAGAGGAATAATCCTTTGGCAATAGAGTCAGCATAAAAGGCCAGGAGATTCTTCACTGAGGCATCAGGCAGTAAGGAGCAGGTGAGAAAGGAAAGAACAGAAAGAAGGGACAGAGAGAGAAAGGAAAGGAAGAAATCAAGAGTGGTTGATTTTACTGAGACTTCTTGGCAGGAGTAGAAACAAAAAAGAGAAGGGCTTTCCTAGCAAGACTGTAAGGCTGTCACAAGGAAGTCCTGCAATCTGAAATAACTATCGCAAGAATCATGGCTGGGAAGGAGTGCGATTCCTGAGGTCAGTGAAGAGCAGAGATTCTGCAGTCCTCTATGCTTTGCTTATGGTGTACTTTATATCTGGAAAGCACTTAACCCCTGACCTAAGCTCTAACCTGCTTACCTGCATTTTTATATCCATACCTGGTATCATCTGTTCCAGACCTTCCTGAAGCATCTCGGTCTTTTTCAAACTACATTTTCCTTCATTTAATTTAAAGGTTACACTTATCTTGATGGCTGAAGTATCTTCAGGAAGAAACAATGACAAGTTATTTTAAAAAAAGAACAGAAAATTTAGATAACCCTAATGTCATATCATAATGATGACATCAAAAAACATGCTGATATAAAGTGAAAAAGCAGTCACCACAGAAAACCTAAAGAGATGCCAGCTTTCTCCTGCTATGAAGCTGGTTCACAATTGGAACTGGAACAGTGTGATAGATTTTATTTTAAAAAACAAACAAAAAAAAAAAAAGAGCAAGAATAAGAAGAACGAGATCAAGTCCAGATCTGCTAATGCTATTGGGTAAATCAAGTAACGGTTAGCTGAAAACAAAGGAGATACTCCAAACCAGTTCAGAAACTAGTTTATGTCTATATAAAATCACACACCTTGCCTGTTTAGCTTTAAATGCTTTCTAAACTTTACTGTCCAAGAGCTCAACCTAAACGTATTGTATGTTGCCAAAACCATCCAGTTTGGATGTCTAAAAAGAGGCATGACATTCCTGGCCTAGCTGTTTATTTCACTAGTGATCTTTTTCCTTATTTTTAAGTCTGAGTTCGAGTGATGCTGATGAAGCAGTACAAGGGGAATTTCTTGCTGTAATCATGATCTGCAATCATGAGGAAGGGGAAGAAAAAAAAACAGAGGGAGTATAATGGAGAGGGAAAACAAAGTCAACAGAAACACCCTTATTTCACAGTTATCTATTAAAAGAAATCAGTCAAATCATACAACAGTAAATCTCGTGATTACCCAGCCAGCTGGATGCATTTGTATTTTGCTGCTTTTTCTTAAGCTGAGATGACCTGCCACAGGTGAGGGTGTAGGCATCTTGTGTTCCTAACAGACAGACCATACAGACAGACAGTAAAGACACAGGCACTGTGCACAGACTGAAGACTCCTGTAGCATAAAACATATTTTTAATTTGTTGATCGGCATCATCATTGTCACCTTTTTCAACAATGTTGTTCATAAAATACTCCATATTAGAGCTTGTCTCTTCCTAAGTAATTTGAAGGGTTCCGGAAGAAAAGTAGCATCTGCCCCATAAGCACCGGCCAAGTCTGCATGCTGTGTTCTGTGGGGTGGAGGGGCTGTGCGGGCAAAACCTCAGACCCCACGCAGGGCTGGAATGCCTTCGCCCCATTCAGCAGCGGCTCTCAGGGCCAATTAAGGAATGGCCCAGGGAGCACGGAGAATTCTGCCCTGTCCTCCCCAGCTTCAAAAAGACAGTTGTCATGAGAAGGGAATCTGAGGGTAGAGTGGTTATAAAAGACAAGGAGAGGGGGCTTTCTTGGGACACTGGCAGGGATATAGCCCTTTATTATCTATAGTGAAAAAGGAAAGGTCCCTGTTAATTGTCTACTTCTTGGGGCTTCCATGAGAGTTAGGAGGTTTGCTACTCTTACAATCTCTACAGAATCATATGCCTGGATTTGTTGGGTTTGACTTACCAGAAAATACCTGGACATCTGAAGAGCAGCTTAAGAAGCATCTATCGCTCCCACCACTCTTAATGCAGTGCAGCAATACCTTGGGTGACACATTATCAGGCACAGGACCCTTTGTCTCTAAATAGGATAAGACAAATACTCACAGAAGTAAAACATCTACATACACCCTACTAATAAATCAGCATGCAGCTGCTTTTGTGGCTGGTACCTGAGAGCACCCATGCAATTAATAAACTGTTTAGACAAAACATCCAAAGCAAAATAAAATCACTGGAAGATGACACCACATAAGTAATTTCCTTTCAGCAAACCTCCTCATGCAGAGAAACAAAAGGAAATAGAAGAATGAGCTAGATAAAAGCACAGGAAAGAAAGCATCACAATCCCTCAAAGTATCTCCTGTTTTGGAAGGGGGGTGGTGGTGGTGCTGTTTGCTTGTTTTTACCAGTTTCAACATCAGTACCATCACGCCTGACTAAAAAGTAAAGCTGAACACCGGGAACAATGATTAATACCACTTAACTGGACAGATCAATATTTTCAGATTTGACTATAGCCACACGGCCATCAGACACATCAGGAGTAGAAATGTGTTTACTAGGCACCTTACCAACACAATCCTTTTTATTCCAGTGTAATTTGTAGTTAGAGTGACACAGGCATTCATAGTCCCCCGGTGTGTTCACACACAGCTGTTGGCAACCACCATTGTTGATGCTACATTCATTAATATCTACAGAGGAAAGGTAAAAATACTTTAAAAAAAGTTATTCTTGCCAGATTTCTAACTCCACTAGGTAAACATGTACACAAATACTGCTTAGTAGGGATTGGAAAAGGTTTTAGGAATGCTATTTGGACACCCACCTCAAAATAGTTTTGTTTTCATGGAAGTCCTTTGATAAATGTCAAAGTTGATCAAATGTTGTTGGAGGGGACATGTCAAGTATTGTCTTAAACCACATAATTAAAAGAATATCCAACCTCAGCAATATGATAACAAATTAACTCAAAGAAAAGGAGACCAAATCAAGTCTGCATTGCACGGTGTCTGGTTAATTAGTATTTCTAATTTGGAATGAAGACAGACAACATGGACAGGATTCATACTGATCAATCCTCCAAAGTGCTCAGATAGATACAACTGCTGTGGAACACTATTTGACTCCATGTGAGCAAATAACAACGTTGTGTCACCATTGTCCCTTTGGCCAATTATCCAATTTTGGGGCCTTGCCCTGCCCAATAAACGCGAATAGGAGAAACTACTGACAACCCAAACACATTGCCTTTGGTGCCAGCTTGCACGCTGATGCAGAATATACCATTCACCAGTTGCATATCCCAGGGGTCAATACTGGGGCCAATACTATTTATCCTCTTCATTAAACCTGGATGACAGGACAAGAGTTCACCCACAGCAAGTTTGAGGACGATACAAAACTTGGAGGAGTGGCTGATACACCAGGTGGTTGTGCCACTAGTCAGAGGGACCTTGACTAGCTGGAGAAATGGGCCGACAGGAATCTCATGAATTTCAACAAAGGAGAATGCAAAATTCTATGTCTCTGCCTCTCAGATCCATCCTGGTGCCTGCTTCACTTGTCTCCAGTAGCTTTATGGCAATTATACATAAACCTAGAAAGCTGCCATCAAGAAATTTCTTGTGGGTCCCAGAAAGTTTCTGCAACTGAGGGTTCCCCCCTCTAGATAGGTAACAATTTAGTAGAAAACACTGTGAAACAGATTACAAAACTGAGCTGATTTCAGGGGAAAAATGTGCTACTAACAGAACTGAGACAGCAGGGGTAGGAATGAGCGGCAGCGGAATAATGAAGGGAACACCTTAAATGGGTACTGCTGCCCAAAGTACTACAAAATCAACCCAAATCTTTGGTTTTCACTGACCTTCTGTTAGGATGCTGCATGCAATGGCAACCTATTATCTCCAGCTCTTACCGACTTCTTCCTTATAGGTCAGAAGGTGTATGCTCAGCATCCCTACCAGCATTGACACCACCTGTGATTGCTAGTAAATGAAGGACTTACTATGGTACAAGGATTAACATCATCTGCACAGGAGTATGATATGCAGAGGCCAATTAGCAGCCAACAGCAAAATTACAGTTCCTTTCCCTCACTGGTGGCCAAAAGAAGTGCAAGTAATGCAAAGGAATTAATGAGAACAGACTTCTTTCAGCAAATGTAACATATGAACGGTGTTACTCCCCATCCAGATGGGTTCCCTTGTTCATCAGGATAAAACACAGTGATGTTGTAGCCCTGTAATTG
The DNA here is from genome assembly GCA_034008185.1 of Gorsachius magnificus. NCBI lineage: Eukaryota > Metazoa > Chordata > Aves > Pelecaniformes > Ardeidae > Gorsachius > Gorsachius magnificus. The sequence continues at coordinate 10,757,735 of CM067086.1, forward strand.
TCTTTGCAGACTTTCTAGAGTCAGAGGTTAGAACAGATCAGGCACAGAGATCTCCGAATTGTTTCCAATTTCAAGTGTGCTTATTCTGCCTCAGAAATTCTGCCTCCCTGCCGAGAGGGACTTGGGGGTGCTGGTGGATGAAAAGCTGGACATGAGCCGGCAATGTGCGCTGGCAGCCCAGAAGGCCAACAGTACTCTGGGCTGCATCAGGAGAAGCGTGGCCAGCAGGTTGAGGGAGGGGATTCTGCCCCTCTACTCTGCTCTGGTGAGACCTCACCTGGAGTACCTGCGTCCAGCTCTGGAGCCCTCAGCACAAGAAGGACATGAAACTGTTGGAGCGGGTCCAGAGGAGGGCTACAAAAATGATCCCAGGGCTGGAGCACCTCTCTTATGAGGACAGGCTGAGGGAGTTGGGCTTGTTCAGCCTGGAGAAGAGAAGGCCCTGGGGAGACCTGATTACGGCCTTTCAGTACCTAAAGGGGGTCTATAGGAAAGATGGGGAAAATCTTTTTAGTAGGGCCAGCTGTGACAGGACAAGGGGTGATGGTTTTAAACTAAACCAGGGTAGGTTTAGACTGGATATAAGGAGGAAATTCTTTACAACGAGGGTGGTGAAACACTGGAACAGGTTGCCCAGAGAGGTGGTGGAGGCCCCATCCCTGGAAACATTCAAGGCCAGGTTGGACAGGGCTCTGAGCAACTTGATCTAGTTAGCGGTGTCCCTGCTCACTGCAGGGGGGTTGGACTAGATGACCTCTAGGGGTCCCTTCCAACCCAAAACATTCTATGATTCTATGATTCTAAATAGATCTTACTCAGAATTAAGTAAGCATATGGAATTAGTAAGGTCTTGCCTAGAGCTTGTATACAATAGGTTTAATTCCATTTAGTGTCTAGTTATTCATGTTGCCTCATCTTAATTCTGGGAATTTGTCGCAGAAATATTCACACTTGACACACATTGAGGTTCTGTGAACATCCTTCTCTCTTCCCTTGAACTTTTCTTGTAGGAAAGAGTAAAAGATTTAAGAGTATTAATCTTGGCTAATGTACATCAGTGGTACTACATCAGCTAAATTCCAATCTACATCACATGAGGATCACATGAGATATGTACAAGGGCAACCTGCAAAACTGTAATTTTGGAAGTCATCCAGAGCTTTCTGTTCTTTAAGTCCTATTCCACTGACTTTTCAATTAAGTTAATGAGACTTCTGCATGTGAAAAATCCATCATATTATGGCTTTCATATCCAGGTGCACAATGCATCAGTTTGTTCTAATAGTCACAGGTGCTTTCTGGATGCAGGGTGGGAAGGGAAAAAGCATTTGAGCAAAGACAGAAATGAGCAGGATTAGTTTCTACTTTTGCTGTGTCTCTTTATCATGGCAAACAGTACATTTTACTCTATACACCTACTGCATATACATAGGCTTGTGTCTTGCACAGATACTAATTAGACCTGTGGCAACAGCACTCTATCAGCATGACCCATAGTGTCTTTTTGTAACTCACCTCCACAATGTGTGAAGCCATAGAGAGCGTATCCTTTGTTACAAGTACACTCAAAGGTGCCTGGATGATTGATGCAAGTGTGGTCGCATGTTCGTTCAAAAGAGCATTCATCAATGTCTGCAGGTTTTAAAGGGATACATCAGTATCTTTCAGACTGACAAGGGAGCACTGACGAGCTAACAAAGTTGGACACAGAGAGCTGCAGATTTATGTAAACTTAGCAAATTCTTTTAAGGCAAATAATGTAACATAATGAAATGACAACTTTTAAAAGAACAATTAGTTTACCAAACAAGCTTTTTCTTGGCCAATATGAAAACTGCTGCTACATTTTTAACAATTATCTTTAAAAGAAATTATTTCTCTTCTATGGGAGAAAAAATACACTGACAAAACTCTTACTTCATTAAGAAAAGTCTACACAAGGTCTGCAGAAATAGATTTACAAAATAAAGTACTGCAAAGGCCATATTTTTAAATCTATATGAATATGCAGTGCTTGAGTCTGCTGAAAATCACCATGTTCTCTGAGATACACCTGAAGACAAATGACTGGAATAATTTGGTGAATTTTTCCATGGATCCATTATACTGTATATTTAGACTTCAATGTCTGTCTCTAAAAGCTTCTGAGATTACTGTTTTCTCCAGTGAAAGTTTTCCTTGGCATTACAATCACTTTGCACACATCTTCTTTGTAAAGCCTCATTAGTATAATAGCCTAATCATGAACTCAGTGAATTGAATGGTAAAATGGTAAAATTCCCATCACTTTGAGGCCCTAAATGTTTATTTTATCATCAAAAGCAACTAAAACTTCTATGCTAGTACATTACGCATACCATGTAAGAATGTTGCAAGATACAAAAAAGTTCACATCAACATCACTGACGCATTACATTATTCTTTTTTCTTGGGCTTTGGTATGCTTCAGGGTACCACTTTTGAAACAATCTAGGGACAGTAACAGAAGTGACAGGGACAAAAGGGAGATGCAAGTCTTTAAAAACCATTCATAAACAGATTCCATTAAAAAAACCCACAAACTATATTGAAAATCTTATGGTTTTATAATGTTTGTTCCATGTAAATAGTTATCCTTCTTTGTCTGATTTAAAAAGGGTAAAAATGCACCCAAAAACCCAGGTGAAAATTATTTTCTGTTGGTCAGTTCAGCTTTCTGAAATTCATCATTAACGTCAGCTGTTTGTCTAGGAAATGGAATTATTCACTTCCCTAATGGGCTGATTGGCTTTACATTGTTTCATACTGTAGCTCTTCCAAAACCACAGACCATTTTGATCTTTACACTTTAATGTATTTAAGCAGCTTAAACAGGATTGCTAACTCTCTACGTACAAACTATTACACAGAAAAGCAAATATGCTTTATAAGTCTCACAGGAGAAATCCATGTCATCCTAAAAATCAAATGCTCTATGAAGTTTTAGGGAATAGTGATTCCAGTCTGTCTACAGGCCTATAATTTCATAGATGACATGCTATATCTTTTTTTTTCTTTAAATAATGAACTCATGGCATCTAAATGTCCCACTAAGAAAAAACAATTACACAGCAATGGTGAACTAGTCAGTAAGATGGGCAGAGAGATATTGTCTATTTTTTCCCTGTAAATTATTTTAAAATCATTAATAGAAGGGGGGGAAAGCATTATCCTCATAAAGAGCTTTTTAATATGCTATCTCTGTCACTTCCAGATAATAATTCACTGTGCCGTTAACCATACCTCCTATAATAGTATCAAGCCAACTGTATTAACTCAACAGCTGTTTCAGAAAGGAAAAAAAACCAAAACTGAGGCGTGGAAATTATTCTGGAGTCCATTATCACTTCATCATTGTAGTAGATGTCCAAGCCACGTTGATTTGTTCTACTTCTATTGCCTCTGCAGTGCACATACCTTGACAAGACTTCTCATCTGTTAATAATTTAAATCCTTTTCTGCAGCTGCAATCAAAACTGCCAACAGTGTTTTTACAGAAATGATCACAGCCTCCATTATTGGACTGGCATTCATCAATATCTGTAACAAAAAAAAGTGCCTCAGCAAATAAACATTAACCCCAGATCCAAAAACAGCACTCCAATTGGTTAAGAAGCCCAGAAAAAAATCTAGCGAGACTACTACAAATTTTAAGGAAGATCAGATCCAGCTCTTAAGAATGATATGGCCCATTCAGCCCCATGACAGTGTTATTTGCTTTCATTTAACATATTGCTGTTAGTTACATTTGGGTACATGTATTCACAAAAGACCATTTCCCTAAGTTCTATTTGGAAACATTTTGACTTAAATGCTCTTTAACAGGTTTTAGCTTTTTAAATATTCTCTCCATTTCCTCTTCCTAAGCCCTGCAGAAATCTCAGACAGAGAAGACTTCCTGAGCTACCCTGTCCTTTTCATGTTGATACTAGAATGAGTTCTTTATCTAATACTGACTCGGGCATGGGGATTCCATCATTTTTGGCTAGCAGAACAGTCTTAGCATCTAATCACTGGAAAATGTATTCTAATACACAACCTAAATGCCCCTTATGCTCCTTTCCAGTACTCTCATTAGAGCTGCTTTGACCAGTATAAGTAATTCTACTCACACATCCCTGTTTACACACTAATATTTACTTACAAACTGCTCTAATACCCAGCTGACTCTGGGTAAAATAGCAGTCTATTGGACTGCAGGCCTCTAAGAACCTACATGTCTACCTCTCCCAGTACTGACCTCTACCTTGCCACAGACCAGTATTACCTCCTACCAAACCTCACCTGTGAAAAATGGGGCCATCTTGGCAGGAGGGGTGGAAGTAGTGAGGGGGAGGGCGGAGTAGCAGAGATTCTCTGCACATGATGCACCTGATGTGATGGAAACTGTGCGTCTACCCCTGGTTGCAGTCCTTTCTTAGGTCAGATTACATATACTTGTTTTTCCTCTGGACATTGGATTACCTTTATTTCGAGATGAACACCTTACTGCAAGGTGTTGGTACACACGTGTCCACAAGTTATAAAACTCACCTTTACATGTCTTCCCATCAAACTGGAGCGTGAATCCAACAGGACAGCTGCAGTGAACTCCAGTTGATGTATCTTTACACGTACGATCACAGCCGCCATTATTTACTGCACACGTTTCTAGCCAACAAGATGAAGTTTGCTCAGGGATATTATCATGGTAACAAGAAACATCATGTGATACAAGGTACAGTTCCAATCACACTGCTATTCAACCACATTTAGCCTAGTATACATGAGCAACTACTAAACACATGTGTTGGCAAAATCCCTGCCTCAGCTACGTACAGTTTTTTGCAAAGACTCTACAAACAAAGATATTGTCTCTGGATATTCTCATCCTTAAACACAAAACCCTGCTCCTTGATGATGAATCTGTTCCTGTCAGTCTGTCTTCTTATGGCCACACTCAGTCCTGGCTGATCCTCTGACACTTCCCACCGATGCTCAGACACCTGGTTACACTCACACTACTAAACCAGTTTTCTTAAATCCCTCCCAATGCACCTTCACATGCTACCTGTGTTCCCAGTCATGGTGGATTACACCCACACTGAGCATTCCTTCAGGCTTGTAACCCAGGTGCCATCTGAATCTAATGTTCCTCTAACTTTCCCCTATGCAAACGATGCCTAAATCTCACCAAAACTTTCTAGCCAACACCCCTATAATACAGTTATTCACATCCAACTAAACAGAAATAACTCACTCTTTGGCATTCAAGCTCTTGTAGTCAGTCTAACCACCTCAGTCAGTCTAAGAACTTTTTCACTGGCTGGACAAATGCAACTTTGTCCAGCACATACTGATTCAGAGAGCTGCAAAGACCATTTTCTACATCTGCTTCTTGAAATCCTCTCTTTCTAGCTCTGTCTCCTCATTTTCTGCAGCCTCAAGCATACACTGCTTATTCTCAAGTTTTGAGACCTTTACTGGTTTATTCCTTCCCAGTCTCTCATCTCACATTCAACATTGGAAGGCTGTGTCCAACCTCCGCGTGAAGACAGAGTGCCTCTTCTTTCTTCATCTTTCCACGGGAAGGTAATTTTTTTTTTGAAAATGAGGGTATTCATTTAAGCATCTAAATATGGATTCAGGAGCTCAGTCCTATTCAGTATAGCTAGTCCTATACTTTTGGTAGTTTCTTCCTCAGCCTCCACGCTCTGTGCTGCTTCTGTGGCCAATGCCAATAAGCACAGCAAATCACCCTGACTGCCCGGAGTGAAGGCTTTTGAGAGGTGGACATCCACTGACCCAGCTGCCCTGAGATCACAGCCACTGTTTCTCAAGCCAGTGCCTTCCCAGTAGTGACAGACCCTCAGAGGCTGGCGTTCTGGGCCAGACGCAAACTACTCTAGGAAGAATAAGATGGTCTTGTATCCTAACACATTCTTCCAGATGCAATCCACCACTGGGCCCAATTCTCTTCCGTGCAGAAGTATACTTTCAATTGAAGAGAAGCAGTAAAACACTGATTCCTCCACAATCACTTGGCTAAAACTGTAGCACAGAAGGGATTGTACTGCATTCCCACAATGAATTAGAACCATGGAAACATATACTACTTCAAGGACAAGATCCTGACACCTCCTACTGACCATCACAAACAATGTACATAGTTTCTTATACACTATGGAATAATATTATTTCCTGGAGTATCTCAGGCAGAATTCAGCCCAGAGCTATGATGGTTACAAAAAAATAACCCCCAAATCTTCAATCTAAAAAGTTTCAGCAAACAGCAGAATTATTTTGGATAAGCACTTTTACCCATAAGCAACCGTCGCTTCACCCTCTTGTCCACATCAGCTCCTGCTGTAGTGTTTCCCTCAGAAATTTCAACAGCAGCCTCTTCCCTCTCTGAGAGGAACATGAAAAAAACAAGAGAGTAAAGATGCCCTGACCAGAAGCTTCACCTGATATCCAACACATACACACATGCAAACAGCTGCATCGCACACTGAATTATCAGAGACAGTCAGAACTGACCAGGCAGAAATTTATTTTTTTTTTTTTTAAAAAAAAGAAAGTAATAATGAAAAACATGAAGACTCTTCAGTCAAAACCATGAGAATACTTTGCTTTTGTTGCTTCCTTACAACTCATGTTTGCTTCAGTATTCTTCACAAAATAGAAGATGTACTATGGATGTAGTGAACAGCAACAAGATGAAAGAGCTAACCGAACTATTGTGAACTGTTCTGTTAAGAGCACGTTGTCATCATCTATCATGGACTAATACAAGGACCAGACAGTTATGCCTGAGCATTTGATTTCAATCAACAGACAACAAACTCTTCCAGAGACAGGAAGAGTTTATAAATCTTAAGTGCTTTCTTTACTGGATAACTGCCTTGCAAAAATTGTACTTTAATTGAATTCAGAGTTCTGGTTTTAACAGACATACTGCTTGGTCACACTCTCTGGCTCATGCTATACAAGAAACTGAACCTAAAATATCCTAGAGGGAAGGGAGTCTTCTCTGGTTAGTGACAGGCCTCGCGCTTCAGAGGGACCAGTGATAATTACAGGCTGCAGTAGTATTAGGTAGCTACTTGAATAGGGAAGCATATGTTGCCTGGACCTAACCAACTCGCTCATGCACTAGCAGGTTTCTTCATTTTGGATTCCCTGGCATTTTCTAGCCATACTATTATGAAGAGCATTAATCACACACACAGCAACTCCACACCACTCAAGTTAGTCATCAACAGAAAACTACTTCCCTCCACCATATACTGACCCAGGCAGGTTTTCCCATCCACATGCATGATGTACTTGGGGTGACATCCACAAATAGGCCCATTATCAGCATCATCACATGTATGTTGACAGCCACCATTTCCGTGATTACATGTTACTAGGAAGAAAATATATGTTACATCTCACAAGTACTTCCAGCATCTTTGAAAGACAGTGTGCAATTTTGTCTCCATTTGACCATGCAATACACCTTCCTAGCATGCCCCTGTCCTGAAGAACTCTGAGACTGAAGCACTGCAGAGTTCTCTTGTGGAGCTGAACTTCCCGTCATTATGAATGATGACTCAACTCCCAGACTACAGATACTGTAGCAACCAATAGATTGGTGTGATAGTGTCCAGCAAAGCCATTGATTCTAGTTTAATTCAAATGCACACAATTTAGGCGTGTGATCCCAGTTTAGCTATAACATACCAAATCCCATATCACTGCAAACAGAACACTATTTGTTCACTTTGGGAAACCATAAGCATATGCAGAATGTTGCATACAAATGCAGCTCCTCTGATTCTTGGACAGTTCAAATCCTGGTCGGCATTCACAGGCAACTCCTCCTTTGGGTGTTTCTCTACAGATGTGGGCACAGCCATGATCTTTATTCATGCAGCTCATGCCTTCTGCAAAACAGGACAAGTGCAAGAGCATCAGCATCCTCAGCATCTCTGTGTGCAGGCAACAGTCAAATAAAGTCAGTTCAATACACACACAGACAACAGCCTGCTACTTCTGGGAAGACTCCAGTGTTAGGACAAGAAGTATAAGCTTACAGACAGGAAAGGCAGAAAGTCCAACCCTGCAAAGTCAATGGCCCCAAGGTTTCCTCATCCGAGATCTCTTCTGCATTCATGTTCTTTGACTGCAAGGTCAAAAAGCAACATCCCTAGATTTGTACAGCATCTGCATTCTCATCCAATCCTCTTACTTTATACCAGTGTTTATAAACTTCCTCATTTCTTTTATCAAAATGGCAAGGCAGCTGGTACCTGGCAAGATCAAAGCCTTAAAGCTAAGTTCTTACTTCTCTGATTAAAAGAGCAGCCACCAGACACAGGAATGCCTAGGCCAACAGTCACGAAAGTCATCCCTATTTCAATGACTGGCCTAAAAAGCAGATTCCCAAAGTCATAACCTACCTCAGCAGTGACCAAGTAGCGACCAGGCAGACATGCAGATTGTTCGTATGCTGTATGTCAATTCTCTTTTTTGTTAACCATTTTGGTTTGTTTTTTTTTTTTTTTTTTTCTTTTTTTTCTCCTGATTTCAGTAAATACCTCCCAAAATAACCCCATTGGGGATTATCACAGTGTTTGGTATTTCTACACACCTTCCCAGCTGGACAGCTTTTAGTGCCAGTGGCTGCTTTAATCAAATGAAAAAGCAATGTGACATAGTGACTTTCTTCCTTTTGATGCACCACCTAAAAACACCCTGTCGCTTTTGTCTCTGACAGTTACAAGCTCTAACTGCATCAGCACTCAGTGACTGGCAGAGTGCCTTGTCTGGCTTTAGCAAAAAGTTAAAGTCAATTAAATAGGGAGGAATTGTTCCTAGAATTACTGTAAAAACTTCTTTCAACTTGCCCCATGGTTCTGCTAAATCAATGCCTTTGCCATTGGCAAGACGGTGACACCATTTGTACACACACACCTTAAAATTACACAGCAGCTGGCTGAGTTATCAAAAGGGTTCATTAGACCAAATTAAAAGATTAGTTTTTCTTCTAACGGTACACCACAGATTTTGCTTAAGTCTTCTACAGTGCTACAAAACTGGGAGAGAAGGCAACCGAATGTTCTCCTCAGGTATAACAGAGAACACACCTTTGCCAGCAAATTCTCTGCCTTGGTGCATTTGGCTTTTGTAAGACATGTTACACCAAAATGTTCTTTCTTCTTGGCGAGAACACTTGAGTCAGTTGAGAAGACTAAGTGGAGAATACTTTGACGGCAAGGGCTTATCCTGCACTACCTCAGTGAGCTTCTACCGAGTTAGCAGATGCACAATCAGAGAGAGAATGAAAAGGGTGACCACGTTGCTAAAAAAGGATTGTGCGAACAATTCCACACCCATTTTTTAAACTTACACAGCCTTTTTTGCAGCCTTAGTATTAAATGAAACAAAAATACTCTATTGGCAAGCAGAGGTCAGCTCATCACCATTATTCCACTACACTTCAATTAGGTCCTTGCTCTGCACACGACTATTCTCACCATCTGAAGCACAAGCTACAGTACCCTTTCTCTATTAAGACAGCTTTAAGCAACAAAAGAAGGGATATTGCAGAGCCTAGATTATTCTGCTCTGCTGGCTTTTTGATTCCTTTCCCACAGTGAGAACTCTGTAGAAGTCTAACAAGACAATGACACTTCAAATCCTGCAGCACACAGACGCAGCCCAAGGAGCCCACATGAAAGCTGTCATCCGTTATTGTGCTGTCAGTCAAAGAATGAGACAACCTATGAGGCCACAAATTAGCCTCATTGACTCTTGTGGCTTGGTGACATTTCTGTTCTTAAGTATGCAATATGATTTGGTCTGTTAGCTCAGAGGCGTTAGAAAGCATTAAGAGAATTAGCAGCTTAGTTTCTGTTAACAAAGTTATTCTTTTGTCTCTATTGAGCTACCAAAGGGGAAACTCTTCAAGCAGGTACTTTGGTAAAGTTCACTGACATCAGACAAATGGTTTAAATGCTCAGTTTGGGATTGCTCTGTTCTGAGTGAGCAGAATTAAATCAGGTCTCCACAGAAAGCTAAAACTGCACTTCCCAAACTGGGGCACGTTTTAATAACAAAATACCCATTGTGTAACAAGGTACATGACCAAACCCACCAAAATCCAGCTGATCCAAAAGACAGCATTTCCCATAAGATAGATACATCCACACATTCTAGCATTTACTATGAAGCTGCTGCTTGTTTCCAAAGGTGGTAAAAGATTTCTACTCAGCCCCATTTTATAAGGTTGTATTAAAGAAATGTCTGTAGAACCATAAACGCTGTGTGACCACAAACTCTTTCACAAACACAAAATCTCCCAGGTCACATTGTTTGCAATGGTAGATTGTGGTCCAGAACTAAACCCCAAACTAGTTTTGGTCAAATCCCACCACATGCTTCCCAGACATACAAATTGTCTTGCAGAAGACCCTGCCTTACTGACACATGAGTGTCTTGGGATGGATGAGTCTCTTGATCACCACACTCAGCCAAGAGAGCTGAATCCAGTGCCTGCCTGGCCTAGTGCACTCCAAGCCAGATGAGCCTTTTCTGATGACTGGACTTTTGCGAAGTTACCAAACTTCAGTCAGATCTGAGCACTCCTGTCACTGGCAAGACACAGGCAAAAAGCCAGCATGCCATTTCCCTATCAGGTCATGTTAAATTCATCTCTTACATGTATGATCTGTGTTTAAATCTTTGTCTTTTTTACACAGAAGATGTAGGGACATCACCACCAATCCGCTAAGAACATTAAGGCGCTGTTTAAGGCACATTCAAACAGGCGCTCCCTCAGGGTAGAGGGAGAGGATGCGACTGTACAAAGAACTACCAGAGGTTCTCAGAGGCACCTTCTAATAGCCAAACGGCGAGGAGCACCAGCACAGCCAGCAGAAAAGGACATCCCAGGAATGCTTTAGTCTTTGTTCATGCCTTCTACACCCTTGTGTTAAGGCAACTGTTTCTAAAAAGCTTTTTAGTTATCACTGTTCTCCATGGTCAGAAGGACTCCAAGAGCAATAGCTGAGATGCTTTCAGTCCACACAGGGATTTCAAATGTGGCTTTCATCTGGCAGGTCCAATTCACTCCCATTGATTCAGCTCAACAAGAAGATAGCTACGACTGTGAAATACCACAAGGGAGAGTAGCAAGATTTGTCATTCATAGCAATAGCAACCACAAGATGCACTATGTATGTACTCATGAAAAACTCTTGTTTTCCTTCAAATTTTTGTATTCTCTAGTATGGAGCAAGTTAAACACAGAAACAAGCTACATGTGCATGGCTGCCCTGTCAGCTTCTGTAACAGCCTCCCAAAGTAAATCCATTCTCCCACATATAGATGAAGAGCAGCTCATTCAAAGCAGACAGACAAGGGAAAAAAATAGGATTGTGCACAACTTCCCAAGACACTCTTAGTTCCCACTGTTCAAGCAAGGGCTAGGCAGAACCATCAAGCCCCTCAGAGCACCCCTGTGCTTCAGACCAACAGCCATATCAGATGAAAAATCAACTTTAATTATCAAGCTCTCCTTTAATAGCTATCTGACCTGGAGTCCCATGTCACAGTAGGTGACAGGGAACCCAGAGGATAACTGCTGGTAAGACTTGGAAGGGCCGATGATTCTTAGGTTCCCCTGTTACGCTGGTCATCAGGAGGAATACAACAGCCCCAAGCCTCTCTAATTCTCCTATCTCAACTCCAGTTCACTCTCTTTCTGTGTATGTAAAGGCCAGTATTGCAGACCACTAGGAAGGTCTCTCAAGCATTAACGTATGCACTCTCTTAACTGGGCTGGGAGACAGGGAAGAAATACTCCCTTATATTACAGATAAAAAGCAAAACTGAATAGATGGTCTAAGCAGTAGGTGCCAAATGCAGTTTTGATCAACGCTGTGAGGTCTTGAAAGAGAACTAATAAAGTATATATGCTAAGGGATGCTTACACAAGGCAGAGAATAGAAGACCTAGCAATGAGCAGAAAAGCGAACAAAAAAAAATTTGGTTCAACAACCTCCCACCCAAGGGAAAAAAAAAAAAAAAAAAAAAGAAAAAGAAAAGTGGGGAACCCATGGGGCATTTTTACAGAATTGGGGGGGGAAGGAAGGAAACAGACTCAGCATACAACGAAACTAATTACTTTTAAAGAAAAAAAACCCAAACACTTCTGTATTTTAATATGAAGAAAAAAAGCATTTCAGGCAAAACCAGTAAGGTTTTTTTTCTTAAGACTAGTTTCCATAGAAATATATTTTATTTAGTATTTTTTAGGAAAAAATGCATCTTTTTTTCCTCTTGATTTACTTTTTCAAAGAAAAAAAATTACTAAATTAAGTGGAAATTTGGTTTTATGGAAAAAAGGCCTTTTTTGCCAAAAAGTTAAAAGAAATTAACTGCATCTTTAAAAATAAGAGAACAGAGGTAGAATTCCAAAGGTATAATTTAGGGAACAAATATTAATGATAGGAAATGCTGCTGCTGTTTGTTCAGGAGAGTAGAAGACACTCAAGTAGCAGCAAGTAAGAATAAAAAGAGTTGGAAGTTTTTCCTCCCTTGGCATCCGACAAGACAGGAGTTCAAGCAACTGATTTTCATCCTTAGATTCATCATCCACGCACACACACAAACACACGTCACGGCCAGCAAGGCACCATGAAGGGAAATGCCTTGCCCCACCACTGCAGCCTTCCTGCTTGTCCCCGCTCCTGGCTCAGCTCCTGCAGAGGCAAGCAGAGCAAGGGCCTGAGAAATCACCATGCATCAGCAGACCCCCAGGCGACCAAGCCCAGTACCAGAGAAGCTGAGAATACAAATTCTTAATTCAAACAAAAGATCAATTCAGCTACATCAGATGACAGCCACCTCAGCACACTCATCTGCAGATGGCCATATATGTCTGTAAATGTTGATCTCTTCATGATGGGGATTTTTAAAGTGAGATTTGTTTATTCATGCTCAGATTCCTCTTATAGTCATGCCAATGATAAGCCATAGATTAAAGAAAGCTTTGCAGCTTTAAATACTTCTTCGTAAGATATTCACTGTACAGTTCAATGGACAACTCCCTGATCTGAGCAACCACTTTAAAGTATTTCCTTGGGGCATCCAAAATAATTTCGTTCAATCAGATGTCTAATTAGATATCCAAGGCTCTCTGATCTCTCAAAGGTCGCTTCATAAAGGTTTCACTCAAAACAAAGAACGTGATTTGAATACCTTTGGGGCTGACAAACAGTAAATCTCTTAGCTGAAACCTAAACACTGTACAGGGAATCTGAAAGGTACCTGAAGGTAATGCAGGTATTACTCTGTAACTAAAGCTAATGGAAATGGTCAGAACTCACTGTCCTTCAATTTGTTGCCATTCCCTGGATCAGGACACAACTTAGCTGCACAACAGAGCATAAAGTACACTGGGAGCATGGCAGTACAGCCTTTCACGAGCACAACACTGCAGACATACAGGTGGGATCAAAGGGGCAGAAGGGATGTAAAGAGTCTTCAAAGTCACTTAGAAGATTGTGACACACTGTTCCTTTCAGAAGGAGTGAAGGCTTCAAGACCCTTCACAGCTTTGAAAAACTCAGCCTAAAAATACTTCTGAAGCTGCTTTAGAGATTTTTGCAGCTAGCTTCTGTCAAAAACTCCTGCTTGGTGCCTGGAGGGAAGCAGCCAGTACCTTCTGAGCGGTGGATGCACGTATGCTGGTTATCACTTAGAAAGAATCCTTCCTTACAGCGACATTCATAGCTCCCCACAGTGTTGACACAAACATGCTGGCAACCACCGTTGTTGAACATGCATTCATCTGTATCTGAAAGAGAAAGAGAGAGAGAAGGAGAGAGATCAGCTTTGTACTAACACCAATACACTCCTATTGGCAGCAGCTGCTCAATATGCAGTACAGACAGACATCTACTCGGCATGTAACCACCCAGGCAGCTTAGACACCCCAGGCTAGCCTGCTGTTATTGTTGTTGGTCTGTCATCCTTGGGAAAGTATATTTTTGCTGCTGCTCTTCCCCCGTTTGCAGTTTGCCCAGTCACAGGGCTCCCAAGAAATGCGGGCCAACTAACCAGAGTTACTAGTTACAACTAAGGCCAAGCAGCCTCAGTGCAGCCAGAAGCAGGGGTCCACTCTCCACCTCCGTGAATGCACTCTGCCTCTCAGTGCAGCGGGGTAGTAGTACTACCGCTCAGCAGCCCAGCACATTTACATCGAGGCTGAGCATCCATACATGGTTCTGTCTTACTCAGTGGGATGCAACTTTGGCTCCAAACCCATCCAAGCTAATAAAGGTGTTTTTTTCAGAAAGCTCCCCATTCTGAAGCAAAGGTGTAACAAGAAAAATACAAACCTCAGAATAAATTTACCTGAAAACCTATCCCCTGCTCCTTACTTTCACTGTAGCTAGAATTCACACATCACATCTGTTCCGATGCTCCATTTGATTTGTTATCCTCCTCCCTCAACTCTAAGGTCATCACCACTTACCATGAAGGCTGCTGCTGTGTTGCCTGACTGCAGTCAAGGACAAGAGCAGAAGCTCTGCAAATAGTTTTAATGTTGATTTTGCAATATTCAGAGCTTCAACAATAGTAGAGAATATAGAAAGGCTCTGCTTGCAAGATAACCAAGAGAAACAAAGAAGGGAAAAACTTCAGCTAAGCCTCTGAACAGGATGCTCATCCCAACCTCCAATTCTTTGGAATTTTACCCCTTAATAAGCATAGGTTTTTGTAACCAGTACCAGCAAAGAATTTTCCTACCCTAAATTTCAGAAATGCCCATTTGAACAGGAAGTGAAAACACTCAATCGCTTAAAAAACAGGACAAAACATTGCTGAGGCAAAGCAGTGGTCTCATTTGCAAATTCATATGGAACATCATGTTTGCTCCCTGTTCTGTTCATTGTTCCTGTGCTAATAGTACAATGTTTTTAATTTAACGTTGTAGCATTTCTGGCATAAAACAGCTGTCTTCTAAAAAAAAAAAAAAGGAGAAAGAGAAAGGCTTTTAGTACAAAGCATAACATAGTATTACAACAGATTTAATTTCTACTGAAGGCATTGAATAAGCCAATTGGATGCAAAAGAATGTGACCTGCTGTAGCAAAAAGAGCGGCTGATATATCTCAATCACAGAGAAGCTGAATATTTCAGAGTTCTACAGTGATGTGAATGTGCAAACAATCATGAATAAACAGCCACTATGAGTCTTTAGCACTACAGATTTGAACTCCAGCAGATGTTTCTGTCTTACAGACCTTGGAAAGCTTTCAAAAAAATCATCTTTCCAACAAGTAATTGTCTATTTGGCTTAAACCCAGGCACACAGCCGAGATCTTCAAAAATAAGGGTGAGGGGAGGGCAACCTTGGCGTGAACAAAGTAAATAAGCAGATTAAGAGAAGATGTCATCCAATTTACTGCATGCCAAAATATTTATTTAACATTTACATTGCATCTCAAAATTGGCAGGTCAGTGGTAAAAACTTCATTGTATGTCAATGACATTTTATTTTAAAGAGTCTGCCATGCAATATTAAGCAGCTTCCCAGTAACACAGCAGATGGTAGATTTTGGTCTAAGCTATGTCTAGGTCTTACTGATCACAAACAAGTCAGCTGAAGTATGCTCTAGAGGGGCTACTGGATACAAAGGGAATATACCCTTTGGTGGCATTGTAAGAGGCAATGCATTCGTTCGTATTCAGCCCTTCATGGTAACCTCAACTGAACTCCACTGTGCGTTTGTTTACACAAATGCACTAGAGAAAAATAAGATGGCCTTCCTAGTAAAGTATCAGCAGATATTTTGCTTCTCTACTTTCTTCAGTGAAATAGTTGAAACTTAGTGACTTCATCTTCTCCTCTCCTACACTGTAGTGAAATTAATCTGTGGCCAAGCACCAGGTTCCCAGCAGGTAAAACCCAACACAGTCCCACTGGAGACTCCAGAGCTTCCCTGATTTGTCCCAGCAGAAGATACAGCCCAGGGACAGTCTGATCCCCCACCCAGTATGCCATACACTAGTGGGAAATACCCCAGCCAAACTAATCACAACCTTAAAATTACACTGTGAGAGCAAGTTTCCCTCTGACTGATATGGACATGGAAGCCTGCCTGGGCACACACTCAGTGCAGCAGAAGAGAAAAACTGAGCCATCTCTGAACAAGTAAATGGGACAGGTACCACAGCGCAGGGCAGAGCCGCTCAGGGTACCCAGCATGGGTCCTGGAAGCAGGACAGCTTCATCAACGTGAGGCTCTGTCCCAGGAAAATAACACTGGCAGCATACCACACCACCAACAGGCTGGCAGCTCCTGCATTTCTGTACACTGCTGCACTGTGTGCCAAAGAACAGCAACACAGTAAAACCACAAGGTCTTGTTACCCATTTTTAAAGATTTTCACCTGCTGGTGCACAAAAAGAAAGAAACTATTGAGGTCTTAAATAAAGAAAATGAAGGTGAGAGAGAGTGTGTGCATGTGGGGTCAAGGGAGTCTTGCCAGGATTGAACACATTTCCAGAGTTGCGTACTGTGCTTCACGCTAACCACCCAAGGAAACTCCGAGCATTTGGCTTAGTCCCTTTGTACTTCAATGGCCTCTATCGTATACAGCTACTGCACACTCCCAGCTGTCCTTTCCTTACAGCCTGTGTGCCGGGAAGTACTAACACACACTACGAGTGAGAAGCCCACACGCTATAGATGTATGAGCAAGATTTCTAAGCCCAGAAACACACCTGAGAACTGATCATAAACTAACTTTGGAACAGAAAAGACAATGATAGCACATGTTCTTTTACATAAACTCATTTCGAGAAATAATAGATGGCACTTCACACATTTTAACCCAAAGCACTTAACAGAAATGTAGCACAACTATCCTCCTCATTTACAGAGGGGGAAAGAGCCATGCTAGGATGATACGCTAATACCTGGAGTTCCTTAGTCCCATATGTAACACTTTTCTCCAGCTGAGCCAATTCAGCCCAACAAATCGCCACACATTTCCCATGGATGTATTTAAAGGCATCACCACTCACAATGTTCATGAACAGACTTCTTACCCAGGCAGTTGTGGCCATCATGAGCCAACATAAAGCCATCGTAGCAAGTACAGCGGTAATTTCCTGGAATGTTGAAACACTCATGGACACAGCCTCCATTGAAGTCGTTATCACATTCATCAATGTCTAAGGAATAAAGTAAAAGTCAGTATGATGGATGCTTGCTTGTTATAGACAGTCAGAGATGTGACTGTGTAAATGTGAGCAGCAACTGCTGTCCAAAATCATCGTCTTGCAAACAGACTATGCTTCATACATTACTTGCTGAATGTTCCTAAAGAGTGACAAAATGCCTGGAGATTCCCATGTAGCTTTACCTTATAGCAGTTTTTAAGGCTGTTAGTTAAACAACAAATTAATTATTAGACCAACTGATATTAATAGGTGAAAAGCCATGCAATCCATTTGCCTTTGATTTTGTAAACAAGAAGTAAATCAGGTGAAGAAACAATGACTATTTTGATTTAAAAACATCCTCCATATTCTAACACATTATTTTTAATGGCTCTGTCTTAGAAATACCTCAGGCTGACAGAGGCAGAGCATAGCACTTCCATCACTTTACCTTCACATTTCTTCCCTTCGCCAGTGTAACCCACTTTGCACATGCACTTGTACAGCTTCGGGGTGTTTTGGCAAATAGCATCCGGGTGGCAGTCATCAAGCCCCAGGGCACATTCATCCACATCTGTGGAAAGACAAGATTCAGAAGGGATGTCAGAAGGTGGAGAAGAGGGCATGTCTCCTGTACGCACGACGTAATGATGCAGATGTACACAACAAGATGACGTGGTGTGTGCGCGCATATTATATATATTTGTGAGCCGCGACGGAAACATGCAGAGACTGTATCTGAACTTAAATTTGTATAATGTTCTAGCTTCATATAGATGTATTTGTATACAATTAAGATAAGCTTGTGTTAAGCTTTGGTACCCACTTGTAAGTACTTCCAAAACAATCTATTATGGGCTAGAACCTCCATGAGATTTAACTGATTTAGCTGACAGGGATTCATCACAGACAGTTCATCTTTCTGGTTAACAAAAACCAGTTACTGAAAGAGTTATTGATCACATCCGTGACATCACCCTGAGGAAGCCCGATGATTTTTAAACTAAAAGGGGAGTTTACAGATATGTACTTTCAAAGCCACCACCAACGTGTTAAAAGGCTGACTTACCATTAAAGAGATGTATAATTTATAAATAATGCTGATTTTTTTAATACAAGAATAGTATCTGGTGAGTAGCATTGCCAAATCACCTGGGCAGCCATCACAAAGCACAGCATACTGAAGCAAAATATCCAGGTGGAAACTTCAGAGCAGAGGAAATGAGAAGAAAGGGAAACATCAACAGGAGGTAGTCCTGAAGACGAAGAAGTGTAGACAGAAGAGAAGGAAGAAAAGTTATGGGCAGCAGGAGACATCAGCAGAAGTCTTTCATACAGCAGAAGAGAATTCAAAACACAGAAACAAGATTTCCAGCAACTGGGTAAAAGGAAGAATTGCAGAAGCAGCACCCCACATTGGTACAAAAAGCAACTCCTAAAATAACAGGATGAATTGCAGGAGTATCAGCAGAAGGTGACCACTTAAGTAGTCAGCCACTTTTTGTAGTGGGGATCAGTTTCTAACAGGGGATTTCAGCCAGCACCTCTCCCATTTACAATTATAGCATTCATAATTTTTTTTTCTCTCCCCCCCAATCACAAAATATGTCTGTAGGTGCTGCAGCAGTTGCCAATTTCAGAAAGTATTCACGTAGTTTTAACTCCTAATGGTGTTTGGCAGCGGGAAACAAGGCAAAGAGCCAGTGCTACAGCAGCAGTGCTCTCCTGGCCCTCAGGTGCACACGGAACAGTGATGGGGTCCTCAGATACCACCTCCAGAAAGCAAGGGGAAGGTGGAAAACAGCTGGAGAGAGCGGCAGAATCTGCTTCCTCTCAAAGAAGAAAAGTTGAGCCATTAAAAAAAGAGGGAAAGCAGGGAACTGAGGAAGCAAGTCATGCAAGAAGGGGCGCAGGGAATTGCTGGGGGGCCTCCAGCTGGTAGGATTTGGGTGGATGGGGCAGGAGGAAAGGATGGGTAGGGAAGGAAAGACAGCGGGCAGAAAGAAGCGTTAGCCGCCCGCGCTGGCTGGGGACCCCCTGCATGGTGAGCTCTCCCCTTCCCAGCCCGGGCTAGGGAGGGGGCTTCTTTCAAAGCTATGGCATAGAGACGTCAACTAGACCTCACGCCAGCGGCAAAACAGCTCTTATTTTTACAATAATTGTCTGTAATCTGCAGCGTGCAGGGAAGAACAGCGGCAACCCCCCCCCAGCATTCATTAATGCATACAGAACCATGGAAAAGAGGGCTAGGAAAAAATCACTGGGCACAGGGAGCGAGATTTCCTCGTGTAGTGACGGTAGCCGGAGCCGAAGAGAGACCCTGGAGGAGGGAGACTGTGAGCAAACATCGCAGCCTTAAACTTGGCAGTAAGGCGGGCGCGGAGGAGGCTGCAGGGAGAGTTACCGGGCTTATTCCTCAGCCACCAAAGGCAGATTAAGCCGCGCTATACGCGGAGTTTACCTCCCCGCTCCTTCGGCAAAGGTGAGCCGTTAGCCGGGTGCCTACCCCCCGGGGGCCAGCCCCGCTCTCAGACGAGACCGCCTGGACAGGGGCGTTGGAAAGCGGCCAGCGGCGCCCGCCGCGCCCCGCGAGGCGCGGCCCCCCCGCCCGCCGCGCCAACGGCCGCACCTCACCTCAGCGCGCCAACGGCCGCCGCCCGCCCGCGGCTCCCCCTCCCTCCGCCGATGGCCTCCCCCGCCCGCCCCTCCGCCCCGGGTGCCCCGGGGGAAAGCCGCCCGCCGGGGCGCCGGGACCGCCGGGTCGGGGGGACACCGGGCAGGGGGGGGGCCCGGCGCGGGCAGCAGCGGAGCAGCACGGCGCGCCCGCGCCCCCGCCGCGTCGCGGCGGCCGCCGGACCCCATCGATGGCGCTGCGGCGGCGGCTGCGCTCCTGCTGCCGCTGCCGCCGCCGGGCGGGAGGAGGCGGCGGAGGGCGGGCGGCCGGCCCGCCTCGCACTGACAGCGGGCGCGGGGCGGCGGGGCGCGGCGGCGAGGGCTGGGCGGGCCCCCCCGGCCCTGCCCTGCCCTCCCCGCCGGCGGCCCGGCGGCACCCGGGGGCGATAACCGCACCCCCCCGCGCGCCACCCGTCCCGCCTGAAACCCCCGCGCCAACCCCAGCAGCCCACCCCCCCGCGGCACCAGCGCTCAAACACCTGCCCAACGCCCCAAACACAGATGTCCCGGAGAGCCGATGCTTCCTGAAGGCACGTAAAATACCTCACACGCAGACGGCGGGTGCCAGCGGCAAGGGTGCTGGAACCGGTGCTCCCCTTTCTGGGGCAGCCCACGAAACGGTCTCGTTCTAGTAGAGACAAGCCCGTGCAAAAGTCCTGTGCATGACTGCATCCTGTCACAACCCACAGATACACACAACTCACTCGAGCCTTGCTTGCATTTCTTCAAAAATACGGTATTGCAATTTTACCAAGTAATTACACCCCACTGCAGGGCGAGAAGTCCCCCATCTGAAGGCCATACCAGAACCCACAACATCACGCCACCACCCCTGACCCCGTCCCACCGCCTTTCCCAGCCAGGGATTTCTCACAGCTGTCCTTCCTTTGGCAGGTAAAAGTGGCCTATCCATTATTCACTGAAGATATAATTTCCTAAATGTTCTTTGACCTTTCACGGTGCAAGCGAAAGCAGGCGGTATTCTTTTCCACCCTGCCCTCTCATCCCCATTTCGCTGCCTCTTCTCTTTTGTTTTGTTCTGTGAGAAATACCAAGCTATTTCTAATTGTAAGGGTGGTTTATACACATTAGTAAATCTTCAGAGTGAAACTTTCCCTCTGTCTTTGTCTTTGTTTCCTTAATGGTAGCTATAAATTACCACTTCCCTTTCTCACTGGAGCATCAGGCTTCATTGCTTTTGAAATGATCAAAGTTACTCTCTTCTAAAATCCGATGAGAAACAACCTATTGTATCTCCTGGACGGTTTCAGTCTCAGTCAAACTCATCTATAAATGCAGAAAGCTGCTCATTAAACACTCCAAGGATTCTCCAGCCCCGCACCATACCCCCGGCCTCCCCTACCAACAGAAAGTAATAAATGAATGAAGGCTGTTCTCAACAGTTTCCATGATCTCATGAATAAACAATCATATTTACGATGGGAATTCGCACATCCACGCACCTCTCATCTGGGGGTATCAATCAAGGTGTTTCTACAAACAATTCTCCCAAATGCACGGAGACACCATCTCCCACTGAGGCACCTGACTACAAGCCGCCTTACAGAAAAGCTGTTACATACTTCAGGCACTTTCCGGTCAAGGTTCCTCAATGACCTTGACCAATATTAATTTAATTAAAATTCAGCACAAGATTTGACAGAAGCCATACAATCTACATATCAAGAGTGTAGCAGAAAAAACAGTAAGAGACACTGAGGAGAAGAGCCATATACCAAACCAACCAAAGCCTCCTGAGACAGGGTAAAAGCAAAGTATCTTCTTTGTATTTCAGTTTACAGAAATAAAGTGGCACATAAATGTTTGGGAATGCCTGAGTTAGATCAAAATATCTCAACACAGCTTGGAAAACAAAACAGGAACAATATTAAATTTATCTTAGTGAAACCATTTCTTACACACAAATCTCAAAGAGCTTTGTGAAGGATCCTAGCTATTATTTCATTTGTTTATGATGACAAATTGCCATTAAAATCTCTCTTTAAAGACACAAACCAGACAGAAGCTCGGACCTCAAACCAGGCCTCTTTCTGTGACCTTCTTAACTATTTCAATTCAACTATCGAGTCAAAGTGACACATGACTGCACTAGGTGCTAAGAGTTCTACTGGGAGACAGAAGCTAGAAAAATAAGTTACGACTCAACTTCAGCAATAAGTTAAGTATGATGAAAGACAAACACACACACCGGGGGGCAGTTCAACCAGAAGAGACCCCAAATAGCACTGTCTGGGTTTTTTTCAGTAATTAAAATAAAATCACCAAGTTTTAGGCAGGACAATAGCTACTGGTAAAGATCTGCAAGAAGTGTATGCAAACAGGATACGTTCACACATTATGCGTATCAATCCTAAAACAAGTAGCGAAGTTTTTGCTCATCCAGATACTACACAGCATTTTAGTCTCGAACCAAATTTTCTCAGTATTGTGTGGACCAATTCCCATTCAGTTACGTTTCACAGATGCTCTGGGGTGAGAGAGGCTCCGCTGGTTTATGTTGGAGAAAGGCTGCGCATCAGACAACTTGTCTGCTTTTTCCAACTGCACCAATGTGTGTGCTCCCTTACAGTCTTGAAAAACTTTGAACTTCTTCCCGCTAACACTGCCTGATCTCTTTGGACCACCAGGAACACTCTCTGTTGCCCCAAAGGGACTCTTCCATACAGGCAAGTTCCCAAATTCTCCCCTGCCCTCCACTTGAAGTATCACTTGCAGCTGCCTCACATTGAGAGATTGGGATTGAGCTGCCACAGAGCACTCAGATGTAAAAACCGCTCTGGAAAACTCTGCGCCTGATCTCCTGAGTTGAATACTTTTGTCTGAAAATTTGGGATAAAAACTGCTTTATGATCCTTGTTACATTTTATTATTTAATGATAAGCAAACATTATTTGAAGACATCTAGATTGCCATTTCATTTCTACTTTAACGTAGTGAGAAGCAGTGGGTCTGCTGGGATGAGTGAGCAACAGTGCATGATACTGACCCAAAATTTAACAGGACTGAGTGAGCATAATGAGTGCTTCTGACAGAAGCTGAAAACAACTGGGGCAGGGAGGGAGGAGATGCCAGAATAAAAAAGGGAAAGGGGAAGACAGTCAAGTGAGGAAATACTTTCAAATATTTAATTATTCCAAAGCTTTTCACACATAATATCTCAGAGCTGTAGTTTCGAGTCTTACCCATCTCTGTTATGTATATTGGGTCTTGAACAATTGTTTTTCTTTGAAATGAATTGCTCAAACTTTTGCACTTACAGTTCCCATCTTAGTATCCAAGGCTTTTCCAAGCTATTGAATAGGTTGTTGAGTTCTACATAAAATAACACATCTTCAGTAACCAGCATTCAGTTTTGCAATTTATCAGTGGCTTCCAATGGGAGCAGGATCTGCATGTGGCGTATCTCAAACAATGAGGAAATCTGGGGTTCCTCTGGTCACAAGGAGTCTAAACGACCCTCTCACATAGTTTATACTCCTTGTCTAAGTCTTTTTATGCCACTGTTAGAAAAACTTCCATGAAACAAACTTCAGATCCATCAGTGATATTTTAAATGTTGTAGGATCTGAATACATTATGTTCTACTAATGAATAAACATCTTTGGGCTAACAGGGACAAAAGGAGACTTTTTGCTACGTGAAATAACTTTTAGGCAAAGATCTGCTTGGTGCAGCTCTTTGACACTTGTACTTCATAAGAACTTTCCAAGTCATCACTACAACAAAATGTTAACACAAGCACGTTTCTCGACCCATGTGTCTGGACCAGTTAGTCAACAGGCAATCATTGCCTAGCACTCAAACTCTCCTCACCAACAGACATTAATAAGCATCACCTTCTGTGAACCCACGTCAGACCTGACATTGGGAAAAGCGCTGTCAAGAGCAGTTGCACAACACACTTTGCTCACTAAGGCTTCTGTTCTTTTTGTTCCTTCCCCTTGCAGGAAGTCTGAAAGATTCGAGACCACCGTGATGAAGTGCATGTGTTTCTGAAGCCGTGCTTACCTCACAGCTCCATCCAGGCCTGCATCATGTCCATCCTCATAGTGCCCTGCAGAGGAATTAGAAGCAGCAGGTCTAATAAGCCTAGGGAATTGAGACAGTCTCAGTTTCCAAGAGAGGCAGGTTTGGCATCTCACACAAGCGCAGCATGCCTGGCAGTAGGTACCAAGTTTACGACTGCACTCCCCAGACCCGTTCAAGGCTCAGGCCACCAGCACCACCTCATCAGAGCATGGGGCAGGCTGAGCTCACCCTCGCAGCACCTCCCCCAGCGAGCCCACAGGACGACACCATCAGTTGTTAGTAGTGCAGAATCACTGACGGCTCAGGAAGCCTGTGGTTCCCCCCCGAGAGAGATCTTAACACTTTTATTTTTGCTTTGCTTAAAAAAAGCCTCCACCACAGACAGGGGTGGGGGGAGAAACAGAGAGATGTGAAGGAAGCAGATATACCTCCAAATAACGATCAAACTCCTTCCCTTCTGCATTTTCCCTGATGGTATAACACATCCAACTTTGTACAGTTTGACACAGAGTGAACCCCACCAGCTTCAGAACAGTCGTAACTTGAACTGCTGTTCCGAGGCTGAGAAACTACCTTCTGTATTTGTCAGCTTCAAAACAGAAATTTGTCAAAGCAGAAGTCAGCCATTGCTAATATGCAGGTCAGAAGAATAAGCAAGTCTCTCCAGCTGTAGCTGACAAAAGAGTGGGCAGCATCCTAAACCACAGGAAAAATAGTGCACCCGAAGGATGAGCTCTGTTTTGCAGATAGTGGGCTATTAAGAAATGGCAGAAACCCCAGAACACGGGGGAAGTGGCATTCAGCCTTCTTACCTATTCCTGTCACTGTATGTGGGGAGGAACTGCAGAATCAGAGTGACTGAGGTTGGAAGGGACCTTTGGAGGTCTTCTTGTCCAACCCCCCTGCTCAAGGAGGGATGTCCTGGAGAGTGCATTTTGGATGAAGCAGGAGATGAAAGTGAGTAAAACTGACATGGTCTCCCTGCTTCTCACATAATTGACACATAAAACTTTCGGGACATAGGCAGCAGAAAAGTTACAAAAGCATAGCCACAAATTAGTTGTGCTCAGTTTACTACCCCACTCAAATCTAAAAACTACATTTAATATACAGAAAAGCAGGCAGAACCAGTTTCAAGGTAAGATAAGCAGAACATCATCTAATGAACCAAGATTATATGGGGCTCCATGTGCTTCAAATAATTCAAAAAATGAATGAATGGAGAGGGAAGGAACCATACTTTTGCCTCTGTGCCAGTACAACCCCTCCACCCAGTAATTCCTCCTCTGGGACTAATCTGTCAATTTAGATCTTACCCTGGGCAAAGATAGGGTAAAAAAGGTAGGAAACAGGCAATATAGACAACAATGCTTGGGCACACGTGTGCCACAGGTGTTCTCAGTGCTTCAGAGCGGGAGGACAGTGCTGTTTTCTCACTTAACCTTGTATTTGAAGCATCAGATAGTTACATTTCCAACAATTCCTGCTGCTCTGTATGGATCCTCTCACATAAAGAAAAAGGTTGAGCACACAGTACAGAGAGGTGACTAACTGTATTTTTCAGAACATAAAATTTGGAGACCTCCACCAAATTTGGTTTTTCTAAGGTAGAAAAAAAGCTGATATAAATGGCAGCACATACGTGTGTGCGTACTCACAGATACCTTCCAAGATCTCCATTAGTCCCTTTGCCTTCCCGTTCTCCCCATTCCCTGATTACCGAGTAGGCACCTCTTCCACTGATGGCTGTCTGACCAACAACAACGGCTTGCAAGAAGGCTACACTGGTGCTGACAGGGAGGCAGGCATTTAGTTGAACAGATCAGATACAAAACTGTACAAAAAAGGTCTCCTGAAATCAGACACTAAGATGTCACACATACCTGCAGTCAGGCAAAGAAGAAAAGATGATTAGCCAAATTATAGTAAGAGGCTTTTGAAAAATAGCACATTAATTCTATTTCTCATGTTAGAAGACAAATTTTATTGCAATTCAGCAAATGAGCTACACCTGTAAAACTGTTTTATATATCCAATTCACATTTAATGTCCAATGGATTGAAATGTCACAGGAAAAATAAAAAAGAAAAACATTACCTGGTTTTGTCATTATAATGTAAACTTCAATGCCCACCCTTAAAAAAAAAAGCCAGTGATTTCCCCACGTAGTAAAATATATAGTTTATAAGGTATCAATGCTTTACCTTAGTTTAACAGCCAATCTCTAGGTATAAAATTTTTAATTAAAAATTTAAAAAAATTTTTCAAACCTTAATTATGAATTTAAAAAAAAAGGTCCAATCGAAAGTCCCGTTTGGACAATTTAAAAAATACTCTTCATAATGGAAAAAGTTGTGGAACAGTCTTCAGTTCATGAATATGTTTTCAGCTACAGAATGTCAGATGGTAAAATTTATGGCAGGTAAAGGCTATTTTTTGTATAAACTTATCATCATAGTATTTAATTACATTTAAAACACGCCTTTTCTTTTTGTATAAAGTATCATTGTATCAACTCTGACAGCATTAATCAAAGAAGCATAAATAATTGATAGGTGATAGCCTGGTTTTTCTCCTCAAATCAGGTATCAGCCTGTCAACATGTTTGGCCAATTTAGCACTACATATATTTACTGCGTTATGAACTGCTTCCTTTTTATCATTGTATTTCTCTCTACAGAATGCACATCTGCTGTTAAAAACATTATCTTTTCCCATTAACTGTTACAAAAATAAAAAAGAAAAACCAACCAACAAAACAGCATAGCCACATTAACCTGCACCTACCAAACCTGCTCCCTTATTTTAGAAAGGCAACAGGAAAAAAAAAAAAAAGGGTTATGATTGCATGATTGCATTATTCTATAGCTCATTTCTGAACAAAAAATGCAATGGAAGTTTTAAAAAGGGACATGGATTTTGCAAAGTTCTAGTTAAAGAGCAAAAGATGCAGACTACACCATTTCTTCTTACAAAGAGTCAGCCAGTTCAGCAGAATGGCATGGAAGGAGCAAATGCCGGATCCTCACGTTATTCTGTGAGACTGATTTAGCTACGTCAATGAAAGAAGTAGGTTGGTTTGTGGTAAACACTGAAGAGTGGTAGGGATTATGGCTGCTACTACAAACTGAACTGTTCTTAGGCACGCCAGCCAAATCTCTTCCCAAAACCCTAGCAGAGACTACCGCAGAGCTGTATTTAATATCTCGATCTTCGTTGGTGGCCTCTGGATCCAATAAAACCAACAATTTTTCTGCTGCATTTCAGAACCTTCTACTGCTCTTCAGCAGAGCAAATCCTTCCAGACTCAGGAGTCCATACCAAAAAGTGCTTTAAATCCTAATGGGATTAAGCATAGTCCCCCTTGTGAGAGAAGCAGGGAGGGTCTATCACAAAGTGGCCTTTCCTGTGAAAATAAAGTAACTGAGGAGCTGGGAAGATGACCTCTGCATCTTCCTTTTATATCTGGACAGCCAGCACAACATGGTGCTGTCACTGACAGACAGCTTCGTCCTCATGTGCTAGCCAAAGAGCTCACCACTTGAGAACCAGCAAACCCCAGACTGTGGCCATCCCAGGTGTCACTAACTGTTATAATGAGGTCAAAAAGATCCACACCAAAGCAAGCCATTAAACCAATGGTATCATGCCATGCTAGGTGAACTTGTGTAAAGAAAAAAAAAAAACAACAAAACACCTTAATTCAGGGTTAATTTCCTCATGCATGATAAAATTAATCCATACTTAATACTATGAGAGAAGTGGTTTTAACAGGATCAACTAGTCTGTTATGGTCAAGATACTTAATCCAACTCTCCTTTCTTACGTAGACATGTTCCCTGGGAAATACACAGGCCCAGTAAAGTCATCCTAAATACAGCTGAAAGCACTGTAATTTTTTTTTTTTGCTATTATTTATACATAAATAAGCAATTTGGGGCTTATATTAAGTTGAATACATGAAATCCTTAGAATAAAGTATGTTTTATTTTTGCCCTTCCAAAGATAAAAAAAAAAATTAACAAAACCAAACTTGCACATACAAAATACTTCTGTGAAATACTCCTGTAAGCTCCAGACTGTGAAAGGATTCGCACCCACCCAGCATGAGGAGTGGGCTGGAAATTGCCCTTGCATCTTCCTAATGCTACTGTGAAATTAAAAAATAATCTCGCTCTGATAAGTAGTGACAAAGGAACTTCTCAGTTTAATAATGAAATAAATAGGACAAAAGTAAAAATAGTCAAAAATTTAATACATGTGCTATACTTATAAATTATGGAAATAAAACTATCACAAGGTGTGACTAAGCTGTAGGTAAAAGCAAAGGTGCTACAACATTGTATGAACTGAAAAACTTGGACTCGGCTTCTCAAAAGAGAGACAATACTGAGATAAGTTTATACAGCAGAGACCTCTTAAATGCATAGCCCTGAATTTCTGTACAGTAATTTGTGATGCTGATAAATCAGCCTGTTCTTAAGTCACATATTCACTTCAAAGAGATTTTTATCGGAGAATTCAAATGAACAGAGATGCCTTTAGGCATCTGCCAAGTTCCAGATCTCCAATAAATTAAGCTTTCACAATGTTTGTGTTGTATTGTAGAAGTGGACTAAAGCTTCCTGTACTAAAAAAAAAAAAAAGCATCCCAAATGAAGCAGACTGTATCAACAGGATCCAAGACACATTCACTCAAAAAGAAAAGAAAAAACCTTTACTACTCACTGTCTTTTCAGAAAAATTAAGAAATCCTTGTATTTTCTAGTTAGATATACCATTATTATTTTGTGGGGGCATAAACACCTTTATTTAGTCATCTGGCATTTGAGGAACTCATGTCCCTCTTTTATTAGCAGTTAAGAGAATTACCAGCAGCAACCAGATACCACACTTCAGACGGCTGGTTCAAGTGGAAACATTTTTGTGTTATGAACAATTATTTCAGGTTTTTCATTTAAGTGGGCTGCACTGCACATTCTGAATTGCAACATAATATAGCCAGTTGAACCATAGATTATTTTTTTTTTTGAGACAAACTTACAAAACACGATAGGTTAAATAAATAAAAAACATCAGTTAAAAACACACTTAATTTCTTCTGTGCAATTACGTACCAATATGAAAAATATTACTTTGATCTCTGCATGTTTCACTGTTCAGTCTCCTGGATTTCACTAAAAATAATACTGACAACAAAAATAAAGGAAAAAATGATTTGCTGACAAATCAGTGCTTTGGAGCTATTAAAAAAAAGCACACATCAGATTTGTAGTTCCCTTGCAGCAGAACGTGACCCGATACATTAAAAATCAAACATTGGTAATAATGTTAATATATAAAATATTAGTTTAAAAACTATAGAATGACCTTCTCAGCAGAAATGGAGTGTATACATTGGGGTCTATGACATACAGCATACCTGAAGGCAAGTTCACAGAATGCTGAAAGGCTCACTGCACATTTTCTATGGCAAGGAAATACTGCAGCTTTAAAATAAGCTGCACAATACTCATCTCTATCTCTTTCACATGAAAGTGTGTAAAAAGCAAATCAGCAAATAAACTCTAAAATAGATTTATACCAAAATCCTCTTTTTTACATTGAGTTTACAGCTTCTATCCATTTGCCTGTACTATTTTTGGAGTTTCCTTCAAGAAAAGTCAAAGTTGAGTTTTAGGGCCATGAACAAGTTCACGATACAATGTACTGGCAGACAGAACTTTTGCATACTAACGAGATTCACTCCTTGTTGCTTTTTTTTTCTTTTTAAAAGATAGTTTTTCCTGTGGGACAAGAGGTCAAATATCGATTCCTTTGACAAGAGATGCCTCCAGCGTAATGTTGAACTCCTGCAACGTCTGCAGCACTCGAATCAAAGAATTCACAAGAGTATGATCCTTAATCAGTGCTATGTCTTCATACATCTGTGCTGTGATCGGGCAGTCCGCGAGCAGGGCGATCCAGTGATGCAAAAGGTGGTCTCTGACAAAGCGTCGATTTGCAATTTGGAAATAAAAAGAAAGCCAAGTTAAATTCTCATTTTCACTGACATGATTCTTTGCCTTCTAAACAGGCCTACCATCTTCTCCACGTATTTTTATAAGCTGAGGAAGGGGGAGTAACTGTCAGTGGAACTTGTTTAAGTGGGGAGCATCCATGAGATGTGTTTCTAGGCTTCCCACCCCTCACATCAGAGGATATGGTTCACAGGAGGCCTGGAAGTCCCAAGCAGGCCCAAAGTCACTAGCCTGCTCCATTGCCTTTGTGTCAAGAGGCTTCTACATAGTCCCAGCTTCCCTTCCTACCCGTCTCCTACAACGAGTAGGTGGAGGGTGGGGAATTCAACCCAGCCATTAACTGGAGAGGCCTCACTCTGGTTTTCTGTTTCTATCTTCCAGCCTTGCTAGCTGTGCATGAGAGGGAGGCTATTCACACCAGCCTACTACCTTTCTCTCTCGATTCAGCTGCTCAGCTCTTTGGGATACTCAGTTTTGGATCTTAGATTTCCCACACTTCACATACCTAAGAATTCAGTCAGGGCATGGTTCACTTGAATCCTTCTTTAGTTACATGACAGAACTGTATAAGTAATAGTAAAACTGCGAAATCCAGCAACTGTGTGGCTTTATCTTACTAATATGCAACGTCCTTTTCATCTTATTAAAAAATCAATAGCAACAACAACAACAACAATAATAAAGAAGTGTCTATACCTGGCTCCAAGACACACCAGCATCTGAAACTTGCCATCCTTCCCAATGTTTCTAGGGGTGTTGTTGATAGCAGTGATAAAGCGACAGAAATTCCTGGCCCTTGTCTGCCAGTTCTCTTCTGGCACCATTTCATTCTGCTCAAGGGTCTCATAATATGTTTGTGCTTTTTCTTAAAAGAATGGTGGGAGATAATGAAATTTCATCAGTGCATGTAGCAGTCCTAAAATATCTGAAATATGATTCTCCTGTGCTTGAAATAAAATAATTAGGTACCATGACCTTCAAATTTAGATGATTAAATTTAATAACACCTCAGTATAATGGTTTCCCCATAAGCATGCTTACAAATCCATAAGGCTATCTGATGCCCGAATCGCACCACTGGCAACTCAGCATGAGCATCTGTGTCACGGAGGGGATAGTTAAAGTTGAAAGGCCTAGATTCAAAGCTTATCCATTAATTTCCTGAATTATTATGTCTAGGCACTGTGTTCAGTCCTGTGTTCCCCATGCGTAAAACTGGGATCCCCCTTTCTTCCCTGTGAACAGTGCTAAAGTGGTTCCAATATCTACTGAATTTTGAGATGCTACAGTCAAATGATGATATAAGGAGATGCTGACGCTATGTCTTCAAGAAGTATGATGTTCACACCAGCTGAGACACAGTGGCAATGAAAATGCACATGGATGGATATATTTTGAAGACACAAGCAGGCTCTGATATATCTTCCTCCCACTTACCTAAGAAGTCCCAAATAAAGACATTTTTGAAGAGTCTTGGTGATTTAAATCCATGCTGAAACACTTGCTCAAGAGCTGAAACAAGTCCACTTTCTCCACACAGCAACAGCGTCAGGCTGCCTCTCTGCCAAGCACACGCAGAAAGCACACACACTTAGTATCTCAGTTTGGAAGCCCAGGACACAAAAGTGTCTCATACATCTACTACTGAAACCAGTTTTTAAATAAATAGATGCCCAAAGTAACAGTCTACCGTCAATCAGTGCCTCCAAACAGGATGGCCCAACTCTCAAGTCCTGAGCATTCAAAAATTTGTTGACCTCTCTAAGAACAAGGCTGAAGAAAGCGGTCTCAGGGCCTCGTCATCAAATGAAGCCACAAAAAGGCCAAGATCAAGATCATAAGCGCGTTTTACCTGTAATAATAACCACTGTACAGAAAATTAAGGAAATATTTTCCTCTTTTACTAAGTAATAAAGATCACAGGTCCATTGTAGCAGGTGCCTCAGATTGTTTGCTTATCAACAAAAACAACATTTGATGCAATTTTTAAACTTCAGAAAAAATGCAAATTCTACTTTAGAACATGATGGTAAATTCTATTTAGCAAAACCTGCGCATGACCACTTGAGGTTATTGCGTAACTGTGATCATCAATCAGAATTATACTGTATATGAATATGCCGTGCTATGCTGAACTTAGAAAAGATAGATACAGAGGGAATGGGAGGACCTATTTGTAAATTTGACTTTCAAGAGATACCCATGTAGGAGCCAGCACTGCCCTACACCACTCCTGCTCACAGATGGCTGGATTTTGATGCTTTGACAGAGGCATGCTTCTTAAGTTTCTTTCAGGAAATAATTCCTGTGTCAGTTAAGATGATTAGGTGTATAATGTATAAGTGTACCAGAGTCTCTGACAGCACTTCTGCATCATTTGGGGAGGGGACGGGGGGGGACAACTTCCGTTTCTTTTGTCTTTTTAAAGTGGCCCATGGCTTTTCATGTTTTAAGTAGCAAAGATAAAGCAAAACAGGAATAAAAAAGCCTACCCAGTATTCAGTGTAGATGTAAATTATCAGTTAATCTAGTTGACTAATAACACAATTTCCAATAACACAATGTTAATACTTAAATTAACAATGTTCCAGTTAGCAGAAAAACTGAGGTACTTGAGGACGTACTATTCCAACAGTGTAGTCTCAGTATCTCATTTTTGCTCCACTTCAGGAATTTTCAAACAGATGGCTGTTCATTCAGTTTAGTTATTTTCTGTTATATATTCTACAATGCTTACTAGTAAGAGTTTTAAGGCAGGAGTGCCACTACACAGACAACCCAACTCCTCACCTCCTTCTCTGGCTTGTGGAAATGCTTGACAATACCGTTGACAGCTTCACCAATAGCTTCTTGTATCTGACCAGTATTTAACTCTGCAAAATAGAAAACTATATCCAGTCACTCTGTAACAGCTTTAGAAATTGTACCTATGCATGAGGGATAAGGCATACCACACACAAAAAAAAAGCATGAACCAGTATAACCTATGCTGTTAGTGGAAAGGTGCTGGACTGTGGGTAACAGAAATCCAATTCTACTTTTATTTACTGTGGAGGGGGTAGAAATGGGAATGGTTTGGTTCGATATTGAAGTTAACACTGTGATGTTTCAACACAATATCAGGTGGAAATGCTTTTTACATATTATATGCATTTTCAGACCAGGTCCCAAACCCAAGAACAGGAGATGTGCTTTGGTTAGGACCACAAAATCTAGGCATCCTGGAAATATTTCCTGCGACAGTTTCACTGTAAACCCAAGCATGCTTGGGACCAAACTACCTACCTGATTTATCAGGAATAAGACAACCCCAGAACAGTGATCTAATAGAAAACTGAAGTTCACAAGTAGAAACCACTAGCAAGCTTTTTCATCCATGAAGGATAAATAGAGACAGGACAGCAAATTTCTACCTTCCTCCACAGCACTCATTCCACAGATGAAGGACAAGAATAAAGAACACACCACTAGGGCAGCTAAGCACTGGACGAGGAGTCCAGAGATAGTTTCCTTTCATCCTTGGAGACTTTCAAAACTTCAGTAGATAGAACAGGTTGCTCAGGATTGTAACTCAGAAGTTCGCTGGACTTTGAGCCAGGGCTTTGGCTAAGTGAGTTTCACATGTCCTCTCCAAGCTACAGTTCTAAAATACAAAAAACCCTACAGCTCCGTTTGAGAGCAGCTCTCCTTAGGTGATGATGCAGTACAGTACAAGACAAGACAACCCCCACCACTCACTTGGCTTATTGTTTGGCGATATAGTGACAAATCTTCTGATCATGCTTGGCGACTGCTGCAAAGGAGGGGTTCGGCACTGCCGCTCATCAACCTCAGTGTGGGAAGTCAGCAACTCTCCCACCAGGATCCTCTCTAAGCTACCATCATCCATTCCCTTTCCAAGCCACCTTCCACAGGGAAACCTAAGAACAAAAAGGAGGTATTTGGATCAAGTCCTTCAACCCATATTGGATTCCATACCAAAGACTTCCAACTGCAGTTGCATAAACCCCAAATTCTGCTAGCATAGTTACTAGAAACACTTTACTCATCTAGCAACAAATAAACAGTCTTGGGTTTGGATTTTGCCAGCAGAGGGAGCAAAAGTAAAACTTTTGTTCCAGGTTTGTGCTAATGTTGCACTAGATAATCCGCCAAGCAAACAGTGGTGGATTTTGTTTAGGTCCTATAGTAGCACATGATTTGAGGGCTGCAGAGGAAAAGAGGTAGGAGGGGCAGACCCACTACACACTATATATGGGTGTGCTTTCATTGAATATGTTACATAGCAGGCCCGCCACAAAGAAACCCCACACATATACTTAAATGCTCAAAGACCAATACATCTATTGAAATTGGGATATTAAATCGGACACTAGAAAGCACACATGTTCACTTGCTCATTATCACTTTCTGTGAACAAATGTTGATGTCTGTTTAATCAGAAAACTGAACAGCATCCAAAACCAGAATCTGGCCTCTTCGTTTAATTACAAACAAACTGGACAAAGAACTGACGGTTTCTCTAAACAAAGGACAGGGCATCAAACTATGCTGTACCTAACACAAATAAATTTAATTCTTACTGTAAATCTCATTCCTTTGCTTTCACTATGCAAAGACAGGTTTCTAACACTCATAAGCCCTTGTGTTCCAGCTTGTGTCCAAAGATCTCTCTATACACCTAGAGCACTCAGCCTTAATATAAAACACCACCCATATTTGGTAACCAGCAAGCTTGAACTTGCTATTTCTTCCTTGGCCTCAAGGTGGATTATTTTTAAGATACATAACAGTCAACTCATGTTCTCCATCAATGTTTGGAGGCTAGACATAAGCATCTACAAACTGAAAATTCTGTTTAATTTTGTAAGAATTGCAGCTTGTTTAATGTCAGAAGCCAAATGACCTTTCTATGCCTTCAGGTAGCAGCAGCTGTAGACACAGAGTTCTAGGAGATAAGACCTTTCTAAGCAAACAAGCCCTACTGTGCCAGCTCCCTGCAGAAATTCTACTTACCCAACATGAAATGTCAGGATGATACTTACTTGTAAGTATGCCCTGTTATTTCATTTCTGACCATAACATATTCCACTAGCCACTTCGCATACAGCCCTGAATTATCATGTCCTATTTGCACTGTGGTCAGTTTTCCCAGGTTCTGGCACTGCAAATTAAACAAAGAGTTTGTCAGAGTAAACTGAAAGAGAGGAGTGTGTTGGAGGAGTAAGATATTAGAGAACATGCTCAGACAGTGGATCAGAAATGTGATTCTCTTTTTCTGACTGCATGATTGATTCTGGACTTTTTAGGGGTAGGTTGCTTTATATGTTTTTGTTTGCTTTGTTTTACTAAATACTATTTTGATCAGCAGAGAAAAACATCAGCTGAACTAGATTTTTCAATTAAATTTTAGCCAAAGTATGCACATGCACAAAAATCAGAGCAGAATCACTTGTTTCCAACAGAAGAGGATATGACACCTCCCACCATTACAGCACAAGGTTGTAATATAAAGACAGTCTTGTCCATCCTTGCACTAAGGATTTGTCAGTCATTTGGTTCTGTGTGTTATTAAATATAGATTAAATTTGCTAGGTACAGGCACAGGAAGTATTTGCGACTAACCACATAGACTAAAGATATGAAATGTATGGCAAGATGGACTAAAGATATGAAATGTATGGCAAGATGGACTAAAGATATGAAATGTATGGCAAGATGGTACAGCAAGGGGAGAATTTACATGTGAACAAACAGAACATCCAAAGCATTTTTTTTATTTTTTTTTTTAAAAAAAAATCAAGTGATACAAACCTCAAAAGTCATTTCTAATATATTCCTGGGAATCTGCAGGACTCCTGTTTCACCCAGTTCTCCCGAGATACAAATCCAAGGATTGGCTGTAAACATTGAGCCACCGAGTTTCTTGCTAGGAACAATCAATATGTGGTATGGTATCACTGCAAACACAAGAAGAAAACACTTCAAAAATTAAGAAGGATAATTGTGTAACATCTTTAATGGAAAGGGGAAAGATAAGTCATAAAATAATACTGCAGTACCATGGAATGTTAAAACAACACCAGAGCTGCTATTTAATCATGCTAACATTTGCACACTAAGCACTGATAGACAATCAGGAAGTGTACACATAGCAGTCATTAAGAAGCAGAGCTGATAGCAAAACACTGTCAAATGAAAAAAGAAATATGGATGGAATAATACCTTCACACGGGTACAATAATTTTTCATATATCAGCCTCAAAACATGTCATGAAGATGGTTACTTGTCCCCAGTTAGAGACAAGAAAGCAAAGACAGAATATTCATGTATCCAGGACTACATTGTAGCTCGGCATGCAACTCAACTCCTAATTGCCTGCTTTTGTGTGTGCATGTACACACACTACACAACTAACACCAATTCCCATTCAATTACTAACCAAAGCCTTTGCTTGCAGGGCTTGCTTGCAGCAGCATTCACTACTGTGGCTGAACAAATTCAGTGAAAATACATTATAATACTCCAAGCTTCTCTGTACCATGCTGCTCTTAGTTACGTTAACTGTAAGATTTCTTGATTTTAAAAAGAACAAACAACTTTTTTGTCCTCTAACTGGCACCACACACATGCTCACACACTTTCTAGTCCCCTGGTTTACCAGTGACTAATTCAACATAGTATCACGTGAGTTACAGCCCCTTCTCTGACTCAGGAGGCATGCGCTCCTGAGGAAACGCATGTGCTCTTCAATCGCCTAGCAGCACATGCACAGCCCCCTATTAACCAAACTTTTATAACAAAATCCAATTATCTGAACAGTCATTGTGTTTCTTGGCAATCTGCCCTTCTTTTATAGTGCATAAATGGATTATGCTTTTCAGCTGAGGCATTTAATACATTTCTCCCTCAATGTCTCCTCAGCTGTCAGTGCCCTCAAGAAAGCATTTGGTGGTTGGATTTCCTTAAAAGCTTGATGCTCGTAGCATTTAAAAATGAATTAAAATGTTTCCCTTTTTAGTTCCTGTGCTGATAGTCTTAAAGTAAGAGACAATTTAACTGCATCCAGCAGAGCAGATCTTAGCACTGTTCAGAACTTCCCCCACAAGAAGATCAAAACCTATTTTGCTTAGGTGCCTGCTTGCTTTGCCTTTCATACACTCAAATATGGAACATAACATACCATCAAGAGCAGCTCCTACCATGGGGCCAGAGGGGTCCCTTCACACAACCCCACCCCCAATTTTATAAGCCTTGCTACTTATTGTGCCGTACTAGTGAGGTCCTGTGGCTACAGGCACACAAATGCATGAGAACGCTGTAAGACATTTAAGCATCAGCAACAACAGGGCATCTTTTTTAAAACAAAAGTACTTCAATGTGTTGCAGAGCTCTGATGCGGCCCTCAATGGGCATTTCATTGTTATCCCAAACTCAGCAACAGGCATGTGGTAAAGTAGGCTGAGCACAAAAAGGGGAAACTTTTTTTTTGTTTTCTTTTTAATTCCTAGCATGTGTTAGTTAACATTCTTACCTTGATAATGAACAATCCATACTGTTCTTATCTAGCATGATGCAAAAAAGCCTACCACAAAATTTTCTGTTGAGAACTCCCTCAACTAAAAGGATTAAAGCTGCCCATGTTTTACCAAGTTAGAAACAAAAGCCTGTAGTGACACACAGAGACACACTACTGCCCACCAGAGAGGATCACATAAATAATGATAAAGCATACAGAGATGGACACCAGGAAAAAAAGCAGAACAATTACATTAAGGCATGTTGCTCAGAGCTGGTTAGAATTTTGGATAAGGACTCAACCAAATCTGAAAATCAGAGTTCCAGGGAAAGCAAATACTTACAGATTGTTGTGAAAACATTGGTAAAGCAAAAGTAATCAACAGCATTGAATGACAGGAGATGATATAAGAATTGTTCTTTCTCATCATCACAGCGGAGGAATGCATAACGCTTGTAGAGTTTTCTGACAAAGCAAAACAAATAATCTGTCATAGTAACAAGATGCTTTCAGTGAAATGTTTTCTATTATGCATATTTATTAGGTAAACCATAAAGACTATGCAAGCGATTACAAATGACAAGTGATAGTGGTAGATCCAACAGTATGTAATGTGCCAAGGTATGTTGACTCTGCAAGTCTGAAGTTTCCCAAGTGCATCAGTCCAATACTCCACACTATTTTCCACTCCTCAAAAGCAAGGTTTGGGGTGGTCTAAGGGTCTTCTCCCACTCAAAACCACCCCTAAAGATAGAAAAAAGGCTTTTGTGTTTTCTTGGAAAAAATTCTGACTTTTTTGCCTGTGTGAAATGACATAATTGAAGTAAAGAGAGTCCCTGTAAGTTACTTCTGAGCAGATGTTGCAATGGGAGAGTCCTGCAGCACATGACAAAGCCAGTGAGAAAACTGTTTGCAAAGGACCATAGGGCAAACACCGGGGCTATCTGCTTGTATTGGGTTATAGGTGATAACCCAGGGCCTACAACCACCGGCACAGGGTATATGTGCTATGGTATAGCTTCAGTGTTGACAGCACACAGCTCCTGACATAACCAAAATCATAAGCATGCAAAGTCCTACAAAAGTCCTACTGTTCCCTTTCACTGGACTGCAAACTCTTTGCTAGGACTGCAACTCCGCAAAGAACTGCAACTTCTTTTAAGCAGAAATATCAAAAGATGTAGCTCAGTAGCCTCCTCTCTCTAATGGAGACACTAACACCTATGCAGAAGAATATACTGTAAACAGAAACAATCTTATATACTTACTAAAATTACTCAAACACATTAGAGAATTTAATACTGCAAGACTTGCAAATGAGAAACCTGCAAGAGAATTTACAACCTCAACCTTTTCAAGTGCAAATTTTGATGGGAAAATACTCTTAAAGTTACTTACTTTATGTAGCAATCACCACTATTTTTGTTAATTACCAACCAATAAATAATACCACTGTTGGTGAATAATCATAAAGAAAGAGCATGCCAAGATGCATCAAAATCCAACTGACACTAGAGGAATATTCAAAACATCATGAATGCACGAATTAGGTGTTAGAAATGCTGACACAGCCATGGATAGGTTTGTTCCTGCCAGGAGGGCATCCTGATAATTCCCCTTAATTTCATATATCAATTCCAAAAAAGTCAGCGAGTGACTCACAAGCCAGAAATTTGCAAAACAGATCAGTGATGATTAGCGCACACACGTATTCTCACATAACAAACACAAGACTAGAGATTGATAGGAAATGTTCAACAGAAATAAAGATACTGAGCCTCAAATCAAAATAGCCTGCCTGTAGCCATGAGAGTAGCAAACCCACAAAGGTCTCACGGGTGATCATGTCCATGTTTCATTTGAACAATCTGAACCACATGTTTATACAGGCTGTCCACAAAGGTATGTGCTGTCCTGCCTTTCCAAAGTGTAAGATTTCTCAGTTTACTGGTGCACATAAAGGTCTCGGGGGAGTGAAGCTGTGTTTTCCTTCTGTTCCCTAACTCTAGACCCTTTGCAGACCAGAAAGAAACAAAACGTGTTTCAGTTTTCTTACATTTATTTAGCAAATGCCAAGTGAAGAGAATGGGTTAACTAAAACATCAAACAGTTGCTTCAAAAAAGAACACCACACATTCACGTTATAACAGTAAAATGGCAGAAGTTGCACAATTACTTTAGTACCTCACTGAACTTGGCACTATTTCCCCTAAAAACAACAAATGGAGCACACTTTAAATCCATGCTGCCTAGAACACCTTTCTTTAAGTAGGATATCTAAATATGCAGCACAAAGCACACAAGATTACCCAGGAAGGTGTGGAGTGTGGTGGTGTGTGAGAAGTCCTCTCACAGCACTTGTTCTGCGTGCTAAATTTAACCTGGTCTGGACTGTTGACTTCGCTAGAGAGGCCTAACCTTAATTTAGAGATACAGGTAGATTTATTAGCTGTCCTCACTCTGTCCTTCAACTTTTCCTTGCTTGCTGTTGGAAGGCCACAGCTTCATCAGAAAGTCCAATATAATTCAATACAAGGCAAATCTCAAATAATTAATAGTTGGGGTTCAGGAGGATTGGGGGAGGAAAGACATTTCTTGGAAAATGGTGAGAGCAGGAGGAGAGGACAAGAAGAGTAGACAGCATAGGTTAAGCTGTCTCCAGAAAGAAGTTTTCAATTAAAGCTAATGATGATTACCAGGGCACATACAAGAGAACCTTTAATTTCCACACACTAAACAGTATACCCAACCTTATCAGAAGTACATATTTTTTTCTGTACAGGTTACACTAAACAAACCTCAAATTGTTACTCCTGAAACAATTAGTATTAAATATGGTCTGCACTCTGATTTGTGCAACTATTTACAGAAGAATTATTTATGTTTACAAGGATAATAATATATACATGTGCTCTGAATATCACCAAGTAAATAAGTCCTTGTGCTGAGCATTCCTCCTTTTGCCCTTCAGGATGCATACTTATAAGAAGCACTAGAACAGAGTACTTTTGACAGAGTTTAAGCCAGCAGTATTTGGAACTCTCTCCAGGTTCAAGACTTCAGTTCTCGCTCACATCCCCCTCCTCCCCATACTTCATACACTTCTCCCATTTTCTTCCTATAGTACAATTACTCTATAAATAGTGGTTTAGGTCTCAATGGTTGGGTCTTTTCATAATTTTTTATGACTTCATATACAAGGAATTGAAAGTTACATATTGTGAAACATTTAGGAGAAGTAATTAAAAAACAAACAAAAAAAA
This sequence comes from Gorsachius magnificus, assembly GCA_034008185.1. Lineage (NCBI taxonomy): Eukaryota > Metazoa > Chordata > Aves > Pelecaniformes > Ardeidae > Gorsachius > Gorsachius magnificus. The sequence goes on from CM067086.1 coordinate 10,798,485, forward strand.
TGTACTATAATAGCAGATATTTGACTATTACAAAAGCAATTCACCTTATGGTCTTAAGCAGGCTATAAACGCAAAACCTTACTGTGTAGGAGAGGACAAACAAAGCTGAGACACTGTCAATTTGATTTAGAGATGTGGACAATCACTTTCTGAAAGATTGAGCTGGAAAGATTACCAGATCTCATCTTGAGCTTATTGCCCCAAAATGAGATGCAAGAACAATCATCACAGCCTTCACAGTCACCTTCAACGTACTGCATGTACACCATTTATCTGCTCTCTTAAACCACATCTGAAGTTTATTTTATCTACATTATTTTACATGGCACTGAAAGGAGTTACAAGAGCATCTCAAATTTGGAGACAAAAGTGAGAAGCTAAGGAACAGTCACTCTGAGTCGCACTAACCACAGAAGTGCATCTGGATGTGCCTTTATACTCTTCATATTGTGACAGAACTGCATACAAGAACTAAGGTGCACTTTGTCATGCACTGCAAAACCACACAAACAATCCAGGGAAAACAAAGTATCCCAGAGTTACAGAAAGGAGGCCAAGATAAAAAGCTTGACTCAAAGTAGTGGCGTCTGGACTTGCACCTTGTTTCATTTAATCCCTAGTAATTTTTGAAGATTTCACCTCGAAGGCACAGGCAGCCTATGCTGACAGAACTGATTCTGTATCTGAAGAATCCCGGCATTAAATCATAATTCCCAAATAGCCCATACACAGGCACAGATACACTTGGAAGGCTAGTTTGTTCTATTCCTTTTGCACACTGCTAAGCAGATGGCAGAATAGGCACTTCTGGGGTTTTGAAGTCAAACAGGCTTAATTTTTAAAAGCTTTGCTCAAGATAAACCATCTTACTTTGTCAGTTCATGATCTGAAAGCAGCTGTTTTAGATGCCTAGAGAGCAACTTCTTCTCCATAGAGAGACGAACCCAGGCTCTGGCCTTGCCAACATCTGTTTTGATCTCACTAATGTTCTGGATATGCCTGAAAAGAAGAAGAAAGAAAAAAAAAAAAGGACACTGCCCAGTATTTTCAAAGAGCAACAATTCTTTGGAACCAAGCTAGGCTGAAGAAGGAATTTTGCCAAGAATGCAAAATATCAGGCAAACTATTGGAAAAATAGGCATGACCACCTTAATATTCAGCAGTATCTAAATTCCTTGCATATCTAGCTGAAAAAGAATAAGAGCCTGAAAAGGAAATATCTGCAATGCAGTGCCCTATTTACAAAATTCTAAACCAGGCCTATTGCCTCACATGATTTAAGAATCATTCTGGACCTTATCACTGCAATATTTATGGCTGAGTGCTTTGGAAAATTAAATACCGTCTTTGCACACTCAGAAGTAGCTTTTCTTGCATACAAGACACAAATTATATATTTTGAAAGGACAAGCATGTCCCTTGAAAATCCTCAATTCACTCCTCCCTGCTGAAAAAGTTAGATGTTGGTAAGGAAAAAGGAGGAAAGAAAAATAACTTCAAAATTAATTTAGAAGTTATGCATATTGTTTTTTTGATTTACTGAGAAGAGGGCATTGAGCAGAAGTTATAGTTTTATTCACACTACAGTGCTCAATGTTAGACAAACCCATTCTTCAGATCAAACAAGTTATTTAAAAATGCTTTCTTCATTGAGACACAAGAATGAAGCTCAGAGCTACACAACCAACTTGGCAATGACTGGGAAAATACACGTTACACCCACCTCTCTGGAAATAAAACAATACAGAATACTTACAAAAAGATGAAAACTGTGTCAGGGTATTTCTATAAGCTAGTAGCTGCGACAATATAAAATCTGCTCAGTATGAAACTGTTCTGTAAAGGTTAATGAAAAGGTTGCACTATATACTTAAAACAGATCAGCAGGTTCCTTCCTTACATCCCGCTCCTGATGTATGAAACAGACTTTTCTGCATGGTACGCATTATACACAGAAACAAGCGTGGAAATCTCATGGGTTTTCTCTGTTGGCTTTAATAGTTTACACTCACCTCATATCCTGGATGAGAGAGATTCTAAGAGGCGACATGGCTGGACTAGTATCAGACTTTCTCCTTTCCGAATCAAGAAGTATCCCTAGATTCAGAAGAACAGAATTTGTTAGTAGAAATCCATCTAAAGATTTTAAAATCAATATAAAAAGAAGGTGAATAAATACTAACTTGCAGTCTTGCATTATTGTTTACTCACTGCTCCGTGAAGATAGTGGTGTATTTCCACTTCAAATTACATGAAAATCTAAGATGCTACACAGATGGTTATGCAGATCAGCACACGCTGAGCATTAACACATTAATGAGCTTAGATTCAGCTGAAATTGGTATGACATCAAATGGCTTAAGACATATACTAATCAAGTATTATTTTCTAAAGGCTACCCTATTTTCTTTCTACTTAGTAAAATTGACTGGCACTGTTGACACCAGAAAACAGTCTTCAACATGTTTTACTCAGTACACCACACATGTGCTTAACTGATCTACCACTTTGCACACTCCTGTTACACCACCACTTTTTAAAATAGCACATTTTGGGTTTTTTTAAGCAATATTATAACTCTTATCTTTCAAATTCCACTCTAGAATCAAGTTGTGTATTAAATACCGTCCCTGCCCTCAAACCTAAGTTAGAAAACATAAAGCTGATCGTAACTTCAGTCTGATATGCAAAACCACTAAGGACCAAGTGACATTCAGGAGACCTTAATACTTTCCAAATCTTTGGTTTTGATTGCTTACAGGTTATAGGACCTTGTGCATGTTAGTAATGCTCAGCTCTTTGCCTAGAACAACTTTAATAAAGAAAAAAAAAGAAAGAGCACACACCACCTCCCCCAAAACCACTGTTCTCTCCAAAGTTATACCCTATGCCCCCATCTGACACAAGAAACATTGTTTAAAAATTACATTAACAACCTTAGAAACAGATTACGAACAGATCTTATGTGCAACATTACTTTTACTGCAACACTTGATATAACAAAAAATAAGTTTCTTCAGTGTTTTTTGTATTTTTTTAAATGTCTTTTTCTTTTAAACAATAAGCCTACTGTTCAGTTGTTTTTCAAGAGGGAATGTAAAACTTCAGGATGTACAGCACAATTTCATATGCTTACACTTGCTTTCCACCCCCATCCATAACATAATATGCTTTGCCAGTCATGCAGTGACTGTATGTCATATGGAGGATGGTGTGTCGGAGCAATCTATTTTAAAGCCTATCTTTGAAACATCAGGTATTTCTGATGTATTCAGACCCAAACAAGTGGGCTCAATCCAAACAAAATTTCTTTTTCACAAAATACACTGACACAATACACCAGGTCCATATTAATTCTGTAGCGGATAGAATACTTGATTCCGTTACATTGAGTGAAGCATATTTCCAAGGAAACAATCTCTGCATGGTGCAAATCTGCAGGCAGCTCTTACTCATAGTTTATCATCTTCTTTCAGCAGAACCCAATCTTACCCGAGGTACTGAAGCTGCCTGATGTAGTTTTTCTCTGTCTGTTTTCTAGGTAGTGTAACAGATGAGACCACAAAGCAGATTTTCCCTAAAATTAAAAAAAAAAAAAGATTAATTAAAGAAATCACTATCAGCTGAATAAAATGTTTAAATCATCACTGAAAGTATCTGCCATTACAAAAACTTGCTTTAAACATGTTTCTCCCTATAAAGTCATTGGTAAAAACCAAGAATGAGACACAAGTTGGAGGTGCTCGGGAGCTGTAAAGAGGTTGAGAAAGAAAAGCAAGAGTCAGACTACTGGGATCTAATAATTCTGGTAACAGGAAGAAGTCAATTGAACTTCATTTTTCATAGTTCATTAACATGACAAGAAAGCATTTAAAGGCTTGTAAAACACTATGTACGAGTAGAGTTCTGAGGCCGTAACCTGTACTATGTGTCTTTCCTCCCCCGCCTCTCCAGCAGTGATATGACAAGAGATATAGAGCCAGCCTGAGTAAGCCAATCTTACACATAGACCAAGTCTTGTTCCCTTCAGGGTAATTCAGGGCTATTAGGTGCATGCTGTCAGTTTTCAGAACCATAAAAGACCCCTCCTCAATTTCATCACGCAAAGGACTTGGACAATCACAAACACAGTAAGAAAAGACAACCCAAACCACAAGCAGGACAATGAAAGCTTATCAGCAAGAATACTCCAGCTCTACACATTATAAAACCAACTTGGAAGTTAAAATTTAGGCCAAGAAAAATCCATCGATGATGTTAAAAGGTGCACCTTGCTCATTATGTTGCTTTCTTAAATCTCTTGTGGCTTAAAGCAGAGTGTGAGGAAATCTTTCTCTGGCAAACTAAAAAGATACTTGGATTTATCCTAAAATATTTTGCATGATAAATCAAAAGCTTGCAAAGCCACAGAAAGGCAGCAGTAACTGAACAGGGGCTCTCCAGCAGATTAATTGGAATTACTTACAGAGGCAATTAATTAGTATTACTTATCATCTTCATAAATTATTATATTAACTTGAAATTCCAGTAAAGACTTAGCAATTCTGCATTTCAGAAGAGCAGTCATATTATAAAGCCGTATTTTTATTTACAACTTTGTGCAGAAAAAAACCATGACTGTAAAGCAACAGTTGTCAATTCAGCACTATCACTGTAACCTAAAATCACATAAGCACCTCCCTGGAGGTGCAGTAAATTATGGTTCAACTCTGAAATAATTTTTTTTAAAACTACCCTTAGAAATCTCTAAACACTTCAACCCTATAGCTCACTACAGTTGACATAAAGAACAAACAACCATGAGGGATTATTCCAGAAGTCGCATGCCTCCAGAAGATAAAGCCTAGGGTGTCTGTAACATCTGTGTTGAGATAAAGCTATTAAAAATATTCATTCAGTGGTGAAGATATCAAAAAATCTAGGAAAACTCAATGCCTCATGTGTGAACCTGACAGATCCAACACGGAAAGCCAAAATTGCAGGTCTTATAAAAACATAAAAAGAGCATGAAAAACATCAACCAGGGAACAGTTACATCCAAAATGGCATTTCTCGCAATAAACACACATACACACACAGTCTAGTGTTCAGCAACTAGCTGCCACAGCAAGGAGAACTGCAACATAAAGCAGCCAGCAAACGATCCTGCAGCAAATAGATGTCAACAATCATGATGAATGTAAGAAATCATGCAGTATATATCTGCCCACTTCCTTTACCATCATGTTACTCTCCTTTAACTTCACCAAATAGCAATGATGATGCAAGATTTATCTATAAGGGAAAAGAAGACAGCCTAAGGAAAGCAGTGGGACAGAGAACAGGCAAGGGAATAACCAAGGCCTTCTGAAAGTTCAGACTACTTCAGTCATTGGACCCTACATCCAACAACTCTCCTGCGTTGCTCTGGGCAAAGGAAGGTGTGGATTCACTTCACCTGGAAGAATCAGTAGGTAGCAATATAGGACTATTAACGTTCATCAGCAGGGAAGAGGTAAAAGCAGGGATTGGTGGAAGGAAAGCCATCCTCATTACTATGGGCAACTGAGAAAGAAGAGTCTTCATTGGCTTATTTTTGAAAAATAAAGTAAAATCAATGTATAAAACAGCAGGCTTTAATAAAGGCAAGGACACAGAGAATTGGTGGTGCTTTTTTTTTTTTAAAAAAAAAAAACAAACAAACTGTGGATCATAAAACAAGACGCACTGCACTTCCTCCATTAGGCCTCTATTGTATTCCACCACTCTCTTTATTCCACCATTCAGCACTGTTTGCCAACATCTGCAATCAATCCAAAGCATTAACCTTATGTAGGGTTGGCCGTCTGGTGGTCTGAAAGGCCCAAATCTGAGTTGAAGCAGAGTATACTGATGCTCTGTCTTCTAAGACGAAAGCAGTACAGCTTCTATCCTAAGTGATATACAAGAGGGAAGGGAGAGAATCACACGATAAATCTTCACATAGAGAACTGCTATATAGTTTGAAGGAGAGCAGATTTAAACACTGGCGCTCGGGTGCTGGGAACAGAGATACTGAATTACAGTTGTCTGGATTCTGTACATTTATTCTGCGCATACTTGTAAAAAATTTATAATCCTCACTGTCCTTGATATGGTTTTGTACAAAGGAGAAGGAAAGGATAAAAGCCTTCCAAACTCCATCTAGTCCCACAAGTGACTCCAAACAGAAAAGCACAACAAACAATTATTAATTTCATACGAAAAACACCACCTCTAACTAGCGATCTTGTCAATGTCACTTAACTATGCCTATATCGTTCAGGAAGAACCAAAATAGCAAAGGTTTTACTCTTAAAAACTAAATTATCCTTCATGAAAACAAATTCCCCGTACCATATCCCGTTGACAGCACCTTTAGCATACGCTGCCTTCAAGCCTATACAACTTCAGTAACGAAAGTATTAAGAACACAGCAATAGTTTTATTTACCATCCTATTAAAAAAAAAAACCAAAAAACACCAAAGCCCACAAACCAAACTAAACAAAAACCCCAGGTTAAACAGAAAGTCTTTCAAGAAGTCATCTGTGAAACACATCTATATGTGCACTTGCACATACCCCAAAGCAAGAAATGGAGACAGACAAGGGGGCAGTAACTGACATTAAAAAAGGCTGGGGGACACACACAAGTATTTTAGCACGTCTATATACATGCAAAAGGTATCCTCTGAAAGTGGAGAGAGGAACAGCATAATATGACTTTAGGAAAGTGCACTGTGCAACATACAGGAATATTTGTTCCTCACCTGTTTAACTTGCAGACCATGGCTCCATATCCTTTCTAAGAGGTCACACAGACTGGCTATCAGGGTATTCTCTTCTACACCTGTGATATTCACTTCACCATGACCTAGCTCCACAGCTTCTCGACCCATTTTTTCAACCAACATCCTCTTGGTCTCAAAAAGGACAAGGCAAAAGAGAGTTAATTTTTCACAGGAACTTCCAAGATCACTTACACTTTTTAAAATAACCAACAAGGAAGCACATGATAGCAAAGATGTGGCAGAATAACTGGGTGTATGCAGTATTTCTGAAGCTAGTGGAGGACTGCATTTCTTTTATCCCTGTTTTTCAAGACATGGCAGCACCAGTGTTGATCACTTCAATGGGCACATAAGCTTCCATAGAGTAACCCCAAAGGGAATAGCAGGCCACACGTTGACAAGCTAGAGGCCTAGCAGCAAGGGCCTGCAATGCAAGTCTTGGGTGTTTTTGAATGCCAGTGAGTGCTGGACTGGTAGCAGTACACTATGTCCACCTCCTCCCAGGGGAGGTGGACATGCACACAAGTGCTTCCAAGTAGCAGGGGGATACATCATTCCTGTGAGACCCTGTTCCATCAGAAGGGTATTTGTGTTTAAGCCAAATCCATTCTGGAGTGCCTCTCTTGAGTTTCCCCAATGAGCCACATTCTCCTAAATTGTGCACAATTTCATACTGGTCAATAAAGTTCTCACCAACTCTTAAAGTACAGTCTCCTAGTCACAACATATTCATCATATAGCTACCTGGAGGGAAAATTTACTAGGGAATCACTTCTGCTCATCTCTTAGACATTTTTTCATCTTTGTTGCTATTCTAGAGTAGCCCTCAAAGGAGTAATAGTCCCTCAGGCACCTACGTACAGTCTTAGTTGAGATTAAGAACTCTAAGTTAGTCTCTAGCTTCTTCTCCTCACCTCCCCTGGTAATTTCTCTCTCTGCTAAACGGCAGGCTCACTACATTCCCTAGAGTTGCAATCCCACAGTGAAAGTGTCAAGCCTTTTCACTGTCTTATGCCTCTATTAAGTGAAGGGGATTATTTGGACAGTTTTGTACATACAGAAAACAAAAATGAAATTAGAAGTAGATGCATGTATTAAACATGGTATTCCAAGAATTTGTATGCGATTGCTGTATTACCTCCACTGACTTCAGGCAAGAATGTGTCCATTTGATAATTATTCTCTTTATTATGTTAGTATAAACATTAACATTTAATTCAGATGAATATATTGTCAGCTATATACTGGTGAAGCATGCCTACAAACTAATGCCAAATTTCTTCGTTAAGCGCTTGAAAACTTATGTTTCAGAAGTTTGTTAACCCATTTCCTTTAGTTATGAGAAAAGCTCCTGCATTTTCACCACAACCTCCTCCTTTGGAATATTCACTCTTGTTGAAATAGTATAGTCTTATTAGTGATAACTAAAATAAGCTATAATAGACATGGGCAGTGAGATTATAAAGACCCATCAGAATATTCTATCTCTTTACATTCTCTATCATAAATCTGCTTGATGAAGTTTTCACTCCTTGCAGAATTTCTAAATACGTTTTCTCTTTGTGAATTTCTCACTATCACGCAAAAATCTTCATACAGATAAAACAGAAACAGATGGGAGGGGTAAACATATTGGCCAATAAATGGTCCATAAAGGATGGATATGAGGTGCAAGAGAACAGAAATAGTCTCTGTATTACCTTATTTCGGCATTCCTTCAATAAGCCTTCCACAAACTTCCAGTTTGTTTGTGCAATTACTGATGGAGAGAGGTTAGACAGTTTGGGCTGCCGAATAGTGCTGCCCAGATTCCTGGCTTCTTGGATATACTTCTGTAGTGGGGTAGAAAATTAGCAAATATAAATAGAAGTGCAAGTGAGACTACTTTGCCAAGAGAAAAGGATAGACTTATCTCTATAACCCACCCCTCTGCAATGAGGAGGAAAGGATCAGATCCCCTTTCAGAAAAGGGCCCCTTTTCATATCCAGCATTACACTGGGCTGAAGCACTTAAGGTACTCTTTCATTGGAGATCAAATCCCCATTTACATTGTCTATCTAGTATTAGAACACACATTGCTGAATAACACTAACACAATACAGACTGCCGAGGATATTTAGATGCATAGAGATTTGATTACTCCCTCCACCGAGAACTGTCTTGTCATTTTTTCATGTAAAATGAAAGTTTGAAACAGTTACCCAGACCAAGACTATTCAAATGGCAGACTGGTCTACATGGGGACTGCAAGAAAACTTTGCCTGGAGCTTGACAACATCCAAGATCTGTGCGATGCCCCACATTCCTGCAGATCTCTTGTTTCTTACCCACCCTCACAGTCTTTCAGGAAGCAGCTGCAAAATGCTGCTAGCAGCTCTCAGCTCTGAACCATCCTCAATTTTGAGCAAAATAATTTCCTGAACTCACTATACTTGAAAGAGCTTTTCTGCTCCTGTTACTGCCATCAAGGAGTTGCCATTGTTTTCGCCTCAGAGACAAGAATAATTTGACAAATGTTTTGAGAGACAGGTGATCACAGATTGGTTGGGACACAGCTAACTGTAACTAAGTGATAAAGTCCTGTACAGGCATTGACAGAATACTCACAATTAGTACATACTTCAGATTAATAGGTAAATTCTCTAGCTTACAATGAAATAATGGACAACAGAAAATTTAGTGAATAGACAGATTTATCAAACATTATATGATCTGTGCAAAGAGGGAAAACCACACTTTCTCCATCAGCTTTGCACTAAAGAGCTATGATACATACATCCAACTATGCATCTTTATCCAGAACTATGATTACAGTCATATTGTGCATTGGACATACCAGATAACGCTCTGACACAGATTTTATAGAGGGCATGAAGGGCCAATCATGCTGGTCCCAGTCTAAACATAACTGCAACTGAAGCTCTGACATGGAAAAGTCCAGGTGCTGGCGGGACAAGTTGGTAGCAAAAAGCCAAGCAGATCATGTAAAGTGAAAGTGGTAAGCACATATGAAGCAATAAAAGCAAGCATGCAAAACAGAAAAGAGTGAACATAATACAATGCAGAACTCCCAAGCATTCAACATAAAAATAAATTCTTAAGTAATGAAGCTGAAAGGAAAAAATAAAAGACAGCGTTCAGTTGTTGGATTGTTGTAAACTCTGCCCTCCGCTGCGCACAAGTATTTGCAAGTTAAAAGCCGCTAAGTCTCAAGTCCACACATATTTTTGTTGGCTGCCCCAAAGCTTCACTTTGCCTAAAACTCACAACACTGCACTTTGAAACCACTGCCTCCTGCTTAGCCTGATCCCCAGTGTTCATCTCAGAAAGGCTCCCTCCCCATTTTTTCAGACTGAATAGGAAAGTCTCTGGTTCACCTGGGAGAGGGGGTCAATGTCCAGCCAGTCTCAAGTAATCAACAAGGTACAGCGTAAAACCCTAAAACACCAGCACAGATTAACCTGGCAGTTGGTACCCTCACCCAAGTATGCATTTGTAATTTTATTCCTCAGAAATTATTTGCCTCATGTGACAAAATAGCTCCTATCGGATAATCAACGTGTGAAGAGTCAGTTAAAAAACAAAATGAACAAAAAACCCTAGAGACTAGAGGTAGATTTTTGCCTTTGTAATTACCTAAATGAAATGGCAGTTTACAAGTGCTAAACATCAGAATTGCTAAAAGCAATAATGAGGTTACAAATCAACTATTCTTCACTTTTGTTACTTTGAAGTAAAAAGTACTTCTGGGTTATCTGAGCATATTGAACATGTCAAAACCAGAAACTATTCGTAGCTTTTTTTATTATGCAGACATTCTTCTATTACATGGTTACGGATAACATAGATGACACTGTACTTCAATAAAATTTTAACAAACCAATGAGAAAATTCTGCAAGTGTGTACACTGGAAAGGCAATTAAACTCATCACTACCGTAAAAGAATAAACTGGACAGACAAAGATATTTGATTTTGACAACACTATCCTAACAGACACAAGACTACTTTAAAATTCCAAAGACACTTTTCTGAAGATATTTAACCAGGCAAGAGAATATTGTCTTCAATGAACAACATACATTTAAACAAAAGTAAAGCTCTGAGGTTATTAAACAAAAAAAAAAAATTAATTCTGGTATTTTAAACCAGATTATTCTTGGAATGACCCATAAATCAACACTTGGTGTAACAGTTTGAAGTCTGTATCATATGAACTAGAAGCTGTACTGTGATTAGTTCACATCACCCAGATCTTTCAAAATCCCTTCACCACAAAGAATAACTGTGTCAGCTGTAGAAGCACTGATGAGAGTTTTCAGTTCAGAAGGTGGGTAAGTCAGCAGACTGCGCTGTGTAAAAACAGGCAGACATAAACTTGACAGTATGGGTGGGGTTCACATTCCCGCCTTAGCGTGAGGTTTTGTGTCAATTTGGTGCCTTAAGACTCCTTTTATCATCTACAGAAGAAAAACAGGCAACTCCAAAAGGCAATGCTTCTGATTTTAGGATTAAATTAATCACTCTCTGGAGGTGGTTAACTTTCCTCCATCAAATATACAGAAGCAGCACAGGTTGACTAAGTTAATTAGAGACAGGAAATAGATGGCTAAAACTGTTACAATTAATTCCTCCCTCCCCCACCACCCCCCCCTTTTTTTTTTTTAAACTTTAAAAGCATGTGATGACATATTCAGGGAACTCTCCTATACGTGGGATGAGATAATTTTGTCCTGAGAGAGGCTAAAAATGGCATAACTTTTAGAATAATCAAACTAAGTATTTCTGGTCTGCTAAGGACCGGGAACTTCATTTGTATTAAATAAAAATAAGGGAGAGCAGAGAGAGACTGCCAAGTAACTGTCGAGACATTTCATAAAGGTTACAGAGTATTATTCAGGCAATTGGTGGTGGGGGGAAAATCAGATCTCTATAGTTGAACAGTTTTCACCTCTCTCTGATCATTGTCAAGACGCAGGTGCTCTGTGTGTTGCTTCTGTCTGTCCTTCCGCCTCCACTGTGCAGGAGCATTTCTCTTTGTCCACCTACAGGCAGAGGAATATTATTATAAGCTAATGTCAAGAGTTAGGTGAAAGGGAGCGGCAATGGGAAAAATAAGTTTCTATCTTGTTGTATATTGAACATGTCAACATCAATTACATCAGACAAAGTGCAGCTGCAAATACACACAAACCCTCTGTAGAAGAATCCAACATTGGGTAACCAAAGGATTTCAGAAAATTAGATCGCCTACACCTGCTTTGTATTTTTCCATTCTTTTACAATATTCAGTTACAATCCACACCTTTTTCTTATTCCTTCAAAGTTTTTACAAGAAGATATCCTAAAATATTTGCTAGCTCTAAACTGAGATCCAATAAGGAGATCTACTTTTATATCGACAGTAATTACGAGTAACTCAAAGTACATGAACTATAACCCCAAACATAATAGGGCTTTCTTAAGCCAACTGGCTTCTGGAAGTCCAGATTTAAAAAAGGAAAAAATTAAAAAAAAAAAAAAAAGGAAAAAATACTCAATTTGCTTTCTAGTATCTCTGCTTTAGTACCATTCTATAGAGCTCACCAAGATCCAGCACCTGTTGTCCTAGCTTACTCACTTGTTGCTTGCTGGTCCAGTGGATAAAACATCAGACTGAAGCTTAGGAAAAAATCCAAGCTCATATTTCCCTTGTCCAATTTTCATGTCCAGCAAATGTGGGTGGACTGCAGTGTGATCTATTTTTGCTAGCCTTAATTCAATAGATTTCTCTGAAATAGTAAGAAAGATAATTTTTTGAAGATTTCTTAATCAGGCATGTTTCTATAATCACACATCCTCAACTAAAAGCGGATCTCAAATCTAAGTGAAGAGGTGGAAGCTTGTTACTGACCCCAACAGGTACACTAGTACAACAGTTTATTAAGTATCAAAGAACTGTCACCAAAAGGAGAAAAACATTTACGTTACACTCAAGCATTTTGCACACAGAGCATGCAGGAAAACAGCTGAGCTGAATTAAACTTTACATGAAAGTTACCTCACATCTCTGCTTCCTACCTAACATTTAGTTCCCCACTTAAGCTTTACACCTCAGCTTTTTTGGTCTTTTTTTTGGAGGTTTCAAAGCATTAATCATTGCTTAACTTTAACCAAATGTCTACAACAAACAGCACTGACTAGTTGTATTCTCTTAAGTGTCAAGGAAGTGGCTTATTACTCTTACCAGCCTCATCAGTGGTCATGCACTTTTGATACATAGATGTGCGCAGAGTTGGTGTCCTAACATTTAGCAGCCTAATTTTATCCACTCTAGAATCAAATACTCTCAAAACAGGGTCTTTATCATCATCATCATGGCACATAATCTTATTGTCAATAAAAGATGCAAACATTTGGGTCTCCAGGAATCTTGAGAGGAAAGGCAAGTAAGGTTCAGGCTGGTCCGACAAGAAAGATGCCTAACAGACAAGAAGAGATAAGTGTTTGGAAGTCTGCAGACAGAGATACATCTACCAAAAGCACCTATCTTTTCAGTCAAGGATGTATTAGAATGCTTTGGTGCCACTTAAAGCCTAGTGTTATTACACACACCACAATTCTACCTCTGAAGCAGGCAGTCTCTAAGAAATCTTCAGTTTCATGACAATCACCTACTATATACCACAATAATCATTAAACTGCGATTTTAACATTTCCTTAATTTTATAAAAATTTCAACAGAATCCCAGCAAACCGCAACAACGGTATCGCAGGTGTGGGTATTATGTAATTCTGGCTGGGTTCAAATTTTATGAAGTTGATGAGAATCTTTTCACACTATTTGATGGGAATCAGATTAGCATTTTAACAGACAGTGCTGCAACATAATCTTCACCCACGTGAACTATCCTGCTGACAAATATCTGATCTGCACTAAATAAGACAGTAGTAAAATTTGAAGAATCGGGTCTTCCGTTTCCCTAGAAAAGAGCTAGGGATACATTTGGTACACATGTACAGAAGTGTTGTGTGGGGTCATGGCTTTAGCAATTCCTCTGGTTTAAAAAAAAAAAAAAAAAAATCAATAATTTTCACTAGTAAAATTTAACCTTAATGTACAGGTTAGCCTAAAGTGAGACTTTTAAGCTATTTTTCTACAGTATCCTTAAAAGAGTATCTTTAAGTGCATGTATATTATGTGGGAAAATATATACATACAAGATGTGACTTTTTGGGAGAACACTGAAATTTAAGGAAGAAATTACAATTTTGACAGTACTGTTTTCCATTTTATGGCCCAATAAACAAAGTCTCAGATTTATTTTCTTATTACAACTTACTTTATCAAAGTTTTGCATCTGTTCCCTGTTTGTAAACCAAGATTCCTTGTCCTGACTGGGTTGAATGACAAATACTTCATAATCTGCAAACATTTGTGTAAAGCGGTTGGCAAAAACTTCACGGATTTGAATGTTCAGCTGGTAAATCTTGAATTCTTCTTCATCACACTGAATTTTAAGATCCTTTTTGCTACTGGTCTCTTCTCGCACCCCCAACTGAGAAAGTAAGGGAACACAAAAAAAAATTCATATTGTTGCTTTGTCAGGTATTCTGGGTATACAAGATCTTAATCTGCCATTCAGCTGCTACTCCTCAAGTCAACCTTCCAATTAAAAAAAAAAATTACAGTTTCAAGGACTGTAATAAAACAGCAACATCAAAAAATCTAGAAAGAAACCTTTGTCTATAAAAGTTCCAATTTTAATAAACCATAACCTACTTTAGTACTGGTTGCACTGGATGCACATTACATCAAAAAAGGATAGATAACAACCATACATATACCCACGTATGCCATATACTTGATTTACTTTCTTTTACCATTTAATCACCTGCATAGGCTTTTTAGGGTTTTTACTAGCCCGCATATTAGGCAGATACATATTTCTGTCTGGTGTAACACAAGTCCAGGTTTAGTACTGTCACAGTTCAATACATACCAGCTTTCAAATGAAGACAGAAACGCACAATTAAAAAGAAGCTGTACATGTCTAGTAGCACCTTCCTTTAACCCAAGTCCTTAACGTAATGCACAATTCATCACTACACAGCCCAGAGTACTCTTTAATGAAATAAAATGCATTTTTAGTTAACACAGGGGCTAAGATTTATGAGAACAGCAATATGAGATTCAGATATTCAATTCATATTAGTTTTGATAGGAATTGACTATCTAGGAAAAAAAAAATCCAAGCCACAAGCATTCATGCGCTATTTTGAATACACATGTGCTACCCCTGCCTTTGTTAATTATTATGAGGCCCTGCCACACATAATTAGACATAATACCTAGTGCTTACAACATCTGCACAATGATGCAGTTGCTGCAGTTGTCCCATGCTTCTTAAAGCACCTCAGTTATAGCAGTCCAAGGCCAGCCATAAATAGCATCCTACAGCCATGCTCTCTAGCAGAGAGAGCTCTGATACTCAGCCATTTCTTCTAACTGCATCCCATAAGTAGCACTTGGCATCTATAAATTCTCAATTAATTGGGTATTTGGTATTAAGCAGGTTTTTTTAAAATTATTTAAGTATTTGAGGAAATTTTGACAGTTATAACCTACACACTTCTATCATCACAAAAAAGGATAGTAAAATGGGACTTTAACTACTATGGAAGAGAGCACAGAGTAGATAAGACCTAAACGTGCAAAAGCTTGCAAGAAATTTAAAAAGACCTGTGCTTCTCCCATCACTTCCCAATCTATTCAGCAAAAGAACAAAAGCTTCTTACCAATTTTCCCCTGGACGAAAAGAAAACAATGCAAAAGAAAAACCTGAGAAGAGGAACACAGCTGATTTGAGCATCTAATCCCATCTGGTAACCAAATGCTGCTTCTCTTAACACCCTCCAGGGTCCCTGCCAACAAAGTGGCTCTCCTCCCCAACCTATTGCAGGTCGCACAATTTCTGTCTCTGTTTGGTCCCACCTGTAGCCCAAGTTACAGTCACATGGGTAGAAATCACTCTGCAATGAAGAACTGGTCAAGATAATTTAAACATGCAAGAAATAAAACCTTTGCTGAGAAAATCTTCATTCCATTCCACAAAGGCTCAAAAAACCCACAGTGGTCTTTCAGGTAATACCTTTTCTGCAAAAAGGGCAACAGCTTTTTTTTGCCAATTCTGATTGCCCAGAAAAATCCAACCAGGATCATCACAAGCTACGTACATTCACTTGCTGGGAATGAGACACTAATGCACTTTACGAGATCAACCAGAAAAAAGCATCACAGTAGCAAGCATATGATATACAAGCAAAATTATACATATTCTACACACAATGAAAAAGAAAAGTACCTACAGAAATCAAGACTGGATTTCAACTTCAAGGTTATCTGGATGTCAGTTTTAGCCATGTCAATCAAAGTGGTGTAAATTTAGAATACATCTTAAAACCAAGAATAAACAAGGCACGGTGTATTTTTAAACACATTATCTTGGCAAAGAAGCACTTGGGGGATAGCCAACAGTTTTCATTAGATGTTGTGGGGTTAAATCCCACTCCCCCTCTCCCCCAGGCTTGCCCTTGTCTCTACAGATGTTCACAAGTTTTGTGAACATATTAGCATAAAGTTCTTTCTAGTGAAGACAGACACAGTCTTTGGACCATGAGTTCAGACCACCTGCTACTGCAGGTCAAGAAAGAGTGCAGATAACTTCATAGCTTACCTTTTCTAGACTCACACCTGTTCTTTTAACAAGCGCTTGGAGTCTTGCAATAGTCTCGTTTTCCTTTAGCAGCTCATAGGAATTCAAAGGCGATCCTGCTATGTTCCCATTTCTTTTATCAGAAACTAGGTCACATGCTCTGAGGCTCTTCATCTTGGAGGCACTTTCACTGCAGTGAAGGTTTCCCTCAGGTGGAATTCCAAAAGCCATTAGTATCTCCGAAATTTCCTGAATGAATTCAAGTTTATTTGGGAACTGGGGTAAGTCTTCTGGCAGCTCGATGAAATGGTTGTCTACATCCACAAAGCACAGGTTAGCCTGGGATTTAATTTAGAACAGGATACCATTACAATATCACTAAGCACAAGGGTCACATTTTATTCACCTTTAGGGTTTCTTCATATTAAAACATTAAAATACATTTGCATGTTTGGTTATTTTGTAGAACAGACTTGCCCCGACCACAACTTAACTGGTTGGTTGGCTTTGAAGAAAGCAGCACAAGGCCTACATTTCCAGGTCTTTCAAGAAGGTAACTAAGAAAGAAGATTCTAAAGTTGTTTACTAGGTACAAAAGAGATTGACGCATATATTAGGTACAGATGTGCGATTTTTTTCATACACATACTGGCTAGATTTTAACCACACAATATTCGCAACACTATTTTACACACGTGCATACGTAAGCAGGTGACTGCCTATTGCTCCTCTAAAAGATTTGGCGAATTCCATTCTAAAAGGTGTACTGATATTGCAGAAGCTGCAATAAAGTTATCTTCTGTTTTTGTAAGCAACTTTAGAACTAAGGTAATTCCTTGAAAGAGTTTAGAAGTTTGTTTTCAAGGGAAAAAATTAATTTAACTAGTTTCAATTCTGTTTTTCTGTTCCAAACGCTCTCATTTACTGTCAAAAGAGACAAGAAAGAAAAAAAAAAAGAAAGAAAAACCACCTACGTGGCTTCTACAGCAACATCAAAAGAAGCTACACATCTTTCAAGGATTTACCTCACCCTACCTTTGGTGGGGGGGGGGGGGGGTTCCCCTTTTGGCTTCTGCGTTGCAAATCTGCAACAAATGGTTTCCTAACGTTACATAATTACATACTTCACAGCAAGAACCCCATTCATGTGTGAAATCTGCTTAGAAAGTTTAGTAAGAAGAAACGTTGCTTTCCTGTAGAAGCATTTAGGGTTTTTTTTTCCACTGCAGAATTAACATGGACTGCCACTTAGCCTTCCCCATAAAAAAACCCCTTCACCCAGATTATGGGGTACTTCCAACCAAGCTGCATCACTTTATTCTAAGAGACACACCTGAACTCAGGTTTCACTATAGTTATGCAGCAAAAATACACATCAAGTCATGAGAGAGCTAACAGACCTCCAGTTATTTCTTAGGATTCAGTAAGTGCAGGATGGAAGCACTCTCACAATTTAGTAGGAAAGAAAGAATTGGAAGAGATTAACCTCATGCTGTATGAGTGATGGATGATCCCAGAAATCAGAGCAATGCACACAAGCAGTGAAGCATAAGTAAGGACAAAGCAGTTCTGGTAGGATTTTGCAGTGGGACTGATCATAGGTAGACTAGGATAAGCTGGTGCCTCATGAGACCCCTTCATTTATGTAAACTGGTGTGAAAACATACATTTAATACTTGCGACAGATTTAGCTCTCTTGGCATTTCTGCAGAACAAAGTTAGGATGTCAATTCTCCTTAAAACACAAGTATTTGTTGAGCTTGATTTCTTAAAATTCAACATTAAAACTTAAAACCACTGTAATTCTTAAAGCAGAGCTCCACTGGACATATTACACTAGATTTGCACAGAACTTTGCACGAAAAAGTCCAGCTTACGCTCTGCTACAATATTACCCAGAGTTACAAAGGTAAGTAGAAGAATTCCAGTTCTCTATTTCCTGATGGTTTAGCATTTTAATACTGGTATTTACCTCTTATGCTCCAAGGAATGCATATAAAACAGTTTAGTAAATCTTGTATAGATCCTTTACTGTAAATTGAATCACAAATTGCATTAGGTGTTGCAAAAGAATCAAAGGTCAATAAATAGAACTAAGACCTTGACTCTGAAACAGCTTCTGGTGCACCCTAGAAAAAGTTTTTATTTTTTAAATAGGGCAGGTATTGTTTAGATTTCCCCAGTTTCAACATTGCTCAAACACAGCAGGCATTGCGTGCGCCCACCTAGCAAGGCAGCTCCAGTGGTAGGCTGGGGATGCATGCAGAGCGCATCTGCTTCTTGTTCAAAGAAACGTTCAGCACAAGGGGACAGTATGTACACGAAAATGCTCATGTTTCAAGTAAGCACGTGAATTTAGGAACTTCAAGACCCCCACTACACCCATGCTTCTGTGATGATTAGAAGTCAAGTCAGCTAATATTTATCAGGAACACTGTGAGCACTTCAAGACATGAGAGAAATAAAGCCTTGAACCTAGGCACAATGCCTGCAAATTGGTGTTGAGGGAATAACAAAAAACATTTAATTTGTCACAAGCTGTCTGAGAAATGTCAAGATATACTCATTACGAAACTCTTCAAGCAGTTTAATCGCATTTCTTCCATATAAACTCCCTTTAATTGATGCCATTAAGCTTCCCTTCTTTTTTGGACTATCTTACCTGAGCACAGATTCTGCAGAAAACATCACTATTGGTTAAACTTAGCTGTACCTAAAAGTCCTTGGCCAAAAAGTAACTAAACTTTAACCTTACCCATGTAGAAATTCTAGTCTTCACACTGAAAATAAACACCTTGCCAATGAAGAAGCAGCTAAATTTAATGCTTGCTAAAATTGCTTATAAATATCTAGGCTCATCTGGCTAATTCTTCCAACAGTTAAATATCCCTTCCGGAGAATTTCTCTTTAAGAGCAATGCACATAGTTTAAACACTCTAACCTATTGATGATAGCTTATCACGCAACTTACTATTACATTTCTCAGAATCTTCCCTATATAGAAACATTAAAAAATTGTTAGTGTGCAGCAATACTGTAAACAGTGTAAGAAGTATTTTGGGGAACACTCTACACTTATTCAGTTGATGGGTTAATAACCCATAAGTCAGAGGACTACCTACAGCAGCATAAGCAAAGGAGATTCAGTAGATGGCTTTAACCTCTCTTAACTTAGGCACACTGAGGTCATCCTCAAGAACTGCATAAGCACTTCTGAAAAGGCCACGTTCCTCAGGGAACAGAAATGGCAAAGATACCTCACTTCACAAGCCTGTCAAGAGGTACCAAACCAACATTTTTCTGTAAAAATTAAATCCCAAGTAAATAAACCTCTAGTACCAGACACCAAAACAGCAAGTCTCACAATGCCACTACACTACAGATCCAACAGAAAGGAATACCAGTAAGGATAGAGGGGTTCCCACCTTCAATTTATTTTAAAAAGTGAGAGAAATTAAATCATAGCCATCCAAAGCACTTCGCATGCTAGGAACTGGGCAAGCACACGAAGTAGAAAAATAAGGGAGTTCTTTGATCACATAGTTTTAGTTATTTTGGTTTTTGAGGCAGCAGAGTCGAGTGAGCTGTGAGTAGCTGACAACTCCATATGTAAGCCTCTATGGATACACTGATCGTCATTTTACACATACAAACTTAAAATGATACAAAGAAAAGATACTTAGCAACATGTAAAAGTAGAGATAGAATTGAAAGACCATCCCTAAGTTTGTCACTTAGTATTTCAGGTCTCTAGGACAAATAAATATTCTTTTATTTGTTGCTGAGGTATTGGTTTTCTGACCAAAAGAAAACCTCAAATAGTTACACACCACTTTAATAGCAGTTTGTTACAAGAGAGGACACATCATCACACAATAAAATTATTCTCCTGAGATGCTACACTAAGGAACAATTTAAAAATCTGTCTTTCCTATAAACCTTTATCATCACAAATAACAGGCTGTCTAGGTGAAAGTCTTATAAACCTTAGAAACATGGAAGCAAGCAAGTCAATCTTTGTGTAGCTGATGCCAAAGCCTGGTCCCCTGAGGTCAACGGCACAACTTTCCATTGGCTCAGTGGGGTATGGACTACACCCATCAATTCCAAAGCCAGAGGACAATTGCAATTCTTTAGTTTGACCTCAAGTACAATAAGGGCCAAACCCACACACATATCCAGCAATCCCTGCATCAAGCCCATATCCTTCCTTTCAGCTCTGTTCAAAAATACAGAAGGAAATGATCTAGGTCCTGCCAAAAGGATGTCTAAGGAAGAACTAATATTCACTAATAATGGAGTAAGTTCCTCACCCTACTGATATCCTAAAGAGAAAATATGCTTTATTCTAAACATTAATACATAATTACATGGTATGCAAATAGATGCCTACAACAATATTGAACAGTCAGTTCTGACAACACAATCACTGCTACTTGAACTCGCTATGCAGCACAGGTGCTCAAACTATAGGTTACATACAGGTTTTCACATCCGCTTCTAGACAGTCAGATTGAAACATGGTTCTGAGTTAAGGATTCTGCTTGAGTACAGCATTGAAAAATTAAAAAAAGACTCATCTACAGCATGTATCACATTTGTGCATTAGGCCCCAACCTTGCCAATAACCACCCACTTAACACACAGAAAACATGGATATGCAAATTTATACACACACAGCTGGCTTGTGGAAAATGTGCTTATGGTGGTCCTAGACTCTAAAGGATGCTCCTGTGCCATTCCTACAAGCAAACTGTGACATTTTGCATTTATTCTCAGCACTACTGTTCTTCATGCAAACCCAGAATTTGTGACTGAGAACACCTTACAGCTGCAACTTTCAGAAACATGAATTTAACTCCTCAAGTGGCTGTTTAACACTGAAGTACAAGAAAACATAGAACTGAAGTCTGTCAACAAATTTGCAGTATTATCACGGATCTATCACACCAGCAGATAGCCTGAGAATACATACAAAGCAGTGATTATCTTTCAAAACAATTATCTTGGTCAGTCTGGTCTAAGTGTGTTGGCATCAAGAGGAAAAAAGGCTTTTCAAGAGATCTTTCTTATCTTCTAAAACAACATACAAAAATAACCCCCCACAGAATTTGTTACAATGTAGCATTGAATAACATCTTTTTAATGGTTGAAATAAAAATACCAAGGATATTATCTGTCTTGTATTAGCAGAGAACTGGATTTTAGCTTTTAAAGATATTTCAACTTTTCTAAAAGAAAAAGCTATTGCCCTAGACCCTTGGGATCACTCCATTAAAAACAAGCTTTTTTAAGTAGATAGTACTTTTGTTTGATTTAACCAGTGCTGGAAGACTCAGCATTGTTTATTTTCACTCAAAATAATTTAAATTTCCACCACTGTCCTGCATTACTGAGTGGTGAGATGCAGATGCAAATCCAGTAGCATGAAATGGCCCAGATTAACTTGCTTGTTAAAAATATCACTATAGCACTGCAAATGTTTCTTTAAAAGGAAATTCAAAGACACATCAAAAGAACCATCTTACTTTAGTACTTGCTGGGTTTATGATCTGCAAGAAAGCTAGTTTAACCACTTTTTTGATCAATTTTACCGATAAACAAACCACGCTTTTGCCAGCAACATCTGAAACAGCTACATATTCTTCCCTTCCCCTTTGATTTCCGCAGCACCACTTCTGCCATGCTCCCTTTTTCTGGTTTCCTTACCAGCCTCTGCTGCAGCTATCAGCAAAACCACAAGGACGCTCATGCACACAGGAAGAGCCCTCAGCAAAGCGGCAATACATACAAGAACAAGGTTAACTTTAAGTGCACTGTGTCACTGACATGTACAAGAAACTCAACCTACCTTACAGTAAGCCTGAAGTCTTTTCTACAATTTTTCTGGGCCACAGAGAGTCACGTCTTCAAGACACTGGTGAACTTCAGTGAATTCTCCATCATGTACTGTTTTCTGATGTACCCAAGGGATAGTCCAAACTTGAATTTTGTACTAACACAGTTATTTTGCTGAAGATTTTAATCATCATCTGACAAAGCATCAACTTCTAGGATGCAGCTAGGTTTCCATGCTCCCATGGTAAAGCATCCCCTTAAAGCACCAGATGTGACCAAAATACTGCCACCATAAACAAACCTAAGTAAGCCTTATGGCATATGTGTGCAAGACTTAAACCAAACCTGACTGAGTTAGGACAGATAGATTTTCACGTATATTGCCCTAGAACACTTTGAGCAAGACAAATTAGTAATTTTAAAACTTCATTATAAAATCACAATCAAGAAGTCTACAGTGACACGGAGATATCCATGTTATGCTAGATAGCAATATGATGTTCTTCCACAATGCCCTTCAGCTGAGAAGCACTAACTAGATTTTCTGTCAAAGCTCACTTTTGGCCCTTTTCTAAATTAGATATTGCTTTCTTTAACAGCAGCTGTCTCGTGCATCCATGTAAATAGATAAGCAACAGGGATGCAGTTTATGCAGTTTCAAGACAAAGAGGGGGAAAAAAACACCACCCATGCTTTTTTTTTTTTTTTTGCAGACCTCAGAATTAGAACATAGAACAGCTCTTTATATACCCTTTGCGATAAGTGAGGGAAATTCTGATACTTACTATATCTATGAATCAGGAGCCCAGGGGCAGGACTTGGAAATTAAGTTCCTCATATAACCCTGATGATTTCATAAAGGATCATATACATTCCAAACTTGAGAGATAAGCAGTGTTACTGATGATAAATTCACCTTTATTGAAGTACAAATAATAAAATCCAAATGCCCTTTTCTACTGTTCTATACCACCATGTTTTATGCACATCCCTTGTCAGTTTCTGTGTCAGGAATTAAGTGTAGAGCTGCTTTGGCTCCTTAAGAGAAGGGTATCTGAAAGCCTAGTCATAAAGCAAAGTAGTTTTGAGATGAACCTGTAATCTGCAGTTCTAAATACATTAAAGACAACTGATTAAATTATTAATACCAGAAATACTGATACAGACCAATAATTCCACTTAGTGAGAGCAGCATGCACTGCGAATTCTGCTTTACATTTGAAAATGGTACATTTACTTCTTGTTGCAATAGCAGGGGGTTTTTTTGTTTGCTTGGTTTTTGGTGTTTTGTTTGTTTTGAAAGTAAACCCTCTAGAATGAAATCTCAACAACAGTGAGCTCCTGTTCTTCCCAGTCTACTTTGCCTCTCGGATAAGCAAATCTGTTGGTATAGGATAACAACTTAGTCATCTTTGAAGTCTCCAGCACACGTTCAAGTGCATTTCTATGCCACAGCTACATTCCCAGCCTGCAGTACTAAGGACTTCAACAGTTCACAAGAAACTTTACTAAGCAATGACTACCAAGGGGATTTCTCAGACTAAGTCATACTCATCGTGTACAAAGCTTTTAAGAGCTCACTCTTTGAATAAGAAAGAGAAAAGCTGAAGCTTCAGAAGGATAAGTTTAAGTCCTGCAGCAAATTCCATCACATCACTGCTGATACCTCAATCCCATGTGTCCTCCCCCTCCCTGCCCTCCCAGACAATTCTGATCTCTGTAAGATACTATCAAAAATCTACTCCTCCACCTTCATAAAAGGCTATCTCCAAAACAAAATGTAAATTAAGGTGCCACATTTTTTTAATACTACTTTGATTTTATTTTTAACATCTAAAAAACAGATCAACTACCCGACTTTAAAACTCCAAGGTAAGCTGATAAAGCTCTTCAAAACCATTTACCTTTTAAATAATTGAAATATCTATTCAAAATTAAAATATGATTATTTAGTTCAAGTATTACAGTGATATTAAAATGAGGAAATTCTTTACAAAAGGAGGACAGTCTTTTAGAAGCTTGTTATAATAGTGAAAACCTCCATGGTGCATAAACATGCATATCCACACATGCATTTTACCTCACCAGCTATCCTCTCTAAAAAGTATACCAACGGTATTAATTAGGCCTGTCAGTACAACCAAAAATTTTGTAAAAATGTAGTAAACCAAAGCAATAGACTGTTTTCATGGCAAGAACATATTACTCCGTGCAAAAAAAAAAAAAGAGAGGGAGAAAAGAAAGAAATCAAGATATTAAATACTTTAGTTTCATAGAAAAGAACACCACCATTTGAAGAGAAATTTTCCTTTGAACTTGCCAGGAAAAACAAATGAAAACTATCAGCATATGGATTTGAGAAAAAGAGCAATGTTGGCATGGTGACCAGATTGGAGGTTCACAAAAATATCTTGTCTTTAATTTCATGCAGCTTTTTTAAGAAGTTTTTTTTGTGTCAAGCTATGTTGCAGCACTGCCTGCTAATGAAAATAAAAGATACCACCCCAAACCCCTCTGCCTGTCTCACTTCTGCTTTCCCAGGAATGTAAATGATAATAGAAGAAAACAGACAAGCAGAGAAAATGTCAGAGATTAGAGAAGCCTACCAGCCTGTAAGTAGGGTATTTCCCATGGTTTACCCAGTCTCTCGCCTGCAAAGTTACACCTACAAGTAGGCAGACTCTAGCAAGGGGCCAGAGCTGTGTTGTTCCACAGCCAATAACTCTGCAAGCACTTGCTTCCCACAGGGCTGCCTAATAGGGGTGTCCAGCTTCTTGACAACAGCCAACCAGGCCAGACTGTAACACTCAGTGTTTTCTATGTAACAAGAGCAAATAAACCATTCAATGGCACTTGATGAGTGAAGACATTCAGATGACTGATGGAACTGTCTCAGGAGCCAGCCACCTGCCAGCCACCTGCCATACTTCCCACAGGTGGTTATGGGCTCCTGTGGACATTTCCTTTGCTACCTTAGATAGTGCTCAATCACTCTTGGTCCCCTGATCCTCACAACCAGCTCTTAAACTCTCTCTTGGCATATCCCTAAAAGGAGTATTTGTGAAGTGAGCAGTGGGATACAGTAAATAAAACAACCTTTAAGCAGTTTGAACGTAGTCCCAGCCCCATGTACGAGTTCCAGGACCTTTACACACCATTTGCTTCTACTTTATACAGTGGCTGGTGTTAAATGAACCTCACTACAAGGGAGGACTTCCTGAGCACTACCCCAGTTAGCACCAGTTTGCTCAAGCAGATGCTGACATTTTGCTGCAGACTGAAGTATGTATTCTAGAAGAAAATTTGAAACAGTTTTGGTGCAGACACCTGACAGTCTGGGTCCACGTAAGTCAACCCCAATTCAGAAATGAGGGCAGGGAAACCCAGCCTAGTGCCGCGCAGCCAGGAGCCAGCCCCAAGCACAGTGCTGAAGCCAGCCGCACTTTGCTCACTCAGCACCAGGCGGAAGCAGTTGTATGGCCACTTGACCACAGTTGTGAATTCACACTGCACTTTCTTGCATTTCCTAGCATTACAGGGCCAAGTGTTGCAGCATGAAAATGTTCTTTCTGTAACCCCACTGCATCAATACCTGTAAAATTACAGTTTAATTTTATCAGAGCATGCAATTTCCAAAACAGGGGGTTATTTATCTATTTCACCAGATTCTCTCCAGCATCTCCACAAAATAAAGCAAGAGCTATCCCAAACCAGAACCAGCAAGAACTTCACAATGGCTGTTACAGTTAGCACTACTGGTTTGGCTCATTTCTGATAGTCACATATATTTAACCAATCAAGACGAGCTCCTCTCACCTCTTGAGGAAGTTCCAGCTTAGACCTGTCATCCAGTCCATTAGAGTGCAAGCCCATGAGGTAAGGGACAGGAGCATCTAGAAAATGAAGGAGGGATGCTGGAAGGATAGGAACATACACATGCTGCCACTGAAATGGAAACATTAGTGCTGTGATGGTCTCAGCCACAGTCATCAGTCTCTGATAATCTGAAAAAGATCAAGAAAAAAGAAATATTTCTTTCACAAACCTTTTTTAGTAAATGAACCTAAGTTAAAGAAATGACAGCTTGCTTTAAAACTAACCACAAAACCCAGCACTAGCTGAGCGGCATCTTAATGAAAGCCCAGACTTGTACACCCAAGCACGTTTTGCTGAAACAACAGAGAGCTCAACGCAAAGTAGGTCATTCTGCAAGTCATATGGAAATGAGCAAATTGAGCCTTAGCGTCCATTAAGTCACCCTCTGCTACCTATACCAGGGTTACCAGGAACACCAATCTGAGCATCGAAGCAGCATTGTAATCGTCTAAGAAACACATCGGAAACTATTTCTTTTCTCTGTGCTTATGGTTTTCTATGGAAGCCTTGGATGAAACCCAAGGCATCTGGTATCTCTCAGATAAACATTTTTTTAAGAGTGTTTAAATGCCTATAAAGTATGCCGTATAGCAGCCAACCCAACAGTGTGACTGAAATAACTGTAGAAAATAAAAAGTCTCACCTTTGTTTATCCTTTGCAATGTATGACCCAAGCCTCAGTTCAATGTAAAAACAACTCGCCTCCTCCTAGAACTCAACAGCAGTGCTAAACACACTTGTGCAACACACATACCTAAAGTTCTTTTTATTCAGCAGCTGGTGTCTAGGGCAGTTAACACTGAAGTATGCTGGGCCAAAACCTCACCTTCCTCTTTTTTACTAGAGAGTCATCTTTAATGGTTTTTGTTATCTATGCACCATAAAGGAGGAGACAACACCAGATCAATTCAGAGCGTGTGGTCTCTTACAACTGCTGAAACATTTCAGAATGCTTTCAAGCTGCCAGGCTGGAAAGAATATAAAACAAGCTCACAAGACTAAGGCAAATCCCACCTTTGGTCAAGCTACAAACAATACTGCAACAATATCCAATTCCAGGCAGGAAAGGTGGGGGCGGGAATAGGAGGAAGGAAAAAAAAAAAAAAAAAAAAAAAAAATCAGTATCCTTTGTATGTGTGTCGGGGTGTGTGGTATGTGTGTCTTCAAACATGTTCATAAAACTACAAACACTATGAAATTGGAAAAGACACTTGAACGCACAGCTTCAGGTATTGAGGTTTCTGAAGCTGTTGCATGCTGTTGCAAAGTGCAAATGAAAACTGCAAAAAGAATATTTGTTCTAAACAAATGCTCTGGAGAAAATTTAACTGTGCACTTTCTAAGGTTATGACTTTCATTCTGTTCTTTAGCCATCCTCCACTCAGACTTCAGATAGTGGAAGACAGAGGGCCAAGAAATTCAGTTCCTAGCATTCACGACTAATTTTGTTTGAAGTCAAAGTTGCAGAGTTTAGCGTCTGCAAAAAGTCCCACAACCCAAGAGGAACTCAGCACAAGTTTTGCTAACATCAGTCTTAATTCTGCAATCTAGGCTTTTCATTTTTCTTTTCAGATCAAGCTCTGCTGGTGGAAAAGGTTACTGCACAGAGCTACTTGTCGCTGCCTTACAGTAGATCTACTGTGACTGAAGAGGCCTTCATCAAAACAAGCGAGAATAGCTTAAACAGTTTAAAGCTTTTTGCCAAAATCTTACTTGGACTGAAACACATTAGGGAAAATCAAAACCCCTGAAGAGGCCTTCAGTCAAAAAAATTGAAACTCACTCTGACTGCAAAGAAGTGATGCCAGCAGCACTCCCCTATTCTGCCTGGACACCAGTTTCTGCCTACGCAATTACTTACTGGTTTGCAGCTTTAATCACAGCCTGACTGCAAAGAAGTGATGAATTAATGATAAGCTTTGGGAAGAAGAAGAATCTATTCCATGCCCTATTTTCTTCAGCTTTAAAAGGAACATTAAATGTAGCCATAGATATACAAACATTCCAGCTGGTTCCTATTCAACCCGTTTATTTGAAAGAACAAGTCTCAGAATAGAAACAGTGTTTTCCCCCTGTCTAATCCTGCTAGCTAATTTAAATACAACTTCTCTCTCTGTCATTAAGCTAACTTTAAGATTAGCCTTTGGAATTAATTACAATGCAACATCAATAACTCAGAATTTCTATCCACTCAGCAGCTACCTCCCGAGTTATCTGCAAATGCAGCTCTCTGATCCTGGATATCCACACAGCTTAAGCCATTCCCAACTGTTTGGCCTGCATGGTCACAGCCTGCAAGGAATAATGACTCCATTCTGCAGGCTTTACGCACATCAGGAGCTGTTGGCAAAAGGCAAGGACAAAGGCAAGAAGCCTACAAACATAAACCAAAATAACTTAAATGTTTTCTTAAGTTCCTAAGAGAAGGAATAGAGTTTTTCTGTTTTTTAAAAAGAAGAAAGCAGCACACTTCTAGTACCAAAGCATTACAGAAGATTTAAAAAAGAGTAACAACAAAAAATTTAAAAGAAGGAAGAAGCACTTCAGTAGTGATCTTGCTGTTGTTTTTGAAACCAGAATATGCTTATTCTGGTGCAAATGACATAGAGTCTTTTGGCCTTGTATTGTACAAGAGCACTGGTAGGGAAAAAATGACCTACCACTAGCGTGCTATTAGTTTGGAAAGTACTTAACTGATCACTGCGCAAGGAAAAGAATATCTGCTACTTTTTCACGCTGCCACTTAAGAATACAGAAAAAGAATGTTTTTTTCTTTTAATCAATTACTGTAGGTAAAATATGTTACCCCTTAAAGCGCATATGAGAAGTCATTTACACTAGTATTTATCTATTTCCAGTATATCTAGACATTTTTGTTGCTCTGTAAAAACCAAGTAAATCCAGGAAACAGAAAAAGTGAGGGGTCTTGTGTCTGGAAAAAGAGGAGCAGGATGGAAAGAAGGTGGCAGCTGTAAGAACAGTGATTCCACATCTCCATTCTCACATTCTACTGGACAGAAGTCAAAAAAGTGCCCACAGAAATTATCTGACTGGGCCAAATTTGAAACTGTTACATGATCACTTCCTGGAACATCTTTTTCCTTCTAGTCTTTCTGCTTCATGGATCACAATGAAATACGTTTGTATTTGTCAAGTAATTTCCACTCCACATGCAACTCCCATATTGCTGCTTTACAGCAGAGTTGCCCCTACAGTGGAGGACCATTCCTACAGGTGAGTTTGGAGATCTTCACAAAATATATGGCTAAACCAGAAAGATAGGCTACTTGCCAGGATTAAGCTTCTCTTTAACCTGAAGGAGAGCAGAAGGGGAATTCAGGAGAGCAGAAGGGGAAAAACTTATATACACAGTGCCTACAGACAGGTAGCATGCAATGCCATTAAGGCACTGGAATAAAGCATTGCCTGGAGAGTTCCCTTTAGGCATGCCTGTTCATAGCAGAAAGCGTGGTGTAAAAGAAACGTTTTCAACAATTTCTTCTGAGCACAGGTAATCACTATGTCCAACTCCTTACAGAAAGCATACATTTCTTTAATTGGGCCTTTTACTTCAAAAAACAGGTAACTGCAGTAAGAGAGAACCATGGTTAGTAGAAGCAGCGGGTCCAAGTACTTCCTATTCATGTTCGCTCATCTGACAGGCTGATTAAAGATGCCTGCACCAAGCAGCAAGTTTCCTAAATCACTGGAGGCATAAGGAGAGAATGTCCTACGTAAGAGATTAGAGTAGGGCAACACAGGACTAATACAGCAAAGAAATAAAACTAATCTCCAGAGTGAACATAATTTTAAGCAAGTGAAAGAAAGATGGGGCAAAGTAATTCAAAAGCAAAGCAGAAAAAAACCCCACCTTTATTTGTACTTAAAAACGGCAGCAAACAGCAAATACCCAGAAAATAAAAACTGTTCAAGATAGTCTGTGGCAGTGGTGTATTATATTTCTCCTTTTATTGTTTTTAGCTGTTTAGAAAATCTTCTCCAAGCAGATTTCACAGCTGTCTTAACTCAGCGCACACTTTTCAGAAGAGCTGTAGGTGCTCTACAGAGATAAGGAATAAGTCTATTTCACAGATACAAGAGCAACATAAATTGCAGGAATGCAAACCATCTCCTGCAGAATAATCTGGCGAGGGCACTACTGAAGGCCTCCTTCAGCACCACTGCCTCTTTGCCAGCATTCCTCAGCACTGGGAGCAGCTTCAGGTTCTTCACTGCCTCATAGGCACCTGCATTCCTCTAACACTTTCCCAAATGGGAGACAATATTTTTAAGAGGACAATCAAATCAAGGAATTCATTCCCTACATTTGGCTTATACTGATCCAAAACATACAGGCTGTGCCAACATAGTGGGGAAAAAAGAAGAAGTTCCAGAAGCATAAAGTCAGAAACATGTCAAAGGAATCTTAAAGAAAAACACATCCACTGCCAAGTGATGTTACTCCTATTTCAAGGACTGACTGCAGCTTAAGATGCTAAATAATTTGTTTCAAAAAGGATTGCATCTGTCAAAGTCCTCCAAGAGTTTGGTTTTGTTTTGTTTTTTAAAAAAAACCACAAAAAACAACACACCAACCAAAAAAAAACACCCCCACAAGTAAATCTTACAAGCAAACCCTCTGAACCTGACATACACTGTTCTAAATCTGTAATACCCATTGGGTAGTTCAATCTCATCCGACCTAGGAGAACAAGAAATGATCCCAACCACATCAACTGTCACAGGTTTGACCACCAAGAGATTTAACAAGGACATTAAAAAAAAAAAAAAAAATTAAGATTTATATTCTGAAGGACAATTGCTCTCTGCATGTGCGAGAATGTGAGCAAGCCCTTACAAACATTCACACAATTTCTGACTCCACTTAGAACTGAGTGCACCATCAATCACCTGTATCTACTTCCCTGCTTTACAAACAGCAAAAATGGATGTTAATCAACCATACTGAAGAAAAAGCAGATTGTACTAGGAGCATATTCCAGTTTAAAACAAAACAAAACTAACAAACAAGAAAAACCCAAAAACCTAAACAAACCAAAACAAAGCAAAAGAATGAAACTGGTAAGTAAAGGTATAGACAAGCAGAACCTCAGTCAGAAGTTCCATTTTCCTACTGATATCATCCTTTTAAGCGAAACAAACAATTTATAAACTTTAATAAAACATTTTTCTAATTCACTGCCATGTAGAAGAAACCAGAATATCATGGTTAGAAAATACAAAAACAGAAGTTGCAGGTAGAAAAAGTTGACTTTCAATTCAAAATACTTCACACTCCCATTTCAAGTAATACGAAAATAAACATTTATCAAAAGCATTTTAGAAAAATCTTCAACTTGGCTGTTGGCAATACCAGCAAGTACGCAGTAACTTCTGTTACTAACTCACTAGGAGCTCTAAAAGTATTCCAAGTAAGTATTAGCAAACTGCACCAAAGGCTTTTTTTAAGGAAAAACGGCAGGTAGAAAAAAAGTGTCAGAGATTAGATCCATCAGGATCAGAGAAGCTACATTTCAAAAAACTATGGCTACTATTACTGAGAAGGCACTGTCACAGCCAGTTCACCCAAACCAAGAGCCAAAAGTCAGCAAGCAAATAACTAAAATTCTTTTTCTACTTAAAGAAGACTTTTTAGCCAGAAACTAGAGGTGAGAACTTTTGATAGAGACAGACAAGACACCGCCATAAGGTGTAACAGCCCAACTCAAGCACAGCTTGGGGTGAGGCAGGGACAGAACTGTCATAAAGATCCAGGCCCAGAAGCCTTCAGCTGCATGGATCCCTTTGAATTCCATATGTCTGTACATGCAAACAAGAAACTCAAGCGTTCCAAGAGCTATTTTAAGCTTCTTTAATTAGCCATTGATCAGACACTTGGAAAGTGCCCAAGAAAAAAAGTCAAACCTACCAATATGGCTTGGAAAGAGAACCCAGAATACAGAAGAGTAGCCCAGAGGTGAGCTGAGTTCCAGCCCAGGAGAAAACAGTACTTATAACACGATGGCCTGAAAAAGAGATCAGGGAACACTGTTCCGATATGGCAATACACACACTACTTTTCTTGCGATGCTTCCAATCAGCCAGGCACATGTACTTGCCCCACAGGAGGTCTCAAGCACAACTACAGGCCAACTGGATTGCTTTCTTCTTCAGATGGAAGAGATGATGTTTAAGTCTTTCACTGGTAGGATACAGACACCAAACAAACCCTCCCTAAACCCCAAACATATAAATGCCTAACCCATTTCTGGAGAAACCACTGAAGAAGTTTGTCTGCTTGGCAAGTATTTCTAGATTTTCTATGAATACTAGAAGAATGCAATTTGGTTTTTAAGTCCAAGAGAATAACCACTATCAAGTACAGTACGTTTTTTTAGAATCATAGAATGTTTTGGGCTGGAAGGGACCCCTAGAGGTTATCTAGTCCAACCCCCCTGCAGTGGGGTTGATTTTTGACTATGTTAACTTTTGACTGTGTTTGAATTACTGTATAGTTTTTCTCTAGTAGTTAACAGGTTTTATATTATGCAACAACCATGACATAACACCCTGCTGCAATTATACACTTTCAATCACCTTGACTATGCACACAAAATCCATCTTTGGCTTTAGTCTGGGCACACATCTCAACACACCAACACACATCATCTGTATTTCATGCTAGGAGAATGCTGGTAGTAACTATTTATAAAATACAACCTGCAGTTACCATTAGTATTCTACATATTTCAGTGACAGCTCAATGGAAGAAAATACCAAAGACAGATTTCAGTAATACCATGGACTACCCCTGGATTTGCCTTGGGGTCTTCTAGGCTTCTTTACCATTATTTATAAAACAGTATTCAAAATGCAGTCTCTCTACTTTAAACCACAACATTATGGATGGGTGGGTCTGGACTAACATCAGCCAGCTTCGGACAAAAAAAAAAAGTAGAAAAAAAATCTTTTGGCATAACCCCATAATGCTCTGTCATAGAGTAACAGGATGCAAAGTAAGAAGCCCAGTATTCACAAATTTCAACACAGAAAATGGATACTACTACCACATTACTTATTAATTGATAAACAGATGCTATTTCAGCTTAGTTGTTGCCTATCCTCTTCAAAGCAAGCTTTATCTAGGTGACTTCAGCAATAACTGTTTCAACTGCCTTAACAGAGATTTAGGATTTAAATTCAGTCAAATAAAACTTTTTTCAGGCAATTTTATTTCAAAATAACAACTGAAATGTGACTTTCAGTACCCAAAGAGTTATATTTGCATATTAATTCTTCCAAAAAATTTATTTCTCAAAAAGCATGGATCCTTTGGCACAACATTTCCAGAGACAATGATAAAGGGGACAGTCAGTCCATTGAATGCAGGAGATTATGTGAAAGCCCAATGTTTTAAGTTTAGGTGTCTAAAAACAGGAGCCAATGCAATGCTCTCTTTGCAACTCCAGTTCTTTGCTTTACATTAAAACCTGCAGATGTATCTGCCTGACTGCATTGGCGTACTAATGCCACTGTAATGCAGCTATTCTGTTGTTTGTGTGTTTTTTAAAATTCAGGAAACAAAAAGACCTTGTGCCAGTACAACTACAAGATAAGATAACAAAAACCAAGTACTCACGCTGTGAATAAAGCAGTATCTGAAATTCCAAGAGGGCACAGGTAAAGAGTTGAACCACATTTTCTACTCCAAGCAATTCAAAAACTTCTTTAACCGGAAAATCAAATAATGGTAGTTCACTGGTGCTTGGCCTCTGGCAGATAATTGGTCCATAAACACCTGAAAATTTTAATGACCTTCCTGCTGGAGGAAGAGGAACCTCATAGAGAATATTGTAGATGTAGCTTTCTAAAGGTAGAGGTGGCGGCTGAGGTGAAGTCACTGCTTGGTGAAGTTGTTCTAGTACTTTCTTACAAGCTTTCATGAAAGACATTGGAGTAATCAGACAAATGCACTTTGAGACATAGAGTGTGTCTCTGCTGATGTCATAGGAGTTAAAACGCTGTAGCTTTGAAACAGAAGTGCCATTGCAGTCTCCAGTGCTGCTGCAGCTATCTTTGTCATTTGTGGGTGGAGTATGAAGAATGTCATATTCAGCATTGTGCATATGATACAATGTCTGCATTGCACTGCAGATCTGTTTGCTAGTAACTTCCTCAAAAAATGTGAGAGAAAATCCAAATGTCCGTGAGCCATCTTCACGAGTGATAATAAAAGAGTGGAACTGAGGTTCTCTGGAATCTGCTTGTGTCTTGAAAGCAAGCCCTTTAGGCATACACAGCTATAAAAAAGGGGGGAGGGGAAATAATATCAATTAAAACACACTTTTTTTCTCCCCCTGCCTCCAGAAGCATTGGTGAAAATAGGATTTAGAATCCACAGACTGCGATCTCATTTCAATTTAAATTCTATTAAGTGTTACATCTCTGTACAATACAGTAATATGCATCTAAATCAAGAAAACTGAACGAACATACTAAAAGGGCTGTATGCAGTTTCTGTTGGAGCTCATAACCATTTTGTTACCAACCTCAATGGGAATAATGTAACAGAATTCAAACGCAGATAAAGTAAAGTATTTTGGTTACTAAGACCAGAAACCTGACAGAGAAAAGTCCTATATTTTATCCAACTTAAGAAATTACACCACATTCCATTAAACAGAAAACTCATGCACAAAGATTAATTAATCTCAGATTAATTTATGTCTCTACCAATTCTCTAGAATGTAACAAAAAGTTGTAAAAGAACAAAAACTCTCCTAGGGACTTATCACTTACAAGTTCTAACTTAATTTCCTTTTAAAAATATCCCGATTAAATGAAAAGTCTTTTTGAACCTGCACAATTTAAAGAAATTCATTATTATTACCAATCTATAATAGACTTCACACTTCCGTCAAAACCACCACAGATTAATGCCTGCAATTGTTAAGGTAGGTTTTTGTCTTAAAAGCAAGAGCTATTAAATGTTACTGACCATTCCCACTGCATCCTGGTCAAAAGGGTTCCATTCAACATTCTCGGGATAGCGAGCAAGAACTTTGGATTTAAATGTGCGTCTTAATGGAGTCTGTTCAAAGTTTTCCCCTGCAGGTGAAACAAAAATGCAAAGTAAATATTTCATCCTGGTTTTAAGCTGAAACAAGGTCAAAAAGCAGGACATCAGCAGGTAGATGCAAGGATAAGTGAATTAAGCACACACACCTTTTAAGAGAAACAGAAAATGCAAGACAGTTAGTTAGCATATAATCAGACTGCAGGTATTAGCAAGGATTAGCATTGTAACATTTCTATGTTGTTAAGTATCTGTGCTTTTCCTTAAATGTGACTATCTTGAGACTGTGGTCATGACAGCAATCCTCTAAGTTACTCTTCAGATGTTTCAGATTCTTTTTAGAGCATAGCTAAAGCTTTAGTTTCAGTGTAGTTTTATTACTGAAGAAAAGCACAAATAGACAAGATGTAAAGATGATGCAAGTTTAAAGTAGACATACAAGTGGCATCACTTAATTTCTTCTTCAAGACTTAGGAAAAAAGGGTATCCACCATTTATTACAAGAAGTTAGCTGTGAAGAGAGGGTCTAGAAGGTCAAAAGATCAAGAACCACATAAATGCCCATGAAGACAGCGTATCAGATGAACAAAAAATTTGTGATTTTTTTTTTCCCCACACTTTTTCCTTTACCTTCTGTTGCACTTGAAATGAAACGGCTGGCACCATCTCGGGTTTTAGAGGCCTGTATATACTGGCATAAAGCTATATAACAAATAAAAACAACACTGCATTATAAATTTCATACTGTCGACTGTAATTATGCAGCTAACACACACCAGTAAAAAAAACATACAAGTATTCTATACAGAATTAGCATGCATAATAGATAGCCTACTCTCCTAATATGCTTTTATACATATACCACTTCATACAAATGTCTCATTTCAGGTACATATTTCTTGAAGGAGATCATCAGTATGTAACAGAAGCTCATAGTTCCTGTATACACCACCACAGAATACTGATGCAACAATAGGAATTAGTTGCCTGTTAAATGAAAGTTTTACATGTTAAAGTATAAAATACTCCCAAAGAGCAGATGATGAAACTAACCCCAAGACCATTTCAAGGCCTTTTGGACTATATGAATTTAATTGGCATGGTCCAACCTTTTTCACAGATGCTATCCCGTACCCTAGAGTGGCTGATACAGTCTTGTTTATAAGCTCTCAAATTTCCACTAGAGCAATGACTGTTCATTGTGATAGCACAGAACTTTCTACAGTAAATCTTCTGAATGTGTGTAGTGGCTTTAAAAAAAGCAGCGTACAACTGCGTATCTTAAAATAAGCTTAGCTATCTTACTAGAATGCAATTAGCTAAATGAGCATGCAGC
Organism: Gorsachius magnificus; assembly: GCA_034008185.1. Classification (NCBI taxonomy): domain Eukaryota; kingdom Metazoa; phylum Chordata; class Aves; order Pelecaniformes; family Ardeidae; genus Gorsachius; species Gorsachius magnificus. The sequence continues at coordinate 10,835,095 of CM067086.1, forward strand.
TGTTGACAGCTGCACTAACAATCAGGCACAATTGCATGAAATCATATGTTTTAAATAAATCAAACTACTTCAGCAACACCTGCAAAAGAGAAAACACACTTCAACACCTCACTTGTTTTCTTACATGCAGCAATTACATGGCAATAGAAACTGATTTTAGAATTGGTTGGGTTTGTTATGTGCTTTTACAGTAATATTTAAAGTTCAAGCTCCAAGCCAACTTAGAATCTTTATTTCATACAACACTTATTTTCACAAAGTAGCCATATACAGAGATAGCTATGACACAGCCTATAGACAATAAAGAACCTAACAAACACGTTACACCAAACAAAACCTTGCTTCCATGGAACGCTTAAGAAGTCCTTCGACAGCTGAGAAGTTATGTAACTCTGGATTTTGTTTAAACTAAGTCTTAAATATTACCTCGAACAGGGAATTTATCCTGAATCAGGACCTAGGACAGATCTCACAATCCGCAAAATATTCACATCTATTTTGCTAATCCTCTGGGTTTTAGCACTGAAATTAAAGGAGGGATTGTTTTTTCTGTGTGTCTGAAAAATCAACAGCTCAGCTGACTTTCATAGAAAACCACTCAGCTACATTATTTATTACTTTGTTCAACACTACCATTGTTCAAGAGAGAAAAAAAATGCATATTTGTAAAAATCTGAAACGTGTAGAGAGAGGGATAGTTAGGAAAAAACAGAACACAACTTCACCGACATATAACCATCTTGGGAAAGAGCAGAGTCAGTGATAAAAAAACATAACAGCATTTCTGCAAGAGCTAAAAACAATGTTAAAAGACGAAAATAAGCATTTAAAGAAACTCCCAATGTCCAAGAAAGAGAAAGTAAAATGGACATAACACCACACCTCTATTTACTGACACAAACATACACTCAAGTAGAGTCCTCTGTAAAAGAGGTTTTAAAAATAAGTCAGATTTAACACACCTACTATTTTCTATATTTACATCTGTGCAGATGATGTAATGTCAACTTTTAGATAATTGAGGAAAAGCCTCAGACATTTACTAAGATGTTTTGTCCTGTTTTTTCTTCTTCCACATACATAAAAGGGAGAAAGTATCTGAAGGCCAAATTTTCTCCTGAACTTGGAAACCACACACCACAGTCACTGGGTTCACCTATGTGCAAGGTCATGCATATTCTGGAAATAACATCTGTGACGTGAAGACCTTTTCATTAAGATGATTAATATTGCAAAATACATGATGCTGCTCTTCCCTTCTGATAAAAAAAAAAACCAAAACCAAAAAAACACACACAAGAGATGCATGGATGCTTATATATGTTAAGGCAGCTTGCCCCATCTCCTCCCAAGAGACATTCTTCAACACACTTAAATTTTTTAGACCTGAAGTCTTTCATGAAAGTCCTGAAATTGATTTCTGGAAACCCACTAAGTCCTGATCCAGACAGAAACATAAGGCAACACTTCCATGCCTTCCTGTCATTCATCAAACAATTTGCCTGTTGCACAGGCACTGCTCTTGCCAGAGTGCCTCCATTTTACGCTTCTTTTAGAGCCACCCTGCTCTGATACCAGACTTGTGGTGTTGACTTTCATGTGTGATGCTCCTTTTCTCTTTTATGGCAGCACATTCTTCCATCTTTAGCTATCTCATTTTGTAGGAACCTTCATGCTTGTAACACAGCAAACCACTGCACCTTCAGATTCGGCAATGCTGACTTCCAGAGATACCAACAGAGAAGGCAATCTCAAGTGCCAGCTCACCAACATCATCTGCAAAGTTCAACCCAGGAACAGAAAAGTGATCTGTGCAACTCCAGGACACTGGGCACCCTGATTTCTTGCCATTACAACTAATGAGAACCTGAGCACCAGCAAGTCCATTGCCTAGACTCTACCTTAACCTCTCCCATAAAGCTGCCAGTGGTTATCACTAGATAGCCATCAATATACGGGGCGGGGGTGTGAGGGGGAGGGAATCCACAAACAATATTTGCTTATATCCAGAGTCAAAAAGCAATTAGCTCTAACTTTCTAAATTTATGATCAGTTAGAAGCCTCAAACACAAACATCCTGCTCCAGCAAAATATCAATTGCAGACTATCTCCAGCAGGCAAAAATAACTCATGGTTTCAAGATCTGTCTCTGTGTGAATTAAACACCTGATTTATTCAGTACTAATTGAAATGGTTTTGATAAAAACACTGGAGACAAGAGCTGGTTTAACAAATGCAGGAGAAAAACCCATCAGCAAAACTGGACAAAGTTTTAATCTAGAACTATGAAAATGAAGATATAAGATAAACTGATAAAAGTATGATGTATCCAACAAGTTTCAGAGTGAGTACAAGTTCCCACACTTAATGATTATCAAAGGACTGCTGTCATCAGAGCATGCTTTTCATGAGGTTCCTCTCCTCTAGCAGATGCGATGGTTGGAAAGTACTTTCCTTATTGATCCAAGTTACAATAAAGAGGTCTTCAAACATGATTTCTCCTAAATAAACTTCTTTCTTTTGTGCAAGTTCCATGTAAAAGGGATTTTTTTTTTTTAATGGAACACAGCATTGCCTGCTGAAGACTAAGGGGGCCTTTCAAACACCTTTGATGATCCTCACATACATATTATCACTATGCTGTTTGTCACAGCATAGGAAAAGCTCTCAAAAATGAAGATGCAAATGACCTCACAGACCATAAATGCAACTAATTTGGATTTAAAGCAGAAACAGTAATCAAATAGCTATGACTACACGATTATTTGTCAGGAACTGTCATACAACATATAAAATCCAGAAACATACAGCATTCCAGGAAAAAGGGAAAAAGCAGGAATACTTCAGGAAGTTTCAGGCCAACATGCTTCTCAACATCAAACCTTCAAAACATATTTTGTAATGTAAATGATATAATAAAAGTACAGAGAAACATCATTTCACTAGGCACTGTACAAATCTACAAACACCAGTTTAGAATGAGACCTGGTGCTGCACCCAGCAGAGGAATGGTAGCGAAACAGAGAATCTCAGAATTTGTCGGTGGAAAAAACACTATCTGTGGCATCCCACTCACAATAGGATCAGCGAAACTATTTAGATTAAAAAAAAAAAAAAAATAGAGAATGAAGATTAGGTTAGCAAAGATTAATGTTTCACTAATCCAGTTTAGCCCACATCCACACAAACAGCTTAATTAGCTTATAAGGATCCCCCAAAACAGGAGGGAAGTAAAGAGTAAACAACCGGCACGGAAGTTCTTAAACTGGTGCACTGAAGAAAACATGGGACTAGAGCAGAGTTTTAATAACCTACATGAGTAGCTGAATAACTAACTCCTAAAGCCGCTCCTCCTCCCAAGGCCCAGCTTGCCAGCTGCTAGCTCCTGCCATGCCGGCTAATAGTTTTTTTTCAACACCAGCAACCACCATCTGGCTTCAGAAATGCCTTTACTTCCTCTCCCTTCTTTCACACTTCATCAACCCTCTAAGACTCCACCACAAAGCGGAAAAGGTGCAAAGACGCTACAGCAGTCGGTGACTTGAAAAGATTTTATCCGTCTGAACTGTGGCAGGGACAAGCTATTTCCACTGTTACACCACGTGGGCAGTCAGCCTCACAGTCCTATACTGCTCTCTCCTTATTTGTTACCATGTAATTTAAGGAGACATGCATAAAACACTTAAGTTCTTAGAGTAAGCTTGCTTATCAAAAGGGAAGTCACCAGGCATAACCTCCGAAGCAGTCTCTTTGGCTGAGGGATGTCCAGAATGTCAAATGCTGCTGCTACCAAAACTGCCGGCTTGGCCCAGCTCTTCCCGTGACAGGCAGAGCTCAGCTCACAGCAATCTCGCTGGAGTGAGGTACACTCACTACTGACACAATTAAATCTCATGCAAGAGGCAGGTAATTCTCCAACCTCTCCCTCTCACATTTCTTCAGTAAACGGAACTTGATGGACTGTATTGCATGCATAAAGGAAGCTAGAAACTTGCTCAAGGTGAGCAAAGAGTTGAAATGCATTACATTTAGTTGGAGCATGTAGTTGAAACCAGCCCCTTTTCACAGCTGCATTGAAGCTCACACTCCTCTAGCAGCCATCTAATACAATTTCCAGTGTATGGAACCATAAGGCCTGACAGACTTCCAGTTCTAACATTATTTATACCACCTTTAATGATGCTGGCCTATGTGCCTGTAATTTAGACTTCCTAATTACAAGCACATTAGAACAGCTAATGCATACACTCCAAGTACCCTACATTTGAACTAAAGCTCTTTCTATTGAGTGAGGCCTTACTGAGTCACCTAATACTGAACGTAAGCCTTACCACAGTGTGGATTTGTTGTGCATGCAGAAAACCTCTCTGGGTCTCATTTTTATGCTCCTCCCTGCTCTTACCTGTATTACTTTTCTTGCTGCTCAACCTGTGCACGGAAGACAGCTATGTCTGTCTTGGTCTGATGAGAATTAGGACTTACCAACTCAAGAGATATTACATGGAGTTTCCAACCTGTCAAGGACAGCATTGCTTTGGAAGTATCTCCACGGGACTACTCACATCAAGGGATACCACTTTTCTACAAGATTATACAGAGAAAAAAATTTACAGAAACTAGAATGAACTAAAACATTCTTCAATTCAGTAACCTGCAAATGCTATCTACCAAGCTTTCCTCAGCTTTGAGGGGGAAATCTGAAGGTTTAATTTTAGCTCTTTCCTGATTTACCCAGAGAAAAATCTAATTCGCTGCCTTCCATATTCCTCTTCAGGAAAAGGGGGGAGGGTTATTACACAGTAATAAGAAAAATGGTTAGGTTGTACAACTTGCAGTTTCAATTACTTATGGCCTTACCCGTAATATATAAATAATTACAAGTTTCAACTCAAAAGTGGATTCACTGTAAGTGAACAAGATGAAATTTTGAATTTTCAACAAAACAAAAGAGGAAGACAACATCTTTTTAAAGGGCTGGAAATTCAGACTTAAACCCTATTATCACAGACACACACCCTTCACTCCATTCCCCTCCCTTTTTTGACTATGCCATCTGCAAAGTTCTGTACAACCTGAACCACAGAGCAGTGCAATTGCTGTCACTATTAGGTGCATGTAACCATGCTAAGTAGTAACATATTTCCTGTCAAACCTTCATGTGTGGTCATGAAATAAGCTAGACCTGTACCGAAACCTCTTAACACACACACACGCTGTAAATTCAGGCTATGCCTGCCAATCACATACATCCTCTCAGGTAGCTTACAGCAACAGAGCAACACATACCCAGATGGACTGCTTGCAAATTTCCAATGCAAATTCCCAAGAAAACTTTTACATGACTGTAACAATTCAATTTTTCCCATTGAGTAGTTTGTTTCTTTATGCTTTATTTATTCTTATGCTTTTTCATGCTTCTACCCCTAGATACCCCTCTTCAATATATCAATCATCATTCTTTGTAAGCCACACCCTGCCATGAAAAGTTTCCATTCATGTAAGAAAGTTCTATGTAGTACAGAACAGTACTGTGTGGCTTCAGTTGTCCTTAATTAAAAAGGGCAAACTTAATAAAAATAATGCCAGGGATACATTGCAAACAAAACTTAAAAGCAATTAATCACAGCCTTTTGCATATGGTGTCAATTCACTACCTGGTTTTAGTTTTTAACTATTTGGTCACTATTTTTTACTATTTTGTTTTGGCTTTGTTTGGGTCACTATTTGGTTTTTAGTTTTTAAGAAGTGACTTCAGTACTGCAACTCTAAAAATTATGCCAGCCTAAGAACTGTACAGGAACATCTCCCTGCACACTAGCTAGAAAAAAGTCTTTGAGCAGCTATTTCAGAGACAAGTTCAATCTTCCTTCTATGAGAGCAAGTCAGAAAGAACTACCCTAGTTACCAGAAAAAGTGCCCGATAAAAGAACTGAATGGTCACACAACACTGATTTTAAAGCATCGCTAATACTGCCACCTTCGCTTGTCCATCAAGTCCGCTGATCTGCTCAAAATAATTACAAAACAGAGACATCCAGAAAGCTCTACTGATTCCAATTAAGCGGTTTGTTGCTTTCACCCTGCCAAGCAGCTTCTTTCTCTAAATTCTTGTGATACAGCCTGGTATTCAATTAATTCAGTCTTGGTGTACATTTATTGTATACATGACATCTTCAAATAAAAAATATTAGACAGCATGCAATCAAAACATTAACTTTACATTTTCCACATAAGAACACTCTTACAAGAATCTTTTAGCATAAAGAGACTGTATATGCAATTCCTGCTGCCACCAAAATTAAAGTCTTAATGAAGTAAATATAAAACAGCTTCAACATGAGACAGTCACATTGCTGTAATTAAACAAATGAATAAGAACAATAATAGTCTGTACCAGCAACAGAAACTATGAGCCATATGCTTAGGGCAGCTTTCCTGTATTCTGCAGCACTTTGGAGAAGCTGAACTTAGGATTCAGAAGACCCTATAGAATCCTACAACCGTACCCTTTACCTCCACACTTTCTACGCCACAGTTCAAAGAATCTTGCAATGGTGGGAGTCATCCCAACTTGTTCAGGGTGGGGGCTTAAGACTGAGCTTACCCTGACAGCCAAAAAGCAGAGATTTTACCAAGTGTGGGTTGCAAGTCACAAATCAGTCAATAAGGGGATTTGTACAGTGTGTTAGTTATAAACACTATCCAGAGAATAGCCTAATTCTATCTTGCTTTCAATTAAAAAAATATAATAAAGCACAAAGCCATACTTAGGTGAAAATGGACATCGTAGGACATCTTGAAAACAATCTCATTCTTGGGGCTTGGGCAAAAACAGAGTAACTGCAATAACATGCCTGTCAAAGAGCATAACACACAGGAAAAATAAGGTCTGAATTGTTTCCAAAGATACAAGAATGGCAGCAGACCATAACACATTTAGAATTAAGTTAATCTAAAACCAACAGCTAATGTCATAAATAGCAGTAAGATTCACAGTTCAGCCAGCAATCGTTGTCAGTACACACAATAAGGCTATAGATATAAAGGTAAATGATTATGTTTGCTGAACATAAAATTACTCCAGCTCTAAAATTCATGGTCCAAGTCTAAATAAAAACAGTTGGCTGGCAAAACAGTGTGCATACTTCTGAAATCCACGCTGTAGAAAGGATGAAAGTATGACGCAAATGAGAGCAACTGGGGGGGATGGGCACCGGGGGAAGAAGTGGAATGTGCACTGAGAGATTTGAGGAATTCTTGATTAGTCAAACTGACAGATGACCTGGTTACATTGTAAAAGCAAATACAGGTGCTTAAGAGGCATGTAGGCATGGAAAGACAGTCAAGAACCAATGTCTTTAAATCCAAGGCAAAAGAGTTCTGTTAAAAATAAGACTTGCCGTGTTTCCACTTGCCAATGGAAATGGTCAAAGATTCTATTTCCAAGTCATAAGTGCAAAACTGGGATAATCAAACAAGTAACTACATCATATGGCCTGTACCATACTAGATGTGAAATGTGATGGCAATCTGTTGATTCATTCTAGGCCTTAAAAAAAACAGACAAGAAAAACAAAAAAGAACCCAGATCTAGCTTTCTGGAGAGCAATACCATTCTGATTTTTCAGAAACCCATATTCTAATATTATAGAAAAGTCACCTGAATGCATAGCTAGAGAGCTATTAATACACTAATAATTAGCCAAAGTTTATTTTAAAAAACAAAAGTTTCTCCAATTCTTTCTTTAACAAATACTAAACCATACATAGCTGCAAAAAAAAAAAAAAAAAAAAAAAAAAAAAAACACCACCCAAACACCCAACCTTTACAATGTAGGAAATAAACATCCGAAGTTTGGCAGACTAAGGTAAGAAACTCATTGAACAAGAATTCTTGGAATAAAAACCGTGATTCAAGAAAAGCTGCAGCTGCCAAATGTGTAAGCAAACAGCCGCTCCATCAGTGGACAAATGCTTTCAGATTATGACTTGTTTCCTTCCTTCCAGTTCCTCCTCCCTAAGCAGAACTGCACGTATTTCTCATTAGAGAGGAATCCCTTCCCCAGAAACCTCTTCCTCAGATATACACACACACAAAAAAAAGAATTCTTCCCTTTTATCCTGAAACACATAAACCTTCTGTCCTACACATCTATCCCTCCTCCCCCCATTGGCAAGACCATCAGGCACAGTGTAAACTGAAGTGTTGGTTAGACCAGTTTATTTGTTACTGGAACTGGGACTTTTAACAGTTTCTAAAGTGGATCAAGTTATCCATATGAGAAAAAAATCTTCAGGATGACATTAATTTTATTGCAGCACTGCTGCTTAAGCAACTGGAATCAGGGGTTTCATTCTCTAACGAGCCAGGGGCTTCAACCACTGTCTCTAGCAGCTGTCATTCCATTGGCTTTGTAACAGATCTGCAGCCTATGATTTTGACACCTGGGACTTCCTCTAAAACCTTCCTTACACAAGATACTGCTCTACTTTCCCTGACAGAAGAGCTCAAAGGCAAAGGAATTCTGCTGCCTGCCTTTCTAAAACAAAGGTGAAATACGTGCTATGGACACACTGACCTCTACTTTGTTATCTATCTTAAGTGCAACTGAAATGTATGTCAGGTGAGGTGCCATCCTTCATCTGTAAAAATTAAAGAACTTTCTTTAGAGGAAGTAGAAGAGGAAGAAAATAACCAGAGTGATGAAAAGCTCTAATTTTTTTTTTTTTGGCCTGTTTGTCATCTAGGGTAACCAGACTTGTTTATCCTAATCCCATGAGAACACATTCCTTTCAGTGTACAACATACATTTGAACATTCAATGGACAACACAATTCTTCCTACTGCAGTCACGAAAAAGATGAGAAGGACAAAGAAACAAGTTAAGCCTAAACTGTTGACTGTAAAAAAGCCTGTTCTTTTCCTGTTTTCTTTTGCATTCCAGAATTGCAATGTTTCAAGAATTGTAACATGAATCACCTCACTATGAATTGAAATAAAAAACAAGAGTTCATTTCACCAACCAGTTATTTAGCGTAAACTCCACTAGATACAAATAATTTCTTGACCATCCATTGCTTTGATAGCATAAATTTGTCCAAGCCCTGTATGGCAAATGAAAATTTAGGAATTAATAGATAACCATTCATCAGTTAAGTTTCAGCATTCATCTAGTTGATAACAAAACATATTGCCACACACACTCTGGAATAGTTTCAAATGCTGCAACAATGAATTTAAAGCACCACAGAAAAACAGCTGAGGACAGCTGCATTCTGTGATTACAAGGTCAGGAAACCAAAAGCTTTTGTTTCTATTTTTCTGGTACCATTTCAAGGAAGGCGGGAAGAGGTGTGGCAGGGAGGTGGCAGAAGAAACCATCAAGAATCTAAGGCAGCTTTTTGAAAAACAAACAAGAAAACCTCCCCAAAAGGCCTCAGCTTGCATTTTTTTTAAACATAAATGTTTATTTATTTTTTGTACTTTGCATGTTAATACAGGAAAGCAGATGGACACAATGTATTTTAATCAAGACTGCCTGGAAGAAATTTACAAGGAAATGTTCTGACAGACAGAATTGTTTTACTAAAGGACTTTTCTGCTTTAGCCACAGCAAAAAGACTTACAAAAAGATATTTAGGTCTGTTTCCAAGTAAACAACAGAAGCAGCACTCAAAATTACAATGACAGGCGTGTTCTCAGCCACGGGGGTTGGGGGGGGGGGGGTATTTCCATTACACAATAGATCTGAAATACACGCAACAGAAGACACTAAGAAAGGAAAAGGGTGGCTTATATTCAGAATAGAACGCAATTTTTTTACGTGTACTGGAAATATAAAACAGAAGTGGAGACAAGCATATTTTAAGTATATTGAATATAGAAATCAGCTGTTCTCCTCACGCCCATCTAAGACTGGCAGACCCAGTGAGACTGCTTGAGGGAAGCCTGAGCAAAGAGAAGCACAGACCATCTCAGGCAACCCTCCTGAACCGCTGTGGATCTCATTTTACAGCGACATGCCCCATCCAGTTCAACACCCTACTTCTTGCATGCCCATCGCCCTCCAACTCCAGCTCTGAGGACTGATGGAAATACATGTGTAAAAGCACAAGGACCAAATGTTATTGAAGCATCTGCCCAGTCCTTTAACCAAGTACTTGTATTCTTCTGGGATACGACTGAGGTTTTGCATTGAAGAAGAAAGCCATAGTTTAATATACACATGAAGCCTTTCAGGCAGGTTCCAATGGCATACAGAAGTTGGCAAAATACAATATACAGCCATCTCAGTATACAAGTCCTGTCCAGTATGTCTCACTTCGTTATTTAACCTTTGAAAAGAGTACTTTTCAGTAACCTGACTTAATAAGGACTGCCCCCTTCCACCCCCCAAAAATACCCTATAATAAAGTCATCAAGTTGCTTGATGGGTTTTTTTTTCTATTTTTAAAATATAAGTGATTTCTAATACCAGAAAATAAAATGGATGCACTGACAGTTTGGTCAACAGATATGACAAACTGAAGTTTATCTTAGCTCTGACTATATCCTTCCTTATCATCTCACCAACCACTTCTCTCAAGCCTTCTTCCTTTTACATGTACCATATATCAAGCTTACCTTTCTTCTTCACAAGGCATGATTCGGGTCTGGTAAAAAAAAAAAGTTTTCAATATGAAAATCCAATTAGAACATAATTAATAAAGTGTTTTCAGGACTGAATAAAAGTACTGGACAAGTCACAGGTCCAAGTTAACCACTTATAACTGCATATCATCCCTTTGTTCAAAGTTATAAATAAAGATATGTCTCATGGTTCCACAGAACCAAGATTATCAGTTAAATCCCTTTCCTGGTCGAGCTTGAAGAAAACAAAACATTATGCTACATATAGTTTAAACTGTGGAATGCTTTATATGAAGGAAAGTGGAGGGGAAAAAAAAAAAAAAGACACAAATAAAAAAACCAAATACCCCACACATACATACCACGCAAGTACTTCCCAGAGCACACCTTGTCACCCACACATAACAGATTCAGGACTGTTCATGGAATGAATTATCAAAAGAACCACCAATTCACTTCATTCAGTGGATACCTCCAGATCCCGTCATTTTCCAAGCCAAGATCAGGCCCTGTTTATAAGGTCTCACCTGTGAAATAGCAGCCATTCTCAAGGCTACTAACACATGCAAGGGCAGACTTCTGTGTAGGGAAGGTTAGCTGATGGATCCTGAGCACGCTTCTTGGGGAGACATGAACACCGGGACATCTATCCAATGCTCATTTCCCACGATGACCTTGCAGTGTTAGAGCAACCTCACAGAGCATACATAACTTGCCCCCTCTGGATCACAAACCCCTCAGAGATCAGGTCAGTGTTCTGCAGATCATTCATATGGGTTTTAGTCTAAAGAACTTTTCTAATATGGCTCCCAATGGAGCTGTGCTTCAGGGCACCTATGCCAACTTAATCAATGGCCGCACATTATCAGCTTCTTTCCTCACACCAAGGCCTGGTGCTCCCTGGAACTTGCTGCACTGAACCACGTCCAAGGACTAGCTAGTCCTTGTGCAAGGGAAGGAGGCAGGAGCACACAACCGCAGTAAGGACAGGGAAAGAGAGACTACAACAACCTACAGTTAGATTGGCCTGGGCTGCCATAAAATCTCTGCCATATTCTTTCTCAGAAATGACCAAGATGCCGATAAATAGAAATTTTACCAGCCTTCAGCAAAACTTTTCAACAAGTTATTTCACATTTCAAGCTCCCAGACCACACACATAAAAGCCAGAAAGAGACATGACTGTCTTATGCTGGTTAGAGTTGACACTGAACTTGTTAACTTAAGGGACTTTTCTCTTCCCCAGTGCAATTCTGATGACAGCTCAGTAGGACAGTGCTGGGCTTGGGGAGCAAAATCGGGAAACAACAGTTGGTAAGGGAGCTTGCTGAAAGTAGCAAGTTAAGGAGGAATAAGTAATACATGCAAATAGTAGAATAGCTCATAAAAATGTATGCTTGTAGAGGACAGAAGCAATGCACAGATCAGTACATTGCAGCAACCTTGAGATCTCTGACCACATATTTCTGCAACAGTGCAACACAAGCAGCAGCAACTACAATTGCAAATTCACCTGAAGTCATGCTTTACTTTAGTAAAACCAAATTTTTTCCTCACTCAATTAAACACTGAAATGTTGCTATATCTGAATATTAAAAGGTTGCTTATGACTGCCATGTTATCTGCCTGCAGATCACTTATCGGTGAAATGCAATAAAGTTTCTTTCTCAAGATGCTTTAGTATCAACATGTAAATAACTCAATATAAAGGTACACTTTGTACCTGACTGTGGCTGATCATACAACCAGTAAAAACCAAAAAGCTAAACAAAAAAGGCAGTATTCTACACTTCAACAGAAAAATTTGAAACAAAAGGTCTCTTGGCCATCAAACCATAAGCAAAGTAGCATTTTCCTAGAAAGACTAAGAAATAAGTCGTAAGCAGAAGCATTCCAAGTAAATTCTTCATCACTCATCAGTTTGTGTTGGAGTGCTTTATAATTTCTCTGTGCAATAATATCTTATGCCTCCCAGGGTTAGCATTCCAGTTCGCTGCCAACTCGACTACAAACCACAAATCCGAAAGGATTGTCAAGAAATTCAGAGAGAATAATTACCGTGCAACACACATCAATAAGTAATTGCTTCTGACATTGTCACTTCATTTTCTGTTACATGAGCCCTGCAGGTTGAAGGGAATTCAAAAGATGAGAAATCATTACCAAGAACACTCAAGTAGGACATCACTAAGTCATAAAGCAGATAAAAACAGTTGTAGTGTTTTGTAACTACAGGATCAATAATTTGAAGATTTGGGAGACGAGGAAGTGGTTTTTTATTTCTAAATGGCAGTATTTCTCATACAGTCCACTTAAGATGTTTTCTTTGTGGAGTTTCTCTCTTGCAAAAGAAACTGAAAGAAAACAAAATGACACAAAAAAAACCCGAAGGAAAAAAAAGCCAAATCAATCCATCTTTGTACTCCTTGCTTTAATAAGGTGAAATTCCTATGGCTTTTTTAAAAGGCTTCAGAAGTCAGACTTGTAAATTTTAATTCTTTAGACACTGTTCTAACATCTTTAGTCTATTTTCAAATCAAGAACCTGTAACCTTTCCCCTCTCCTACACCTTACTTAAGAGCCTTCCAAATGAGCTAAATTTGTAACTGAATACTGAGGGGTGGAAGAATGAAGAGGTTTGGGGTTTTGAGAGGATGATTCTGTAAAGCACACAGCTCAGTTTAATCCAAAACACAAATGTGAAAATCACAAGATTGGCGTTACAGAAACATCACCTAATAAACTGTGGCTTCAGATGCAGTTCAGCAAAGTACAGCTGCTTCCCCTTACATCAGCTCTCCCATTCTTTATTCCACATATCAGCTACCCTAGCACGTCTGCCTCAGTTCCCAAAGAGACAAAGGATCTTTTTGGCACTCAAACATGGCAAACAGCTCCAGCTTCTTGGGAAAAGATGGGGGGGAGGGGGGGGAGGGAGGAGTGGAATAAACTATTATCCAGATTAAAATGTTTCACATGTGCCAGTGTAAGTCCAGCCAAAAGTTGTTGCTATCTACTGCCCGTCCACAGTGACCTATGGGAAAACACTGTGTGGTCTCAGCCTTAGTGCTACTGGAGAGGCCCCCACAAAGTTAACACCTTGGTTAGCAATGTCACAGAACCAAAGAAACTGAAAAATCTCCCTTTCAGTCTCGGAATGACTCCCCAAGGGAAGACGCATACCATCAGGGAAGTGTGGGAAGCTTACACTCATACCATCCATATCACAGACAAAGTGAGGAAGATGGTAAAAAAACCCCACCAAAAACAAACACCCAAAATCACAAAACACTCCAGCCTTTGGAAAAATCAAGCAATGGCTCCCACCAATGCAATTCACTTCTGCAGCAAGTGTTGGTACTACCACGATAGCAAAGACAGAGAAATTTACTCACATACTATTTACCCATTTAATAAACTGGTTTGCAGAAGAGCTTCACTGCAAGAATCACAGCTGGCTCCAACTCCAAATGCCATGTCTTAATTCCAAGATAAAAATGCCCAAAAGAGGAAAATACAAACCAGATCAAATGTCAGGCAGAAAATTATATTTGCTAATTTAAATTAAGCTTGCTCGTCCTCCTCTTTCCCTTTAGCTACCCCTTACAAATACCACTGAGGCAAAACAAAAGCCTGTAACTATTTAAGTCTGTTGAACTTGGAAGCTAACACAGGCGCTGATAACAGTATTACTATGCTGACTACCACAAAGGAAACTATTACCCCAATTCTGAAATACTAAGCAGTGTATTGGCTTATGTATGTGGCAAATGCCTTCAAACATTTCATCACACCCATATTTTTTAAAAGCTTATATTGATACAGAATGCTGTTAAAATAACCCTATCAACAGGAAACATGAAGATAAGCTGTCATTTTAAATCTGAAGCCAACAAAATAGAAAAATAGCGACACTTCAATTACAGACAGAGCAATGAGGTGAGACAACACTTCTATTTTACTGGTGAGGCGAAACACTTGCTCTAATATCAGTTTGTCAGATTAATTTTGAGTGGAGCTAGGTAAATACTATACACCAGGTATCATCTTTCTTTAGAATTTCACACACCAGCACTAACAAAGCGGCTACTGTGCCAGCATATAGATGCCTTGCTCATAATCAGTCCCATTACACTACATAATCTACACACACACAGATCTTGCCTCAACACCATTAAAAACAATAAAGGTATGAGAGACAAAGAATAATTAAAATGGTATCACATCATCATACACTACAGTGAAAGGAGATCTAATATGGATTCGGAAAAGGCACATGAAGGGTGCCTACAAGGAAGGATACTTCCTGGACACATGGGCTTCCCCTAACACTCATTTTCATCCTCCTTTAAGGATGAAGCTCATGATCAGATAGACAACTCGAAGCACCGTGATAAGGACTTTGGCAAAAGGAACACAAGTCCATCTACTGAATAAATTAATTTTTGGATGAAACCTTAGAAGACCAGCTCAGATTGGGAAGAAAGGCAAAAATTAATACAGGTGACAGACCAGTCACTGGCCTTAGTCTTCCAGAATAAGACTTTTTTCAAAAAACAATCCTATTATTAAATCATCAATCTTTTCTTCACAGATTATAAGCATTTTCTTTCTTTTTTACACTATATCTCCTTTGTAACACCTATTTCTGAAATAACTATTATCATCTTTATGATATCACATTCAAGACTACTAAGGCATGTGCAACAGAAAAATCTTAGATTAGAACATGGTGTCCAGATATTTGGGTCCCAGTCACCTATTTTGTAATAGCAACTCCCAGACTACAATTACATATAAGTATAATGCAATGGCAAGTTGACCCTTGTTTTTCCACTCCATAATAAACAAACTCTATTGACAAGTGATTGTTAAAAACTAACACACCACAGAGGAGGAAAAGAAAACAAAATCTGTAGTGGAAAAGAACGTAGAACAAAAACTCCAGCAGTTCCATATTGTGCAAGTATTTCCACCATCATTCAGATCACATTTAACTAACCCAACAGGTAACGGACTCCAGTTGAAAAATGAGATGAGGCATGACTTCATTCTCATTATCTTTCCAGGGCACAGTCATACAACCTAAATTAAGAAATCCTATCATAATGTTGCAGCATTACAATCAGTTATATTACACACAGAAGATTTTTTGGTAGCTGATGTATTTTATTATTTCGTGGTGGACACTAAGTCAACCATGAGCCAGAAATGTGCCCCAGCTGTGAAGAAGGCAAATGGTATCTTGGGCTGCATTAGTCAAAGCATCACCCGCAGGTCAAGGGAGGTGGATCCTTCCCCTTTACTCAGCGCTGGGGAGGCCGCACCTAGAGTGCTGTGCCCAGTTCTACATTCCTTAGTAGAAGACAGACTCAGACACAGTGGATAGAGTCCAGCAAAGGGCCACGAAGATGGTTAAGGGACTGGAGTATCACTCATGTGAGGAAAGGCTGAGAGAGCTGGGACGGTTTAGCCTGCGGGAGAGACGGCTCAAGGAGGAATCTTATCAATATATAGAAATACCTGAAGAGAGGGTGCAAAGAGGACGGAGCCAGGCTCTTTTCAGCGGTACCTCATGACAGGACCAGAGGCAATGGGCACAAACTGAAACACAGGAGGTTCTATCTGAACATCAGGACACACTTTTTCACTGTGAGGCTGACTGAGCAGTGACTGGCACAGGTTGCCCAGAGAGGTTGTGGAGTCTCCATCCTTGGAGATATTAATAAATCGTCTGGATACTGTCCTGGGCAACTGGCCCTAGGTAGCCCTGCTTCAGCAAGGGGGTTGGACCCAACAGCCTCCAGAGGTCACTTCCAACCTCAACCATTCTTTGATTTCCTCTATGAAGGAAATGTATCTGTAACAAATCTTTGCAAAACACTTGAAAGATTTCTGTCATCACTTCTGGCACATCAACAGCCACTGGAAATGTGGAAAAATGCACCTCAGTTCCTCTCTTGTCCAGCTCAGCAACTGACACTGGATGAAGCTTTAGCTTCATCTGGTGTTGGGGTGTTGTTGTTTGTTTGGTTTGTTTTACTACTAGCTATTAATTGTTTTTCTATTTTCTTTAACAGGTCAGCCAGTGTGAACACACTTATCAAAATAAGAAAGGATGCCCAGATAACCAGATCACTTGAATTTGGGGATAAAAAAGCCCTAGCAATAGCAAACATGCTGTCTTTAACCCATGCTAACTACAAAGCCCTTAGTACAGTATTTATCACTATATTAAAAGAAAACAAGCAGAGAGAGAGAAAGGGGGGGGGGGGAGAGAGAGAGAGAGAGACAGACAGACTGACTGCATTTTCTATCAGTCAGCCAACTTTTTCAGGAAGAAGTGTTACAGCTGTGCTATTTCATAAGCTTCCAACATACAAAGGAAAAACACTATCAGAGGTGTCTTTTCAAGCAAAGTAACTACACTGAGCATCAATTCATGATCTTATGCTTCATTTGTAAGTCTGCAGAAAACGCTATATCATCAGTATTAAGGTTGAATACCTGAAATACACAATTTCATTAGCTTGGTGAGAACAAAGTCTGCCGGCAGCATCCCCAGGGGCCCTGGCAGCAACCACCAGTTCCCTGCGGCGGTGGGGCGGCGATGACATCATGCCAGGCTGAGCTCCGGCAGCCCTGACACAGGAAAGCCCTGGAGAGACCCGTTGCGCCCGGCTTCACCACGCTGGGGAAGCATCCCACTCCCCACCCCTGCACCCACCAGCTGAAGTGCCAGTGCCTCTCTTCCAACAATGGACACTTATAAAGCAAATTGTTTCAACAGTACAAGGATTCAGAATCTATTTTTCAGCACATAAATAAGAAAGAGGGGGAAAAAAAACAGTGCACAATAACCCTTTCATTCAAACAAGAAAGCCTTCCAGGAAGTACAAAGTGTTTCAAAGCTTTATCCAAAACCCACTGAAATCAGAGGCCCTTTCCATTTATATCAGTGGACACTGGAGGAGGCTATAACCTAAGATACATTTTGAAAGCATTATCAGTCACACGATCATGCATTATTTATAACACAACAAACTCAAGAAAATGCACCGGAATTCCAGCTAGCTCATACGCTGTGATGTTACCATAAATTTATTCTCCTCCCCCTTGTTTCCCCCCGCCCCCCCCCCCCCACTTTTTTTAAACCCTTTCCTCAAATCATGCAAAAATCAATCTCCCCCATAAATACTAAAACCTTTTCCCTCCCTCCAAAACCTACACCTTGTCACAAATGACACCGTTACAGTATCATGGTGGAACAGCAGAGTCCAAAGTATATTGCATGCTACAGTTTTACATACTATAGATGTAGCCCTTGACAAGGAAAGCAAGTACAGAAAGAACACCATGCTCCAGCTTTCCTTAAAAACAGGCATTGATGTCTTCCAGTTTACTATTAGATAGCCAGCTCAAAGTAAAACACCGCTGGTTTTAAATTTAATTATGTGAGGAGAGTTATTTATGTTCCTATCAAGATGAGGGAGTATTACTAAGTGTGCCTTGCACTATGTTAAACAAATAGATATATAGTAAATGAATAACAAAATTAACATCAGAAACTGTTTTCAATCTAGAAACCTTGCTCACTTGTGAATTAATCAAGAAAAATCTGTGAAACCTTACATATCCTTCAATGGAATTGTATTGCATTTTGTTCTCTTGGATTTCTTACATTAAATTGATGCTGCAATTTAAAGTGCCATTATAGAGCAGACCATTATGCTGTATTCACTCTTCAAGTCTCAAATTGTAGTCTACAGTTATTTTAAATTAGACAAACATGAACCCTTTCAGGGGAAGGTACTGCTCAGCATGAGGGACAGACAAGAAATTTTGTCTGAAGACAGTAAAAGAGAAGAAAATAAAGAAAGCTTCCATCACAGCCAAAGTTTAGAAGACTTCAATGTAAGAAGTCAGTTCTAATAATACAAGTTGCGCTCTACAACAAATGTTTATTTAGTGGTTTTTTTTTTTAATACAATGATGTAAAAAAAACCCTCATGACATCTTATAAAAGCAAGCTAATTAAAAAAAAAAAAAGACAGACCATCCCACTGCACAAATTCTGAGCTCAAAGACCCAAAGTAAGTACTGATGTTAGTCAGTTTTTCACCACCACATTCCTATATCTTTCTGAACGCTGATGAAAGATGCTGAGCAGCAATCTAAAGCCAGTACAGCGAAACTAAAGCTGAAACAAGGTGCTGCTAAAACAAAGAACGGATTTGTAACCTTAAAAACACAGGTTTGACACAGTGCTGTGGGACAAATAGATATGGTTTAGCTATGTATTTGGTGTGAACATTCTCATCTAACAGCGTAATTACTTGCTAATCCCATTTCTTTCCAAATACTGCTAGAAGAGAATTCTCACCCTATGCTACAAGAAAACTTAATACAGAACAAGCAAAAAGTCTTTGCTTTCTCTCCAAAATCTGATTCATTAAGATTACCTGCGTGTTTTAAATGTCCAGGAGCCTGACTGAAAGTTGGTAAACGCAACCAGGCTCCAAAACGGGTGCAGTGTGTCGCCAATAAGGCAGAATTGATATGAAGTAACACCACGGCCACCACACAACCTTCGCTTTGAAAAGGCCGTTTAGAAGCGATACTTTGTTGAGGTTTTTAAAGAAGTTACGGACACTTCTACAAACACACGCCACGCCTGTGCACAGCCAGGTATTCCTGCGTTCCAAGCACTCAGGGCAGCCTCACAGACCCCGAGGCGCCGGCGCCGCGGGGCACAAGCGCCGCTGCCCGGGGCCGGGGCGGCGGGGCCCGGCGGCGGCTCCCTCCAGCTCCCCCCGTGGGGCGCCGGGGCCGCCCGTAGACAGCGACCGGCGTCCGCGGGGCGGGGAGGCCGGACCGCGCCTCCGGAGCTGCCGTCCCGCCGCCGCCCCCCCCCCCCAGCCGCTCACCGGAGAGCTCGTCCGGCCCGCCGGGACCCACCCGGAGCCCGGTGCGCGGGGCCGGGGGGCGGGCCGGGCGCGGCGGGCGGCGGGGCTGCGCCAGCTGCGCCAGCTGCGGCGGCCCGCGGCGGGCGCCCCACGGATTGGGGACGCCCCCCCGGGGGCCAGCGGGGGGGGGGGGGGCGGTGCGCGCGCAGAGGCGGTGGGCGGGGCTGAGAGGGGCGGGGTGGCGCGCGGCGGCCGCGAGCTCTCTGAGGGGACGGTTGAGCGGGCCGGCGGGCAGCGGGGGTGCGCGGCTCTGTGCCTCCTGGCGAGGGGTCCCTGGCTACAGCGCCGGCCTGAGCCTCGGGGGCAGTCGATGGCTGAGGGGTCCCCCCCCAGAGGCCCTGCCCCCCTCTGCGGTTAGAGGCGACAAGGAGGCTCTGCCAGGGGCTACTCGCTCAAACCAGGCTTTAGCGTTGGTGGCGCATCTGGGCTCAAGTCTTACCCTGTCGCCTACAGCTTCTCATCCCCGCTCCCCGAAGGGTGCTGCTCCAGTGGCCGCTGCGACTGCACAGCCATGTGGAGCAGCCATACCCTGGAACTGGCCCAGGTCACCGGGGAAAGAGGGTGGGCACAGGGGAAGTGCTTTTGGGATTGATTGGTTTTAGGGCTTTTTTTCTATTTGAATTAACATCACACACAACTCCCTTAACAGTTGGGCTTGCACAGCTGGGTGAAATCCACCCCGCCTCTGGCCCAGCATGGAAAGGAAAACAACCCCTGGAGAAAAGGGGAAGAAGAACGACTCAGACCAAGTCACTGAGGGACTAGTAACACGTGCCCATGCTCTGAGTTGAGAGCACTTCTTTCTACTCACTGCAGAGGGACATGGGATCACCTCGCCAGACTAAAATTAGGTCTGTAAGCAGCTCCCCTTCCTCTCCTCACTCGGTTCTCCATTTGTGGCTTTCAAATCAAAACTCTTCCCTAGGAAAATTTAAAATTTGTCAGTCTTTTAGGATTATTATCTAGGACTGGCCAAGTAGTGAAGCTTACATGTATAATGGTAAATTAATCAGAGACCAATCTAACTTAACATGCTATCAAGTTTGTGAAACTTCGCTTATTTGAGTTTACATTGCCAAGACACGCTGAGTTCTTTGCAGGCACTAGACACAGCAGCACGTGTAAGACTTCACTGTCAACGGCCTACAGCCTTTTGCAGCACAGTAACTCTGCTCTTAGCCATTTTGCCTGGTGAATTGTGGAGAGCTTTTCCATTCTTCTGAGAAATGGGGAAAGTGGTAAGAAGCACTGGTGCCGAT
Organism: Gorsachius magnificus; assembly: GCA_034008185.1. Classification (NCBI taxonomy): domain Eukaryota; kingdom Metazoa; phylum Chordata; class Aves; order Pelecaniformes; family Ardeidae; genus Gorsachius; species Gorsachius magnificus. Next base: position 10,855,950 of record CM067086.1, read on the forward strand.
AGTATTCCTTCAGTTAAGACTGCATGGGCCACAGAATGGGTGATCAATGAATGAAAGTATTAGACTTAGACTTGATTGACAGTTCCGACTGTTCAATTTTAAACCACTAGAGAAGCTGAGGGAGAGATTTCAATAAAGACAGCAGGATAATTAGGAGCAATATTAGAGTGAAAGTCTCCAGTTAACTCTACAGTAAGCACATACATTTAGATTATCTTGAAGCTGCCTGGTGGTTTGCGGAAGACAGCAACAGGACAGAACTAGCTAAATCCGGTTGCTTTTATTCTACCACGTTCTCTAGCCCTTTTTTGCACATTTTGCTTCTCAGTCTGCTTTCAACATGGCAAAGGACAACATATTCAGCACGTGGCAAACTTCTTTTGAGTAAGCCTGAACTGTCATTTAGTCCTTATAAACAAAAGTCATAGCCTGAGGGTCTCCGAAAGACTTCACAGAAAAATCTATAGAAATAGCGTAGATAACAGCAGGTTTGTTTGGATTTTTTTTCAAATAAAGAGTAAAATGAGGAAATAATTTTTTTTTTACTTGTACATTAACTGTTCCAGCAATAACCATGTATTTAGAAGATTTAGCAAATAAAAAGTTAGATGGGCCGGTAAGTAAGCAGAGGATTCCCAGAAATACTGTTGAGCAGCAATATTTAAATGCACACATGCCTTGCTGTGCAACAGGGTAAGGGACAAGAAATATTTTAAGAGGACAGTCTCAGACTAAGAAATTCAGATTTGCTTTGAACTGCTACAAGAAAGGAACAAGAAGGGAGAAACTAACTGCGTAAACCAGAATCAATAAAGTGTTAATTAATCAAGAAAGAGAAGAGTCACCATAATTTTTGCTGTGAAAAGCTTATTCATATTTTGTCAGATAAATTCTTTGCTTTTCCAGCCACCTTACAGCCTAGACTCTCTAAAATCTAGGCATCCAGTAGATGTACGCAAGCAGCTACAGCTTTCTCCTCCTATTTTGTCAAGGACTGTCTCTTTTCCATTGTATCTTCCCCCCCCAGATTATTTCATTTCTGAAATACACTCGCCTAGTGACCACAACCAATGTCTGTGACGTCCAATCCAAAGGCCAGTAGCTTTAATCTGTCAGTCTTTAGCAATGTTCCCATCACAGAAAACATCCAGTATGGCAATTTTGTCAGTAAGCTTTGCGAATTGCTAGATGTTCCTGAGTAAGGCAACGACACTCTAAACTACTTTATGAAATCTTGAAAGTATTCTTTACGATGTTGAGAAAGTCTCTGGAATTCTGAAATCCATGGAAACTATGACAATAAAGCTCTATTAGTAAATAGGAAGTGATTTAAAAGATTCATTGTCTTTGGCAAGACTATCGCTGTTGAGTCAGCTGCCGTTTTCAATAGCAAAGACTGGGATTTTCAAGCTCAAGCCTTAACTCAAAAAGAATGAAGTCTTTTAAAATAGCAAAGAATTTAATGTGAACATATCTCAATTATTCCTCTTGCTAGTTAATTCAGGCTTATTTTGCCAACACAGTCATGATTATTGGATGAGTTTATTTAAGAAGCAGTAAGAAACCCAAACAGCAAATTACAGTTTCATTCAACACTGCTCAGAGATTTGAAGTTATCTGAAATAGGGTACCTGCCTTTTTCTGTGCAGCTGGTTCCCAAGATGAGGTAAGCTCAGAAAGGTAACAGAGCTCAAAGCATAAACAGATTGCTGTCAGGGTGCTGATTGGATTGGGCATCTTCTAACTAATTCAGTTAAGATATTTACCCTGCATTCTTAAAAAAGAAAAAAAATATCAGTGACACTTAACATCAAAGCAATCCTCTGCAGTCTGCAAAACTGGACACTAGAAACTGTCTGCGATGGCTTAATGACAACGCATCTGGTGCAAGCAATATCCACGCAACAGACTTCTGGAATACAGCCTGCACACTGGATCACCTAACACGCACATCCTCCCACATCAGGGCGCAGGTCAGAAGAGAACTCTCACGTCGAGGTGCTGACCATTTGTTATGCTCCCATGCAGCACTGTCACTCTTCTCCCCAGCTCCAAGAGGCCATACCTGCTGGTGCAGCTTGTGAGGAGGCCATAGATCTGTTGTGCAAGTCTATCTACTACAAGGGCTCCCAGAGCCTCAGATGGGTAGCAGCACCAGGCCACTTGCTGGTGAGGTCCGAGAGTTTGTCGGTATCCGAGATGCGAGAGTCTGGTTTAGTTTGCTTCCACTCCTTTCACTTTCACTTGTTGAGGACGGTGCCCCAGCCTAGGGAGGCGGAGTCCTCCAAGGTGGAGACAAAGGCCAGAGGCATTGACAGCCAAGACAGCTCTTCAAAACATCCATGGTTCCAAGATGGTCTGCACATTTCCCGCTTGCGGGAGGCCCGAGACTCAACCCAGTGACTGCAAAGGCAGCCCAGGAACCTCTGCAAGAGCACCCCACAGTAGAACAAGCTTGAACTTTGTGTCATTATGAGGTTCCTTTTGACCACAGAATCAACCATGAAAGACGACAATACCCTGATTTTCATCATTGATGCCAAGACCAAGGCAAACACAGGGTCAAGACAGTTTCAGAAAACTGCACAATATTGACAGTCAAGGTCACACATTGGTCAAGTCTGAAGTCTGGTTTGAAGACTTGTGGCTGGCTGGCCTAGTGTTCTAGTTGAGACACTGAGCTAGATCCACAAAGGGGGCTTGGGTATCAAAGTCTCTGATTTACTGTATCTGCTTAATAAAGTTTTTACTATTCAGACTGAGCATTTAGGATCTCCCTTACCACTGGAGGAGAATCAGAGGGTATTAGAGGATATAAATTCAGGGTAAGTCCCATCAGAGACAGCATACGGAGACCGAAAGTGACTGTAAGAGGGCCCTGAGGGCACTACCAGGCCTTAGTGGCCCTGACCAGCCTCAGCCCCTGCTTACCCTTATCAGGCCCGATCCTGACCTCGTGTTGCTGGTTTGCATTTCTGGCTTCACCTCAGAGCTGTGGCATCACTGCAGACTTGCTTGACGACCGAGACTCTTGGTTGAGGCTGCCCCCGGCCTGCCCTGCTCCCTCACTGAAGGCAATGGACAGGCCAGCCGGGCTCTGCCCTTCCAGCCCCCGCCCTGGGGATGTTCCCTGTGACAAGTCTTGTCAACACACAACAGTCAAATGAAAGAATGATTCAGTGATCTATTTGCTCAAAACACTTTTCCCATCATGAAACTCATCCAAGTACAGTAAACATTGCAAATTCCAGATTATTGGATACAACTGCTCAAGGGCTAGGTTGTGAAAGAAGAATCAGGAGTCACAAACATAGCATTGGATCTTAATTCTGATGCAGAATTTTTAAAGCTCTTTGCCACTATGGCACATTCTCCTCTCCAGAGCCTACTGACCTTGTGTCTGCTAACCTTTTAAGACTACGAAGACATCACTGAAGTCCTAGAGATGTGCAGAAGCAGAATTCTGTGTTTTGAAGATTATCTACAGAAAGGAGCTTTTATGAGGTCTCTCACATAGCTATACACCAGTCATTGATCTTAGCTCTCATAATCCAGACCCAGATTCTTCCTTGTGTACTATAAAACAAGGAAACATTAATTATGACACTAGGTGGTATACTTTTAAGACAAAGGGGAGTTACAGTATGCTAGTAAACATAGTATGCTTTTATTCTTATTGCCATTATTAAAAGGCCATAACTTATTTCAGTGTGGGTAACCTGGAGCTATAAAGCCACCAGCTGAGAGTTAGATAGAAATGTGTCTCAGGGCAAGACATCAATTGGTCATAAAAATAACTTTTTTGAGGGAAATTTGAAAAGCTTGCTCTGGATCCTGCTCTCCTGTCAAAACTTCTTTTGTTTCCCTCTTAACACTCCCACACTAAAATACATTGTTCATAAACCTCATGCTATTTATAACAGAAGGAAAGCTTTCTATAACTTGACCCGTATTCTTTTCAGCCTCCTGGGGAAAAAAAAAAGTCCCTCTATTTTGTAATCTTGCAAAAGAGCTTGTTCCATATTATAAAAAAGAGTTTATTACATATTTGAGGGATAGTCAGACTTCCCCTTTCTGGCACTGGGTCTGTAGTGGGTGCTACAGAACAGGCAGGCACTCACACAACACTCCTGGGACAGGAATTGTTCACTGTGCCAAACAATTTTGAATGGAGGAGTTTGACTAGCAGGTATGATTCTTAGTGCTTTAGCCCCCACAATTCCCAGTTATAACTCCACTGTTCTTACAAGAATGAAAGAAAAAAATACGTGACCAAGGAACAGAAATTAATTTCCTGTTTAATTCCTTTTTAATATAGTTGTAGTGCAAAGCACTAGAAGTATGGACTTCATACCTGTAGTGCAAAGCACTAGAAGTATGGACTTCATTCCTGCAGCAACAGCTCTCAAAGGCACCTATTTCAGTTAGTCCTCACATTTGTAAAAGTGTACCTGCAGTAGCTGCTGGGTGTTTCAGTCCTTGGTCAGCCACCTGGTTGAGTGGATTCTGCTGGTTGTTCAGCTTAATCCAGAGTAAAGGGCATGGCATGAGGCAGGCAGCATACTTCAGTTCTAATGCAAAGCAGAGCAATCCACATCGCATTTTAGTTGCCATCATAAAACTAGGTTATCGCATATACACGATGAATATTCTCAGGAACAACACACAAAAATCTTCAAAGTTACCTGACAACAAAAAACATGTTTTGACTTTGCAGAATAGTGTAGTTCACTAGCTGTTTAAAGACTTGCCATTTTTTTAACTTTCACTTCTTTTGTCTTAACCCTTCAGCAAGCTTTCAACATCAGTTTTCTATACAAGGCAAAAAAAAAAAAAAGAACTTCATTAACTGGATATAACAGAACATTAAGGGAAGGTGACACTACAGTAACAACTTTAGCACATGAGCCTTCCATCAGGAATTCATGCAAAAAAAAAGCAAATTATGCAAATGGTTCTATTTGAGGAGATAAAACAAGTTAGACCCAATTGCCTTCCAGTGCAAAATAAAAGCTTTTCAGAAGTACTGTTGTATGCAAGAAATTAATTTCAGATGGACAAGGAAGTCAAGTTTACCTAGGTGTCCCAAAACAAAGGTAGAAACAGAATGAATCTCATCTACATATGTAATCAGTTCAGTTTAATTTTTAATCAGTCATTAAAAATATAATTTAAGAACTCATCCCTTTACAACAGTTAGTAAGAAATTAAGGTTAGTGGGAAATTCAGCATGCTTCATTGTACTCAAAAATACAATGTTTCATGTTTCATAGAATAGCTTTATTATCAAATGGCAAAAGACATTTAGTAATGATGTCATGCAGGTATCACAAAAAATTCCAAAAGATGAACAGATCACCTAACAGCTCAAAATTCCCTGCAATTAAGAAACAAAGCTACATCTTCCTGATTTCCCAATTTCTTTTCATGGTAGGCACCATTTTCCTGTCAAAATGTTATGGCTATCTCTTGGATCCCTTTCCGGATCCCCTAAAGGAACGCGTAGGCTAGCACAGAATTCCACAGCACAGTGCTTTTTTGCCTTTTTCACAAGGCTGACCTTACTCTTCACAACCCTCAGAAGCACTCCTCATAGGGTAGGAGGCTGCCCAAGACGGTTGGCAGCTGAAGATAAACACAGAAGGGACAGATTAAAAAAAAAAAGTTGAAGTTTTGCAAAAGGAAAGAACCCTATTTTCAACCTTTTTAAGGTCTTCAGGCTTTCAGCCACTGTGATGGGAACGCGGTCTATGGCTGAGACACAACAGGTTTTTCAGTAGCATAGCCTGATCCCATCTACACAGTGAAATACAACGCTGTGAAAATGTCAAGTGATAGCATGATTCACATGAAATTGAAACATAGTTCAGTTCCTTCTTTACTGTCAAGGTTCCATCCAAATGTTGGCTTTACACAGAATAGAAGGGATTTTACAACAGCATCTGTTATTGACCAGAAATTGAGACAAATTTTGAGAAGAGCCACTGGACAATAAGTAGTAGGTAATTTATTCTATGAGCTCATCTGCATGAAAAAAAGTTAGCTATGCAACAACTAGGCTGTAAATCTACAGCGACTTCGCATTCAGTAGTCCAAGGGACACTTGCTCACCAGTTAAATTCACACTCAAGTTTACTACGGAGTAGATCCCCTGAGTAGATGACCTCCGAGTTAGAACTGCAGTTCTAAAAAGAATCACTGTTCAGTTTTAAATGCCAATAAAGTACACCTTTAAAGTAGATTCTAAATAACAATTGCTGAAGCTAAATGATCATACAGTAAGCTTGCAAACAGAAGTTATACGAATTCCTTTACATACCTATGTAAAAAATACTATTTACCGTGCAGCCCAGATTTAAATAAAAGACAAATAGTGTATCAATAATATTTACTACATATTTACATGTAATACTGTGATGAAATGAAGGAGTCAATTAACATTATGTTACAAAAAGAACAAAACTCTTTAAAGGTACCAGTACCTTTCACATTATCACATTTAGGGAACTGTTCCTCTTAACATCTCAAATGATCTATCACACAGTGAGTTAACACGAGGATACAGACAAATAAACCCTTGAATTGGAGCATACGCTGATGCGCCAGCTCCCATTTCGGCAAGATACTTCAGGGACACCAACCTAAAGCACATAAGCAGCACTGGTTTCAGTAGGATAAAACTTAAAATGCACGCCCCAGTTCCTTGCTGCCAGGGCCTCATTTTATGGGACTCCACTGACAATACAACAAACTACCACAGTTGTAAGCATACAAGGGGAGGTATCACATACCTTATTGAGTGAATATACGCACTTTTACCTAAAGGTGAATCACAGCTGGTTGCCCATCAACAGCTACTGACTTACCAAACAATGGGATCACCCTTTCAATTTTATGTACACTGACACATGAACCTTCTGTTAGTGACACTTTAAATGTTATTTGGAATCAGCTCTAAGAACTGCACCAATTTATGTACCTGACATTTCTAGCTAATCCAGCTGCAATGGAAAATTTTATACTCTTTACATATTGCTTGAGAAAAATTGGTTTTAAATTTACCCTGTTAATATAAAAATAACATTAAAAAATTAAAATTAGAAATTCAAAATCATCAGCCAGTCATGACAAAAATTTTAACCTGCTTACCCCCTTCCTATATCCTCTTCCAGAGAAAAAAAAAAAAAAACCAAAAACCACATTACAGAGGACAAGAGGGAATGATGTGACACTTTGCCTTTGTTAATCCAGTTAGTAAAGCAGATGTAGGTTCAAGTATTTAAAACCACACAGCACTAATAAATAGAAGTAAACAATCAGGATGAGAATATCATTGTAGTTAAAGTACTGCAAAACCCCTTTGTTTCTGAGTGAGCACCGTTATTATATTATGCTATTATTTTGGAACTCCAAAAGGCAAAAAAAAAAAAAATATCGTTAATGAGAAATGTAGTCAGACCAGATCACGTGCAAGCCTTCAGAGAATGTTACAAAATCAGACTGAATAATTAAAGGTTTTTTCCTGCAAGTTTTAGAAAGCATTATTTGTAGTTTATGTCTACACAATAATTTTTACTCTGCAGATAATCAGAGCAAGATGTTACATCTGTGTTTTCACTTCCCTCATCCTGAGGGCCCCCCAGATGCACGCTCCCAAAGTAAAACACTGATGGTTTGGTTACAAAACTATATGCAGTACATTTCTGAACACAGTTCCTTCTATTTTAGGCCATGTGTTCATTTAAAGGCGTTCTTATCAATTACAAGCCTCCCCATTAATTCCTTACGATCCAATAGAAAAGCAAATATACAAATATCAGAAGTGCTGATCCTGAGATGAAGTATGAGAAATTCCGGTCCAGTTTGATCCTTATTCAAACTTCTGTTTCAGTTTCTTCTGGAAGACAGCTGGTAGGATGGAGAGGATGGCTAGAATCATGAGAACAAAAACAGAGTTCCAGGAAACAGCTTCCCCTGCTGTTGTAAGTTGGTACAGCGTTGTTCCTGCCTTAATGGCTACAAAAGACGGTGGTGCCACACCTGGAGTGGGGAATTAGAAGGGGAGCAGAGCAAAGGAAGAAAAAAACAGCTTGTTAGGGTAAAAAAATGGGGGGGGGGGGGGGGAAAAATCACAAATTGGTCATCCAACTTTTAACATCAAAAAATTCAGACTTTGTTGCCTTGTACTTTTTTTTTTTTAAGAGAAATGTAGATACAAAATGCAAAGACAAAAAAACCTTATCAAAAGAACTCGTTTTATGCCATTTTTATTATTTTTAACACCAACTCAAACACAGAACACTAAGAAAATAATCTCTTCTCTTAGACTCTGCAGTTTCAAGTTGTCTCTCTACAAACCAATTTTAAGTTAATAAAGGAAAAACACAGACTGTTGCCTAACCAGATTAAAAAATATTTGCAAAAGAATATGCCAATTACAGAACTAAATTGTTTAGCACTATATTAGTTAAATTATTAATTCACCCCAGGAAGATATATTATGATGAACAAAATGGAGTGGGAAAAGGAGAAACAATCCTTCAGATCAAAGTCACATACACCCTCACACAATTATGCTGAGCTCAAAATAGGAGCTTATAGAAGTTCACAGAAGCATTATAGTCATGGAGCGGAACAAAAAGTTACTAATACAGTGTTCATAGAATGTATGTTTCCTCAAGCAAGTACCCTGGGCTCATCACCTCTCATCCAGTACATCAGAATAGTCCTGACTACTACAATCTTTTGATGCTATAAACTCCACACATTGAAAAGTACAAGCCCAATCTTACTATGTAATCTTTCAGCTGTCCAGCAGGTGGTGATCTCTGCTGAACACCACATACAGAGAGGAGCAAATAATATCCCTTCCTCTGGCTACCCCCAAACTGCAGTTCAATAGACAGAATTCTTACCTAGAAAAGTGCCAATGAAAAATACTTTCAATGGCACATTAATTACAGGAGATGTTATATTGATAAACCAATTGGGAAGAAAAGGTGTTATTCTCAAAAATATTATGTAGTTAATGAGGTGTTCTCTGTGTCTTTCAACCTGCAAAACAAAAAAACAAAAAAATCAGTAAAAAAATCCCTGCCTTGAAAATACACAATGACTTTACTACTAGAGGTTTGCTAGGGGTTTTTGTCTCTCTTTTGTAGAAACTTACAAGTTGCAATCATAAAAATCAGTTAAACAATAAATGACTCAAGGAAGAGTCATCAGTGAATCACCTGTTAAATAGTGCTGAAGTTAGTCTGGAAATACCAGTCTGTGGCAGAGCATGGTGATGACGTGTCTGAATCAGCCAACTTAAACAGCAAACAAGTAATTTGGCACAGCAGCAGGCTTAACCCTGACTTTAGTGCAGCAACCTCTGCCTGCCTAGCTGTAGCCCAATCAACACAGCCAGCTTATCATCCTATTCGTAAAGCTTTTGCGGGAACTAGCAAAAAGTTTGTTCCTCAACCCATTCTGTCCTAACTCATGATCAAACTTGAAACATAGCTGTAGTCCTCACTTTGAAACTTACCCAGGTCATGCCTCTGAAGTTCATGAGGTGGCTGCTGCCAGCACAGTTGCAAAACCTATCTCCCCATATGGTACAATGCCTAGCATTAACATTACCCATTACCACAACAGCCCCAACTTTATTTACGGTCTTAATTACATTCTCAAGTCTAGCTCAGCTCCTTACACTATTACTACATCAAAGCCTCTTCTCTTTCCAGCCTGGCTTTAGCACATCAGCCCTTTCAAACAAGAACTGTAACTTCAAACCAAATTAAGGGCAAAGCATCCACCACTTCTGGCCTATCCTGGCAGACCTTCACTAAGCCTAAGCCTGGTCATCCAGCTCTAAACAGTTGGAAGTCAAACCTGCTTCAATTGCAATTCCAACTGAACTCGCATGTCAGTGGCCCCATTATTGTTCAGTAATACCACTATGGGGTTTTTTAGATCTTGGTGAAGGATAAATATTTAAACATTGATTGATCCTGCATATAAAATGTCTTAGCCCTCAAAAAGCAAGCATGATATAGTCCAATTAACCTGGAGACAGTGAGATACAAGCTGCACATGTAGTTACATAATTTTAAAATCACACATCCAGTTCTAGTAATGGAAATAGTAACCATTTGCCGCTCAGAGAATAGTCTCAAGATTATACTGTGATATTAAGATTTACTTGGGTCAAGAGTGAAAATACTACTGCATTATTTAATAAGGTCAATTGTGCAGGACACAGCTCAACATCTTACCTAATGAGGAACAAGTTTAAAATATTTTTATGCGATTCAAACACCTTGAACAGAGTACAGTAGTAAGTTGTGCTTCATACTTGCAGAAGGAAAAAAAAATGTGTTTGAACATGTTTCAGAGTATCCAAGCAAGAGACATGAGGTCAAATACTGATCACACTATGGTTTTGTATTGCAAAACCTTTAATTTCATCTGACGATTAACACTTGCTGAAACGAACATTACCAGATATGCAAAAGAAAGTTTCTAAATGTTCCAACCACAATAACATCTTCAAATTAAGGTTTTGCAATCAGATGTACAGCTATGGGTTTGCTTCCCTTACAAACCCCACAAACCCAGCTTTCATTAGTTCTGATGCTTAGAGAGCTATTACTTTAAATCAAAACCAGAGAGGCTTCCTATTGACATTAGCTAAACCAGGGGCGTTTTCAGTCACAAACTCCTCCTAGGTAAAAACAGCTTCCTCACAGGAAATACCATAAAATGAGGAATATTTCCCACCGTTTAAAGTAATTGCAGTGTCAGAAAGGCGTCAGAATCCTTTGTTTGTAACTAGATACATAAGCATGAGACACCCTACTTTTCCATGCTATTCCACTATACATTTTGTATCATCAATTTCAGCATCTCTAGAAACTTTACCTGTTCTGACCATTTTACTGCTTTTTCTGTTAAATATCTGTACACAACAGGACGTCCCACTAGGTATGAAAGCATATAGCAGAATGAAGCTCCAAGTCCTGAGCACTGGAAAAAAACAAACAAACAAATGAACAGAAACTCTAATCTTAGCCTTCTATCTCTATTTACTATATCGGCTAGCTGGTGCCTACTTCTATGCAGCCCTGCATTGAGGCTGAAGGGCTCTCCTTCACACACTCACAAAGAATGTTGTTGACCAGACAGCTCCTTTATTTCCAAGTAGACAATGTTGATTACTGAGTTAATACTGAGTACTTCTGTAGTTTTAAGATTTTGAACAGTGAGAGCTTTACAAATAAGGGGCACAATGGCATTAAAGATTCAAACTTGAAAATTCATCAGTTTGGTCCTCCATACCTACTCAATTATTTCATTCCTAAGTACTAAGGGTCATTAGGACTGCATCTTTTGTAAATGATATTTTTTGAAGCTTGTCAATAACATACATCTTTCAATTTAAGCTTCTTGGGTATTTAAGCCATTTTAAAACAGAGGTGTTTTGCAGTGTGGTAATAAAAATGTTGTTATCGTGTTCTGCAGTTACAATTGGGTTCTGGTAGATGCTAGACAAATCTAAGGTAAAGGAAACTCTGGCTGATTCACACCCAACTGCCTCCGGTACTAAGAAAATTTGGACAAACGGTTCAGTCTTTTGGATCATCACCCAACACTGCACTGAATTTTGTGGGTAATGCCATTCTCACAACAGAGCTGAATGAGAACTCATTCATACCCGTTTCACTCAGCCTCTGATCACTTCAAACAGGAATCTGTTCAGATGCTTGGTTGTATTCCAAACGCATAGAAATATATGCCCTCACAAACTGTTTTCCATACTTACCAGACAAACAAGAAATAAGGCCAGTGGAAAAGGATAAAGAAACCCTGACAGGATACTGAGAAATATAGACCCAGGGATAGCAAATGTTTGCAAGCTGGATGCATCTTAGTTAAGAAAAAAAAAATTTAAAAATTACCCAATTCTTAATTTTATAAGCAGTCAGGGTACATATTACAGTTTAAAAAAGTATAAATATAAATAGGCATAGCCTCCAAAGATCTTTACTTCCAAATACATTTGCAGAGTAGCAACGCTATGATGTGTTGCCTGCTTTGGATAGAAATCTTAGAAAGCAAAAAAATTTGTACACTGTTTCGGCTGAGTTGAACTGACTGTATCAAAAAGCCAAGTAATCTTCCTTTAAGTCCATTACAACCACTATAGCTTTTTCTAAGCAAGTGTCAAGGTTCTGAAATAACTGTAACATGCTTGTCAACTGATCACTGTCTATGGCCAAGACCTTAAATGTCGTCACATCAGCTGCTACAGTAGTTCAATAAACAGCCAGTTCTGTTCTACTTCTTGTTAATATATAAGCTAAGATTTTAATTTTCTTCATAAATTATTATTTGTGAGCTACACTTAAAAAGAACAAGCTAGAAGATAATTACTAGTGGCACATTCAGTGCTGATTTTTCTCCGAGTTCCAAAAGCCTCCTGCATTAAACTATGAAACAGACCTCTTATACAGCTTTTAAAAGTTATTAACCTTTAGCTAAGTGTTCCAGTTAAGAGTGTGTTTAATGATTAATTAATATATTCTGCACTTAGGAAAAAGAAGTTAACACAGAACACAGATAGCCTTCGTGTCTCCCTAGGCAGAAAGTACTTCAGAAGTTTAGTGCACTCTAAAAGGAAACAGAGATTTGTTTTTTGAATGTGGGTGCTGCAGAAATGAAAGAAGACTCAAAACACTTCCTTGAGAAATGCTGTAAAATATTCTGTAAACAATCCTTATATGGCACTTTCGAATGTCTCAAGGAAGAGCAGTGCAGTAGTCTCAGTTTTCCTTTAGAATCAACAGTAATTTCTAACTGGCAATTCAGTTTGCAATTTTAAAAGTTAGCATAACTCTAAAGTGAGACCAAGGCTAATATCAAAGCTAATGATATTGTCCGTAACAGACACAGTCAAGGTGAAGCTGCATGCCAATCCCCAACAGAATTTACTACTACACACACGCACCAATTTCCTTCTACTCAATCCCTTCTTAGAGTCCAAAAAGCATACTGAAACACATAAGAAATGTTTTTAAGCTCAAAGATTTTGGAATATCTGTGCCTATTCACAAACACACCTAGGTATGTTAGCCTTCTTCACCCATGATCAAGAATTTTAAGTTTGTACTTTTCATTTCTTTTTCAGAGAAATATGACTATACAAAAATTGCCATTTATATCAGAAAAAGGATACAAAACATATGTGGCAAAATAAGCCACTAATACTTGAACATAAAATGTGTCCTTATATTTGGACAGGACTTTTCCCAAGGCCTTTGCATCATCCATATCTCTAGGAACCTTTATACATTCTCTTTCTTCTCTGGGGAAAAAAAAAAAAAAAAAAAAAGGCAGAAATAGTGGTAAATATAATCCAACAGTATAGTAAAATTACTTACTGAATATATAATTAGATACACTACTTCATTAAACTACAACCTCAGCAAACAAACCACATGATTATTGTTCTGATAACATTCTTAGATGAACACGTATTTGCAGTGTTTTGTATTAGAAAATGCTCGATTTTAGATATTTGCAAACCATATTCTTTTCTTCATTACAACAATCAGCTTCATTTCAGGCTGGTTTTGGTGGGTTTTTTCCTCACCAAGTACTGATCAAAAAGAAATAATTACTCAAACGAAACCTTGGCAACTGAACAGCGGTCAACATTTCAGCCAAAACCAACTGTAACTGCCTCAACACTAGGGTCATAACATTTGAAGTGCAGCAAAAGTGGCAGAGCTTTACCTCACAAACAAACAAAGCTTTAAGAGCAAAATCTCATGTCACACCTTAATCTGGTGCAACCCTGGGCAGCACAGTTGAGTGTCCTCTCTTCCTCTGTATCAGACTTAGTGATTGGACTGTTGCAAACTGAACTTGTTGAGCAAGTTAATCAGACAGAAAATTTAACTACTAAAAGAAAAAAAGAAAGTTGTCAGACAAGCAGGCTTTCATCTTGTCAAACTATCTACCTTTCCAACATGAGTACTAGATGCAACGGAAAAGGAGAGAAAGAGAATGTGAAGCTTAGCTATGAAGGAAGCAGGATGTTCCCTTTTGATGACAGCCTGCAGTTATACCAGTGCACAGGGAATTTTAAAATAAACCTAGCCCTAACTAATCATGTTTTGGCACTCAGCTGAAGAAGCTTAAGACCACAGTGAGTTACTATTGCTAATCTGACAGGGGTAACTTCCCAAAACACACTATCTCAATTGTCCAACAGAAACCCTAGGTCAAGTACAACTCTGTTTACACAGACGTTACTGGTTAGTATTTCAGTATTAAGCTTTGTATCTTGACATTCTGGGTTATACACTCAAATTCCCTTTTAAAAAAAATAAGGTTATACTTATAATTAACTCATGTCAGTTTAAAAATTACTTAACCCCGTTTAGGCTCCTCTACAATTTGATGCCGAATGAAAAGCAAATAAAATAATCTTTCCTCACATACTTACTCGCTAAGTTGTGGGAAATTTTTATATACCAGGAACATAAGGAAAGCAGCTGATAAGAAGATAGACACTAAAATAAGAAGTGATGTCCGAGCTGATCCACCTTCTGCCTGAGCCTTCCCTGAAGTTAAACAAAAACAAAGGAAGTTGAAAACAAAACAACAACAACAACAACAACAACTAGAACCCCTCACATCTGACAACAGATTTCAAACTTATACTTAAAGGAAATGTTAAGGTAAGCTCTCTGTGGACATAATCTTCTCACCAATGCTTTCAATAACATATACAACACACTGATCACATTCCCTGAAAGCTCTCAAACATCGGAAGTTCTTACACTGGCAAACATCCCATTGAAGTCAACTTCTATAATCCGCAATAATTTAAGCCTCAATTAATAAATAAATTTTTAAGAGAAAATATAGCAAAATAAAGCAAGCCATTTTTATTTTTCCCTTTTTGCCAGAAATCTTCTGCTAGTCTAGTTAATCAGAGATTTAACATTAAGTTAAACCTTCAGTATGTACAATACAACTTTGAAACAGGCTCATTAACATATTTTAATTTTTTTTACTCCTCAGAAAGAACACCAAGCGCAGCCAGTAACCAACTAGGTGAGACACACTCATCAGGAGAAAACATGTAAACACACACAGACACACACACAGAGTTGGGGATATAAAAATTGCAGTTCTCAGACTTGAGAACTACACGTATTTTACACTCATAGAAAAAAAGACTTCTGGATATGTCTATGTAAGTTTTTACTAGCCTTTAAATTCTTGTGTAAAGGAAGTAGTGGGAGTACAGTAAGTGATACAATTATATTTTAGGCCTCTCCTATACTTTACATTTTTACCAATATGACCATATATATGCAATACACCGATGAGCACAGATGCAGCTATACACACAAATAATTTTAAATGGAGAAATAAACAGTAAGAACTCTCTGTGTCCACACTAGTGTGTATGCGTGCATGTATGAAAACACTCTCTCCTCAGACACGGCTAGGCTAGCACAACTTTGCAGGGAGCATCAGCCTTGGTTACCAGAAGAACACAAAAAATACCAAGCCTGTATTTTCATTCGTAGATGCCGGTGGCATGACTGCAATGCCAACAACGCGCAACATTCAAGCGGGTCGCACTGCCACCTCACTGTTGTGAAACAGGGCGAAAGGATGACGAAACCCAGGGATGAAACAGAGCCGGCTGGACAACCTTGGCGATTTTACTCGCTTTAACATTTTTTTTTTTTTTTTTTTTACCCCCTTTGAGGTCAGCGTGATCCCACAGGTGTGCACCGGCTCGGCTAAGGCCGAAGGGGCAGGAGGCAGCATCCGTGTAGCAGATACAAGCATGAATACCTCACCGGTGGTTATTTTAAAAACACCTTCTCCAGAGAGAATAAATAAATAAATAAATAAAAAACTTAAGAGAACGAAAAAGGAAAATACAGCCAGCTCCACTTTCTGCCGCTTTTTGTACCACGGTCATGCTGGTAGCCGAATAACACACAAACACACGAACCCACGCGTGCTTCCTCATTCGCGTGTGTGGGGCGGGTTGGTGCCCCGTGCCGGCCCCCCGGTAGCGGCTGACAGGCCCCGCGGTGGGAGCCCGCCTCACCCCCCCACACACCCCCACCGGCCCCCCTCAGGCGGCCGTGCTGCCGCTCTCCCGCCCGCCGCCCGCGCGGGCGGTTGACTGTTGGCAGGACGAGGTCGCGCGCGCGCCCGCCGCCCCAACCCCCGGCACCTTCTAGAAGCTGCCGCTGGTGCCTGGCGCTCCCCGCCGCCGTTTGGCAAGGCCCGCGCTCCGCTGCCTTCCGCTGCGCCATGGCTCCGCGCTACCCCGGGGCCGGCCGGCCGGCGAATCAGGGCCCGGGCAGACCTCGCCGGCACCGAGAACCACGGGAAGGAGGCGGGAGCGGCCGCTCCCCCTCACCCCACCGGGTCGTGGTCGTGCTCCCGCCCCCGTCGTCCTACAGCGCCTGCGCCGATTCCGGCGTGCCGCTTTAGTGAGGAGCATTGCGCTTCTGCGCCGTGATATACGGGCCTCACGTCGTGAAATGCGTCAGTGGGTAAGTTACCGTAAATACGGTAACGCCTCCTTCTGGGAACGTCCATACGGGTTTATACGGTAATCGGTTGTGCGCTCAATAGGGGTAAATACGGTGCGGGGTGCTCCATCAGTGCGGCGATCCCTCTGCGCGGCGGGGGGCGGTTCCCAGCCCGGCCGCCTCGGCGCCGGCTGGAAATAAATGGCGGTCATGCCTGCGGGAAGCAGGCTAAAGCCTGCCTGGGGGTTCGTTGTCCCTCGGTAGCGGCGTGAGAGTGGCTTTACATCTGTGAGCGGGGCTGGGAGCTTCCCTCAGAGAGAGAGCGGCGAGAGCCCCTCGGCGGGCGGTTGAGACGGTTGGGCCTTGCTCGCGCCCACCGCGGCGGCGGCTCTGAGGCGGGAGGGCCCTCACCGGAGCGCTGGAACAGTAGTGGGCTTTGAGGAAACGGGGTAGACCTTACTTGATTTTTACAGTTAGGTTTTTAGTTTTTTCGAGACGGTATGTGCCTCTCTTTTGAGCAGAAAGCTTCAGTGCACTGTTTCAAATGAGCCGGATTGCTCTTTGCCGGGAAGAAAGAAAACTCCTTTACCTGTCAGGATTTTCTTCACGTCTCTCCCTGTCAGTAAGAGGGTTTGAAATCCCTCAGAAAAGCTAGAGCGTCGTGTCCCAATGTTCACGGATTCCTTGGCATTCACGTTCAATCTGACCTTGAAGTACCTATTTCCTCATGCAATCTTGTGGCAATAGGGCAATAGAGTCATAGAGTCGTTTAGGTTGGAAAAGATCATCAAGTCCAACTGCTAACCTCTTAACCAACATCTCTCAACCTTTCAACTCTCCCTGCCAGCAAGAAGCATTACAGTAAGAGTTCTCCAGAGAGAACACTCTGAAACTGCGCAGATGACACACATTGCATAAGCTTCTGGGCAGATGTGTTGGCTGATGGAGATAGTGTGTCACCCTCTCTCCCCTTTTCCAGCTGTATCTACTTATATGTCTCTAGCCCTGCTTCAGGGTCTTTCTGGAAAGGGAGCTCTCATGAGAGAGCTGGACACTGTTCA
Organism: Gorsachius magnificus; assembly: GCA_034008185.1. Lineage (NCBI taxonomy): Eukaryota > Metazoa > Chordata > Aves > Pelecaniformes > Ardeidae > Gorsachius > Gorsachius magnificus. Next base: position 10,873,573 of record CM067086.1, read on the forward strand.
GAGATTTAACTTCAGCCTCATTTATCTGAATATTCTGGCTGCAACTAACTTTTTACTATGACTAAACACTTAAAATTGCTTGTACAGGATACAACAGATAAGTAATTTTATAGCAGTAGATTTTTACAGATTGTGTTTCCTGAGATCATAGGTCTTCATAAAGCAGTGAGGAAGATGCAGTTCAGCACACAGCAGACCACTTAAAAGCGTTACTTTATTGCTGCACTGCACATACCCAACTTATCTTACAGTGTAAGTATCTACAGGAAGTTGATTCATTTAAGATCTAAATAGTCTAATATGCTATTACACAAGTACAGCCCTGCCAAATCCAGTGGGAGGAAATAATCCAAACTATAAATTGTGATCAGATTCCAAAGAAAGCTTCAAGTCCTGAGCAGATTCCACATGAAGCTTTAATTTACTCAGAATTTCTTATATTTAGAATCAAATTATTTAAAATCTTGTAATTCACTAATATTTTTAATTGGTATTTCAGAAATGCTAGTGCCCTGGGGAGCCAGTCAGGTCTATGAACTTGTTGCTCTGGGCATTGGTGCCAGATGACAGAATCCTTTGTTTTTTCAAACCCTTTCATTAGCAAATTGTACATACTAGCAAGATGGGAATTGCTGACACTGTAGCAGATAGCATTTTTCCCCCTATTGTAAGTGCACATCATGTTTCTCATCTCTCCTTGATTATCCCATTGCTTCTGGTATTCCAGGTAAAATGATTCAAACATTGGGACTTCTTTCTTGTCTGGATAACTTCTGACAAAACATCAAATAGATACTAAACTGAAGAATGTTGGAAGTAAAATTGTAAATCAGATTATTATGCAGAAAAATGTTTACCAAGTCATCCTGAAACAGAGGAGAAAAAGCATATACTGAAAATATAAATAGATCTGTGGAGCAGATTCTAAATGCTGCACGGGCTATCTCTTCTTTTGGTGTAGTGGTTTGTATAGCGGGGCATGAATCCCAGTTCAGCATGTTTGTTGTGCAGTAATCACTCAGAGCCAAGGAGTCGGGCAGAGCCTGTTTCAGTGGATGTCTGACTTGTAATTAACCTGCTTTGTATTGTGTAGCCCTTCCGTGTCACCCAAATGCAGGTAACCTGACAGCACAGATTAGGCTAACATCTGACTCCTGCTAAGTTCTCTGCAGTTCCCACTGTCCAAGACACCACTGTAAGACATGCAACAAACAGTTACAGCAATACAAATTTGTTCCATGTTTCCCCTTCTATTTAGTACAAGCACATGGCCTGCAGATGGTTCCCAGGGCACCGATTCTGCAGTAAGCTCCCGGTGTTAGTATATGTCTCATTAAAAACAGAGAAGATAACTCTATAATCAACTCAGTGTTACAGAGCTCCAGCTTTCTGAGTTGCTGCCAGAGTGAAATTTAAGGATTCATTAACTAGATCACTTTTAAGTTGAAACATACTGCATACATGGTATTTGTTAGACTAGATTATCAGGACTGTGTTTTATGCAGTTCTTGGTTCCCCTCAGGGGGGGTGGGAGGGTGGTGCTGATGTTGTGAACGTGTTGGCTATTTTACTAAACTTTGAAACTGTCAGTGGTGTTTAGTATCCGCTGACATTTTAAATAGTCACCTCCAAAGACATCCACACCTAACAAGTATCGGCAGAACCTCTGCATTCACTCAGGAAAAAAAAGGGACATGTCTGGGGAATGTTCCTTAGGACTCATTTCGTAAATAAAGTAACTCAGAACCTCTATTTAAAATATTAAATTAGATTCATTTACTGGAAAGAAAGTAAAGAATGAAGAACACCACCATAAGGCACATTCCTTACATGTTCAGAGGAGAAAGAGTTTGGGTAACTGGAGCTCAGTGAGGGGTTAAGGAAACTTCTGACACATGGTTGAGGTCAGCACTACTGGAAACAGCTTCACAGTGTAACGAGGATAGTTTACTCTCTTCATGTATAAAGTAACCCCTATACATAACGTATAACTTCCTAAACAACATAAAGTCTCCTGTCTTTGCAGCTTATTTCTAAGCCCCTCCTGATACGGAACATAGGCTGTACAATATTTGGTTCAGCAGAGAAAGAATGAGGGAAGTGCTCTGCTCTCCAGCCAGAGTGTGCTCAATGGCTTTCCCAGTGGGAGCAGGACTCTCTGTACTTAGAGGCCACAGACTGAATGAGGCAAGTACCCACAAGCTTTATGTAAATTGTTTTTTGGAAAATACACCTTAAATGCAGAATATGAGGTCTTTCAATTTATATGTGAACTAAAAGGAAAAACGCTTTTTTGACCTGCTGGAAAGAAACAAAATACATTGACAATTACGAGGGCGGCAGCTTAAATGGTCAGCTATAGGAAGTCACTTCCTTCTGGGTGTGGTTGGATGGAATGTTTTATTTTTATCAAATTGAAAGAGCTGTCTTCCCACAGCACAAAAACTTGTACTTGCTTCTTTCTTAAATCACGCCTAGATGGACTGATAGAGCACGTGTCACATGGCTGAGTCACTTAACGCTGCCGATGCTTTGTAGACTGAGTAGTGCTAATTGTCAGCAAGAAGGAGGAGGAAGAAAGACTGAGAGCGATTCTACTCCGGAGAGCTTCTAGATGAAAATTATCAAAATCGGGAGCATTAATAAGTAAATCATACGTATAATTTCTTGAGAAGTGCCGATTTAGAAACCTTTTCTCCTGCTTTCCCCCATTATTGTCTTTCTTTTCTTTAAGGAAAACTGCATTGTTTTAACATTTTTGTTACATATAAATATGGCAAGAAATCATTCTGTTCCAACTAACAGTTTAAATTTCAGAATAAAGTGGCTGATTTTGCTTTACACAGAACAGGGAGCTACTTTGCTGGCATCTCAGAAAGGCAGTAGCTTGCAAAAAGTTGTAGCAACCTGAAAGGCCGATGATACCGGAGGTCACCTCCCTGCCGGAGACCATTCCCGGGGAAGTGATGGAAGGCCCAGCTGTAACGTTCAGCTGGGCGACCTACCAGGTTCAGAGTGCCTGCTATTGCACATGCCCCCTCGTAAGCCATCGCAGAGCCTGGCACTGTTCCAGCAGAAACATGTGCAGAGATGGCATGACTGATCACAGCATTCCATATGCTTCTCAAAAAGGACTTTGCATAGGTGCTTTTGTCCTGAGTCTTCCTCCCTGGCCTGGTTAGGATTGGGATGGGCAAAGCCTGAAGTTCATGAGCACTCAGCGTATCATCTCAGGTTGGTTTTGAGTCTGTCACGGCTCAGTGATGGTGCTGAGTTGTCTCTCAGCATGGGTGCTGGGTGTTGTATGTGGAGGTGATGATGACTTCCCAAATACAATAGTAATCCCAGTGAAAGAGAAAGGACATTGCTTGAACAGTTCAGAAGGGAGGGTAGCCACAGGCCTCGCTCTTGGAGCATAGCTGTGGAAAGAAGCTGGCAAAGATGAGTCTGATATGGCCATTCTGAGGCAACTACGAGAGGTCTGTGGCGTAGCACTACATACACACAACAGCCAGGAGTCTGCTGGAGTAAGACTGCCTTTTCAAAAGTTGTGAGCAAAATTACACTAGCAGATCCATTTTTAATCATCAAAGGAATTGTATTCTGTGGCAGATGCAATTTTTTTCCACCTTTGCCTTAAAAAAAAAAGATTTACAGTCCTATGAAACCTATATCTGGAGTGTGTTAACCAATGGAGCTACACCACTGTAATTCTCCAAGTTGTGCAGATGTTCTTGTTCTATGAGAGAACGATCTTTCGCCAGCTTCATTTGTATCACTTGGGAAGGAAATCAAGACAAAATCAAATATGCAACTACACTGATGTAACTGGTAAACTAATCCAAAGTACACATGGCCTTAGTGATTTCTTTACCTTTTTTTTTTACCAACTTCAACAAATCTGTTTAAAAATACTATCAGTATGGTATATGGACATTGTTCCAAGAAGTAGGCATTAATGTAATTAAAGCACATCTAAATTAATTTAGCTATATGGATGCAATGTTTGTATATAAACAAGCTTTAACAGAGTTAAGAATTTTTGAAAGAGTCCACTTCTCTCTCACGATTAAAAATGCTTGAGTACTGTGTAAACCAAGCAATACCTGTCGGAAATTAAACCTCTAACATTTATTTTATTGCCAGTTCTATCCAAATTCTAATTTAAACTAAATAAACCTATGTCCTCTGCAAGGAATGGGGCTTGTGTGTTTTGATGAGCTCATACTTCATTAGTTATTGTAAAGAGTTTGAGGATGTAACTGGTGAATAAGCATCTGCACAGAAGACAAGTTAGGATGGAATGCACTGATTAAAATTAATGGAAATATGTCACCAACAAGTGAGATAAATAGAAATAAGCATATATTTGTAGCTGGATAGCTCTGTGTGAATGAAGGATTAGAAATATCTTGGAGCCAGAAGGAGAACTTAATGAGGGCTTTTATTTATAGAAGTCAGTGCTCAAGGACAGAAGCTGAAAAATGAATTAAACAGCAAGTGAGAGCAAAACTTGTAAGCATTAAAATGAATTGAATCTAAACTCAGGAATCATAGATGTTCAGATTAATTTCTCTCCTGTTTTTTTTTTTTTATAGAAGGTATGTTTCTTAACTCCTATTGTCCGTTTTGTGTACAGTTGTCCACTTTATGTAGGTACTGTACATATGTACATACTGCATGTGCATACTGCACGTATGTTCATACAATACACTGTACACAGATTTATGTACAAATGTACAAAATGCACATTTTTAATAGTGTGTACCTATTTTCATTACTGCTTAATTAGAAACATAGTAAAATAGATGTTTCTATCCCAAAAGGTAAAAATAAAAGCCAGATTCTCAGTTCTGAAGCAGCTGTTGTTCCTAAATAATGATTCATAGATCACCTTAAATAGCCAGCTACCTTTTTTTTCTATTGCATGTGCCAATGGTGTGCATGAAATGGGAAAGGAAACTTTTCTGGTTAGTCTGCTCATATCCTATATTTGAATGCAAGAAGACAGGAATTAAAGGTCATTTTGTCTTGCTGCAAATTAAGAGTGAAACATACCCTGTAATAAGCTTATGCCGTCCTGACTGAGGGTCATGAGAGCTCCCTCAGATTCCTTAAATGTAGTACCAACCTTCAGAGGCCTTATTTCTGACTCCCCGCCCACCCTGCCTCCCAACTTGTAAATCACTTTCTCTAAAACATCAAAGCTTATATTAAAAATACCAGGAAAAGAGGGAGTTCTCATCACAGTACAGGGAATCTCAAGTGTCCTCCTGACAGAAATAACTAACTTGCTCTTTGTAGCAGGAAGAGAGCTGAACAACTCCACCTCGCTCCATCCATTACCTCATCCCAACTCTTAGTCTAGCCTACAGCATCTGAGTTCTGGGAATGGGCTCAGGCAGAAAATAAGTTAAAGAGTTCAGCCAATGCCAGCTCTTTAAGGTAGGTAGCAAGGGAACTAAAAATATTTCCAAAGCGAGAAAATCTTCCTGGCACCTTATTCTTGCTCAGCGTCTCCTTTGTCAAAGCTCTCCACAGGCAGCGGTGAAGCACAGCGCAACCCCCGCGTAATGGCGCACTGTGCGGTGGGGGAGGCCAACGCGAGCAGCAGCCCAAGCCGTGGACAGGCAAAAGGGAGGCAGCGCAGGAGGAGAGCGAGCATGTGGAGCTGCGAGGAGAGTTCTTGCTTGACTCAAACACAGCTGTGCAAGACTTCAGCCACGCAGCGCTTGTCCGCAGGTGAGGTATTTATAATCTGGCATTTGTTACTTGTGATACCCATCGCATTTGTAGATTTCCATGTAGAGAATGTATATGCCCTTACTCTGGGATGCACTCATTAGTTGTGATTCATATTTAATACTAGGTTAGGATTAAACGTAAAGATCAAATTTATACCCTGTCTGCAGCCGAGTTTATACTAACGTAGCTGAAAATTCAAATATTCCTTCTAAAGAGGAACATGTTCTTTCAAGGATTCCTTCTAATTTATAGCAATAAGGTCGCTGGGCATACCTGTCTGTAGGGCAAAAGCTCCCAAATCTAAGTTACTCTGTGCTGATAAACCCACTGGTTTTAATCTGATCAAAGACCCATTTTAATTTCTCTTTAGATGCCATTACATACTTTTCAGACTGTTTTTACAGATTCTGCCTCGACAAATGTGGAATTGGACTTTCAGCTCAGTTAAACTGAGGCTGAGGAGATATACTGCGGTGTTGGCAGAAGTTTCTGTCTTTTGATTCTTGTTCTTGGGCACACAGATTCAAGAGGGAGGAGGCAAATAGTGAACCTGAACAGGGGCCTTTGACCTCACTGAATAATACTCTGTGTTTCTTTTTGCTGGTTTATTCTTTGTTGGCCTAGTTCCTGAACTGCCTCACTGTATGGCCACAGAGTTGTTCAAAAGTAACACCAGGAATGGTACACTGGCAGAAAAAAGTCAGAAGTGGAGATTTCCAGTGCTCATTTAAAGAGCCTGTGTCTGAGGCTTGTTCTACCCAGTCTCAGCCCCATCATTTACTGTCACCTTTTTGTGGGCCAGGTCACTGTTCCTGATGTCACCACATTGCACTGTCCAGCCACATGGCCTGTGACATGCCCTATCTGGAAAGCCTGGGGCTCATGCAAAGGTAACTCACGAAGATCATTGGTCTAGTTGGCTAGCTTCAGGCCACCTCCCAGTACTGAACACATACTGGAGTGTGTAGCTTTGACAGTGTCTACTCTGCTGGAGTAATGACAGAAATTAATGCTGCAGAGTGCAATCGAGTGTTTTTAAGCTGCTTTTCCCACTATCCTCACAAAGGCCCAAGTGGAACCACCCACTGGAACTCACCAAGACCCGAGTGATCTCCTTTTGCAGCCAGGTTCTTAAAAGGTAGACAAGGGGTCAGATCAACATAACTGTCTATTGACATTTCCTTTCTATATCTTGCTTTCTCACTGTAAGAAGGCCAAGCAGGTTACACTATCATAAAGAAAGCTTGCTTTATTCTATTTTGCCCTGAATTGAGGTCCTAGCTTTGTCCCCTAATGCTAAGAAAGAAGCTAGAGGAGAAAATGTGTTTATTAAAAATAATTGAAACTAATAAGATACGACAGAGAGTAAACGCTGAAGGATAAAAAAATGAGAACTTGCTGAGATCTGAACAGAAACCAGTTAAGCTTCCTCGTTTATCCTACAGCTCTCTTGGAACGTGGTCTTTACACAGCACGCCGCTTGCTTACCTGAACTGGGTTACCAGCAGAAAGGGTATGTCAACAGCCAGTTGCCTAACGGTATTGCAGAAGCAATGGTTGAATTATCAGCAATCATCTTCCATGCCACGCTCTGAGTGCAGTCTTCATCATCCATTGGTGTTAAGCAGTAAATGCATTTGGCTTGGAAAAGGAGGAGCAAATCAGCAGTACTGGCACATAGTTTTGAAAAACAGACCAATAAAACATAAAATTAACACTTGCTTCAGTGTTAGGAAGGATTTGCATATCTTCTCATTCATTACTTAAATAACAGAATGACCTTAAGCAATGTGACCCAGATTATGGCAAAGGTTTCTCCTTGCCTGGCAAAGGAGAAATGATAAGGACGGAGCTTTTCAGAAACGCTATCTGATTTCTGATCTCAGCTTCTCTGAAATTCAGGCTCAGAATGTCTCAGTGTAACACTGTGTCATACGACACTGTGTTCTTAGGATTGTATGTTCCAGGAATACATTTCTCTCTTGCCTACGTAACTTGGTAAACAATGTTCTGTCACATGGGGGAACACGGTTCTGGTCTGATGGCAGAAGCAGCCTGTTTTATGTGACACAAGGCCTTACACACTGTACTGGGTAGTGCTATGAGTGACAGGGGCAGTAGTTTACTCACCCTTCTTGCAACCCTCATGAAATCATCGGCTTGAAGTTCTGCTGCTTTTAGTGTTGCTTCTGAACCTATTCCCATCACCAATGTACCCACAAGTTGCAGCAGGTTGGAAGATGAAAGCCATTCATTGCTCATGCTCCGAGAAAGGGTCGTTTTCACCACTGAAGAGGATCACTGCAGAGACATTAACCTGGAAAGGAAGCGCATACATGTGTGGGATAAGAAGGGCAGAATATGTCGCTCAACACACAGTCATAGGAGTGCAGAGGCTCTTTCTCCTGCTCACAGCAGGCCACTTCCTCACAGCATTGATGCAGAACAGAGAGAATGATCGGAAATGGCTGAAATGGGAGGCAGTGGCCCTGCTCAGGAGAGAAAGCGGTTGATCTCGGAGTCTGTCAGAAAGCACCTGCTGTACAGAAATACTGCAGGAGAATGGTGTGGCCAGGTAGCTGAAGGTTTATTTCTGCAGTTTTTCCCAATTTCCACTGGAAACCTGGATTAAGATTTTCAAAATTAAATGCACCTTACTTTTCAGAATTAATAATTTTCAGTCTTAAATAGCCTGACCAGCAGTTATTTACAGTCGTCAATGAACTGCTGGCTGATGGCTGGCAAGCAAAAGACTCCAGCTTGGTTGATCCTTTGCTTTATTTCCAGGTGTTGCTCAAGGGTCTCGGAAGATCTGAAGAGAGAGGTTGGAGTTTCTACTTCGATTGAAAATTTCTTCTATCTTAGAGGAGGAAGAGAGGAAAATCGGGGATCTTTGGAAGTGGAGACCAGACAGGCAAGGATTTTGAAAAAAAATACATAGTGGTTAGACACATGATTCAGGAAGAAAATGTGGAACAACAATTCTGACAGGGAAAGGAAGATGGGCAAGTGTGTTCAGGTAGTATGGGAATGTAAGACAGATGGATAAGAAAAAGGGAAAAGTAGGAAAAGCCAGTATTACTTTTTCCAAAAAAAAGCAAAACGTCTGGTGAAAAAGTTTAGAACTTCTAAATATATCCCATATTGTAAGGAGTCCCCGCAACCTTCAGATAAATTGCATGGATTGCGTTTGAGATTAGGAGGGGAAAAGTTAATAGGATGATTTTTTTTTTCCCTGTTACGATGTGTTTCACAATTCACAATTTAAGAATGCATGGCCCAACCAGAGTATGTGCAAATGTCATGCCATATTTTCTTCTGTTTTGCTTTTCCTGTGACATACAAAATGTCTGCAGTCAGAGTGCCCAGTATTTCTCCTGATCTGGCCTCTAAGGTCTAAGTTCTTCCGGGAATGAACCATTCATAATGAGCGGGCCCATCACCAATACACGAGGAACAAACCTTTCACCCTTGCTATATGCAACCACACACATAGTTAGTTTTTAATATATATTCAGGTCATCATTAAACCAGTATTCTGCAATGGAAAATAATTAAAATTCAGAGCAACATCAAAGGGGTCAGAATGTGTTTAATTGAAACATTTTAGAAAAGTTGCCAACTTTCTGAGAGATGAATTGCCATACGTGTATTCCTATGGGAAATTATTAAATTAATTGAAAAAGCTATAATATGACTGATAGCACTTACTATCGCAATAAATGAGCATCACAGAGTCAGTTGTTAATCAGGATTAGAGATTAAATGGGGATGGGCTGGTAAGTGTAGGCTCTTTTCACCTACAGCAGTTCTGTGAAGGAAGCCTCTTTGTTTCAATCTTGAACATTATACAACCAGTCCTAGAGAAGTTTCCTGTCAAATAGCTTGGCTGAATGCAGAAATCCAGGTCTACAAATATCTGTGACAAGGAAATTCACACACTTTTTCTACTGCATGCAATGCTAGTTCCTTTTCGCCTGTGGACAGACTACAGGATCAGCTTTTTGGCCTGCTTCCTGCAACAAAATAGGCTAAAGCCAATGACTGCAGAAAAGAAATGTCAGATGCTTGTGTAAGACATTATTCATTACTATGATGTAATAATTTCTGAATAAGCAAGGCTAGTACAGAGAAAATAAAAGGAATCCACAGGAAGACTGATAAGTGGTTTTATAAGAACTAAAAAAAGCTGGTATGCCATTATTCTGTAGAAATCCTTATGGCAGCTGAACCAGCATATTTGGGTTTTTTGTGGATTTACTTGCTGTACTGGTGAGAATTTCATGCAAATACTTTAATAAACTTTCAGCTTGATTTCGCTGTAGCAATTCACTATTTTATCTTGTCAACCCAGCAGAAACGTGAATGAAATTCATTTCACATTCTGAAGCAGGGAATCCTGCTCGGGAACGGCCAGGAGTAGAAGAGCAGAATGCTGGCAAGCAGGCACCACGGTGTATGAGGAGCGCCTGGGGAGGAAGCTGACACAGCTCTCTTTTACCCTGCGAACACGATGTTGCCCTGCACGCATCGTTCACGTGCCTTCAAAAGGTGAAATGAGGGGCAAGTGCTTTCTACTTTACTTCACAAAGCATATGGAAAAGACACAGAGTCTTGTTCAGCCAAAGATGTGGGCATTGGCAATGCAGTTCTTGTGTTTCCACACTGGAATTGGCATGCAGCAATCATGAGGTGTGTTTGTCCCACAGGCCAGGCTAACTGCTAATTTTAATCTAGCTGTTGGCTACCACGAGCCTGGAAGCCACAGGAGTATGAATTTCTGGACCAGCCCTGTACTAACTCAGCTAGCCCCCAGTGGAAGATAATGCTAATACACCTGGGCTGCTGCTTATGCAGAAGCCAACTAAGATAAAGATGCGTGTCCTGTGTGTTTGTGCATCCCGGGCAGATACCCGTAGCTGTAGCACACACCCACCCCAGCTCACCCACCTATTATTCTACATAAACAGTTCGTGGTGCACCAACAGTCATCAAGAAACACATACCAGTGCCCACAGGTAGAGCATACAGTTGAATAATATCAATTTCATCGCTTGTTTTAATATCTGTATTTCTTTAGCAGTTTACACACTGCACTTTTTTTTTTTTTTTGCACTTCCTCAGCATTATAACTGCTTTTGTTAAATAAGAAAATACAAGTGTTTACAACAATATAACCCAACAGAAAACATATTCAACAGAAAACATTTGGACAGCAATACTGAACTGTAAGTCTTATAAAGAATAAATGCTATGAGTCACCTAATAAAAGGGCTCATCAGATAACACCTAAAATGCAAGTAAAAGAAGGAAATTAAAAGAATTTGATCTTATAACAAAAAATATATTTTTAATATACTCAAATTCTGATATTTATCTTTGCTCTATCTAGGAAATACACATCACACTTTTCAACCCTAATTTTGTTATTTTTGACTCTTAACATAAGCAGCTATCCAAGGCTTATGATCTATAGAGCTATTTCTAATAGAAAAGTAATTTGGTGGAAGAGTAAGGTACTTTTATGAAATCCTACTTATTTAAAAAATATGTATCACAAGTTGGGCTTCACTTAGTGTAGCAGGAATCAAGCAGAAAGGGGTAATATGTTTCTTTTAGTACTTGTAAGTAAACTTTCTGACTTATTTGCTGCTCACAAACTCTGTATCTAATCTTAGTTTTTCTCCCAGTCAGCTGTAAGCACCTCCCTGCCTGCTTCTGGGTATTTCTTTGATGCCTTTATTATGCTTCCTCTCAAACAGACAGAGAATTCACCAAGCAACAGTCACTCTCCTTTATTTGTAGTCAGACCCAAAGAAGCACACTTGGCCATGGAGCTCCAATTCTTCACCTGCCCTGTGTGGGGCCTCTGCTTTTAACACAGTTCTGATTATTCCAGTTATATATTCCATAAAGGAACAGAACTGGGCGTGCAGTTTAGCCCCAGTCAGCAACCAAGCACCACACTGCTGCTCACTCATTCTCCCGTGCCAGTGGGATGGGGGAAGAGAATCAGGAAAAAAAAAAGAAGTAAAACCCATGCGTTGAGACAAGAACAGTTTAATAATTGAGGAGGAGGGGAGGAGGAGGAGGAGGAACAGCAGCAGCAGCAGCAGCAGTAATAATAATAATAATAATAATAATGAAAAAATTAAAACGACAAGAGAGAGATACATTAAAAAAAAACAAAACAGGAAAAACAAGTGATGAAATTGCTTACCACCCACTGACCAATGCCCATCCCATCCCCGAGCAGCGATCGCTGCCCCCTGGCCAACTCTCCCCAGTTTCCACACTGAGCTTGTCATATGGTCTGACATAGCTCTTTGGACAGTTGGGGTCAGCTGTCCTGGCTGTGCCCCTCCCAGCTTCTTGTGCCCCTGGCTGAGCATGGGAAGCTGAAAAGTCCTTGACTTAGTGTAAGCACTGCTTAGCAACTACTAAAGTGTGTTATCAACATTACTCTAATCCAAAACACAGCACTGTGCCAGCTACTGGGAGGAAAATTAACTCCATCCCAGCCGAAACCAGGACAATTGTTTTTACATTTTTCTTGCATAAAAGGCTTCTTTTCTATCTACCTGCTTCCCCTGTATTTATGCAGAGACCTAGTAACTGTACTCTCCATTTACTTTTCTAAAAGGAAAAAATTTTACATATCAAATGGGGAAGGGGATACAGAATATGCCTAATTGCCTGGCCTAAATTTTAATCTTAAATTTTTGGCACAGAATGGATTTTAAGGGTATATATTTGGACAACTATCATCCTGAACTTGCTATTTATGAAAATTAAACAGGAAGGTTTTAAAAGGTTCAATTTAGTCATTTATTTAAAGATAAACTATTATTCATTATATTGACTTAGTAGTATACATAACTGTCTCCTCAAGTTTAGAAAGGACAGAGGGAAAGGTAGATTTGAAAAGCTGGAAAAGTAAGATAAAGGAATATTGTACCACGCCAGCAAAAACAAAATATGTTTTCTTTTTTATAATAAATATATAATAAATGCCAAATGTGCAATTAAGACTGTGGTCATCACTAGGAGGTCAATCATATTTACTGATTTCTCATCCTTAGAAGAATGTTACCACAGCCATTTGATGTCATTCACATTGTATAATAGTCATAATAGACTTCTCGATCAAGTTCATCCCTTTTACCTCTACCTCTTTTCTTATACCTTCTTTTCCTGTACCACTTCCTTCTCTTCCACCTCCGATATTCTTTCCTCCTCTTTTCTCCTTTTGCCGCCCCCACCTTCTTCTTCTCTCCTCTCTCAAATACATCCTTACTGCTACTGATGACATCCACCATTTGTGGAAAACGGCACAGTCTAAATCTCTATGGGCAATTTAAGGTGCTTGAAGGAAACCAAGCTTCCCAATGTACTGGCTTGTGGTGTCCCCTCACAGCAGCATTAGGAACTGATAGCCAGGGTGCAGGCAGCCCTGAGCACACCAGAGGCTCCTCACCATGTCCTTGGCCACCCCTGGCCACCTCACAGCCTCCCTGGCTGCAGGACTCCAGAAATGCTTCACGGGCAATTACATCTGCTGCCAAGGAGCCACACTGGCACGCTTCCAAAACACAGGTATGTTAACGGAGGAAATTGTACAGGCTGCCTAAAATTGTATTGGCTGGAATGCGTTAATAAATGGAATGCTCTGTTACTAGATTACTAAAATTCTTAATGTGTGCATGTAGTTCCTTGCAAATGAAAAGCTTTTCCTAAGTGCTGAGAATTTATACTGAGTGAATTTTTAATATAATAAACTCCTAGTCCTGTTCTACTGTACTCATTTAATCAACTTAAATGGAAACAGGATATGATTATAAAGACTAAAATTACTCTAAACAGGACTAACTTGAACACTCCGTCTTATTAAATAGAAAGAAACTTACTTTGATAAACGTACATATAGCTTGCATAAGCCTCACCTGAACACGTATTTAACAATATGGCTGAAGTGACAGCTTAAATGTACTTCTTTACTCCTAGGAAGTTTCAGAAATTTTTGCCTGTTCCGCAGCTTGAACATTCTCACAGCTATTGCTGAGCAATTTCAGTTTATTGCTGTGTCTTGGCTGTAAAAACTGCATTAGAAAGCTTGTGTTTTAAAAATCAGCATCCGCTTGAACACTAATAAATTATGGACGCACATCCCTTATACTTAGGTTTTCTATAAATTTGCTTCCTCAAAATTTCAAGTCCGCATTACATTTGATCCACAGGTGTCCATTTTAGGAACAATCATAAAAAATAAATGAGCTTGGGGTCCTACTTAAGGAATGGTAAGGAAAGGACATACTTGTTTTCTTGCAAAAATAAAATAAAACCATACCCATAATGCACATAAAGAGAAAACATTCTGGGAGAACAGAGTGATCACAGTCATTATTCTGAGGACATGTTGTATTCACTTGCAGCAGTTCTGTCATTTTCAGCATGAGTTTTCGTTTCACAATAACACAGCACATTCCATTCAATGCATTTGTTAACTTCTGTGGTTGTGCAACGGAATTAAAAACATGAAAAGAGCATAAACTGCTAGTGCCATCTTAGTGCCAGAAGTACCAGTTACTATCTCTTGCTTCTCTCTCCAGGCTGTCACAGATCCACCATTCTGCAGCTTTGTAAGTTTGGCATTTTCCCTAAGGGCCATGAAATGCAATGTTTTTGCGCACAGAATACACCATTTTCTGGTGCCTGACATTCATAATCTGTGTCTTTGTGCCACTGAGCCTTATTTGAAACTGCCTCTTCCTGTTTCATTTTCCCTGCAAGAAAAGAAATAGTTTTTTGGACAGTTTGGCAGGGGGTAGAGTTACAGAGCTGGAGAGGACTCCGTATCATGATAAGGAAGAGCTAAAAGCATAGATGTGTATACAAATAAAAATATACAGGCTGGAAAAGCAGTGCATGACGTAGGGGGAGACAGAACTGCTGTAGCCACAGACACTCTTGCTCCACTGCCTGACGCACAGAGCCTGAAGCAGGTTCTGGGCTGGGTTAGCTGGACTTCCACGTTGTGGAAACTGAGTCTTCCAGAGCAGATACATCTAACTTGAAAGAGAACAGCAAAAACTAAATGATGGTGCAGTTTATGATCACATCATCTAGTCCAACATCCTGTATAGTACTGGCAATTCAGGTTTTATGCACATATTTTTTTATTAAAGCCCTAATCTTGTCAGTTTGACTGAAGCACAGCTTGTGCTTTTACTGAAACATATCTTCCAGAATGGCATCCAGTCTGAGTCAGAAGACAGGGAGAGACAGAGTGCTCATTACTGCCTCTGGGAATTTGTTTCAGTGACTCCAGTTTCACCTGTCAGATATTTGATCCTGTTACATCCTTCTTCACTAAAGAGCTGTTCACTCACTACCCAGTATTTTCTTCTTGAGGAGATACTGTCGCTCTTTTTTCCCAGCTTGTTGACCAGAGTTAACTGTTAAAAGTAAGAATTGATGAGGACGTCCTGCACCTTTGAAGAGATGTTTATCCAAAAAAAGAAAGAAGTCCAGTTTTTCTGAACTCAGAAGTATCATACATCAGAGTTTTTCTTTATTTTCACACTGCTCAACCTTTTTTTTCTTTTTAGGAGGCCATTGGTCTAAAAGCTCTATCAAAGCTCTAGCTCCTTGGCATTTACCCAGGATCTTAATATCACCGGCTCCATTACATTGGCTGTTTCTTTGCTGCTTCATCCCAGCGTCCTCATCTCAACTCCTGCTGTTCTACTTGCATACACTTCCACCAGCTAATGACTGAAACTTGTTTCCAGCCTCTGTCCCTGGGAAACCTGTTTGAATATGGGGTTTAGCATCTGCTCAGGCCTTGCCATCTGGCTGGAGAGGGTGGGGGTGACTTGTGGGGTTTTTTTGGCGGGGTGGAGCAGCTATTGAGCTCATGGCTACGTAACAGAGCATAGCAGCTTCTTTACATCCACCCCGAAAAAATTTTCAGCAAAGTTTACCTTGGGGGTGAAG
Organism: Gorsachius magnificus; assembly: GCA_034008185.1. NCBI lineage: Eukaryota > Metazoa > Chordata > Aves > Pelecaniformes > Ardeidae > Gorsachius > Gorsachius magnificus. Next base: position 10,889,314 of record CM067086.1, read on the forward strand.
CCAACTCCCAGCTGACTAGGGGGCACTAAAGGGAGCTGTTCAATCACCGGATGGGCACATGGCTATGGCATCCCGCTCTCTTGGCTAGAGCTGACCTCAGAGCAGGACTCCATAACGAACCTCCCTTACGCTGCTCACTGGATCTCTGCTTTATCTCATCATTATTGTAGTGACATACAGTAATCAAGACACCTCACAACTCTTGTCTTAAACCTAATTTGGACATTTCAAATAGGCCTCACACAGATTAAAAGAATAAACTCTTCATCTCAAACAATTTTTGCGGCTATTTTATACAATCCAGTTTGTAAATACTTAAAAAATGTAAATGCTAGAGCTATTCTCTGGCAATATGCATCTGTCTCTCCAGCACCAGAGGAAGAGAAAAAATCACTTCCCTAATCCCCCTTTTCAGACCTGTTTTCAACTCAAAGATTGTACTAAGTCCTTTGCCACAATGTCCTGCTGGGAGCCTGCATGGCCACAGTATCCCCGACAATCCTTTCAGCCTGCAGAAACCTGCCTGCATTTTCTGTTCTTAAATGTATAACTTTACATTTGGCTGCATTAAAGTGCATTTCTGTTTGTTGTTCAGGTTACCAGCTTGTCCCATCCGTATAAGATCGTTTTGCTAATCCGACAATCCTCACAATGATCTGTAGTGATTTTTATACGTATTTCAAAACTGCCCAAAGTATCAAATAGCAAAGAGTCAGCCAGTGGTATCAGTAGAAACCCAGTAGAAACCGGTCCCTTAAATAATCACTCTTCACTTACCACATTTCTACTGAGAACTGTAATTTAGTCAGTTCTCAGTCCCTTCAGTATGTGCTCAGGGTTATAGCCTAATAAGATATTTTAAAGCAAAGAAGTCTATTTATTCTGCATCTTTTTCCCAGCCGAACTGAAGAACTACTCAAATGAGTAATCACCTTTGTTTGACGATTTTACATCAAATCCTGTTGACTATCATTGGTTCCATTTTATAGCTTCATATCTAAATCCCATTTGAGCTTTTTCTTTTAAGACTAACATAAATAGTTATTTGAAAACTTCATGTATTGGCACAATATTTCTGTGCATACTTTTCCCTTCCTATTGCCATCTTTGATTTAGCAGAAGTAGCTCCAGGATAGCTTTGGGTGCTGGTGATTCATCCACTCACTCCATGTCCAAACTCCCTTTGGATTTGTAAGATTGGCAGGTACATGCAAGTATTTTTTTCCAAATTCTGGGTTGATATTTTGAATGCTGTTGATGCAGGAATACACTGTCTTGCGTAGCAAAAGTCAATCCGGCTGCTGGCGAGTCTGTTCCGGCACAGAACAGCTGATAGCAGCATTTATCAGTTACTACCTTTTTTGGAATATGTAGATGGCATAAAAATTTCTGCAAACTCTTTCAGAAAATCTGGTGAAAGCACCCAAACTTGACGAGGCTCAAGCAAGAGCTTCGATAGATGTGCTCCCTTTATATGCAATTTTTGGCTTTTAGCTTTTCATTTACCATAAAGAGAATGGTACCCCAGAAAGGCATACATACTAAGCAATGCTCTGCAGTCAGCTCCAGGGGAGCAAACTACTTTATTAAAGCTGACAAATATTGTCTTTGTTATTGTTCCAACTTTCCAGGGAAAATATACATGGCTGCTAAACCCAAGACAGCCTATGAGGGTATGTTTATCTTCAGGAGTAATTGCGACTGACGTGTATCCAATGTTTGAGGCCTGCTCAGTACCACATCTGCCTTTATGAGATAATTTGAGCAGCTCAGTTCTCCCACCGCAGCCTGAGGTTGTCTACAAGCATTCATACACAACAGAGAACATTATTGGGCAGCCAATCTCTGCAGCATGTATATGTTTTTTTCTTTTCTGAAACCAAGAATTCAATGCGGCTCCTCTGGCTAAGGGACACATTTCTTTCCAATGTTAACTCTCGTGATTTGAAACTTAAAAATTAAATTCTTACATCAACTCCTCTGTTGCATCTTGCAAGGTATTTATTTATGCTTTGGTAGCATATTTCTTGCCTCCTTCATTTGCTAGACAGTTTTGGCCAAAGTCCTCACCAACAGCTGTGCTGTGATGGCTAGACTTAGTCTTTTTTGTCCTGCTAATACTGTTCAAAGAAAGTATCTGACAAAAGTAGGTATATTTATTTAATCCAAAAAAAAATTCAGTGTTCAAGATGCCACAGCTCACCAGTCCTTTGATGTCAGTTGTCATCTGTTAGCTTGCTCCACTCAGACTGCTGGTATGTCTGTTTCGTTTGATCATTACTATTTCATCCCCTCTTTAACACTAAACTACCTGTGGCAAATTTAATCCATCAACAAATTGTTCAGACCTGTGATAAATTCTTTTTTAACCTCATGGATGTTTCTTAAAGCCAGTGTCTAGTCTACATGAAATGTCCATCTTGACTGACTCTTGCATTTATTTTTTTCCGTCAATCATTTATGCAATTCATCCTGCTCTGAGGTTAGCTATAGTTATTACTTCTGGGCAAGCAAAGATGTGAATGCAAACATCCTTGTGAATGCAAACATTCTGTGACACACAATGTTGGTTTTTTCAGAGTACTCAGACTCTGGACAATTGCTGCATCACTTTTTTTTTTCCTCCCCGATTTTGTATATGAATGGTAACAGCTCTGGTGATAAGCTTCTCTAGCCACAGTACCTCTGCTGCTCTGTGCTTTTCTTTGCAGCATTTCGCATCTCTATATCTGACAAAGAGTATTATGTATAACCAGCACATCATGAGCCCTTTGTCCTTTGAAGTACTTCTTTTTCTTCTTACAGAACACATATTCTGTTTCATAAGTTGTTGGATCAGCTTTGCATCTACATTCTCCCCGGTTAAAGGTGTTATTGCTTTGCTCCCTTGATACAAAGAACATTGAGATTTGATCTTGTTATCTGTGCTGCAACACAAAAGCATGGAAAAGACTTTGTTGTAGCATTTTTAATGGTATCAAATCTACACTATTTCACCTTTTTTTACATTTTGGGCAATATCTAATTGGAGCGTGACTGCAGATCTGGGCAACATGTAGAAGAACATCTTATGACATCAGGTTCTGAAATTATGTTACATTGCCTGCTTGGGTCTTCTGGGTCTTCATGTCTCCTGGGCTTATTTAGAAAGCCAGCCAGTCATTGCTGCTTTGCCATTTAGTTTTATAAGCAAGGCACTCATTTTCAGACTTGCAATTAAAAAAAAAGGCTATGTAGTGTAAATCACAGTTTTTAGCATTATGGAAAAAAACCCCACCAACAAACCAGTAGCAAGAGAAACCAAGAAATCCGGTTTATAGTCCAGTCCAACAATCATAGAAAAGTTACTCATTTGGAAAATTCATACACAAAAGCAAGTCTGTTAAGCTGTTTCACACATGAAAAGACACTCTAGATAAACCCGAATGGCGCAGATTTTGCCAGCCGGGATGGTACTGGTTAGCCTACCTTAGGCCGTTCTCTGGGATGGTGGCCAACTGACAGAGGGTGGCCTTCAGAACCAAGCTGGCTCCATCCAGGTGACGCGTTGGGGATGGCCTGTGGCACACGCTAACTCCAGGTATGGGCAACGGCTGCAAAAGCACTAGCACAATAGGGCAGCAAGGGGAATCAAGCGTTAACGTGGCATTTCCTGAAACGTTCAACTTGACTAGTAAAGAGATAGCATCCTTTATCAGTTTTCTGAATTTATCACTTTTAATCTCTATTATTTTCTGTATGTATTTGCATTTCTGCTTTTCTATTTGATATGCAGTTTCTTTGTTAATGTGCCTTCATTTCAGAATTGCTCCAGGATGGGCTGTTTGTGAAACTTTTTTTCTTGATTATGTTACCCAACCATTCAATCAACTCCTCTCACAAAAATAACTCTCAAAATTTCAAGTACATCACTGCACGTCATCCCCCAAATGAACACATGACAGTGAAGGACTCTGCACATTACCAATTAAATTTTACAAATCACTATGCACCTAACATATAAATAGCATTGCTTATTTTATCGTGACTACTCATATAAGTGAAATTACTTCAGTGCTTCAATGCTTGTAGGGTAAAGCCCACAGAAGTGACTTACAAAGGACTAACTTAAGCAGTCCAATTCTGATTTTGTGACTGAGTCAACCTCTCCAGAAATGACAGCTCTGTCTATATTGATTTTCTGACAAGTTTCTGACATATCTTCGGGCCTTTTTTTTTTTTTTGCTAAAACTAGCAGAACAAAACGCAGGATATTCCCAAATGCTTAAGAACTGTTTGCACCCTGTGCCCACCACACAGCAAGTGCTTTTAAAGGAAACCCATGCCTCCACCAGCCATCCACGACGCTCCGAAGAATGGGAAGCGTATGTGGTAAAAGGAGGAGCTTTCGATAAAACCACGGATTCCACTTAATCCTAATGCGGCCGACGAGTTCAGGGCAGAGCCTGGGCCGGCCTTGCCCTCCCGCAGCGGCGGGCAGCCCAGGCCAACCCCCCCCCGCAGCCAGCCGCGCTACCGCAAGGCCGCGATCGCCCTCGGGCCGCTCCCCGGGCTGCCCCGCACGCAACACGCCCCCCGAAGTGGCGGGCCGGGCACCGAGCCCTCACACGGGGAGAAACCAGGCGGCGGACCCCCCCCCCCCCCCCCCGGGGGGGGGGGCCCCCCCCCCGTGGGCGGCCCCGGACTCCCTACAAGCGCGCCCGCCGCCCGCCGCCCGCCGCTTGGGTTTGGCGGGGCGGGCGGCGGCTGGGCGCGCGGCGGCGGCGGTTGGGGCGGCCGCTAGACACAGGTCCCGTGGCGCCCCGCGGCGCGGAGGCGGGGCGCGGGCGGCGGAAGGGGCGCCGCTCCCTGGCGGCGGCGGGGGGCAGCTCTATCCGGGCCTTTGGCGCTTTCCCTTCCTTTCGCGCCGGCGGCCGCTGCGAGGCGGCGGGTCCATGTGCGCACGGCGCGGCGCGGCCCCGGCCCCGCCCTTCGCCTCCTCCTCTCCCCCCGCCGCCGCCGCCATGGACCCCAACACCATCATCGAGGCCCTGCGGGGTACCATGGATCCGGCGTTGCGGGAAGCCGCCGAGAGGCAGCTTAACGAGGGGGGGGGGGGGGGGGGGGCCGAGGGCGCGGGGAGACGGGGCTGAGGGAGCAGGGGGTGGGGGGGGTGGATTCCACACACACACCCCCCCCCGCTCCCTCAGCCCCGTCTCCCCGCGCCCCCAGCCCCTTCCCGCCGCCGGGCCCCGCCTGGTGTCACGGCGGCTGCAGGCCGGGCCCGGCCGCCCGACTCGCATTGTCCCCGGCACGTGGCAGCGGGGCCTCCGGCCGGGGCCAGGCCAAGCCAGGCCATGCCGTACCGGGCGGGGCTGCTCAAGGGAGGGAGGGGGGGTTTAGCGGCAGAAAGCGGTCGGCGTTGGGGAGGAGGCCCCCGTTGCCTTTCCTGTCGGTAACAAATTATCTCCATTGTCTTCCTGCTCATCTGGGGAAAGGCTAATACATAGAGGGGTGTTTAAAATCGTCGGTAGCGCAGGCCCCCGGTGGTTCAGAGGCTGGACCCAGAACTGCCTAGGACTATCTAAGGGCAGACTTTGAATGTGGAAGGTAGTAGTAATTTGTCAACGGGAAAGGAGATAGTAAGATCCCCATCACTTCATAAGTAGTGCAGCCTATTAGCGTAAGAGTGGCCTGGGCTGAGTTCAGAAGTAAATCTGATAGCTTAGCATTACTTGATGTTCGCACAAATCCTTTGGACTCCGGGTTCGGCAACACTGTCGAGGTAGGTGTACTTTCTGGGTGTAGTATCGACACGTGCCCCAGAGACGGGGGAAGGCAGGGTTCCCAACCCAGATATGTCATCTGCTTAGACTACATTCTTCTGTCACACTGGGATATAACAAAACCAGCAGGTCCTAGTTCCACAGGTTTTTGGAAGAAAGTTATATTTTTTTGTTCTGCTTAACTCCACCCAATAGGTGAAAACTTTTTTTTATTGATGAGACGCAGCCACTGAACTTTTAGGCATTTTGAAAAAAAGGTGTTCTAGTGTTTGACTCTGAGAAAAGGTGATAGCTTGATGGAGGAGGTGAAGGGTAAGCCTGTGCGGCAGCTCTTGTGGTGCCTTTAGTTGGCCTTTTCCACAAACGTTTTTCTTTGTTGCTCTTAAGCAGACTTTAGGCCTGACAAAATACATTTAATGCAACAGATGTTCAGCAGAGCTTAGATAAAGGTAAGCCAAATGTTCTGCTGGCAGTAGAGAACCTTTCAAAAACTAAAGGTTTATCTTCTCATATTATAAAAAAGTGTAATTAAGCTGAATTTTTGCATGTAATGTAATAAGTGAGTGGCAAATAAATATTAGGTACGTTTGAAATAGATAGCTGTAATAATACTCAATGTTTAATTGAGGTTTGTATAAAGTAATTGGCTATCTTTTCTATATACTTAAGTAATAAGTATTTTAGTGTTTCTTATTTAAACCAAAAGTGAAAATAATGTAATTGCCTATAAAGATGGTAATATATATGCAACCTGAAGCTGGCTCCAAAAACACAATTTTTGTGTGTTTTATGGATGTCAATATCTATATATAGTAACTTGCCTGAAATCTATTTTGCCTATTTTCTGTAGGTATTGAGTTGCTGAATGTGCAGGAAATTACGTTCTCTACCAGTTGGGGTTTTCAGCAAATGGCTAATTCTGTTGCATGAAGGTTCATGCTCACCAGAAAATGGATTTGTTCTCACTTTTACATCAAAACATCATGGTCTATCATGTACTATGCAAGTATTAAATTGGTATAAAATCCAAATATCTGTGCCCCTTTAAAAACACCAGACATTATTGAACCAGTGCGTAAGAATTCTTTATTATTGGAAATGTAGCCTCGCTTTCTCTGTAAAGATGAAATCATACAGCAGCAAACACTACTCTCTTGTGTGGCCAGGCACACACAAGTGTTTTTATCATTTAAGTTTAATAGTTGTCCTTGGTTGACCTTTTAGTTTACCTTTAATTTCTCTGAGGCACCTCTATTGAGCTGATGAGACTGGTTTTCAGCAGACAGGTCATTTTACCTTATCAGAAAAGACACTTCTGACAGTAATTGATATTCCTAATTAATGGAAAAGTTAACTGTCTAGATCTGTCTTCATCATAATCAACAGTTTCCACTGACTGAAGAAGGGAACCAGGGTGTATGGTTCTTGGTTTGTTCAGGCTTTGTTATTTTTCCTTTGACCTTGGCTAAGTCATGAATTGTTCTATGCTTTATTTCTTCTTCCACTAAGTTTTATCAGGTTATGTTGCCTGCACATAAAGTGCTGTGAGAACTTTTAGAGTTGAGATACACTAAAAAAAAAAAAAAAAAAAGCGGGTATCTCAGCATCTTTGGCTTTCCCCACTGTGAAAATAAGTTATAGAGAATGATGCCACTAGCTCTTGTGATCGACAGCTTCTCATGTAATTTCCAGCTGATTATGTACCATGAGGTGTTTGCCCATCTCTGTCCCTGTCTTTCAGGGGAAAACTGTTTTACAAGGACATACAACCAGACTCTTCAAGTAAGCTACTGGAAAGCAGCAAGAAGACCACGTTGCCTTTTGAAACAGTCTTTGTACTATGTGTATAAAGTGTTTCCCAGAAATGGTGATGAAAACAGATATTTTTAACTATGTGGCTATGGAATGACACTCTGAAAATAATACAGTGTTGTTTCGTCTTTTAATATCAGCATATTTATAAAGGTGCAGTTGCTAGATAATACTTTCCTTGCTGGTTTCTTCTTTGTAGTTCCAGGGAATTTATAACTTAACTCTTATGTATGTCTTGTAAGTATCTGAGATTAACCCCAGCACATATGAACTATTGAGACATCATTTTAGACTAACAACCCAATTTTTGTGTCTGAGAGTGGTTTTTTAAAAAAGAAGAGCAGTCCCCAATAACTCATAATTTTTAAGTCAAAGCTTTTTTTTTAGCAAAATGTTTCCTGTTGCTCTACTGAAAAAGTGCCTTTCATAAGTTATGTTTAAGCTTTTTCATGCTCTAATATAAGTGACAGGGGAAGGAAAAATGCTTTAGCATGTTGACTAGTCACCATAGCACGCCATCAGTTTAACAGAACACAGTAGGGCCTAGTTCAGTGTCTTCCATTGCCTGCTTTAATAGATACAAATGTCAGAATGGTGGAATAATTAAATTAAATGATTGGACTCTAACTACTGGGAGCTTTGGAGTGAAAGATTGCCATAAGTATAAAAAGCAAGATGCTTATTACACGGTACCTTTCACCCAGGAGTTTCCAAATGCTGAAATGCTGTGTTTTGGATACTTTGTGGTAGGTATTTATAGCGTTACCTCCACCTTTAATTTTTTTAACCTTTTCTAACATGGTCTTCATTAACACCTACGGCTATGTATTGTAGTGTGAGTAAGAACAAGAATAGAGCGTGAGTTACCTGGCTCTGATTATCAGATCATGGGTTCCCTTTTAAAGTTGTTAGTATCAAGTACCAAAAGTACTTGATTATTTTCACTTCCCTTATCTTCCATCTATAAATTTTGGTGTGTGCTAGATGAGAGATGCTTTGGGAAAGGATGGTTTTAGATTTTATGTATCATCAATGCTGGTCCAAGACCAGAAATCCCCTTGGGGGCAGTAAGGAACCAAGGGAGCTTTGTTTTCATTATGAAGAAGTTACATACTTGATGCATGTTGATGCAAAGTAAAATCCTAGCAGACAGGGTGACTTGCCACTTTCTCATGACTTAGCAAATAGTTACTGCGTGTGCTTAGTTAGCCTTTGCTAAGAGCACATGCCTTTTTCCTCTGCGAACAGAAGAGCAAATAGGCTTCAGAACTTGCAGACAGTATTCTGATGAAATGAGCATCAAGGATGTTTGTAACATCTGATAAGTGTGTATGTATGGTTTGTGGACCTTAAACTGGATCTAGGTATACATTGTAGCTGCACAAGAGGTGGCAGAATTAGCTTGCAAAAATCTGAGGTCAGAATGACTTCCACACCTGCTGAGTTCTTAAAAAAGAATTGAAAGAGTGCTACAGGGCACTTTGCTGATTCAGCATGGCGTAACCGTTCCTGGCCTTACCTTTCTATAAAAAACCCAAATTGTTTCATCTCAGTGCAATAGTTGTGTTCGCCTAGTACTGTTATGGTCTAGATCAAAAATTGCATGTAGATTTTTTTCAAAATTGGAATGGGGGAGGTGTGCTGAATTCGTATTTTTTCAGCTCCTTTAAAAATAAATTGTAGCCTTTATTGAAAGGTGTGCTGCTTTGAGTAACTATATAAATAACCTAGGATTCTAGTTCAGCAACATATAGTAAGTATTACTCTTCTGTTTTGCTTTTTTTGGTAACAGTAAAGGAGGTGGCATTGTGTCTGTTATGGTATGTTAAATTCTTAATGTCTAAGACGAATGCACAGTGGTCTTTTTACCTGAGATGAAGCTTCTTGGTTTTGTCATTTAGTGGTATGCAGGCTTTGTGTAAGATATGAGTAATTCTAGTATAACTGACTTTAGTGAGTATCATTACTGGGGAAAAAGTGCTTCTCCATATCACAATTAACTGTTGATAGTTCATATGCTATGAACTGGTCTCTTTAATGTTAGCTTCAAACTTCATTTATATTTCAGATACTGTAGCTGGCTTGACACTTTTCTCAAAAGTGTGTTTTAGCACATGGCTTACAACCTGGCTCTGCTAGGAAAAAATGCAATGAAATATGCAAAAAGATTGCATGCTCTGGAACTGTGATCGATATTAACAGACAGTGGTGCAACGTTTGTGGTCTGATAGAATACATTCCTCAGCTAGTGAGGCTGCATAACAAAGATTGCTCTTGGGAAAAGTCCCTGAATTCTTTGGCTCTTAGACAACAAAGTCATACCAGTGACATGGCATGTTGGAGGATTTGTAAAGGGAAGGACTTGAGATCACTTTTGGTTTGTGTTTTTTTTTTTTTTTTTTTTTTAAATGTTGAGTTACATGTTGGGAAACGGACCTGGACTGTGACAGAACCTTTTTTTCCCCAGTTATTGCAGTTCTCTAAATTTAATATTTATTTCAAAGGGTATTTGTAAACAAGGAGCAAGAGAATAAAACACAAAGTTGAATGGATGTCAAAACTTTAAAGTTATAGAAATTGTTTCTATTCTCCATGCAGTTTAGAATATATGATAGCAACCATTGTGAAATCCTGATTAATTCTTGCATGCTGGAGCCATGGGACTTCGGTATAGAATGATAGTACTTGCGTGGTTCATGATAGTTGCCATGCTAGGCATTTTTTTGACTCTATTGCATGGCCAGCAGATCTCTGTGTTCGATATCCCGATGACATTTAATGACTCTTCATTTGCAGCTCACCTTTTGTATAGCAAAGTATTCTGGCCAATCACACGCACTAAACCCAAAAGCTAGCATTTATATAGAATATGTACCTAAAATAGGTGTGGGTTTTTTTGTTGTTGGTTTTTTTAGCAGTACTATCAGTGAAGAGGAACGTGGTGTCCTGAGAGGCAGCCATCTTTGGAGAGTAAAAAGACTAAAGATTAAAATAGCTGAAATGGTTGTGTGTTCGGTTTTTTTTTTAATGTGTAGATACAAAATCAGTGCCTATGTGGTGTCTTATTTTAAGTTCATTTGTTTTTTCCATGTGCCAATAAAACATTGGATGTTCTTTTTAATGGTAAAGCAAAACAAGGGAGCAAGTGGCAGGTTATTATAGTACCTGGCGGGTTTTATTTGGCTGTTCAGTACACTCATGCCTTCATGTAGCTGTCCTTACCCCTTTCCCAGATTTCAGTTTCTCTGGAATCACCTTCCTTTCAGTGGCATGGGAAGGGGGTCATTGTAAAGAGTTTGGAAGTCCTTTATATTCTGTATAGAATGCATAGAAATGTTAATGTAGTTCTGTGTGAATCTAGTTATGAACTGAATAGATTAAGAGGAAGCTTTGGGAAGTACAAGGTATTTTACTTATGCTACCTTGTATTAAAAGCACAAATTATTTCTAGTCTGAATCTTTGCTTTGAACCACTAAAGGTGATAGTAGCTCATCCTCATGGTGGGTTGATGTCTGATGCTTGGGATGTTAATAAGGATGATACTTGTAAGATTTGAAAAAACCAACAAGATAATGGTATAGATGTTTTGGTGCTGTCCTTTAAAACATACATTTTTACTGGATTCTTTGACCCATATTAATCCCACATACTAATGTAATTGATATTTCTAGGGAGGTTCTGTAGCTTGCTGCAGGCGTAGGTGCAGTTCTGTTTCATTTTTTTAATGAAGAAAACATTATTCTTTGGTATTTTATTAAGTTGCAGTGTGGCAGTTTTGTACACTGTCTATTTTTTGATGCATTTTGCTTTTAAGACACAACATTTTTGTATTCAGTTTGTTACTCCCATTAGTTCTTTGATAGTTCTTAAGCAATTTCCATGTTTTTTAGTGAAATGGATAGTTTTTATTAAAAGGATCGTTGTCATTTACATGAAAAAGGGAAAGTAATCCTTAATTTTTTAAATTCTAGGATTAAATGCTTTTCAATTTCCAAACATGAAATACATTGCAAATTTTCACTATTGAAAAGGTAGCTGTTAAGTTTATCATAGTCATTGTGGAAAGACATCAGTTTGCACTTTTAAGTCCGTTTTATGCAGACTGTAATATGGCCTTATTTGTAGGTGAGCCAAAGGTTATTGAAACTGAAAGCTTTCTTCAGCAAATTCATAATAACACATTTAAGTACAGGAGTACTTCCGCTGACATTAATGTTGGGCATATAATTGAATACTGTGCTGAATTAGGGTCTAATGTCATTTGGTATGTGTTGCAGAAGTGTGTCTATTAATGTCACTTAAGAAGGAACTTAATGGACCTGGAGCTGTAGTTGAAATTAATACTGACAAGTACATTTTATTTTAAAGGTATTTATTCAACTATTATTTGACAGTTGAAAACGAATACTTTTTTTTTCATTTGAAAGTGTATTTGCTTCTTTGGGACTTTGGGGATATCAGAGGGGTGTGGGTCAGAAAGATGCATGCTCATATTGCAGTGTCAGTTACTCCCAATTAATCAAAATGCACTCTACAAATCATTTCGACCAGATGCAAGTGTTGCTTCTGAGGGTTTTCTGTAGCCTGTAGATTTTTAGTACACAGGATGGATGTGTACAACAACATTTTAACATTTTGGGGAGATTTTTAAGTCAAGTTCATTCTTCACTTAAAATCAGTTCTAAATAACAGGAGATGGAAAACAAGCTACACTAATCAAATCTTAGTACAAATGCATGAACAAATGTCACGTCCCAAGTTGTCCCTTTTATACTTGTTTATACGAGAATGTATAGGAGATATTTGCTAGGGAAAATTAAAGTTGGAGAGCAGAACCTGGTGCTGTAGGAATGAGCTGGGCAGTGTTACACACTTAGGAGGAATGTTGACATAATTTCAGACCATCAAAAGAGCTTTTGGTCCTACTGAAAGAGTAGAAAGATAATTTCTGATTTTTTCTCTTTATGATACTAATTTGCTGCAGTAACTGAGACAATTGTTTGTTTTTGATAAATGAATAGTGTAATTTCAATGCTTCTCAAAGTACTGATTTATTTGGTTTATGTAGGGAGTAATAAACTGAGTAACAAATAGGTAAGAGGTGTTTTCCTGAGAGTTTAACAGGTTAAGTTATGTAGATCTATGCAGCTGTCTTTCGATAGAAGTGCTACAAAGGGTATATGAAACAATATTGACATGTGAGTGAAGATAAAGCAGAAATACGGCAATGTGAATCATGGAGTACTTGGGTTAGAAGAGACCTCTGCAGATCATCTGGTCCAGCCCCCTGAAGCAAAGCTGTTCCGAAGCTAGATGAGGTAGATCAGGACTTGTCCAGTTGAGTTCTGAGTATCTCAAAGGATGAGGTTCCAAGGCCTCTGTGAACAGACTGTTCCAGAGCTTGGCTGCCCTTGTGATTTTTTTTTTTTTTTTTTTTACCTTTTGTAAAAGAAGAATTTGCCTCACTGCAGCCCATGTGCATTGACCTTTAACCCTCAGGAAAATTATGTTGTCTCCCAGTTATAAAAAGTAGAGTTATTTTTTAAGGATTACAGTTCACTTTTCCCAAGGAAATTAGTGTCTTGAGTTTTTGATGCTTAGGAAAGGTGGGTAAAGGATGCTATAATGAGGTTAGTTTCCTCATATTGAGAATTGAATATAGCATTTAGTGTGCCAATGAAATTTCTCACTATTATAAGAAAAAATATTTTGTTTTCTTTGTAAGTGAGATCTTGCAAATCCTTACAAAGTTGTTACTCTGTGGATGTCACTCCATTTAGGTCTCTGTACTGTTGGTTTGCTGCTGTATAGATACGCTGAAAATTGCTGCAGTAATGTATAAATGGTCACGAAGCTGGTTTTTAGAACGATGCACTATGAGTTGGACAGGCTTGCTTAAGGCTGGACTTAGTTTTAAAACATAGTTGCCATCTGTTTCTTAAATTATTATATAATGAATTCATACCTTGTTAAAGGTCACTGTAAACTTGCTGCACTTGTTTTTTTCTGGCTCTTTAGATATTCTTCTTTCAAGTAAGTATTTGTTCTGAATGAAAAACACATTTGGTGACTGTAAAAGGCTGATTCCTGAAGCCTGTTTAGTGATTTCTTCAATTCTGTTACCTTAAACGGTTGGGTTTTTCCTCCCCCATGCTGTCTTCAGAATACAGTGAGCATGAAACTTTGGAATGCTTTGGTTGATTAGCTGACAACTGTGAAACTGTCTGAATTGCTCGTATTGTATTGATTGCATTACATCATTATAAAGATATTTTAAAACCTAAACGGAGTATTCTAAAACTTAAACTATGACTAAATAATTTTTTTTTTCCTCTACAGGCTCATAAGTCAGTGAACTTTGTTTCAACTCTGCTTCAGATCACTATGTCCGAGCAACTGGATTTACCAGTGAGACAGGCAGGCAAGTTTTCAAATCTTTTTTCATTGTATCTACTTTAATGGTGCGTACACAAGTACATATGCAGGTACTGTTAAAGAATTCTAATGATTTTAATCTCAGATACTCAAAAGTTGGGAGTCACTGGAATTACAGTCATCATGAACTATATCTGGCACCATACACTGAATAGGGAAGACAGAAAGAAAAGGTGGCTGGCTCTTCAGTGATCACTCCCCTTTATCTCTAGTGAATAGTGGTCTTTGGGGAAACAGAATGGTTTATGATGCTAGTACACTTGGTCCAAGGAGGTAATTTAACCTTTTACTGGTAATGCTAATGTTTCTAAACATTTTAAGTGGGAGAAAACAAATTATGGCTTTTGGAACACTGCTGGTTTGCCCACGAGCCATCTGTAAAATTGGATATTGAATATTAGCAACTCCAAACATCACCTTAAAGCTGCTACAATTACTTGATAGAGGTTTCTAGTATGATACTTCAGTGGTTTTTCTGATGGTTCAGGAGGTGTGATCTTGATCACTTATTTGAATCTTCCACATAGTAGACTACTCTAAATTGTAGCATCAGCCTACCTTGCATTTTTATCTTATTGCTTGGGGGTACCATTCAGATGATGATGCAAAAATGTTACTGCTTAACATGTATAATGAGAAAAAAAAGGGGGAGGTTTGAAAACAACCTCTGAAAATTCACCCTCAGCCAATTAAAGCTGAAAGCAGTCTGTAGAGAGTGGAGACAACTCGTACAATGCATAGCTTAAAAACAGTGCATGTTTTGCAAAGCAATTAATGGCATGATAAATCCCACTGAGGACAGATTGAAGTTTGCATCACTTCAGTCTTGCAATAGTACATATCTACTGAGTGTTTATTACCTTTGCAGACCCTTTCAGAAACCCTTTGGTTTCAGAAGGTGCATATGAAATTCAGGAAGAGAAGTTGCTTTATGGATTTGTACATAGTTAGATTAATAGTAACTTTGTTATTAGTACGTCCTTTGAGATCTCCTGTTGCATTTTGTAAGTCCTTCTCTTTCCAAGTGCTGTAATCTATATTCTGCCACATAAGCAGTTTGGATTTGGCTGTCAAATGGTAAATGCAGGCATTTGTGCCGGCAGCCTGATTGCTACAAAGTGCTGTGGCCCATAACCTTGGTATAAAAGAGCTCTGTTTCTCTTCAGCATTCACTCCTGTATCACAAACTTAATTAGATTTTTTGCTTACAAGGTATCTAATAGATAGTTATTAGTATTGATTAGCTCTGTTTTAATGAAAATACTGAGAAAATAATTAAAGGATTCAGAAGTGTGTTGCTAAAATGTTCCACAACTGTGTATCTGTAACACAGATAAAAGCAATATGTTTAGTGTTTTTATATGAAAACGTATTATTTACTGTCAACCTAGTAAATTATTAGGTGAATAATTTGCTTGATTTATGTATTTTGATTCTGTCATTTCAGCCAATTTTGTTCTAAAATAGAATTTTTTGCAAAATGCATGTTTGTTTTGGACTTTGAATGGCTATCAGCTGATTTGCCACTTTTGTCTCACAGGGGTTATCTACTTGAAAAATATGATAACCCAGTATTGGCCAGATCGTGAAACTGCACCAGGAGAGATTCCACCTTACTCCATCCCAGAAGAAGACAGACACTGTATTCGTGAAAATATTGTAGAAGCCATTATTCACTCTCCTGAGCTGATTAGGTATGTAGTTTTAACTTGTTTATGAATTGGCTGTGGTTTCTGACTTCTGGGTTTCTTTCTTTTTTTTTTTTTTTTTTTTTGCACAACTAAGATCACCTGTGTGCTAAGCATCGTTGTCATACACTGTGTATCCTAAGCATAGAATTAATGTAGATGGAAAAACAGCTTTCAGCTTGTGCAGCATGTAGAAATTTAAAGTTTCTTAAATGGAGAATATTAAGCAGAAAGTACAGAACCCAAACCTTCTAAACAAAATTTGAAGTAAGTCTAAGTTTGGGCAGTATTAGGTGTTTCAACACCGCAAGAATATTATTAAAATAAATAAAGGTGACTTATTTAATCATTGTGCATTTGACTTCTAGAGTACAGCTTACTACTTGTATTCACCATATTATCAAGCATGATTATCCTAGTCGCTGGACTGCAGTTGTGGAGAAAATTGGATTTTACCTTCAGTCTGACAACAGTGCTTGTTGGCTTGGAATTCTTCTTTGTCTTTATCAACTTGTGAAAAACTATGAGTAAGTTTTTTCTACCATATAAACAAGCAGAATTAATATATTTGTATTTCTTCTATTCTGTATGTATATTGTAACCATGTAGAATTGCATGTGGGATTGTGCAAAGGTGACAGAAATCCAATTTTAGAAAATATTCTTGAATATTTGGTATGCAGATGTTGGCTTATATATCTTCTCCACTAAGAAATGACAGAAAAACTGCCGTTGTTAAAGCTTTGAGATCAGAAAAAAAGAGGGTGTTTTAAAGCCTTAATTTGGCAGTTGTTTTTTATGGACTGGTAACAGTAAGAAAGTCTGCTCAAAATCATGACTTTTGCAGAAACTGATTAGTTATTTAAACCAGATTTAGACCTTAAAACAATTTGTACTCTAGGTATCAGTGACAGTAAACATAAAGATTTCAAAGTGCAGAATCATGAATGTTAAGAA
This sequence comes from Gorsachius magnificus, assembly GCA_034008185.1. Classification (NCBI taxonomy): domain Eukaryota; kingdom Metazoa; phylum Chordata; class Aves; order Pelecaniformes; family Ardeidae; genus Gorsachius; species Gorsachius magnificus. The sequence continues at coordinate 10,905,971 of CM067086.1, forward strand.
GTTCAGAATTAGTTGACTGACTTTGGTATGATCTTTTTGGTAGCCTCATCCAACCCATCACAGGAAATCTTTATCAAAGCCCACTGTTCTCCTATATGCAAGGCATTGGGCTAGGATACAGGTGAATGTTCTTTGCTCTATATCCAGTATTATGTTCTGAGCTTTAAAGTTGAGCTTGCCCTTTGAGAAGTTTTGTGGAGCTTAGCTGCTGCTACTGGCATGTAGGACGCTCATTTGAGCTGGGTCAGAGAAAAGTGCAATCCTGGAGTCAGGGAATTGTAGTAGTGAAACTGATGGAATTCACAAGTTAATCTTTCAGAGCACTTGTAATGCATAACATTTTCATTTCAGGTACTTGATGTAAAATGTTGCATTGAAAAACGTTGCTGCCTAATTACATGCATTTACGTAAATTAGTGTAAAAGAGGTGAACATCAGTTTCTCAAAACTCTTCTTTAGAGGAATGCTATAAAGATGTTTGTAGTCCCATGCTGGAGTTTTTCCGGTGGCTGAAAATTGCAAGTCCTGCTTGCAACAAACTAATTTCTCTCTTGATTTTCAATTTAAATATCTTTAACCAAATATACAGCAGAAATCTGAGATGTAAAACATGAAGCGTTCACTGGTAGTTTATTGTGATTATAGCAATCCTTGTTTAGGGAAGAATTTTGATACGAGCACAGTCGTTGTGTGATAACCTAAGGTAACAGGTGTGTTTGTAATATTAGTTGATCAGACACTTCAGCTGAGGCCAGCAATGCTCATACTTGTTTAGCTTTCTGGTAAAGTCAACAAGGGTTGGTTTCACAAATCATGTAGGAATATGCACATTTCATTGCCAAACTATATGGGTGAAAGCAGGTGTCTCTAAAATTTGTTAAATTACTTAGGGGTTTTTTTTTGAAAAATCTCCATAATGTTATGACTTTGATCAAAAGATTTTATTACTTGAGTTGTAGGAATGTGTGGCTATTTAATTTTTTTTTCTTAATGTGGAAGGTAAATATCTTGGGCCTTTTCAACATTTTTTTTTTTTCTCCGAATCCAGCCAGCAAGATCAAATAGCTGCTATTTGTGTAGTATTTTTTCTGGTCTTTTTCAGGTGTGTCTTTTGTGGAAATTGGAAACTAAGTTTTCCTGAGCAACACTTAACCCTTATGTTTAGCTTTCTAATTCAGAAAATACATGGAAACTATATTATTGAATAGGATTTTAGAGCTCAGTGTTCTGTAATAGTTTTTACAGAACATGCCATCTGGTAGCAGATTGAGTAGACTTTATCCTATATTTCTGCAGATTGGTACCGTGTATTAGTGAAAAGTCTACCAAAAATGTATTAAAAAGAAAAACCCAAACCAAAACCCAATCCCCCAACCCAAAAATCTCCCACAAACCACAAGAGTCCAAGAGTATTACGGTATTAATTGCTTAATCAAAAAAAAAAAAAAAAAAGCCGTACAGTCTTACAAGTTGTATTTTACTTTGTTCTTATTGTCATCACCAGTATGGACAAGATCCTATTGTGCTGTGAAAACTCTTGAGTCAATAAGGACTTTGTTCGTTGTAAGTTAAAAGCTGGGGGGAAGATTTCAAAATGTGGCTTCATTTCCTTTCACGAATTTTGAAATTTTTTGAGAAAGGAAATGGAGCCCTGTTTTCAGCATAGGCAAACTGGTGGACTGTCAACAGCCTGGGAAGGTCTGAGGCACTTTTTCAAGGGGGGTTGCAGTCGAAGCCTGCTCAGTCTGCCACATAGCCTTGAAGCCTACATTCTCTATCAGATTGTTAGATTTGGCCAAATTAAATGGTAAGACGTGAGAGCCATCAGTAGTAAACTGAGAGGCTTCACAGTTTACTTTCTTCAATGTCAGTGAAATAATCTAGCTTCTGGAAATATTTGGATAAATTGTGAGCTCTGATAAATGTCTTTCTGGAATTTTACTGACTAGCCCAGCATCTGCCATTCTTGGCAACAAATGTGTACCTTTTGCTTGCAGTTTTTGCAGTGCTCTGATTGCTTTTCACTATAGTAATGGTGTGGCTGAACATGATTCAAAGCGAATAAGTTGGCAGGAGTGCATTACCAGCAGAAAACTAATGTGGATATATAGTGGAGTAATGGACGCTCAGCGGTTTTCTAACTTGCCTTTTAACTGTAATGTTGTCTGGCTATAGCTTTATTTTAAATTCTGTAACAAGAAATGTCTAGTTTTTTGGTTTTTTTTTTAAATGATGTTATGAACTGTAATATAACCTACTTAAGTCTACACTGAGGAAAGGTGGATTTATAAAATTCAAAAGCTACCTGAAAGATCTACAAAACTACTTTGTTCTTATGTTAAAGGTACAAGAAACCAGAGGAGCGGAGTCCTTTGATAGCTGCAATGCAACATTTCCTACCAGTTCTGAAGGATAGCTTCATTCAGCTCTTGAGTGATCCATCTGATCAGTCTGTCCTCATCCAGAAACAGATCTTCAAAATATTTTATGCCCTTGTCCAGGTAAAAAAAATAAACTTTTTTTATACTTGACCAGTAATTTAATTTAAGGCATTATGCTTTTCCCTTAAAAGAGCAAATGGCAGAAATATTAACAATATTAGATTACATCTGAATTGTTTTTCCAGCTGCTCAACTTTGGGATGAATCACGGGTTTTTGGTATGCTTGATTGTGCTGTACTTTTGCTTCTGTACAGTGCTATTCCTGGTTGGCATTAGATAGAACTTATGCATGCCATCCTCTAAGGTAGAGTGTTTGCTAGAAAAACTATTAGAAAATCGGTTTTCTAATGACAGATCTTAGAGGCCAGTCTACATAGAATTATCAGTGTAAATGCAGCAAGTTTGGAATGAAACTGTTAATATGCTGTTAGTTGCTTCAGAAATTAGTGTAATATCCATTTAAGTAGCATCTTGGCATTGCATAAGCAGAATGAATTGGAATGAAGACCTCTAGCACTACTGAGGATATAGACTAGGTTGTGTTAAGTTCTTTAGCCTGGTTTTCAGAGTTATTTGCTAATCTTTCATGGTAGCTAAGTGTAGACAAAGATTTGAAAGAGCTAAAATTCAAACTGTGAAAGTAACATTATTTTCAAATTGCTTTATAATAAATTTATTTTTCCCTTTTTCTAATAAGTACACATTACCCTTGGAGTTGATAAATCAGCAAAACCTGACTGAATGGATAGAAATCCTGAAGACTGTTGTCGATAGGGATGTACCAGCTGTAAGTGGCTTTTGGCTATTTATGTCTTTAAGCTTAAAGTATTTTTCATTCATTAGAATGTTTAAAAGTTTAACTCTTTATTTCTGCATTCTTTTTTCTCCACAGATGCCAAGAAAATACATTTTTATACCAAATAGGGTCTTTTAAACAGACTAGATGAATTTTGAAAATATGTAGCTTGTATGGGAGTTAAGTTGCTTTCAAATTATAGCACAACTTATTTTGACCTCCTGTTTCAAGCATTTGTTGACCATTTATGCAGTGTATATAATAGAATTTATTTTTAGATAGGCTAGAAGTGCAAGTGGCAGGCTAAAAGCAAAATATGCTATATAGTTGTTCAAAATACCTATAATTTGAACTCTTCAAATAGTGGAAAATGATCTTTTTTTTTTTTTTTTTCCCTAAAGGAAACCCTTCAAGTTGATGAAGATGACAGACCTGAGTTGCCTTGGTGGAAATGCAAGAAGTGGGCTTTGCATATATTAGCTAGACTTTTTGAGAGGTATTTTCTCTTCCATTATTATTTTTAAAAACCCAAACAAATACTCAAGTCAATAATATTGCTGCACCCTTGAATTTGCATACTTGCTTCTAATTCTAGGTATGGAAGCCCTGGTAATGTTTCCAAGGAGTACAATGAGTTTGCTGAAGTGTTCCTGAAGGCATTCGCTGTTGGTGTTCAGCAAGTAAGAAACACTGAATGTGAGGGGTATTAGGATGAGTTTAGAGGTAGTAGTGATTTCTTATTTATTTTCTGAAAAGGCTTCTTGCTCTTATTCACAGTTGGGTTTTTTACGCACATTGGTATGGAAAGCACTGACGTCTGTTGGTTAAAAGAAAGGAATGATTAAAAAAAAATTAATTTGCCATGTAGGACAATCCACTGAAAATAGCCTATGCAGCATTGATAACCTGTAAGTAGAGTAAATGCTCTAATAAGCCCTCAGATGAGCTTCAAATAAATGCTATCAATTTTTCTCTTTCTGGAAGAGATAGCTAAAATATTTATGTAGTGTAGTTGACCTTCTTACCTACCCTTTTAAATCTGGTGATACAGTTCTTCTTTGACTCAAAGTCAGTAAGTACTAAGCTTCTAGCCTTCTGCAAAAGCCTGATCAAGCAGAGGCTCACTTACAAACAGGTAAGTCTGATAGTCACTTTCCGCTCATCTCCCTGTCTGGGGGTTGCCACTTCTACAGGGTCTGTTATACACAGAGCATCTTCTGGACTGTAGCAGTTTCTAACCTAATGTATTAAAGTTATGCCAAACTAGCATTGATTTACCTTTATTGGAGTAACTTCATGATTCAGATAGTCCTATCACATGGCAGCAACCTACAGGTTTCCCTGAAGGGACAGAATGCATTGGTGGGGCAGGAATTGTCATCCGCCTCTCTTATAGTGCATTTGTTTAAAGTCAGTAATTTGAACTTTTTGAAGTAGCAAGAAAATTGCCATGAATGCTGGGAAATTTTTGGATCTGATTCTCGGCTCCTGGCTGTACTGCTGACTTCTGTTCTTTTGAAGCAAGTTTATTTATGAAAAAAACTTCAAGTAGTTTTTGTAAAATTTCCTTGTATTGGCTCATAAATCTGTTTAAGGTGATTAGGTTGTACATGTAAATAGACTGTTAATTTTTTAACATCTTGGGGAGTGGGATGTTTTCTTCAAAGCCTGTATTTTAATCAGAAGAACAGCTCTTAGTTCAGTTTCAGTTTTCTTAGTTTTCATACCTAATGAAATTATAATGAATTACGGGACTTTAAAAGAGGAAGAGTAGGGAATGTATCGTCTAAATACATGTTTTTTGAAGGTCATCCGAAGTATTGAAAGGGAAAAGAACATTTGTCACATTGAGTGTTAGGAAATATATTCCAACATCCTACTCAGACAAGTAGACCTGAAGTGCGTCACCCTCTGAGGTGCTCATCTGTCACCTGTAGATGACATCAGACAGATAATTATTACGTGTTCTTTAAAGACCTTACTGGTTGCTTTGCACTTCCAAGACAAAATGAAATTCTGACAAAAGACTGTATGGGCAAAAGAAGTTTTCAAAAAGATAAATTTAAACAGTTCAAAAAAATACTTTGTGTGTTTTCTTTACATTTTCATTGAATCAATTTTGATCCTTACTGTTAGTGCATCTAGGAAACACCAAGAATTAAAGTCTTTAAAGAAAATTGCTAAAAAGCAAGACTTTAAAATGCTTACAGTTTCTTCCTATACAATAATGTGACTTGTTTAGAAATACAGATTATTTTTAAGGTGCTGTTCTCATTTCTGTGCATAAGATAAATCTTGGATGTATGCTTAAGAAATGGAATCGTTCAGATAAATGTTACGGTATATTTTTCATCAGGATGTATTTCTTCACAAAAATTGGAAATACTGAAGAATACAAATGCTGATAATATGCTTCACTGAGTTCTCTTTACTCTCCAAAGTGTAAGCACCCTCTTAATAGAAGAGCAATAGATAAATATATGGTATGGGATTACAGGTTGTTGAAGTATAAACTTTAAACATACTGTTAATGTTATTCTCATAATTACTTCTTATTGATTATTCTTTTTATCTATTCTATATCTTTTTGTCATGTGCATGTCACCAACTTCTTCCTCCACCCCCACAAAAAAAAAATCCAGTACATTCAGCAATAGTTCTAGCTAAACTTTCTTAACCTTGGTCCAAATAGCCTGAGCTGCCTAGCTGGAATACCTTGATTCTTATCCCTTGTGCTAGCAGCTGTTTTGCTCAGGACTTTTCTTATTTTGAAAGACCTGATGAGTCAGAACTAAGCCCTGGTCAAACACTACTGCCTGGTTGTTCTTTGGCACAGTTGCAGAGTTTTCTTTATTTGCCCTGGAGCTTCCATCCCACATTCTGCTTTTCCTCACTGCAATTCTTAAATCTTGTCTTAATCTTTTTAATTTCTTATTACATATGAATCATGAAACTGAATCAAAAACCTTGTCCTAAGTAGTGTGGCTGCAAAGACAATTTGTTAGGCCTCAGCTTTGTCTTAATTTCCAAAGACTATTCCCCATCCCTTCATTGACTGTTGATGAATTTAGGCTTTTCTGTCTGCTGTCCTGTTAAATTAGAGTATCTCTCTCTCCCTCCCCCTCCATCCCCAAAGCATGTTAGGCTTACCGTGTATTCATGTTTTACTGATTTTGGAAGTTGCAAACATCTGTCAGTGAAGGTATTGTTTCTGCAGAAAATAATTTTCTCTTTTAGTTAGCTCGCAAGAGACTAAAAAGGAATTTTGACATTCTTTGATAATCCTCGAAACAGCTGCAGATCTGAACATTGTCTCTCTTTTTCCTTTCCTTTCCTAAGTCAGTATCTAATGCCACCAAAGCCTTGTACTCGGGTGAGGGTAGCAACCAGTAATTTCTTTAAGTCCAGGAGGCTTTTAAACATGAGCAGTTAAACTTGGAGAACTGATAGTGCATCTAGAGCATAAAACCATTTAAGATATGAATTTCATGGTGAATGAATGCATCCTCTTCGAACTCAAGTGTAAGGTATCTCCTTTGGAAGAAGCACTTCAGTGCTTTTGTAGTAAATGCTCTCAGTGGAATTACTTTTCAAGATAGTCTCATTTTCCCAAAATGTTTTCTTGGTGATATTACAGATTTACAGATAGTTTTTCAGTTCCTTCAGTTTGGGATTTTTTTAAACGTTGTTTTATGTGAAGAATTAAATGAAACCCTGGAAATGGGATTTGTCATTTCTCTCCAGTTGGTGCTGCTGCTCTTGAAGGTGCACTGTTGCCACTGACCTGGACTGGGCTACAAGGAAACCCCCTTGCATTACTGTTACCAAACTTTCCAGTGAGCTGGAATTTAATTACTGGTAATGGTCCGATGGCCATTTCATGTCCTTAATTGTGGAGAGCCATGGACTTTAACAAACGTAAATCCCTGTGAATTCTTCTGAATCCCAGCTCAGGAGAAGAATAGAGGCCAGAAAGCCAAGGGGAGAGGCTGGTTCATCATTCGTCACACACGTACATTCCTATAAGGCTTCACATAGGCAAGGATCAATAGATTGCGCAAGTATAGAGTATTTTACCAATCCTGCGTTTAGGCATTAATTTCTGCCCTCAAAGAGTGGCAAGATGGAGTAATAAAACCTCAGAGGAAGAGTTCCCCTGGGCTATGTTGGTGATGAATTAGCATGTATGTTTTGCCTTATTAAAGGATTGTATTTTTAAAAGATGGGCAGCACCTGATATGAGCTGCAAATTGCATTATAAAATTAACAATGACATTTAGTAGAAGGATTAGTCAGTACCCATTTTAGTCTAATGAATAAACAGGCTTTTTTGTTCGATTTGGAGAGGGTTCTTATGTAGGATTGTGAGGGAGGGTAGAATTCTGGTTAAAATGGTCTGTGCTCAGTATAAGCTGTTGATGACATCTGATTTTTCTAGGTGCTGCTGAAGGTGTTGTATCAATACAAGGAAAAGCAGTACATGGCTCCTAGAGTTCTGCAGCAAACACTGAATTACATCAATCAAGGAGTGTCACACGCAGTCACCTGGAAGAATCTGAAACCTCATATTCAAGTAAACCATTTTTGGGATTTAATACTTACGTGACTCAGTAGTACATTAGTCAGTCTGTTATATGGTGTTTCTAGCCTTGCTAGAATTCAAGTTTTAGGAACCTCTGTTACAAATTGCCAGTGAAAAGAGTTTAAGCCTGTAAGGTAGCACATAAAAACTGTTGTGTCCAAATAGTTTTACAATGTTAGCATTTTATATGAGAAGTGACAGGATGGACAAAATCTGTGAAATACAGGACAGAATATAGAGTTTGATTTAGTAGTGCTAGCCTGTTTTCAACTCTTTTTTTTATTGCAGGGAATTATCCAAGATGTTATTTTTCCATTGATGTGCTATACAGATGCTGATGAAGAGCTCTGGCAAGAAGATCCATATGAATATATTCGCATGAAATTTGGTGAGAATTTTAACTCATGTTAAAATATAACTTCACAGAAAAATGGGATTTTTATAGTTGTGTTTTTCGAAAATAGAGATGGCTTTAGTATTTAAAGGGGAAAAAAAAAGGAAAAAGAGTTTATATTATCCAAATAATATACCTTCGTATACTTCAGGATACACTGGTGGAAATGACAGATAATATATGACAGTCAACAGTGACACAGATGTTTCTGCACTTGAAAAAGCAGCTAATTTTGACAGTTACAAAGTTTTTGTTGTAAGTTAAACAGTCCAGATAACAATAACTACATGAGTGTAATGTTATTATAAGGTTATGCTTTACAACAGCTAATATTTCAGGCCCTGGAGTTTTTAGAACCTTAAGGAATTTCACACATGGCACACTTCAGAACAAATTTACCGTAATGGTAAATGAAACATTACGAAGTAAGCCTAGCATTCCAGACATGTCTAATTTCACCTCCCGTCACTTACTGCTTTGTTGTTGGGGTTTGCTACAAATCTATGCAGTCCTTTCAGACTGAGGAATAAAAAAGATTCTTCAGACTTCCTGAAAAAATTCTTCCCTCCACTAGAACTTTTATGTGGCTAGAACAAGGAATCTTGATGGATTTGGGAGTTTCTTATCCCTTAGGTCAGAGGCAGACCTGTAAATGGTTCAGGTATTATACAATGCTCTGATAATCCTCTCCTGCAGAGAAATAAGAAACTGAGCATTTTTAACTCAGTCAGTTATGTGCACTTGCCTGTATAGCAAATAACATACAAGTCAAAAATTGACTGCTGTGTCTGCTTCTACAGTTACAAAAGATTTATCTTAAAAATAAGGAAGACATACCATTTCAGATTAGACCTGTAGAGCTGGTGATCATGAAAAAAGTGAAATATATGTATTGGGAATTTCCAGCCATGTGCTACTGTTTGTTTGGTCTTGGAATATCTGTAGAAAGAAAGCATGATTAACCGCCTGAAAAAAAAAAGGAAAATTGTTGCTCTTTTGTTTCATGTTAAATCATTAGATTACTTTTGGATCACGAACTGTAGTAAAGGACCAAAATTTACAGCTGTTATGTTTATTTAATAGATGTATTTGAAGATTTCATTTCTCCAACAACTGCTGCTCAGACATTATTGTTTACATCATGTAGTAAAAGGAAAGAGGTAAGCTATATAAGGATTTTACTTAAATACAGTATTTTGTAGATTTAGAATCACAGAGTCGCTTTGGTTGGAAAAGACCTTTAAGATCATTGAGTCCAAACTTTAACCTAACCCTGCCATCCCACCACTAAACCATGTCCCTAAGCACCTCATCTGCCCTTCTTTTAAATACCTCCAGGGATGGGGACTCGACCACCTCCCTGGGCAGACCATTCCAGAGCCTGACAGCCCTTTCGGTGAAGAAGTTTTTCCTAATTTAGTTTTATAGTCTCCATTTGCTGAAGGAACTAATAAAAGTTTTACTTTTCTGCTGTCTGTCATATCATAGTACACTAAAATGTGTCATTTCTGTCATTTATTTTGCACTGATTTATTTGCGATTTTTGTATTTGCCAATTCCCCTAGGACCTAACTATCAAAAATATTGTGTGTTTATAACAAAGACATAAAACATTATCCAAATGCCAGACTTGGAGCAGATTATTAGAGGTTTAAGCATTTCAGAGCACTGAGAATGGTACCTGAGACAATTGACTGAAATTCTTTGACTAACTTTACGTGTTACATAGGTCTTGCAGAAGACAATGGGCTTTTGTTATCAGATCCTCACGGAGCCAAATGCTGACCCTCGTAAGAAAGATGGTGCTTTACATATGATTGGTTCTTTGGCTGAAATTCTCCTAAAAGTAAGCATAACAAATCTGGTGGTTCTTTTGGTTCCTCCTTTCCTTTCTTTCACATACAGCATATTAGAAGAAATGAGAATAGCTCTTTGATTTTTTCAAGTTTTTGTATCACTGCCAATTTTTCTTAAAGCTGTTAAACTTAATTGTTCTGGTTTTGTTGTCAGCTTAATTACACAAGTTTTATTAGGTCACGTTCAAATTGAAATTATTAAGTTCTTTTAAGTTCTCTGCTTCTAGTAAGCATTGCTACACCATTTCCTGTGCTACTTAACTACATTCCTGTTTTTGTGGAAGGAAAGGAAAAAATCCATCCAGTAAGAGGCTGTTGATTTAATGAGATATAATAAATAATAATTGTTTCTCTTTATGGAAGAGAAGAAATAAAGTGAAATTAACAACGTTGTCCAATTAGAATGGTAGCAAAAAAGATGCAGGACATGGACTTGTATTTGGACCATGAGAAGTTTACCTGACCACTTTTGCTTTTGATACCAAAGTATACTGCCAAGCAAAAGGTGTCTCTACAGTCAAAAAATGACAGGCAAAAAGTGTCACTATTTTGACTGAAAATTATAAGTCCATGTAGGATTCAAGTTTAATTACTAATATGGGATTTCATTGTTGCTTAATGGGCTTCAATAAAGGGGAAAGGTAAAAATCTGAGGGTTTTGTTATGCTGTTTTCACTTTATATATAAAGACTTACTGGATTAGAAATGCATTTTTATATAAAGTTTTAAATGGGATGTGTTTCTATTCATATTCTGACAGAAGAAGATATATAAAGATCAGATGGAATATATGTTGCAGAATCATGTGTTTCCTCTCTTCAGCAGTGAGCTGGGTTACATGAGAGCACGGGTAAGAAAGTGCAAATCTACTGTTAAAATACACTGTCTGTTCCAACTGAAGCGTTCAGGAATAATCTTTAAATTTTTCACTCTAACAAATGCACTCCTTTATGCACCTCTTCTGTAATAAATCGTGTGCTTATTTCAGACATAAGTATCAGCCTTTATGTGTGATTATAGATAGCTACTGTGTAGTCTTAAAATGGCTGCAGAATTGTGTGCATAGTTTTCCATCTGTGTCTGGTGGTATGGTCTCTTTGTGTTTTGCATTTAGACTGTACTGCTCACACAAAACCTGTGGCCAAAGATGAACTTGAGATCATAGTACTGGTCTAGTGATGTCTGAAAGACAAGCCTCCCACTGGCCAGCCTCCACACTCTCAAACATCTTCATCTGATAAGTTTCACAGTACCTTTATTCAACAGTAATTTTACTTCAGATTTAATAATTTGTGTAGGTTATGGGTATATGAGTAGACGATAATCCTATTTGTAGGTTTTGTAACTCTGAATTTGTTCAATGTCTTTTTTTTTTCAGGCTTGCTGGGTTCTTCATTATTTTTGTGAAGTCAAATTTAAGAGTGACCAGAATCTCCAGACAGCCTTAGAACTCACAAGACGGTGTCTGATAGATGATAGGGAAATGCCTGTGAAAGTGGAAGCTGCAATAGCACTTCAAGTTCTGATCAGTAATCAGGAGAAAGGTAGCACTCTTTTCTTAAAGCTACAGCAAGCTTTAATGGAATAGGCATTAATACTGTGATGTTCAGTGAGACTTGTTCTCTTCTTTCCTGATGTTAATTTACTACTTGCAGTAGTAATTTGTAATCGCTTATAGAATTTTCCAACTGGAAAGTTACAGTATTTTTTATAAATAAATATCAGAATTTCACAGTACAATAAATCCAGTTTTACAGCACTTAATCATTGTATCAGAAATACAGTGACAATATGAGCATATTTGTCTCAGCATACGTTCATTCATGTCAAAATTTTTTTTTTAAAAAAAAAAGTTGTCTTTATCCTGGCAGGCTTTACATTGCTTGGTATTCCTGAAGGGGGCATAAAAGCCACACAGCAAACAAATTCTCTATCAAATACTTTGGCTAATTTGACAAAAATGCATATGTACCCATTCATGTTCAATTAAAATTTGAATTGATAAGAATCTTGCATTCCATAAAGACTGTAGAACTCTGGTATTCATACTTCAGTTGTCATCCTCTTGGTATACATTTTTATTCAAAACATTTTTCTGAATGTTGGTATTGCTATGATGATTTATACTACCCATGGTTTTGGCCTATTAATGCCAAAGTACTAAATATTAATAAAGTATATACTGACTTTCTTATAGTGATACTTTAGTTTTGTAAGAATGTAAATTCAAATATTTCCACTTGTTTTACAGCTAAAGAATATATTACTCCATTCATTAGACCTGTAATGCAAGCTTTACTTCATATTATAAGAGAGACTGAAAATGATGATCTTACTAATGTGATTCAGAAGATGATCTGTGAATATAGTGAAGAAGTTACACCAATTGCAGTAGAAATGACACAGCATTTGGTAAGACTTTCTGGTGACTTAGGAAGATGTTTAATATGTGAAAGATTGGTATTTAAAATTAAGATAGTTGTCTGTCAATCAATAGCTGTTGTTACTCCAGTCTGCTTAAGTGCATTGATACAAGTAATTTTATTGTACATTTAGACTGTTTTTTCTCAAAAGTGGCTTCATAACTTGAACTAAATGGAAATTTCTAAGAAGGACTGTAGAAACGTTTGAGAAATCTTTGTACGTATTTTCTCCAGATAGTGTTAATAGTGAATTTTGGCGGGACACTTTAGGTTGTCTCTACAATGTGACTTAGGTTTTCTGTTTTAAAGTGGGAAATTAAAGAGCAGATTTTAAATTTAAAAATTTGGTGGGAAAATAAAATTGAATCTGCAGGAGAAATTGAGAGCTTGAATGGCCATATCTAGTGAGTTGTACTAATGGATTCAAAAGCAATCAGCTCAGTGCTTCCCTATTAAAGGCCCTTGCCTTGAAGTTAAAACTAAGTTGTTTGTGTATCCTCTCTGGGAATGCCTGCAAAGTGATCCAGTCTAGTTCAGCTACCAATTAAATCTTGTGTCAGAAAAATGTATTATTTTGCATTGAAACTAATGTCATTTATATGTTTTTATTCATGAATGGATAAAGGATGACAGGTCAAATGGCTTAACATCCAAATTTTGTCAATCTTGAAAACAAACTCTGGAATGGAGCAGTCACCTTCTAATATTCATACATGTTTTCTTAGCAGAAGTCCTCCTTAAATTGTGTAGAATACTGGACTTAAACAATTGTTCCTCATCTCCAAGCATGTCCTCACTAAATGACATATTTATGGGTGGTTTTGCTATTACATGCAGGCGATGACATTCAACCAGGTGATCCAGACTGGACCAGATGAAGAGGGCAGTGATGACAAAGCAGTGACAGCAATGGGAATCTTGAATACTATTGATACACTTCTCAGTGTAGTTGAAGATCACAAAGAAGTAAGTAAAAATTACTTTACTTTAAAGCTAATACGTATCGTCTAAGACACTGAAAGTCTTTTGTAGTTCCGGTGATCCTGACATTATCTGAAAAACTGTCCTTTCAGTCAAAAATATCTTAAAATAGAAGACAGTGAAGTACTTACCATGTAACAAAGTTGTAACAGTGGCTCACATTTCTAACACAATACATGTAGTAATAGAGCATAAATGTTGGCACGGTATTTCCCCTGAGAATCCAGGTTCTTGTTCAAATCAGCTGAAGCAGCTTGTCTCGAACAGATGGAACTCTGTCATCTCAGCTGGAAAAACCCATCTGATTTGATTAGTTCTGCCCTTCAAAGAAAATAGGTAAAACTTCAGTTAGCTTTGAACATTGATTCTGACTTAGTTTGCTCTCAGAATCAATGCCTGTAAATACAGCTGTTGTGGCTATGCTAAGTGATAGGGGGGTTTACCTGCCTAATCTGTACTGTAGAATTCTCCAGTGTGATGAAAACCTTTGTTTGTTCTGTTGTACTGAACGGACTGACTTCTGTCCACAGTGTACAGCTTGTTCAAAAGATGCTATTGCTGATTAAAATCCTTCTTTACAAAGTCAGCTACTGTTTTTTGATAAATACATTACAGTTTTTTAGTGACAAACAGTTCATTAAAAAGTTGTACTCCCAGGGCTCTGAAGACTTTACTAAGGAAGCAGCATAATAAGAATTCTGAATGCCCAAGGGTGGAATCCAGTGCTACCATGCAATAAACCAAGGACTGGTTTGGCTCATTTACTTGTTGCTGAAGCTGATCAGCAAGCTTTTCATGTACTTGTTTTTGCCAGCAAATTCTTGCTATCTACATGAAAAGTTTGTGTAACAATATGCTAGTCCTGAGGAACTCAATTGTAAAATGTTGATGAGTAAACATTTGTATTTAGAGACATCTCACGCAAGATGACCAGTGTTCCAAGAGATAAGGTATTTAGCTGGTTAGTTTCAAACCTTGTTCTGCTAGAAGCTCAACCCTTATTTGTCCCTAAGCAAGGTAAGTGCCCTAAACAGGTTAATGACTTGTTTTGTTAGCTGTTCCATGGACATACTAATTGGGAAGAGTATCTGAATCTGTAGACCAGCATTTAGATTGATTGTCCACATACCATATGAACCTAGGCTTGGAAGGTCATTTGGTATTGTTTTGGTTTGTTTTTTGAAATTTCACTTTTCTGGAACAGCAAATAACTTCTAGCAAGGTCCATTGCTTAGCCCTTTGATATATATATTTACTTACCATGCTTTAATGGGACTGAACTGTTGCATAGAGTTACTGTCAGGCTTTTCTTTTTAAAGGATACCCTATAATGAGATTCTTCCAGTATTCAAACAATATTCCAAAACCACCTTTTATTAAAAGCTATCTTACAAATCCTTAGCTAAGAGTCCTGCTCTTACTCATTTAGTGCTCTAAAATGAGAAATATTGAATTGTTTTTAGATGACTATATTGTGTAAATAGAAACTGCTTTGAGTAATTTTGTTTTAAAATGGATTTAATTTCAACTCCAAAGTACTGAAAACAGTCATAAATCTCCTTTTTTCAGATTACCCAGCAGCTGGAAGGGATCTGTTTGCAAGTGATAGGAACAGTTTTGCAGCAGCATGTATTAGGTATCTGTACTTTTGTCGGCTTATTTTTCTAAGTGTATGGGATTGGCATTAAATTTACCTAGATTGTGTTTGTTTTAGAGTTCTATGAGGAGATCTTTTCCTTGGCTCATAGTCTGACCTGTCAACAAGTTTCTGCACAAATGTGGCAGCTTCTTCCTCTTGTTTTTGAAGTCTTTCAGCAGGATGGCTTTGATTATTTTACTGGTAAGTAATACAAGTAAATTAGAAAGCCAAATGGTTTCACATATGTGATTTCAACCATACAATTAATTGCATCTTGATTGAAATTTTAGGAGAGCACTGAAGTGAGGTTATGCTTGAAGTATTTTATTGTGCTGTTGCTGCAACCAGAATTGTTTTGCTGAGGCACCTATGACTAGATGCACGCTTATCTTGACAAACATTAAGCAAGAACTGTAATGAACTTAGTAATACATAGATTTCAACCTGATTTTAACAGCTCATCTAATAAAACATGCAAACTATCTAACTGTGATCATTCTTGTTTTAATACAGACATGATGCCTCTCTTGCATAATTATGTTACTGTTGATACAGATACACTTCTGTCAGACACAAAATATCTTGAAATGATCTACAGTATGTGCAAGAAGGTAAGTAGATTCCTTCGTGATAAAACCCCCTGTGATCTCTGAAGTAATACACTATTAAACTCAGTACTTTTTTCCCCAACAGCAGGCTGTGAAACTGAAGAATTTTGATGTCCGCTCTTAAAGCGTTATGCTATTTATCATCCTCTGTGATTCCACAAATTAAGTTATTGCAGG
Source organism: Gorsachius magnificus (assembly GCA_034008185.1). Taxonomy (NCBI): domain Eukaryota; kingdom Metazoa; phylum Chordata; class Aves; order Pelecaniformes; family Ardeidae; genus Gorsachius; species Gorsachius magnificus. The sequence goes on from CM067086.1 coordinate 10,921,869, forward strand.
GAAATTTCAAGAAGTTGCATCAAACTTCAGACATATGCTTTTGGTAAAAGGGAAAAATAAATCATACACAACAGGTTTTTGTGCACGCGTGTTTTGTTTAATACACTTTGTGCATATGGGCATGCATATGCGTATGCATATTGCAAAAGGTAGATGGCTTCTTTTATCTGAGATTGGTAGCCTCACTATGGCTAGGATACCGCATACCATATGTATTCTAAAAGTCTTAAATCTATTAGCTGAAACAAGTGGAGTAGGGATGGAAAGTAGAGGGATAGGAATAGGAAGTTATTTTCTGAAGTTCATGCCAAGTTAGAGAGGAAAGCTGGGAGCAGAAGGCAGTTGTTCTGACTCAGTCCAGTCACTGTTGCATTTCTGTATTTAACCTAGCTTCTCAGCTCCTGTGTATTACAGGTAGCTGCCAACTGGGCTTTCTTTATCCAATCAATATGTAGAATACAAAGCTTTCCAGAATGCTAGCCCTGCGTGAAGAAATGAATACTTTATAAGATGGTGTTAATATTTTATAATTTCTAGTAGTAATCTGTGGGGATTTCAGTTTTCCACTTCTGGATATCATGTGTTGTGTCTATATAGGAACTATGGTGAACTGTCAGCTGCCCTGCCCATGGTATTTCCTGAGTAATTCTTGTGAAGATGATTAAATATTATAGTGAATAACTCTTGCCAACCTTTATTTAAAAACAAATTGCAACCAGACTGATTAGGTTAATTGTAAATACTTGAACATTTTATATATATAAACCAGAAAATTAGCCTGTTATAACCTCTTTATTAGCTAAGCACAGTGAATCTTTTAACACAGAAGTTTTAGGTATTGCGTGGTCTCTCGCTGGGTATCCCAAATTTGTAAATAGAATTTTTACAAAATTCACTACGTGAATGCGTAAGAAAACTTTTTGGTTTGTGTATGGAAATAAAGCTTTGCAAAATGGCAGCTGATGTTTATACAGTTACCGTTTTATGAGCTCTGTGTCCATAGAGTTATTGAGTATTTTTACATGTAGATTAGTTTTACCCGCATTCAGCAATGTTTCAGTCTCCAGTTGTGATACTGGGCCATTGATGTAGATTTGGCTGCTTCGCTGATGGATGTTTATCCTAGCATTGTAATAGAGTGAATTTATATCAGCTTTTCAAAGCAAAGCAATATATAGAAAATACTTCTTGAAGGGGTATCATCAACACTAATTGTTATTTTTCAGGTCCTCACAGGAGTGGCTGGAGAAGATGCAGAATGTCACGCAGCAAAGCTTTTAGAAGTAATTATTCTTCAGTGTAAAGGGCGTGGCATTGATCAGGTTGGTAACAATTTTGGTTGCTATAACTAATACTTTAAAAAGATTTTATTCTCAAATACGAATCGATTATGTATTAATGAGTTCTGTTCTGAGAAGTTTGTGTAGTGTGACTAATAATCCCGTCTTCTACTTCAGTGTTACTCAGTTAACAGCACTGCAGAGAGAGTTACTGCACACTTTGTCTCCAGAATTTAGGACACTGCAACACTCAAGTGTTTTCTTGAATCTGGAAGAGTACTGTTTTAGGAGCATCTTGGTTAAAAGATTAATTATATTCTAAGTTAATTCTAGTGAATATTTCATGAAAATTATTAAGTCTGTCAGGTTAATAGCCTTGGAATTAATAAGAATGAAAATTAAATTCCTAGAATCCAAATTAATGTGATAGAGGAGCCAGGGAGTTCATTTTGAACATATGGAATTTGAGAGATGTATTTGTGTGCTTCTGCTGTGTACATAACAGGCACTGTGTAATATCTATTTAAACACTTTTTTGCATGCTTTTTAATACTTGTGGATACAGTCCCTGGAAACTTTAGTTTTTAATTTATTTGAAAGAAAATCTCTAGCGAATATTTTTTTTTTTCAGTGTGGCATCTCTGAAAAAACTACTCCTTTGAATAGCTGTTCTCTTGGAATGTTAGTAATATCTCTTGTCTTTGTTGTGGATATTAAAAAAGACTTAAGTTGATTTTTCTCGACTTCCTTGTGTACACATTTCCTCTATTTTTCATTTTTAAAACACAAGATTATAGAACCAGGAATTATATCTACTGTGCATGATGTCACAAAATCCATGTGCTTAGAGTAGAGTAAATATTTTCACTTTTTCATTTCATCTTTGTTTATGACTTCTACTAGCAATTAAAAATTATTCCTATTTAATGCCCTCTGTATTTATGCACCAGACTGGGTTTATGCCATTTCTCAAGTTTACTGTGAAATAGAGAACTACAAAATCTATTTTTGATCACTAAATTTGTAATGGTTCTCACTCTTTAGTGCATACCCTTATTTGTGGAAGCTGCATTAGAGAGATTGACCAGAGAAGTGAAAACAAGTGAACTGCGAACAATGTGCCTCCAGGTTGCCATAGCTGCTTTGTATTACAATCCTCATTTACTATTAAATACATTGGAAAATCTTCGTTTTCCCAATAATGTGGAGCCTGTCACTAATCACTTCATAACGCAGTGGCTTAATGACGTAGACTGTTTCTTGGGGTAAGAGTTTTCTAATTTTGAAGATTATTCTCTGTGATATATTTCTATATTACATGCTTATAAATCATAAACACAACTTGCAACTTTTTTACTCTTTTTTGTAGACTTCACGATAGAAAGATGTGTGTGCTTGGCTTGTGTGCTCTTATTGATCTGGAGCAAATACCACAGGTTTTAAATCAAGTTGCTGGCCAGATCCTGCCAGCTTTTATCCTTTTATTTAATGGATTGAAAAGAGCATATGCCTGTCATGCAGAGCATGAAAATGACAGTGATGATGATGATGAAGCTGAAGAAGATGAGGAAACAGGTATGGAAATTGAAACATGGCTGTTACTTTGTATTTTTCATTTTTTTTCTGATGGAGATGCTGAGTTCCTTTGCGGATTTCTTCGGAGTTCCCCTAATTCCAAAAATCAAAAGCTGGGGTAGAACACTGGACATCTTCTAATGACTTTCAAGTATATCTGGCTTACTTTCCAGTCCCTCTTAAAACCTAACAACCTAGGCTGAGTCTCTTCAAAGTCATATCAAGCTACCTTATGTGTGTGGATACTGTGATTGCTGGAAAGAATTGTTACTGGGGCATGTTTCCCACTTGAGTGAGGGGTAAGAGTCAGTAGGAAGAGTTTCCAGGAATCCTTTGAATCCATTGTATGATTTGGACTACATATTACAAGCAGTCCCATGAGCTGCTGGTGTTTTAGCGGTGTATTGAAAATGACAGTTCTTGTGACTTTTTTCCTGGTGTAATCTCAATTTCATCAGCCTTTATAGACTTTCTTCTTCATATAGTCATTTCACAACCTTTCACATCTTTTGCCATCATCTTTATATTTGAAGTTCAAAATTACCTACAACTTCTCCGTACTTCTTTCTTCCACCTTTCCCTATACACTACTTAAGCTTTTAGTTCTTGTTCCCTATTTTTATCTTCCATCATCAGCCTGGTGTCTTTGTGAGTGATTGTCTGGAACAGCTTCCCACACTCAAAGGAATATATGTTGGTTTTCATCTTTCTACCTAAACCACAGTTTTCTTTTTGATCTCTGCTGTTGAATTCTGGACTCTCCAGACTATTGTCATACACCATTCATACCATTACATTTTGTTTTTCTCAAGCATTCTTTTCAACAGCCCTTTTGAATGTGCCTTTAAAAGCATTTTCATCAAATTATTTCAAACTTTATTTGGAGCACAAATATTGCTTTGCTTAAAGTTTTATCAAGTGCCGTTCCAAACTATCTGTATATACTTTTTTCTATATACATTTTTGTGACAACAAAATTTTCCTTTCCCACTTACACGGTTGGTGTAAGTGAGGGAGGAGTGTCCGGGGGAAAGACCATGGCACTAGGACCTTCCCCCTTTCCAGTCTGCACTATACTGTTATCAGTTCCATTGCCTGTTTTGCATAATCAGCCATCTGCCTAAAGAGTTGTTCTTACTATTCTTGAGATAAACTTTTTGTGTGTGATTTAACTCAGAGGAACTGGGGAGTGATGAAGATGACATTGATGAAGATGGTCAAGAATATCTAGAAATTCTAGCAAAACAGGCAGGTGAAGATGGAGATGATGAAGACTGGGAAGAAGATGATGCTGAAGAGACTGCTTTGGAAGGCTATTCCACAATTATTGATGATGAAGACAACCCTATTGATGAATATCAGATATTTAAAACAATTTTTCAGAGTAAGTAACTTTATTTCCTTTCCTGGCCAACAAGTTATGTTTTAACTTAATTTTGGTGTATACCATTGTAAACGAGAACCTGTTGAAAGCTTTCAAACAGGCTTTCCAATATGTGCTTTGACTAAGTTCTTTCTTTGGAAAGGGGAAGCTGACAATACGCTTCCAGATCAGGGGGAGACGCTTGAATGAACTTATGGTGGGAGGGAAGAGGTCAGAGGTTGTATTAGTGTTTTTAAATGTCTTGAATTATGTAACCCTAACAATATTATTCTGATTAAAACAGTAGTGAGTTAGTAAGCTTTGAGTTACAGAACGTTACAATGAACGCTTTCCTTTTGCTTATGTTTTTTTTTTCTCTTGCAGCAATTCAGAATCGTAACCCTGTGTGGTACCAAGCTTTGACACAGGGTCTTAATGAAGAACAAAGAAAACAATTGCAGGACATAGCAACTCTGGCAGATCAGAGGCGGGCAGCACATGGTATTTTTCCCCCTTTATACCATTAATTGCTTCTTTCACTGCTTGAATGCTGTTTATGTGCTCAAGAAGCATAATATAGAAAATGCCTATAATTCAAGCCTGATAATGTTGTCATCAAAGCAGGGTTGTTTTACATTCAGAGATGTTTGAAATCTCTTTAAGATTGTCAGGTCACAAAGCCTCAATGCACAAATTGTATGGCATACAACAGGTGTAAGGAATGATAGAAACCTCTTAATGAAGTGGCCAAGTAAATAAAAGCATATTTGTCATAATTGCTTGGATTTGAAAACAATTGATTACCTGAAGGTGGATGAACTCTAGGTATGGTAACAAAAATATTAAGTAGCTGACAAATCATCTCCTGATGGTGACCTAGTCCAGCTGGGATAGACAATGATTCTGTGGGTGGGAAAATACCAAATTATGGAAGTAGCATCCATCTGTAAAGCTGCATTAAAGCCTATGAAGTATTTCAAATTGTTATTCTTCAATGCAGATAATACAGATTTAAAAATATAGGAAGTGGGCAAATCTTCAGGTTTGGGGTTGGGGTTTTTTTGGCAAGTTTTCCCAGGTGTTTGAGAATAAGCCTAAAGTCAAGCTTGAATTTTGAGTGATCAGTCCAGTCTCATACCTGCATCTTATTGAGCAATTACTACAAGCTGTTTCAAAATAGAAGTTCAGAAGTCTTTCAATAAAAAGACTGGTAGTAAGAATGCACATTTTATAAGTAGTTGTTGTCAGAAAGCAGCCTAAATTGCCTCACAAAGCTTGTAAGTGTCCAGAATGTTCCACTTTTACTGGTTATAAAATACAGTTTCACTGTGACCCCTGTCAAGCACTAGACATCGTACTGATGAGATTATATACTACTTGTGCATTTTATGAAAAAGAATGTGGTTGGGTTTTTTTCCCAGCTGCTTATTCATAGAGCAAGTCAGGTTCAAATTTTGAAGTTTAACTTGAGCAACTAGATCCTTACATGAAATTCTTGTGTACTATCAGAGCATACTGATGCTCCATTTAGGCTACCTACTGCACACGGGGACATCCTATTAGAAGGATTTGGAATATAATTATCTCTCATTAATGTAGCTAAGAAGAAATTCCGTAAGCTAAGAGATTTGTCTTCTGTGCACAGTGGAGCCAGGAGGCAACAAAGCAATGCTCCCCAGGTCATGTTCTCCTGCATCAGCCATGGCAACATTTTTCTGTCCTGTTTCCAAAGAAACAGAGACAAAATGCAGATCCTCTAGATAATAGGAGCTGTCCTTTATTCCCAGAAAGAGAGAGGTTTTTTGCAGCTATTTTGAGGTAGGAGAAAGCTCCTAGACTAGAAATAAGACATTAACAAGTGGTGTTATCTTGAGCTGGGAATAATGCAAACCTTCTTCTGCATTATCTAGATTCTAGTAAGGGTAGATAGAAATACGCATTTCTGTCTGCTCTTTACCAACCTAATTTTCCGTTGTCCATGTGTTAGCGCTTGTAAAAACCGATCTTAGAGTAATCCTCAAAGGATGGAATATGCAGCTAGTAAGACCAGACAGCTTGACTATCACTGTTACTTACAGTGATGGATATGTGGACCTCAGATGCCTAAAGATCTTAAGGTTTGGTTGAAAACAAAAAGTGATAAACTTGGTAGTTTTCTTTCAGAATTATATTATATAGTCCAGTAACCTAAACTCCAAATTATCTGTTTGGGTATGGGGGGGAAATTGTGTATACTAAAAAGTCTGTTTCTGGTGCTTCAGTCGCTATTTCTGCTTACATTGTTGAACTGAGATAGGAACACTGAGAGTTTAGCTAATATCTGTGTGCACTGCGTTTTTGTACATGTGCTCTGTTATTGATTTGACTGAAAAGTCTACTAATATTAATCAGAATTAATTGGACGCCTGTTAGCAAGTCCAGAAGTCCAGCATTCATTCAGGTCCTGTTTCTGAAATGTGAAAATCATGTACTCATGTCCAAAGGTGTGGGCTTTTTAAAATATAAGTTCATTTAAGCATAGCTATTACAATATTGAGAAATTAAAATAAATAATCAGTCCATCTGTTGTTTGGGGCCTGGCACATGTCCACTTTGTGGGTGCTGTTTACTTTCTTGGGTAACCCCAGGTTAAACCTGTATCTCTGAGAAACTCAAAATGGTCAGTCACAAAAGCTTAATCTGTTTTCCCCCTCTACACACGCACTAAAATACCTACCTTCTGTTTTGTTTGTTTTGTTTTAGAATCCAAAATGATTGAAAAGCATGGAGGATACAAATTCAATGCTCCAGTTGTGCCAACTTCATTTAATTTTGGAGGCCCTGCCCCAGGAATGAATTGAATTATCACTTTTCCTGCTACTGTGTGATTGTAGTGAAGAGCTTGTGTTCCTCCCAATAGTGGTTCCAGAACTGGTTCATGTTATCTACAACTCACTCTAAACTAATTGATAAATAGATTGGACAAAAGCCCCAGAAGTGGGACCTGATCATGCAACCTAATACTGGAAAGCAAACCAGAGGTTTTTTTTGAAGATAGGAAGAATCTGAATTTAAAGCTTCAAATGACACACTTTGGAAATCGGAAATCAAGAGGGGATGTCATGAAGGCAGTTTTTCTTTTTCTGAGGAAAAAAATAGGCATGGGCTGCAGGACTATTTAAAATGTCTCATTTACAGGACAAGATAGAAGGCAGACTTAATTTTTACACCTGTGGCGATATGAGTATTTGCCCAATTTATTTCCCTTTTCTCCCTTCCTATTGGGTGTCTATTATTTTAATGTATATAAGATAAGGTAATCAGATAGCCTTACTTAATCTTCATCATTTCCATTTATCAAGATTGTTCATATGTAGAATATTGGACACTTAAATGTAGCACTACATAACTGATAAAAATGAATTAGCACTTTCATATTGAAACAAGCCTGCTAGCCTATGTACAAAAATAGCAAAATGTTTGCTGTTTATAAAAAATAAAAATAAAACATAAGGGATGTACTGGGGGAAATAATTTCAAGTTATTAATTTAAAATGAACTAGCAGTTTTGTACCTGGTGACTTTCTGGTGCAGTCACCTCTGGTTGTGACTTGAATTCGGTTATGTATAAAGGGGTTAGTGATATTTCATTGCTGCTAAAAAAAGAAGAAAACCCACCCTCTGTGTCCTTTGTTTTTCTTAAAGATCTCACTGTACAAGGTGAAATTTGGATACAAATGTGTACTGTAAGCACTGGGGAAAAAGTTATCTTCTCTAAAGCAGGTAAATAAGATGTGAATTTCTGCTTTTAAGAGTCGATTGAAGTGTGTGGATGAAACACCTATATATGCAATCTATTAAAAACACAGCAATTTGATTTGGCTAATCTGGGGTATTACCTATGAATGCATTTTTTTCCCCCTAATTTTGCAAAATACTCAATTTTCCAGCATGCCGTAGTGCAGGTGCACTACTCTTGCATTTCATTCCCCCTCTTTTTGCACTCCCAGCATTAGTGTGTGCTGTTGTCTGCCTGATCCAGACAGTGTATTTGAAGTTTTGCCAATCTTTCATTTTTGAAGCCACAATTTTCTTCCTTCAAAGTTGCTATAGTAACTAGTATTTTAGCTAGAGAGGCAAAATACAGTTCCCTCTGGGACCACTATCAAAACCACTGTATGAAGAAGCCAGCAGGGAGATGCTGTGAATGGGTTGGCTTAAATGCCCCCTTTTTCTTTTCTAAAAGCAAAAATCCATAGGTTTTTGATCTTGCCTTGAGATCATTGGTGTCAGGTCTTTTAAATCAAATGTTTGGGGTTGGTTTTTTTTTTTTTTTCTTTTGGCTGTTTTTATATAAAAATGTCACCTGCTGTTACAACTGATATTAAACAAGCTACCTTAATTTAATGTAAGCCTCCAAAATTTAAATACAGGTTAAAATAAACTGAGTTTATATCTGTAAAAATGAAATGCACATATATATATTATGATACTCAAAATGCAGTCTTCAGAAAATTGGTTTGTGTGGTGTGGTTTTTTGCATCAGCAGAGTAGCAGGAATTCGTGGTTTGGGGTGTCCTTGACGAGCTGACCGGCACCGTGCTCTGCCTTCCAGTTGTTGCACAACCGCTAGCGCTTCTCTGGGCAGGTGTAATGGGTTTTTCCAGTCGCTCCTCTCTGGTCTGCCGTACTTCGGCAAATACAATTCCCTGCGCACAGAGCGCTAATGTGAGAGACTGAGCCAGGACTATAATGCCACGTTGCCCTAGCCGAATACCAAAGGGATACTTTGAAAGCAAATTGTGGACTTAAAAGGATGGATATTGCACCCGATGTGAAAAAGCCTAAAAAAATTAAGCCTTGAATCAGAGTATCCATTATAGTAGTGGTACGAGAACCACAGTAGAACTTCTGAATCTTTAGCTGACTGGCCAAGTACGTACAGCAGAACTGGGTTTTTTGTAAATGTGTAAGTCATGAGCACATACAGGTGTACTCCGGCCTCAAGATAATCTCTAGACAAGGTTTTATTTTTGTAGAAAAAGGTGACAGACATAATTACAGCATGCCTTTTCCTGTGCGTTCCTTGACCTTGAAAAATGCCCAGTTTGACATAAATAATTTCGGAACATCTGCTTGTTGGGTATCTGCTTATCTTGTTATGCATCCCCAAAAATGTAAGAACCTTTTAGGACAGATGAGCCGCTTTTGCCTCATGGCAGAACACAGGACAGAGCAGCAGTGAGAAGACTCTCTGTACAAAGCAGATGAAAAAAATGAGGGGAAAATCACCAATTTAGTGCCATTGTCATTTCTGGAACAGTTAATATTTTTCAAGTCATAAGTCAAGGGAAGAATTTTATCTTGGTGTGAGGAATACAGTCTTACTTCAAGGGTGCTTTTATGTGTTGCTAGACTGGGTAGCAAGGAGCATCTTTTTTAAGAATGGATCTAGAACTTTGCTTTCCTTTGCTCCAAGAAATGTATTTATATAAATTGCAAAACAATTTTGCATTGTTGTTGTTGGTGATAGTGCATTTTGTGATGCAATATATCAATTTCAGTGATACACTTATGTCAAATTTAAAACTGATCTTCCTCCTAGAACTTGCACTTATCCATTCCATTTTCAAGGATAATGCAACTCTAAAGGAAGAGCTGGGAAACTTAAAGCCTCTGTTTTTTCTATTATGGAAGATCTCCTTGGATTAATAAACATCTAAAGCAAACCCTTATCTTCACTTATTTCAGTGTGGTGTTTTGAATGTAGCTGTATTCTTACAGTACTTGGGATCCTGTTCTAGTTACATAGCTCCAAGGTTTGTATTTTCCTCTCAAATATTTCTTCAAGCAGAAGTGTTAGGCACAACCACAGTTCTCTTAACTGTGTTAAATACAAAAGGCTTATGTCATACACTATTTTTATTAAATGTTGACATACTGGGTAAATTTAATACCTTTTTTCCTAAATAGCTATGTTGAAAGAATTAATAGGTGTCAGTGTAGTACAGCAAAGCTCTGTTCAAATCTCTTGTATCCTACAGTTACTACTGCAAAATTCAAGAAGTCTGCAGTGGATTAATTACAGAATACTGGACATAACCATGCAGGTGGTTTTAATTGTGTCTAATAATTAAGACCTGATAAGTTATATGGGTTAAGCTGCTATTTTTCTAAAGGAAATTGCCTCCTCTTCTGACTGTCACCTCTCATGAAGCTTGTCAGCACATTTTATCTTTGCACGTTTCTGTCAAGTTCCCTTTCAGTCCTTCCTCATTTGTACTTTCTCTGGCTAACTCTTTTCACTTCCTGGGCCCGAGTTTGTCTCCCTGTGGTTCCCTCAAGATGCTGCTCAGAAACTGCAAGTGCTTTGTACGTAGGCAGTTCGTCCTGTAGGCAGTCGCACCCCTGCTGATGCTCTCTGCAGCGCGTGTTCAACACCAAGATACGCGGACGCATCCTCTGGAGTTTCAGCAATGGGAGTGATGCTCGCCAACGGCTCCCAGCAGCACAGCCAAGGGGATGGCTCCTGAGGGGGTGCTGCAGGCTCCCTGGCAGGGGGGAAGGATGCAGTTCCAAAGTCAGCGTTAGCGGTAGACCCAGCGTTGTCTACATAAGGGTTTTGATTCAACAGCTGTGGCAGAGTTCAGGTAACGCTGGTCCAAGCTGTGTACGTTGGTTAAGACTTTACCAGTATGACTTGGGCTACTAACTGGGTTTGTAGCTTTGGTGTATGATCAGCAGTGGATGAACGCTGCTTCTGAAAATCTACGCAGAAGTGGGCATTTGGTTTGTTTTAAAAAATGGGAAGAACACTCCCAGTTCTGCATTTTCTGTTTAATCCACTATTCAAGGTTTAACCTGAATGCAGTAGTAAAAAAATAAAATTAAAAAAAAGTTTATCAAAATTTGAGAAAAGCTTGGAAGGTCCAAGGCTCGCTATGCTATTATGGACTACAGAAGCCACAGCTGAGTCCCTTGAGCTGGTTTTTTTTCTCTTCCCTGTGCTCTGTGAGGCCTTTTACACACCCATGAACCAGGAATGTGGAAAAGCTTCATTTGTCTGGTGGTATGGTGGCAATTGTAAATTACTTTGCAATCAGTATATAGCTTATTTAACTGAAATGGTGTGTCACTGGTTTGCATGTTTCTGCTTTTTATAACCAGACATTCTCAGATGTTGATGCTAGAAACAAAGAGCACTTCAGAATGGGAAATACCAAGTTGTAAGATTTTACAAGAGATGTTAACTAGTGATCTATTAACATAAAGGAGTTGGTAAACCCTAAACAAAATTTTATCTTGGGTATTTCACTGTTACTGTACCTCAAATCAAACTGATGGCTGCAATTTGTTTCCAATTAAGTAACAGGAAGGAAAACAGGAAGAAAAATTGCTCCATATTAGGACTATTTAAGAATAAGATATTTTTGGCTGTTTGTATGACTGGAAGCACTTAGAACTACTATTCTGGCGTTTCAGGCAAAAAATCTTAAATGCTTTTATACGTCATGTTCAGAAAGGTCAAGTAAGCCCTGTAGAGCTGCACATATAGTCCTGTCAATGGTGATAGCTCATGTTAATTGCACAGTTGGATTTTCTTTATAAATCGTCTACCAAAATAATTGTAATACCCTTTAATTGCCCCTGGAGCTATTGTTGGACTATTACATTATTTCCATACCAAAAAATGACGTAAGGATAAATATTCTGAAGCACAGCTTTAAGAGCGGAGTCTTTATCCACCAGAGCCGGGCTGAAATGGCAGCCGAAGATAACGAGGCTGGGGAAGGGCAGGCTTCTTGCTCCCCCCGGCCCTGCCCGCACGCCCTGTCCCGAGCAGGCCCTCCGCAGGGGCACCGCGCCCCGGCACCCTTCCAGCTGCCTGCCTGCCTGCCTCCCTCCCTCCGGCTCCCGCACCGACAAGGGAGGGAGCTCCCCACGCCGCCTGCCGCGGGCCCGCCCGCCTCCGCGGGGACGGCGGCGCCCCGGGCCCAGCAGGACACGCCGGGGCCGTCTGTGGGGACCGTGACAGCGTGGCCGGAGCCCGCGCGCAGGCCGTGACCGCGCCAGCACTCCCTCCTCGCTGGCGCCCGGCGGCCCCCAGGCGCCCGCCCCTCGGGCCGCGCCGCTCCGTCCTCACCGCGGGGGGCCGGCTACACCGCCAGGGGCAGCCGCCTCAGGGCGCGCCCGGCCCCCCGCGTTGCCTTTCCTCGCTTGCTTGCTCCTCCCTCCCGGCGGCCCTCGCCAAGGGACCCGCGGCGTCCCCGAGCGCTGCTGCCGCCGGGCGCCGTCCCCGGGGAAGGAAATGGCGCCGAGCTCCCCCGCTGACGCACAAGCGCCGAGCTCCCCGCGGTACAAAAGGGGGGGGGGCCCCGGGGCCCCGGGTCTTCCGGCGCGGCGCGAGCGCCAATGGGGAGCGGGGGCGGTGACACGCGGCGCGGCGCGCCCAATGGGAGCGGCGGTAGCGCGGAGCGCGAGGCCCGCACGCGCGGCTCGGGGCGGTGCTGAGGCGGGCGGGCGCTGAGGCGGCCGTTTCCTGTCCTGGTGCATGGTGGTCGGACGGAGGAATTGTTGGAAAATTTCTCGGCGAGGTTCGTATATAAATGTGTTTTTACCCAGTGTGCCTTATTCTAACCACCGCCATCTCCGGCTGGGGCCGCCGCGCCGGGCCGCCGCGCCGGGCCGAGCCCTCCGCCCCGCGCGCAGGGAGGCGGCGCGGGGCAGCGAGCGGGGGCAGCCGGGCAGCGCCGGCACCGACCGACACGAATAAAGCCGCGGCTCCGCCGCCCGCCCGCTCCGCGCGGCCCGGCCCCTCCCCTCCCCCTCCCGGCCCCCGCCGCCCCCTCCCCGGCCCCCCGCCGGCCGCGCCTCGCGGGGGCGGCGCGGGGGCGCCCGGTAGCCGCTGCGTCACGGGCGGGGGCTGCCGGCGGCGGGCGCGCTCTCCGCGCGGGCGGTGGCGGGGGGGGGGGGAGGGGGGCGAAGCGCGGCGGCGGGCAGCGCTGCGGGCGGGGGGGTCCTGGCGCGCTCTGTGCCCTGCTCCCGCCCCGGGGCGCCCGGCGCTCGCTGCTGGCCCCCGCCGTGCATCCATTTGGGGCTCAGTTTATTTCTACGTTTTCTCTAGTTTTTTGGTTTTTTTTTTTTTTTAAACGTGGTATTTCTCTTTTGACGGAGGGCGACCTTGCGAAACGGCATTAAAACAATTGCCTTCAGAGCTCTCTAACGTGCGGCTCGATGTGCGCGCCTTTGGGAAGGAATAATTCACTGTTCTCGCACTAAGTCGCTTATTTTTAACGTTGCGGTATTGTAGTGCCATGAGCGCGGCTGTTGCTGTGCTCACGCAGGAGAAAGTCCTTGCACGGAGCTTGTGAAACCATCTGTTTTTTAGTTCATCTCTTTCAACTGGCCAAAATACCATGCAAAATAATTTTAAGCGTTTTACAGCCTGCTCCCTTGTCGTTGCCTTCAGCTTTTCATGTCCAGAATTTTTAATAGAACAGGAGAACGAGAAGCTGCTCCTAGAAAACTTACCTGCAGTAATGCAAAGATTTTAACTTCTGATAAAATCTTATTTGTGGTGCTGGTTCGTCAAGAAAAAATGACATGACTTTCATGCAAGTTAAATTTTCTGTTAAAACAAGCCTATGGTTGAGCGCCTCTGGTGAGGCTGAAAATCTCTTAAGGGTTTATTTTGAACTACCGAAGGATTACATTTGACATTATACACAGAGTACTTTTAAGGAATGCTATTCCTGTATCCAGTGGTACAGAAACTTCAACCTCACAGTCTTTTAAAGAAAACATTTTTTTTTGCCATACAGTCTTCTCAATATTCTGCTTCAGGTGTTGTCAATCTGTTATGCCTTAGAGGACTATTTACCAGATATTTCTGTTGTACCTTTGAGGTCATCATACCTGAAGAGTTAAATTTGTTTGTCCTCAACTAGTAGCTTTTAAAGAGAAGTAGTGGGTGCATAGTTTGTTTTAGCTACTTTGTGTATTTGCCATACAGCTTTAGAATGGCAGAATACAACATAACCCTGTTTTCATGGCTTTTTTCTTTGTATTTCTTGTGTTGAAGTTGTGAGCTTTCAAGCTTGTATGTCATTCAGAAGCTATTCATCTGAATCACTGCAGAAAATGAAACTTGGGAATGCATAGTCAAATAATATATGATTGTTTTGGTAAGAGATTGCAGCTTAGATGAGATGTAAAAATAAACATTTTAAAGAGTTTTGAGAAATGTATTTCAAATTGATTGCATAATTTACATAAAGTATTCTCATTATTGTAATGAAATCATGTTTCATTTCTGCTATCCTATCTGAGGAAGAGTTATTTTGCTTTATATTAAAGGCTCAAATAAAGCAAATGCTTAAGCAAGTGTAAAAGTTTCTTTAGCTAGAAGGTCACACAGGCTTCTCTCTGTCTTCATGCCTGTGTAGCGTTTGATGCTTAAACATCAAAATAACTTCCATCATGAGCTGGCAATCCCTTTTTTCAGAGGAGATGGGCGCAACGATAATGAAGTGATGCATATTCCCAGGTAATGGGTCCCAAAATTAGGCTATAAATTTGTTTTTGTCTGCAGAATATTTCAAACAATATACTGCTTCAGCTCAGTGGACCACGGCTGGCCCACATTTTGTTCCTGTCCTAGGCAGGAGAAGGGAATTGGTAGGAGTTAGAGCAGTGGCCAGGTCGCAGCAGGGGGCTGCTGCTGCTGTGCCCGCTCACTGCTGCGCCTCTGGTGCATGGGCTGCCTGCCGGCTGCCTTCTGGCCTACAGTTCTGTTGGATTGGGCTGTGGGTTCCTCAGCTTAAGTTTGGTGGTGGTAATGGTTTCTTCCTGGACAACATCTTTTCTGGGCATTCCTTAAAATATTGTGTGTGTATTCTTGCAGACTTCTGTATTGGCCTCAATAAAATGTATGGGTTTTGTCTTGAAGCTAAAAAGGTAACAGTTTTGAACTGGATTGGTTCTCTTACAGTGTAATTGGCCTTAATTTAGAGTGCGGGATGTTGATCTTCCCTTGCTGTTGCATGTAAGTCTTGGCCTTAAAGAGTTTTGCGTTAAAACATGCTCAGCATAGGTGGAGTCTTTGAGAAACACTGTTATTAAATTCTGAGGAGTCTTTAGTTGGCACATGTGAAACTTTTTGTTTTCCAAAGCGTAGGGCTCAGTTGAATTTGGATGAGTTTCCACACACAAAGTGAACAGCACATTCCTGATAATCAGAGCAATTCTTCCCATTTCAAGCGTTGCAGTGGACAGAACGCAAAAACTCACGAGGAAGATCTAACTTGTCTCAGTGCTCTTGTAGTCCAATTCCTTCATTACTCTTTTCCTGTCTGCATTTTGGCTTGTACCCTCTTCCTTGACCATCCCCATGATTTCTGCTTCCCATGCCATCTTTTGTAACTCCTGCTGCCTCTGATGTGTATGTACATAACATAGCATCCCAGGCCAACCTTTGTTTGCCTTTCATCGCCACTGGCTTTTTTCCTGTGTTGTCATGTCTCTCGCATATTTCCACAGCTCAACAGCATGCTCTCTGCTCTTTCTGCATTAATAGGTGGGCAATTTGTTTTTTCATCTTGTCTGTGCTGCGAGGAAATGGGTGCACCTGGTAAAGAGAGCACGAATTGAATAACCTATTCCTGTGCCTTGTGCCACAAAAGATCCCCAAAGATTGAAGGAAGGTTTCTGCTTAGCTTATGGATCCCTAAGATGGATCATGATCCTAACAGATGGATCCTCTTCTGGAATCTGAGAATTCAGCTCCAAAATGCAAGTTCCTCTAAATAGAGGTGTGCATAGGTATTGTTCTGAGGATGGAGTGAGGAACCAGAGGGAGGTGCCTGGCTATGGACACCACATGTCTGGGGGAGGAAAGGAAGGAAGCCTTACCACCCATCATGGCACAATGGGGTTTGTGGGGTTCTGTCCGTACCTTAAATCTCTAACTTGATCTGCCCTTAGTTGTATTTACTCAAGGCAGTATGGTTTTGGTCCTCTTACTCTGTGCTCTGTGTACCAGGAATTGTTGATCAGTGACTCAAAAATGGAGTTGGACTAAATCAGTGAATGCTTCCAGTGACTTAGGCTGCTAAAATGTTCTGGGTTATACTGCTTTTTTAATTGTATAGTGGGGTTGTACTTTGCTCCACCAAGGTAACACTTGTTAAATAAATCAAGTTCTCAGTATTGGAGGGAATTTATAGTTCCAACAAGTTGTGCGATACTCAAAGTTGACATCAGAATTACAACTACTTAGTGCTTCCCTCAACCTGTATTTTATTGTCAGCTGAATGTTTTCCTCTGTATATGCTTCTTGAGGGGAAAATTGTGTTACCTGATTAACGCTCTTGGACTTCATTTCTGATGACAGACTTGCTAGAATTGGAAAATGGGTTTGTATTTGCAAGTTAGTTGGCGTTGCCCATATCTTAAGTATATACACAGAGTTTCTTAGAATATATTTAGATGTACTGTTTTTCAGTTTACACTTGTAATCTAGGTTTTTTTGCAATTCAGGGTAAAGGTTGGCAGTTCAGTAGGCTGTCTGGTTAGTTCCTGAAATACAAGCATAGACTAAAACGCTACTGTTAACTGTCATGGCTAATACTGATACATCTGTAATGTAGTTATCAGATTACTAATTAACTCATAACCACACAAAACAACCCACTCAAAATTCCCTGTTTTGTTGGCAGTCTCAGCAGATTTGCAGGTTTTGAAAGGGCACAGCCAGAATTAATTGTTTTGGTGATGTAAATTAGACGCTTTTGTGATTTTGTGACAATTAAGAGAAATCGGTTGCACACAAAAGTAAAACATTGATAGAAATAGTCTCAATTTCTTTCAGATTTTTAGCCCTTAAGTATTCACCTGTTAACTGAATGTTCCTTGTTTTCTTTAAAACACTCACTGATATAACCAGAGGTTTTATGATTTAAGGGTTAAGTAGCCTCCTGAAGTGCTTCAGAAGGGAACTTTTTTTTTTCTCTTTCTGCTGCAGATAGGCATTACTGCTCATTTCTAAGAGTAACTTGAATACAACTTTGACACATATCATCTGGATGCCTTCTTTATATAGCCTGTATTTTGTGTATATATGTTTGATGGTAAAAAACTAACGCAAAAGCCAGTAGTTTTTAAAACACATAGGTTCATTGGTTAAGTGCTTTAAGTCTGTTTCTCACTTTGTGACTTCCAAGAGGGAAAATCCACTTGGAATGAAATCTAGTGCTTTATCTCACTAATGTGCACGCTGAAAAATTATTTAAAGTTTTTTTGGTTTTTCTTTTTCAGCTCTGTTAATCATGTTCTAAGTTTTTCAAGTATAAAACAGAAAATCAGATGACCTACCGTAGGTTCAGCTTTTTCTGATCTCAGGCCCAACATTCAGTTTCTGAGCTGCATTATAATTATTTTTCCTTAGTTGTTTTTTTAGTATTAAAGCAAAAATAATTTCTTACCAGTCAGTTTGCAATGAAGAATTTGTTTTTTGTTTAGAAAAGAAGGTATGCCTGATAATACAAGTTTGGCCAGGAGAAAAGAAATGTCTCTTAACTTTGAGCAATGAATACCATCTGAGTTGAGAGAAACTTGCTGGCTTGTTTTGGTAGGTGAGTTACATTGTTTCTGTCATAGTACACCTGCAAGCCATTCTATGCACACAGGTAAGTATTCTGAATGATGCATAGATGTTTTCAGTCATACTTGAATTTGATGTTTCGCTACAGATTATATGGCCCTTTCTCATGCTACACGTATATAGCAATGTACTAAGAATAGGTCATTGACCAGGTGCGTTAGTATACTTTTTTATACTTCAATAAAACTTTCAGAATGTTTGTCTCTGTACCCCTGCAAATGGTGCTGTATGAATCTCAGTTGCTTGTTACCTTCCGTGCAGGATTTTTGGAATCGGATCTCTTGGAAGATTCCCAAATCTGTTTTAAATCTCTGGCTCAGGAAGCTGTGGTGGTCATTGAGGTAGTTACTTAGAAGCAGTGCTGTTGTAATAGTGCTGCCCAAGGCAAATGTGATCATTGGACTAAGCATTTGCTGGTGACGTGCTTGTCCCAGAGCTGCAGCTTGACTTCAACTAGCTTTCTCTCAGCACTGCTGACAGTTAATACACTGATGGAACTACTCTGACCTCCATTGATTAATTAGTAATTTCTTCTCTAATATGTTCAAGAAACGTGAAGTTAGCAGTCTTCACACATGTAGAACTTGTCGGTGGGTGGCTTTCTGATCTGCCTGTGGTTTTTTAAGTGCCATACATTTGAAAGTCATAGCATCCTCAGCTCTCCTACAGTGTGAAATTGCACACATATGCATAATCTTGTAATATTAGAGTAAGGATTTGCAAACATTCTTTACTTGCACTGTATTTTGTGTATCCATTTTTTTTTATAAAGTGCAAGCATTGATCTCTGACAATATTTCTAACATTCATGATTTGTAGATGGGATTCACAATGTAAACTGAATGGATGGTGATGACTTTGGGCGAAAAAGACTGCTGGAACACAAAGTAATTATGTGAGGCTAAATCTGGTTCTCACTGCTCACACTGGAGTCAGAAGAGTTGTGCTTGGTTTTGGCAGTGATAAGTATGGTCTTGCATTTATGTTTTTTCTGAAGAGATACCAAACTCAGTGGCAGTGAATTAGTCTTGAACTGCACTGCAATCAGGATATATCTCTGGTGGAACAGAAAGGTTGAAATACTGCAAAAAGAGTAAAAAGGAGCCTTGAGTTTGACTGCAAACCTCTGCTTTGGGCAACATGAGTGTCAGCAAGTTAGCTGTGCTGCCGCTCAGAGTGTGTACATTGTGCCTATGCAGTTGACAGTGCTATCAGTTTTGATTAGGTTCTTCTCTAGGACCAGGGTTGGAGCCTGTGATTCAGAATTCACACTTTGCTATCTAGAAAATAACTGTGTAATTTTCTATTAAACTGCATCCCTTACCCCTCTGTCTTAATCCAGCTATTGTTATCAGATTCTGTAGTAGAGGTTTTTTTGCTCTGTATTTCAGCCTTGTTTCCATTTTATACAGTGGATGATTAATGTGGTGGGAATTGCTGTTTAATTATGTTTTACTTGCCTTTACAAGAGCCTGGGAAAAACACAGTAAAAAAAGTTAAGATTGTAGGAGAAAGTACATAGACATTTAGAAATGCCTAACATTAAGTAGTTTATGTTTAATCACTAAAGGTCAATCTGACCAATTATACCATGAAATCAATGTTTCAGTGCCATGGTAAACTACTGAAAAAGGTAAGGCTGTTGATGAAGAAAGAAAACCATGTGTTATCTATTGAAGCATTTGATCAAAGCATCCACAGGATCTAGATTTTGTTTCTGACCCTGCTACAGATTTCTAGTGTAATACTGGAAAAGATTGTCATACAGGTACATATAGGAACAGAAGATTTTAGGGGGCCTTAGTTCTGCTATGTTTTTATTTCTGAGCTTAGAGCTGTCAAATGACTTTATGTAATTAGTAAGTTATACACTTGGGTCCTCTAAAAAAATTTGCCTGGACTATTCAGCTTTTGAGTCTATGTCAGTCATTTTTTGCACTGAGACCCAGAAGGCTGTAGTGCATATTAATTATCAGTTGAAGTGTGTTTAACCAGAATGTTAATTGTAGGTACTAACTTTGATTTTTCACAAATGTTTGTTAATCAGACTAGTTTGGGGAAATTACTGATATTTGCAATCGTTTCAGTTGTTAAGGACCCTAATGCAGCCAGTATTTAATTCAGAAAAAACCTTAATTATGTTACTGTGCTTTGAACTGATTTTGGGATCCAGCTTTGTCAAACACGGGATGCAGTTTCCTAAAATTATTTAATGAAAGTTAATGGAAATTATTGTGAGGTTATGTGTCATTTGACATTTTACTTTTCTGGATTGTTATTAATTTGTTGGTTTTGTAAGTTTTGTAACATTACAATGGTTCGTACATCATTTAGCAGTGTATTAAAAATAAAAGTGATGTTTCTTTTCTAATGAAATAAATGGATATTATTTCAAACTTCAGTGCTGTCTGCACAAGGTTGCTGAATGTCTGGAGTAGCTTTTTTTTCTTGTCTGTCTTTCCCAGTTATTTCTTCCTGCACATTCTAGATTGCATTTGATAACTAAGTTTTCTTACATGACTGCTATTACTAACTTTATTCCATTTCCTGTTAATCATCTTCTAAACATCATCTTTTTTTCTTTAAGGAGTTTCTGCAACTGTCACTGCAGTTTTTTTCCTTTGTCCAGAAATACAGTGGTATAGTCATTCTTTAAAGGGCAAGTTCCTGCTGTTTTCCAGCTGTTACTTCCCATGTTCTCCACTACATGGGGTCTCCTCATGCTGTCCTCTCGGCTGCTGGAGTTCTCAAGTGCCCCAAACCCACTTTCTGCTCCATGGCAGCATGCCCTCTACCAGCTCTTGCTTTGCTTTTCAGCTGCCTAAATCCCACCTGCTGTTTCCTAGTCATTTGATTCCTAGTTTTCAGCAGAGATTCCTGTTTCCAGTTGCTAGATTGAGTTTACATAAAAACTTCTCTTTCTAACATTGCCTCTTTTCTCCAAAACAAGTGACAAGTGACCCAAAAGATTCTATTCATCTGAGTATTAGTGGAGGGAAAAGCACAGGAGGTGCTCTCTAGGTAGGCAACTTGATGAATTCTTCATGAAAAATCCTTTACTTTTAACCAGCTTCTCTCTCCTTGTCCCCCCCACATCCCTCTGGTTTCTGAGTGTTGAGAATTTAAAGCATATGTGAGTTTTATCCATTCAGAAAATTTGGGGGAGTGGTTTGGTTTTTTAATAAAAGATTGGACCTACATACCCTGCTGGATGGCATACTTTATCTATCAATGTTACACTGAAGGTTTACATTGCTGGTACAGCTTTTGTCAAAAAGCATAATAAAGTCAGCAATGTGCATCACTAACTTGCTGCTTTTGCTTTGTAACTAACAGTGCAAGACTTGTTTCAGCATCTCATCTTGCCACTGGCTGTTGCTTCCTGTTATCAGACACTGTTCTTAGTTCAGAGATTTTTCAGTCTAACAATTTTTCTGTCTCAGGCTGATTTTCTTTGTGGGAATTACTTTAACAGTCTTAAAGAATGGTAAAATTTTCTCTGCATGAATACCATATGAGTATTTCGGTGACTAATAATTTCAGGAATGCAGTATGCATTACTGTCCTTGCGAAAGTCTTCATACATACCATCATTAACATGCCTTTGAAAATTGCAGCTTGTGTATGATCTGTGAAGGTTTGTAAGAGTTCACAAAGTCAAATCTCAAGTTTTCACTTCAGTGCGTACCTCATGACTAAGCCTGGACTTGGGTCTTTTCTGTAGGAAACCTCTTGAGATTAAGCAGAATGCACATACATCAATCTTGTTGAGTAGCCATGCGGGCCCCACCCGCATGTATTTTCCTAAAAATGGGTGCTTTCAGCTGCTTTTTAACTAATGAGGTGCAATATTTGAAGTGGGTAAAGGAAATCTTTCTCTCCCAGGTTCTTGCTGACAAAATTCCTCGCAGAGAGAAGGTTTGAAGAAAAAGCTTAGTGATACAAATGCACAGAAATAAATCAATGAGGTGGACTAGGGAAACAAGCTGGTGAGATTCGTATTGGAAGGATGAAGACAAATTTGCTGGAAGCTGAGGAGAAAGCAGCATATGGGCCAGTTAGCATAAAAGGAGAGGAAGAGAGTGACTGAAGCTGAGGGAAGAGACTTGAGTTTGATGAAAACAGACTGGTCTCAAAAAACCAAGGCAAATTAATAAGAAAATGATAGGAGACCAGATTTGCAAGGTGGATGATGTACCAACAGCATGCTGATACTGTTTTATCAAAGTGATTAGATATCATAGAACAGTTTAAGTTGATAGGAGCCTCCAGAGGTTACCTAGTCCAGCCCCGATCACGGCAGATCTGATTAGACCAGGTTGTCCAAGGCTGTGTCAAGTTGAGTATTGAACACCTGCAAGGATGGAGGGTCTACAACCTTTCTTGGCAGTTTGTTGCTGTATTTGAGCACTCTTACAGTGGGGAAAAAAATAATAAAAAAACCCAGCGCTGTAGCAGCAATATTTCTCTGATAGCCTGACCCATTTCTCTGCAACCCATTTCTCTAGGCCAGCTTTACGTCGTCTTTAGTTCTCTCTCCATCCTCTTCCTCAGAGCTGGTAGCCCTTTCTGGTTAGCCTGTCTTCTCCACTGAGGAGGAAGGAGAGAGGCTGAAAATGAGGACCGCATCTGCTTTTGGCTGCGGGTACTCCTTCCTGCAGACCTGAGTAACCGAGCAAAACTGCTGGATCACCAAAGAGTGAGTGAAAGCTGGGGTTTTGCTGTTTGGGAGGGTCCCAGTGCTACAACCTCCGTTACAGGAGATGTATTTTGCTTCAGGGCCACTTCAGTGCTTGTTTAAGCTGATCCTGTAGCTACAGCATGTTGTCTCATTTTTGGTTTATGAGCACAATGCTTTCTAAGTAAGCATTTTGTCCCTATTTTGAGATGAGTAATAGGGAAAGAAATTACTAGTCTAAAGTCACTAACATGGAGATGGCAGAGGGAGGAGCTGAACTCAGGTTCTCTTATGACCTTGTACAATTCCTTGTCCCTTAGATTATAATATCAAAAACCCTGTAGCTATTTCATTTTGTTCAGAAACATCGAGTATAAATGCAATTTAGTCTGGGTGGCTTCTCTGCACTGGCTCTTTTTCTGTTTTATTACATCTCTTTTAGAGAACTCATTTTCTATAAAAGCTTCTTTTCTTGAAAAGGATGCTGGGAACAAGAATTTCCCATCTTCCCTTGGTTGTTGAAAAATCTCTCACACCTCTTGAATTATATTTTGGTTTCTATCTGGACTGTATTTTCTTTTCGATGCTTAGAGTTGTTCAAGGTTCAAATTCTCTATTACAAGACTATATGTTAATCTCCTTAATGTTCCACATAGATATTGTGTAGGATTTTAATCTTGGAAGGCATATTTTTACTGAATTGTGAACTGATCATTAGTAGTGGGCTTTTCTTACATGGTTTTCAATGTAGTGCATGAAAAAACTTGCTCATTTTACGGGAGGCTTAAAACCTTACTTTGCACTTGCTTTATTAAACTGGAGATAGATATTCTGTTAACTGGGCTCTTAACAGTTAACCAAACTGTCAATAATATTCTCATACCTGACAAGGTGATTTAGACTCCAGGTCCATTTTCAGGAGGTAATGTGGGTACTTGGTATAACATCACATTAAAAGTTAGTGGGACTTGGACCATAGCGACACATTTCCTTCGTGCACAGCACTCGGGTGAAAGCACTTCAGACAGCAAAAGCAGCTGAGCTGAGCAGCAGCTGGGTGTGGGTCGGCTTTTTCTCTGCTGAGACTAAGAAACTTGTGTAGCTGCCTGCCTCACTAGGAAATAGAGTCTGGTTCAAAGTCACTTGGATATATTTGGAAAATATTACTTGGGTATAATTTTCAACTACTAAATTAGTGTACCAAACCTTTTAAATAATAGTACAGGCATGCTGGAGTACCTAAATGGTTTAATTTTGCTTTTGTTATTCTTTAGTTTTGATGTAAGCATGAGTTTCTCAGTAGTCTTTGAGACCTTTGATGAGTTGCTCATTCAAGGGCAGATTTCTGGATTGTAGGGGTAAAAATAGTTTTGTTATTTAGAAATGTAATCATAAGTAAATTAAAACCCCTAGATTATTCTTCTCAGCCTTGAATTATAACACAGCAGGTCATAGAACCATACTAAGATTAAAAGCTTTGATTGTTTATCTGTAACCTTTTTGTGAGATTATCTAACTGCTTCTTACTGTAAGAAAAACTCTTTGACTATTGAGATCGGGGTGGGGGGAAAGTTTCTTTAATGCTGTGTAGCCTAGATTGCAATTCCATGTGATTCTCCGCCCCCCATCCATATCTAAGTGTATGTTACATTAACTAAAGGGCATACAGAACTCACTGACTGGCTTTTTTTGGTTGTTTTGGGGGCGGTGTGTTGTTTTTTCTTTTTTTACTGTGGTGAAAGCCAATATCTGAGTTAGTAGAATGCTATGTTATTTATTTTCTCTATAGCTTCTTAATCTAGTAACACTGAAAATTAGTAATAGCCTTTCAGGTTCAGTAGACATCTTAATCTCCCAAATCGAAAGATGCCTGGGTAAAAAATAAGTATCCAAAGGATGGCTAGATCTGATTCTATGAGATACATGCAGAGTCATGACTGTCACTAATCATTATCTTGTTGTTTTATTAATACATTTTATCACAAGATACTTTATTATTTTCAAGG
Source organism: Gorsachius magnificus (assembly GCA_034008185.1). Classification (NCBI taxonomy): domain Eukaryota; kingdom Metazoa; phylum Chordata; class Aves; order Pelecaniformes; family Ardeidae; genus Gorsachius; species Gorsachius magnificus. Next base: position 10,946,410 of record CM067086.1, read on the forward strand.
ATGATTTTTTTTTAACTTTTTTTTTTTTTTTTTTTTTAAATAGAAACCTTCCTGGAAAGTTCAGGGCAACAGTTGGATCATTCAGTCAGACTTAATAACCAAGTGTGTATTTCCCAGTGTGTGACAGATTCTAAACCTCTTCCTGGCACCAGAGAGAGATTTCATTTATATAGTTAGAGCCCTGGTATTGTCATGGGTGACTGTGGGTGAATTGTCGGCTTTATTTTAATTCTGGGGACAAAAAGATATCATTACTTATACTGTCATTACCACCATTATTCTTTATACATTGGTTGAATAATTCATGTTTAACTGAAATCTAAATGTGGTTGATGCACTTCAATTTAGTAACTGCTACCTGAAGTTCTTAACAGCTTAGTTAATTGAGGTAATGATATTTACCTATTTCAAATAACTTTTTTTTCCCTCTGAAGTATTTTCCAGGTAAGTCAATCATTCATGGCATCTTCTTTATGTAGAAGGTAACAAAAAATATTTGTAGCAGCTGGATAAAAATCTAATTAAACTTGGTTGTCTTTAACTAGTTCTGGTTCTGTATTTAAATTTTCTATCTATGTTTTGTGAATACTTTCTTTCTAGGTAGACAATGTTATTAGCTCAGATAAATCGAGACTCTCAGGGAATGACTGAATTTTCTGGAGGAGGAATGGAGGCCCAGCATGTGACTCTCTGCTTAACAGAAGCTGTAGCTGTGCAAGGTGAACCTTCAGGTTAAAATATCTCTACGTTATTGTGTCTTTTCTGTTTGTAATTCAGATAAAACTCTAAAATTCACGTAATGTAATCTAAATGAAAAAATCTGACAGAAATTATTCTTAGTTATCATACGACCCTAGTATATGCTCAAGGTTCTAAAACCAGAAAGCAAGTAAGAACTATTTCCTATTATTATTTCTGAAATCGTTACGCTTTAAGGGGATGTAATCATTTATGGAAATAGTTAAGTTGTGATTTTTAGGATTTGATGCTCGTAATAGTGAATATGAACTTTTTTCCTTGCTAGATGGTGACAACTTAGAAAACATGGAAGGTGTAAGTTTGCAAGCAGTTACCCTGGCTGATGGCTCCACTGCTTACATACAGCACAATTCTAAAGGTAAATGACTAGAAGTTGGTTGGTATTGAAATCATCTTCCCCTTTTAAACCCTGTCTTTGGATTGTAAAGTCAGGCAAAATCTGTACCATGTTTATGAAGTTCCAATTCCAGCTCGTAATTACAGGTATTACAGTAATACCTATAAAATAAATATTTCTGCTGCTAATAAGATGCAGATGTCAAATGCAGAACATAAGTCAAACAAAAGTGAGATGGCCTTTACATGCCAAACCCAAATATCAACATTCTGCCTACTGGGTAGGACATCAGACCTTCTCTGGTTTTTTTCATCCCAGAATTTTAAAACCTCTGTACAGTCATACTGTGCCTACTCTTTATCAAATACTATTTCTTGGTGGTATTTTATTGATATTTTAATCCAGAAAGTATCAACTGTGTGTTATAACTGTAATGTGTCATACAGAATATCTTTTTAAGAATTCTAATTGTGTATTTCAGATGGTAAATTAATGGATGGCCAAGTGATTCAATTAGAAGATGGTTCTGCTGCTTATGTTCAACACGTACCCATGCCTAAAAGCAGTAAGTATAATAATACAAGAAATATATTCTAAAATACCATATTAGTGATAAATACTGATATTAAATAGTTAACAGTCATTATAATAGCTTGATTTATTATTTTACTGGAAAGAGTTGTGAAGAGATCCTAGGTACTTAGTGTTTAATCTTTTCAGCTAATGGATTTTTCAAACTCTTGTTGAAGCATTGTAATTTTTTTCTTCCAAACAGGGGACAGCTTGCGTCTGGAAGATGGACAAGCAGTTCAGCTGGAAGATGGAACTACAGCATTTATTCATCACACCACGAAAGGTAATTTTTTTTTTTAAGTGTGATTTATTACATTAGAGTTCAAAAAAACTTCAGCAGTATAAGAAAAATATGGTACTCTTCTCAGAGCTATTGATGATTTTGCCATTAGATAGCAGGGCAGAAAATGTGACAGCTGACAGTCAAGAATGCAAACATATTTATTTTAAATGATAACTTAGATTTCCGTAGAAGATGATTACACTAGTCATGGAAATAGCACTACTTCTCTACAAAAAGTGAACAAGTAGATATTTTAAGTCTTGTTTAAACTAGTGTGAGAAGAATTACATTCTACAATAGCAATACTAAGAGGAGATAGTATAATAAAGAATTTCTTCCTTAAAAGTCATCCTATATTTTTTTGTTTTCTTTTGCATATTTGCATGTTCTTAAAATGATCAGATTTATGAATTCTAAAATCTGAAGTATTGACGTCAGTACATGTGTTACGTTGTTTTCATTGTACTATGAGTGGATACGAAATGGAAAGCATATTTGTATTCCTGGTTTCCTTTGTAAATAAAGATAGACCAATATAAAATCGGTTTTGCACTTTTGTAAGTGTGCTGAAATAAAGCTATGGGAGGTGTTGTCTTGAAAAAAATTTAATCAGTGCTATTCATAGCAGTATTTTTAAGTGTTTATATTTCTCGTATGTTAGTGGTTATATGTCATACATATATATGACCTTAGGAGACATTTCCTAAACAGCAGTAGTTTGTCGTGTAACATGCAGACATTGCTATTCCTTTTCTTTCGTAACACTTTGTAATTTTATTTCTCAGACAGTTACGACCAGAGTGCGTTACAAGCAGTCCAGCTGGAGGATGGAACTACTGCCTACATTCACCACACAGTGCAAATGCCACAATCAGATACCATTTTAGCCATTCAAGCTGATGGCACAGTGGCAGGTCTTCATACAGGGGATGCTGCCATTGACCCAGATACTATCAGTGCTTTGGAGCAATACGCAGCCAAGGTATACCGAAAGACATTTTCTCTACCCCCATAACGTTTTAATGTAGCACCACAGGATATTTGGCAGCAAAAGCCATTTGTGATCTAAAAACCAAAATGATAATTAAGAGAGTCATCAGACTCTTAGAAGAGAGAACACCAAATTTTCATGATAGTGCTTCACTATCATGAGCAGCTCCAGTGTGTAGTGTTGCATAAAAAGAACAAAAGATTGAACACTGAAATGATGTGGAGTCAGACTGATTAGGAGAGTGATTTAGACAACTAAATAATAATTTTCTCTAAAACATAGCATTGGAAAGGAGCCTGTTGAGAGGACACTGTTTGGAAAGAAGGACAAAGTTAAATTTTTCTTGTTCAGGCACTATTGCTTTTTTTTGGGAAGGCCTTTTGGGAAAATAAATTAAACAGTTACTGAATCTGGAAAAAACTTTTGATCCATACTTTCAATAATAGTATGTAGTACGATGCTCAAAATTTATGTTGTCCACTCTACTGGACTTCTGTAAAGCATGATGTAAGTGTAATAATGGGTGGTGCAACTTCCATGACTGTAGTTTAGCAGTGTCCCAGTTGTCGGATGATTGCCATCAGTGCTTGTATTGCTCTGGAAAAAGAGTAGAATAAACTTTAAAATCTGTCCTGGTGTCACTGAGAGTTGTCAAATTCTGGGAGAAGGCCAGTTAGGATAATTAAATGGTTTATACACTATTCTTTCCGTTATGCTTCTGTCTGTTATAATTGAGAGATCCTAAGAGAGCCAGTCAGATTGTGTTGTGTTTGGCTATGCCTTAACATTTCATAAAATAAAAGGTAATTTGAGGTTAGTTGAGCTGTAGTGACAAGCTTTTACACATTCCCTAGCTACTATTTAATTTAGGTTTAAATCAATCATAACTTTGTCATAAGTTTCTGTTTTGATAAGATAAAAAAGAAACAGAAGTGCAAATAAATTTGCATTTCTGTCCTGTTTATCTCAACATGTGTTTTTTAATTATGTAATGTGAATTTGATTTCTGTAGCATACTTGTGTGTGTCTAGGAAAAATTCTATTTATTTTCTTTAAGCTTTCATCACAGAACCTTATTCTGAAGGGTACTGGTAGAACCTCTCAGAGAAAGTCAATAGAAGTGAGTTTCCAAGTATTGCACCCATTTTACATACAAAAGCAAGTAATAGCTCAATTGTCACAACCCTATCTTTCTCTTAAAAGGAGAAATGTTGTTTTGTGATTCTACTCCATGTCCGTGTACACTTCATAGTGAGGCAATGTGTACTTTTCATAGCAGCCCGTATAGGAACATTGAAAAAGGTACAGGAAGGGGCAGCAATGATGACCAAACATATGCAATGCATGAGGTAAGTATATGATAGAATTTTATAAAATTTTAAGTGGCACAAAGAAGAGTAGTGCCTTGTCATTGTCTTTATCAGAACTGGGAAACATCCTGTGAAACTCTCAGGTGACAGGTTCAAGAAAAAGAAGGGAAGAATTACTTTTTCAAACAGCACAAAGTTAAGCCATGGCACTACTTCTAGGATATTGTGGATGCTAATACGTCCCTAGATTCAATGAGCAACTGGATAAATTAATAGAAGAAACATCTATTCAGGACTATTAGGTAGAAACATGTGACTTCTAGTTCTGGAAGTTCTGAAGCCACAAATTGCTTGGAGGTTGGGAGAATATTTCTGGGAATGTATCACTATATGCTTAGCCTGTTCCTTTAGTCTTCTCTAGCATCTGCTACTGGCTGCTGTTGGAAACAAAATGGTGCACTAGATTGACTTTTATTTGACTAACTATAGGTGTTCTTATGCTTAATTGAAAGCAGTCTAAATCTTCCTTTAGAGTCTAAGACAGTCTCTTAGGAGGAACTCAAAGATCTTCCTTGGAATCTTTCCAGACTTCTCCCAATACTGCAAAAAAAGAGGTTTAAAATTGAGTGTCTTGCTTTTTTTATTAACTTTGAAGGTTTTCTCTTCAAAACTTAAAAGGGCGAAGAAAATTTTAAAGGCGGATTTGGGGAGCAGTGGTTCTTCTCTGTTCCCCTGTCCTACATAACAGGCAGAAATAGCAAAGATCAGTAGGCTGCCCAAGATCAGTGTAGAAACTCTGAAAGAGAGTTCATACAAAGAAATCCAAGAAGACTACAGAGAAGCTCACAGGAAGTGGTGGAACATGTACGTTTTTCATCGTCCCTTCCCTCTCCTTTAGGCAGAGTACTGCTTTCCCACATCTTGCAGAGTGCGTGCTCTGAATGCCTGTGCTCAGTACAGAGGCAATTAGGAATGGGAAACTTTGTAGTTTTTTCTACAGTTATAAAACGCTGTCCTTTGAGTTGATGTATGTGAGAGAATGTGGGGTTTTTTTTTTAAAACTGGGCAATTACATTTTTCTTTAAATAAAAATTTCAAATTAACATCTAATACTCTTTCAAATATTTTTATAAGCTCCTTAAAAGCAGCAATACCTTTCTCCTCCTGTAGACTGTTTTTAAAAATAAACCTATGGGGCAATACACAAGTCTTTGCTTAGCTGTTGTAATTTGACTATTTCAAACCGAGATGTAGCACGTTGTTGTAGGTATTTTGATTCCAGTGGAGTTGTGCTGTTCAAAAAATGTAAATTCTGCTTAACAGGGAGTGCGAGAGATATCCCCATTATAAAAGAAAGTTTTCTTTTTTTTTCTGTTAGAACTCAGTATTGTTAAATTTATTAATTTAATACTTTCGTCAGTCTATTAATTTAACATACTTGGTTCTTGCAGTCTTTCCTACCTTGTTTTAAGACAACTTTGAGATGCTCACTTTACCTATTCTGTAACGCAGGTGCTACAAGTGGTGCTTTTCATGTAGGCTAATGTACTAAAGGATAACCATGTTTCAAGAGGGAGCTAGAGAGCTATGAAACAATAAGCCCTCCGGAAGTCTGTAACCTTCTGTTTTTCAGATGAATAAAAATAACCTGTAAATATTTTTCCGATTTCAACTTTGTTTTTCAGGTGTCTATTGATGGAAATGACAGTGTTAGTGGCACGGGAATGATAGGTGAAAATGAACAAGATAAAAAAATGCAGGTACGTAGCCCAGTATGAAATAAATAAATGTATCTATTTCTTCTGTCTTCTCTGCCCAGCAACGTGCCTGTGTAGCCATGAACTAGGGTCAGCTGCTACCCTTCAGGAATTTTAGATCTCAAACCTATACAGATAGGTCATATTTCTCACTTTGTAAAAGACCCTTTCATGGGATTTTAAAAAGATCTTCTAATTTTTTTGGTTTTTAAAAAAAGGAATTTGTTAGAATGTATTTTTGTCTCTTATCATAAGAATGCTGACTCAATAAATGAATTATTTACTTCTCAAGAGAGACAATTCCAGATATATGTCTGGAACTGTTCTCTCTTTGGTGACTTATTTTGATTCCACTTGCCCTTTTAGAATCCCTGACTTTTACTGCAGATTTTGTAAATAATCAGTAGATAAGAGTGTTGCTGCTAGTGAACGCTTAAAGAAGCAGAAAAATACTTCAATTTCTTTTTCTGCATTCATGTTGTTAGTCCTTAGAAATATAAAAACCTTTTCAATGTGAAAATATTAACTTAAAAGTTCAAAGAGCAATGGAAAATACAGGTACAACTTATTAAGTCTTAAGCTTTTTTTTAACTGGGATCTGTAAAATTATGTAAGGAGAATTGTATTTGTCATCATAACATATTTTATTAAAGGAAAAGACAAAGCAAAATGTATTCTGGGCTTCAAAGAATTACGACCAACAAAAAAAATAATAATAAAACCCCTATACCCTCACATATTCAAATGACAAAATCAAAACCAGAAAAGTCGTATTGAGAAAGGTTTGCTCAGAGAAGCCCTGTTTTTTGTTTTAGCTTAATTTAAGAGATAATGAAGTAGACAAGGAGGAAAAATATCTTCCAGGGTAAAAGACAGTGTCTGTGAAAGGGAGAATTATAGGCTTACCTCTGACTGTTACCTCAAAATTCTGTGTTCTTAATTTTTTAAAGCTAGGTCCCACAATATTTAAAGCTGCAGACACTTCACTGTTGCCTGTGTGGCATGACTGTGAAAGGAGAGAATAGCTAATACGTGCTTTATGGTATTGGAATATATTGAATAAAATGAAATAAAGAAATTTAGAGGTTTTCCACACTTGCAGGTTGGAGTAGGGATACAACTCCAACAGAATGCAAAATTCAAGGAAGAGTAAGATAAGATCTTGGTTGGTTTTACCTGGAAGTAAGAGCCCATTATGCAAAATGACCTGTAACCAGTATCCAGTTACATGTTGGTTTTGGCCTCAGCCCCAAAACAAAGTGAATCTGGAGGCTGGTTTATCTTACATATGTATGGAAATGTGCCCAACTTACGGAGCATTATATGTTCCCAATGAAAAAAGATCTGCTATTTCAAAAGGTATTGAGGCTTAGTCTCAAATTCCAACCCCTATAAGGTGACTTTAGTTGGCCAACTGAAGGGTCCCAAAGCTATTGATGATCTATGAAAATCTTAATCGTGTTTATACCTTGAATTAATTAGACACCTACTTGTAACTCATTCTGAAATAATATATTACTTGGGATAAAACAGTCATATTTAGATATAGTATTAAATAAGTGTATATTTATAAAGTTTTTAAGTCCACAGGTAACACAAGAAGAGAACAGATGTATGCTGTTAAGTAGTCATTCAGACTTACATGTGGTTAGGTTTTTCACCGAAGAAAAAAGCATAGGACCCCTTTGTGATTTCTACATGTGAAAACAAAAGTCTACGGGTGCCCAAACGGATATCACACACTATTTCCTTTCAGGCCTGTCATACCCATCTGCTCATAATAAAAGCAGAATCATATGACTGAAGTTTGTATGTATACAATATAAAATCTTATCTGAGATCTTTGTTACCTTTGTTCTGTGTTACCCGTCTGAACTCAGGGTGCATTTGTGATTTCTTTTAAAATTAGGGTTTTTTAAAATTTTGTCTATTTAAATGTATTTTGAAGTACACAGTTCCTCTCAACAAGTTTCACATTATAAAGGTGCTGTGTTCTTCTGATTTTTTTACCTACGAACATCTGACTTTTTTAGTTTCTTTAGAGTGTATTATCTTCTAAGAATAGTAATTTTAATACTATATCTGTCCTTAAGTAATACTATAACTGAATTCTTAATAATCCTCAAGTCATACCAACTAATGTATTGTGAAGAAACACATACTTCTGCAAACAGTTGTTCGAACAAACAAATGCCCGTGATATTCAACTGATTTTTTTCCTAAGTGTTTTATTTGTTTTATTTTTTCCCCCTTCTTTGTATCAATCTTAATATTGGTAAAATTGTGTCTGGTTATTTCCTTACAGATATTAGCGCATTGATTATAGAACTGTTTTAATTTTCTTTTAAACTTTGGCATACTTCAGCTTTATAGCAGACCTTAGCAACTATATACGTATTTTTACATGATGAAACAACAAAGAAATAGTAGCAGATTTACTGATAGAAAAAACAAATTAATGCTTAAGTGCAGTTGCTCAATCAAGAATCTTCTTCATGATCCTTAATTTATTGAAGTGACTTCTGTGATTCATGATATTATAGGTTAAACAATAGTATTAGTAATGGGTTCCTTGATTCATGAGGTTATGTTTTTCTCCATGGTTCCAGAGTAGCTGTTCTGAAGTGGTGGAGTTGTACATTTCAGTTGATTAAGAATTTCATATTCAACTTTGCATCTTTAGTCTTAAGACCAGTCTGAAGGTAATGAGGACATCCTCCCTGAAGAATCTTTGGGAAAGTTGTTCTTAATCAAATTTCTGATCTATCTGAATGAGGAATGAGAGGTTTATGCATAGTTCAGGGCTACAGGCTCGTTGGGATGAGGGAGGTGTGGTGGGATAGTTCAGATGACTGGAGTGCTGTGAGGGATGGCCTCTTTAATAAGACTGTGTGGGGAAGGAAAGGAAGGGGAGCTGCCCTTCATGTGAGAACAGCAGGATGGCATGGGGCTCTGCTTTGGGATGGATGATGAGCCAGTCAAGAGCTGATGGGTCAGAATTAGCTTGCAGACCAGTGTGGGTTGCGTTGTGGTGGCTGTTTGCTACAGAGCGCCTGATGAGGAAGAAGATGGGGCCTTCTTCAGACAACTGGAAGAAGCCTCATGTGAACAGGCCCAGGTCCTCATGGGGAATTTTAACCACCTTGGTATCTGCTGGAAGAGCATCTCAACAGGGCACATGAAAGCCAGGAGGTCTCTGGAGTTCAGGGATGGCAACTGGCAATCTAAAGGAGGTTATTGAGCACCTGGCGATGTGAGACACTTTGCTGGACCTCATACTTGCCAAGAAGAATTAGTTGGGAATGTGAAGGCTGAGGGCAGCCTTAGAAGCCTCCATCCTTAGAGATACTCAGAACCCATCTCTGGATACTGCTGTGAGCAACCTGCTGCAGCTGACCCTGCTTTGAGTAGGGAATGTTGGACTAGAAGATCTCCAGAGGTGCCTGCCCACCTCATCCATTCTGTGAAATGTTCTTTTGACAACTCAGAATAGAATTGGATCCATAAGAAAAGGGGAGTGGTTTAAAAGAAGGATAGACCTTTTAAAATAGTCTCGATTACTTTGCATACAGTTGTATGTTGACATTTGAGCTTCTGCCTCTTTCTTCAGTCTGTATGAATGTTTCTTGCTTATTAGTGTATGAGGAAGCCTTTAAAAGGAATTTAAGTTGCATCGCAAAGCTATTCTGTATATCTTCCTGTTGTGTAATGCCAGAAAGGAGAGTAGAACCCAGCTCAGATTGCTTCAATTAGTTTGATCAAAACACATGCATCACTGACAAAGTACAAAATGCTTTTCCTTCATTTTCAAAAAGTGCTCATTATAAGTGCATTTAATTATAGTTTGGCCTTTGCATGAACTTATCTTTGAAGGTGGTCTGATTTATGGCTAATCTCCCTTAGGAACAGATCCAGCACCTTTAGATGTAATCTAAGCCTCTTCTGTCTACTAATTTGGTCATTTTACCACTGGGCTTATATTTCAAATTATTTTGTCTTTGTTGTTATTTGCCTAATTAAGGCATGCATTTAAATTTGCTAGCTACAGGTAAGTATGTTTCTCTTTTTCCTTTCATCAGAACTTAGGCTTTTTGTTATTTATTGAGGACTAAGAAATACATGGCATAGCAAAGAGAGACAAAAGAAACCTGTCAGAATTGGCTCTGGCTTGATAGCAAAATAAAGTGTGTGACTTCTGATCCATTGTGGTTTGGTTTTTTTAATGTTTTGCTTTGGTTTTTTTTTAACTTAAGATTGTTTTGCAAGGACATGGAACAAGAGTGACTGCAAAATCTCAGCAGAGTGGAGAGAAAGCCTTTCGCTGTGATTACGATGGCTGTGGAAAACTGTACACAACAGCCCACCATCTTAAGGTGATTGAGATGTAAAATGAGCATTGTTACTTTGCAGGCATGATTTTTTTGTCAGATTATGTGGTCAAAAGTAGCAGAAATTGACAGACAGTCGGCAATACTCCTGTTTTGTCAAATGTTGATTGGATTGATTTTACAATAATTGGTTGTCCCAGGTGCTCAGCTGACTTTGCCTAGTGTTCTGGATAGGTGCAGGCGTGGGATCATGTTAGGCTCCTACATTGCCAGCAAGTAAGAAATCTCTTGTTGAGATAGTTTCTGCCAGCAGTGTCACAGAAATTCTGAAATCCAGTGTTCGCTTCATCTACTTTACATGTATGCATGACCATGCAAAAGTTCCAATTTTTGAAAGATTTTGCGGAGATAATACAAAGTCTAACTCTTCAAAACAATCCAACATTCAAAGTGAAAAGCTGGAATGCCTTTTCTTTACAGGTGGCAACTCCTTAATTCTCTTCCTTAAATTAAGTAAAGGAATTACTGAAACAGTAAGGGTGTAGAGCTGTTCACTTTCCAGCTTAGACTGACATAATCACTTGACAATGAGGTAAACTCCTTGCAGTGCTGACTTGTCTCTGACAAAACACTCCAGATTCAGTGAGTCATTGACTCTATTGATCATGTGTTACAATGGTGTCCTTGCTGTAGAGGTTTCATGCAATATAAGAGGATCATTAGAAGCATGCAGTGGAGTAAAAAATCAGGTAGAGAGTGGGCTCTGAGGGATGTTTGTGTACTGTCTTTAATGTAGTTGCATGATGGCAACTCTATTTATTGAAATGTTTTTTGCAAAACTGACTGAAAGGATCTGGTTAGACATTGAAAAGAAACATCTTTAGTTTTAGGGAAAACATTGTTACTTTTTTTTTTTTTTAATCGCTGATTTAAAAACGTGACACTTGAATGTGAGTCTTAGGAGGAGAAATAAAATACGTTGTCTTTGAGAATAAGCTGTTTCTGCCTTTAAGTAATCAGATACAATATTTCATTAAGCCAGTGTATTGGATGTCTCGACAGGTGCATGAAAGGTCACACACAGGAGATAGACCATATCAGTGTGAACATCCTGGATGTGGCAAAGCCTTTGCAACAGGTAATTTTTTTGTAGACTAGCTCCTCCTGCTTGTTAGTGTTTGTCTCTGCACAAAGTAAGTTTTTAATATTGCCTTTTTTAAACTGCGAAGTAAAGAACTAAGGGAGAACTGCAAACAAAAAGTCGTCATTTCAGCTAGCATAGGATATAGAAAGGCCAGAGGATTTAATTCTTAGTTACTGCAGGAGGAATGAGGTGAAACACTTGACACTTTCCCTTACTCTTCACGCGTTATGCTATAGTCAGATTTTATGTTGAAAAAATAGGCCTTTCTTAACATGAAACTAATAGTATAAGTTAAGTGGTAAGAAGTGGTAAGAAGCTGAACCTGTTGGCTAGAGGTAAATACCTGATCTTCTGTTCCAAATTTGAAAGGAACTTTGATGGAAGATGCTATTTTAAGTGTTCTTTATTGAATTTGTATCAGAGGGTGACATTTCTCATGAAGTGAGCTCTACATTTCATACAGACTACTCTGTTCATAAATGATGCTCTCCCTGAGATTGAATTTGATCGTGCAAAATGCAATTATGAAGAATGAGACTGAAGAAAGTGAAAGAGTAAAACTTGGTTCAAATTTTATTCCTTTACTTTGAATGTAAATTAGAATGATGCTTAGAAAAGTTAGGCTCTGTTTAAAAAACCCCAAACACTAAGGTGTTTTTAAAATAACTTTATCTGATCTAATACATTTAATACTGTTTCTTTGAATAGAAACAAGCAAAAGAAATGCTGATGAAAAAGGTCAAAAGGGAAACAACCACACTTAGAGGGTTGCACCTAAGTTTAATTGCATAGTGTTTGTAAAGGGATTTCAAAACTGCATAGTGAAATATTCTCTTCCCTTGCAACAGACTGATGTGTGGCTGTAAACAACTGTTTGTCTATTAATACCATATTTTTGGTCAGAGCCATTGTACCACTGTAGTTCAGGAGTCCTTGCCTTTGAAAAAGTTCATTCTAAGTACCGAATGCTCTTGGTTTAAATATTAAGAACTCTCCTGGGTTGGATCATGAAATTGAGTTTATTTTAGATGTAAGAATGAATTAATGCTCAGCTTGATAGACATGCTTTGTGTTTTTAAAAAGATCAAGAATAGGAATTTCAGCTGGTTTAGGGAGAAGACACTACGAAACTAAAGCGGGTGCCATCTTCTTACTGACTGTTACTTTATTTTGTAGAAGTATATACATCACTTGTGGACGCAAGTAAAATTCAAGTTCATTTTCTAAAATGGCTGTTTCATGTTTTAGTCATGATCTTTTCAGGGAAGTGCAGAAGGGAAAATCTTGGTAAAATGCTCTTTGCAAAATAATTTACAGAGGGCCTGCAAAGCTTATTTTAGACTGGTAGTTTTTGATGACGAGTTCCTAAAAGTAATCTTAAAAGGAATTAGTGTCCATGATTGCTATCAGTTGGCATCTTCATATGTGATGATGTTAATAATATGGTTTAGAATAATTAGAGTTTAGAGCCTGGATAACAGTGGAGCTTTTACTCCTGACTTCATTACTGGTACTGATTTTTGTATGAGTGCATAATTAAATGTCATCTTAATGACAGTAGTGGTAAGAGATAAAAAGCAGATGGAATATAGAGCATACAGCTTCCTCGGAAGGCAGAATAAATATTTGTCCACATTATAATCATTACAGTTTATCCTTTTGAAGGGAAGGGGAGGCATTATGGAAGTGTACTTTCTTCATAAATGAAGGATGAAATAATTTCTGAACTGTTTCTAGAGTTCTGCTGCTCTCTCTGGTAGAATGAAGAGCTTGTCCAGAGTGAGAGAGCTAATTTTACTCATCAGGGTAATCAGCTGATTTTACTAATGAGCTTCCTGATTGGAATGGGAAGTGCAGCTTGTGATGGTTTATGAGTATCCTAATTTTGTGTTTATACTATTATAACATCCTTTCTGATCTTCAGGGTATGGGTTAAAAAGTCATGTCCGAACACACACTGGTGAAAAGCCTTATAGGTGCACAGAAGAAAATTGCACCAAATCATTCAAGACTTCAGGAGACCTGCAGAAACATATCCGAACCCATACAGGTACTATTATCACTCATTATTCTTTTTGTTAATTTACTTAGGTGGATTTTTATTTTCTCTTTGATCACTGTGACTTTATACTTATGAAATCAGCCTGTGTATATTCTCTTTCTGAAGCCCAGTGAGCTCAACAGCATTTCAGCATGGTAAGAATTTACTGCAAATCCAGCATGCTTTTCTTGGAAAAAGTGCTTAAGCATTCACACTGCTATTGCAAATGCACTAACTATTAGCAATGCATTATTTACAGTGTCACTAAGTCACTTGGTGCCTTTACAGTTTCATTTCCAAAAAAAGGAATTTTTTAAAAGGTTAAATTTGGTTTAGTGTATATACAGTGTTCTGCAGTTTAGGTGCTTTAAGATAACTTGCATGCCAGCTTCAGGAAGGTTGATAGTTCTGAGCTTGTTGTTATTCTGATTTCCCTTCTCTTCTTGCAGCAGAAAAATGAACAAAAATATCATAGAAAACCAACTGTTACTAAAAATTCCAAATGCAAAAAATAAAATCTTACATTTTGTCTAAAAAAAGATTCATTTGAAAGCCAAAACACAAATAAATGCAAGACAGCATATACTACACTCTGCAAAACTCAATGGGTACACACACATGTGTAAACAAGTTTGCATTATGTCTCCTTTGCTCCTGAGATCTCCAAAAAAAAAAAAAAAAAACCAAACAAAAAAACCCAAAACCCCAAACAAAACCAAACAAAAAAAAAAAAAAGCGGGGGGTTGGGAATAAAAGCAGGCAATAAAAATTATAAGAATTCAAGATTACATTGAGATAAATCTGCTGTCCTGGACTTCCGTATTCAAAGGCAGTCTGTTGGGATCTTGATGTTAAATTGGTCATGAGGATGAAGACATAAGTGTTATCTATTTTCAGTTCTAGAAGAGAACTGTTTCATGTTATGTAGTACATCAAGTACAGACTGAACCGAAATATTTCTGTAGTATGGACAACAACTTGATTAGCTGTAGACTGTTTTCTTTACTTCTTTATGACCATAGGAGTTGTATGGTAATTTAATCGCTTTAGTTTAGTTTAGCAGTTGAGACAAAAGACTTGAGCCAGCCCTATATAGCCATTTACCCACTTGAACAATATTAATAATACAATCATAGACTCCCAGCAGCCCGGGGACCAGAGTGCAGGGGTGTCTTTTTTTAGATTTATGAGTAGTTGCAGGAAGCTGAAGAATGAGAAGAAAACTGCACCACGTCCTTTGTGCAGATGGATGGAGTAGTGTATGCTCATACCCTGTGCAAGCTGCAACAGTGCACCCGATGGAGGCAAGTCTGGGCTCTGCCCACTTGCTTCTGTGGCTCTGAAGCATTTTTGTTCCTTTATCATGTAGAGCAGGGTTAGTGCTTTCTTCATTTTCTCCCTGTTTCAGCTAAAAGTGATTTTTCCCCTTTCTTTCAGTGGCAGTCCAGTCTCTCTGTTGCCATCAAATGCTTGCCTCGGCTTCTTCCCTGACTTGGCTAGACATACTATTCTGTTATCATAAAAAGCTGGAGTGGATGGTTCCTCATAGCTGCTGTGGGGTAGAGCTTGAAGGCTTCTGACTTGCTTTGCATTTCTAGTGCTAGAAATCTCAGTCACCTGGAAACAGGTCGCTTTTCTACATTAGAAACTTAAAAGGCTGGCTTCACCAACCGGTTGGATGACATTCTTGCGGGCATTCTCTAAGAGCAATCTGTTTTGGTTTCTAATGCAGGGTCTGTTGTTGGGCGGGGTTGACTCTGCAACCCTGCTCCTTTTAGGCATGATTTGAGGTCCTGTGCTGGAGCAAGGATTAGGGGAGCCATGGTAACACAACACTGAGGCATATATGCTTAATACACACACGCTGCCTTGGCAGGAAGCTGAAAAACATTCCCGAAACAACTGCCCTAAGGAGTGAATTATAGTTTCCTCTGCTAAGGAGTTAACTACTTAGGAGTTTTGTGGTATTAATGTCTCTATCAGGACTTTGTTTTTTATTTCTGTCTCTAAGTACTTAATGTTGTATCTATAGTGGTAATCTGCCCTCTCTTGCTCTCAGATTCTTCTCTTTGGTAAGCAGTACAGTGAGTGGAAAGTACATAGCTCTAGGAAGTGTGAAATTACAACAGGACAGCGTGTCAGGTGGCTCACTTCTTCAAAGTTAACCCCCTTCACTCTCCCCCTCTGTGTGCTTTGATAGATCTGAAAGGTCTAGGGGTAGACAGGGGTTGGCTTTATCTAGTGTTCATGGTGAAATGTTTTGGTGCAATGCTGTAAGTTGTTGTGCTTAAATTTATATTACATTAATTGACTTATCTTAAAACGAACCTGTATTTGTGATTGCTTTGATTTTGGGGTTGTAACTTGGGTTTGAGGGCTGTCTCTCTTCAAAATGTCGGTTCTTCTTGCGTAAGGTTAAGTGCTTTCTACAATGAGTTTTACTAATCCATTTGTATCTTGGTTATATGCTAAATCATGAAGGTATTTTTTTCATTTCATGAATTACAATTGCCAAATGTACAAATGGTATGATACACTTGTTTTGGATAACGTAGGCATGAATTGGGACGGTGTTAAATACATGCTAGAATACAGACAATGGGGAAGCTAATCCAAGCAACTGAGTCTGTTTTATCCATCATAAAGTACTAATGTAAATGCTTCACAATTTAGCTTACAGATTGTATGATTTTCCTGAATTTTGCCCATTTTGGCTAAACAGTAGAACAATCCACAGTGGCATGTTCATGGTATTTCCGACTGAGAGTGTTAAAGAGAATTAGGTAGCTATAGATTCCTACATTCAGTCTAAGCGTAGTTTAAGATTTTTGTTCTTTTATAACTTTTGCATGTGTACGTTTTCTTTTCTTTTTTTTCAGGTGAAAGGCCCTTTAAGTGTCCATTTGAAGGATGTGGCAGGTCATTCACAACATCTAATATTAGAAAGGTTCACATCAGGACACATACAGGCGAAAGGCCTTATTACTGTACAGAGCCAGGATGTGGGAGAGCTTTTGCCAGTGCAACTAATTATAAGAATCATGTGAGAATACACACAGGTACATGAGTGATGGTTTGTATTTTGAAGTGGAATCTGCTTGGGAGAGGCTGTGTCATTCTCCTTGTGAACCTTTTGGTGCATTGTAATTGGGTGTAGTCATGTTTATATGACCTGCTGTGGTACTTCTGTTTGGACCTCGTCTCCCCTCAGCTGAGGATAGTTATGGAGTTAGGTTTCCCACCTTGCTGCCAAGGAAGAATAATTTTTGGTTTGGATACAGAGTTCTTTAAAACTAATGCAAAACCTTGTCTTCAGTGGATGTTGGGCTAAATCCTTAACATGGTTCTGGGGCTTGCCTCTGTTGTGAGCTGGTTCTTAAATAACAGTAAAGCACAAGTCTGAGCTTCACTTTGGCTCACCGTTGTGAGTCACCCTTTCATCCCAGCTGTATTTTCCTTGCTGCTGGAGCGGTGGTCAAAATCATCTTTTTATAGACTGGAGGTGAAAATACTTATCCAGCTCGATTGTTCAGGGTTAGTCAGCAGAAATAATTGGCACAAATTTGAAGGTTCTAAAATGTAAAAGCCAGTGATAGCCATATCATCTTGGTAGCCTTATAGGTTTTATGGAAGCACAGCAAGCTTAGAGGTACATTTTGTATCTCAGATTATCTTTTCAGTTTATAATGTAATTTGGACATATATTTCATTGATTTTTGAATGAAAGATGTTTTATATGAAATCGTAATTGTTTAAACGTATGCTTCATGTAGATTTCTTCAGTGCTTAAAAACTCAAAAGTAAGTGAAATTGTAGTAGTGTATCAACATACCTGATCATTGAGGAAACGTATGGGGCTTCCAGTCATAAAAGAACAAAATTGTCAATACGATGCCAAACTGACATAGCAGCTTTCAGCCTGTATCATTCTGTCTTCATCAGAAGGATGTTTTAGATGGAATGGTAGGGAGACAAAAGGGCCCAACTTTTACTGGCAGTAGTTTAAAAAAAAGGGCAGTGAGAGGCTGCATTGAGAAACTTTGTAAGCCTGAGCTTCACTGTTGCCTTTGAAATTGAAGTAGGGTTGGTAATGAAGGTGTGCCACTAAATACCATTTGTTGACAATTTTTTTCTGTGCATCCTGGATAAAGTTCTCTTTGTCCCTTTTGTTTTTCTGTGCAGGAGAGAAGCCCTATGTCTGTACAGTTCCTGGTTGTGATAAACGTTTTACAGAATATTCCAGTTTATACAAACATCATGTTGTACATACTCATTCCAAACCATATAACTGTAATCACTGTGGGAAAACATACAAGCAGATTTCTACACTTGCTATGCACAAGCGGACAGCACACAATGACACAGAGCCCATTGAAGAAGAACAAGAGGCTTTTTTTGAGCCACCTCCAGGTTGGAGTTTCAATCTTTGAATCTCTTGTAAAAAAAAAAAAAAAATTGGTTGCGTAATATCTTGCTGGTTTTTTATAACCAAGGAAGTGAAAGCACAGATAAAAATCTAAAGTACTTAATAAAGTTATTTAATTTCTTTGTAGGACTTTTTAGTGTGGTAGGCAACTTGTAAGCAGAAACTGAGAGAGTAATTGACCAGATCATAAACTCATTTATAGCAGTCCTGGGGATAAGAGAGACATTTGAGTTGCAGTCCCAGCAAACGTACTGTAAGCATGAATGTGGGAAAGGACCTGAGAGAATCTAAAAAGTTTGTTTGCAACCTACTGGATTTTTCTTAGGGATTTTTCTAAGAGTGTGTATAACACCATGGCTGGTGACAGTCTCTTGTGCAAAAGTAAAGGCACTGCCTTGAGAAAAGAAAAATCTGTCTTTGCAGCACCCTGATACGGTGCTGATTTTGCTGTGGTTAATAGCAGTTTCTGTAAACTGTCCTGGAGGCAAAGATGAAAATAAGCTCATGTGCTGCAGTACTCCTTTAGAGTATGTCTTTCACAGTGTCATGAGTATCGAATCGTATGACTATAGAAGAACAGACTGAAGGAAGTACTGGGATAGGACAAATATCACTTGTCAAATTGTGATTTTTAGATGTGACCAAAGACAGGAAATACACACACAAACCATTTTGGTCAGGAAAGTTGTTTTTACTGCATGTATGTGGGAAACTGCACTGCATGCCTCAAGCAGATTTGCTGTAGTCTGATTCCTTCTTTTAAGGGAATGATAAAATTCATTTGCTGAGGTTAAACATTTATTAAGATAATGAACTCGCTTAAATCTTTACACAAAGGCATCACTGTGTTCTTCTGTGTGTTTGTTAATTAATAACTTTTAAAAAGCTGCCAGTTGTGTTTGCATGGAGCCTCTTTTATGGAGAGGTTAACATTTAATGAATGAATTAAAAATGTTTGTCACCATTTTAATATTTGCTTATAAACTAAATGTATATTTTCTTTTGTGTAGTATTTATGTGTGTTAAAACTCATTGCTAAAAGATTATACCCTGTGTTCCCAAAACAACAGGCTTCTGATTTGCTTTTGGTATCTTTCCTTCTTTTATTTTTATCATCTTTTCAATGAAATTTTTCCATTGGAGCCAACCCGGCTGGCACTTGGTCCTTATCATTTGCTTTCCTGGCAGCATTTAGAGTATGTAAACTATCCTCTTGCCTTCTTTGTATCAAATAGGTCAAGGCGAAGATGTTCTCAAAGGCTCCCAGATAACCTATGTGACAGGTGTAGAGGGAGAAGATGTAATTTCTGCACAGGTTGCTACAGTTACTCAGTCAGGATTAGGTCAACAAGTAGCACTAATATCCCAGGATGGAACCCAACACGTAAGTAACCACGGTGTTAAAAAGCTGACAAAAAATACGTTGAGAATTGAGGCAGGGGTTTGCGGCTATTCCATGTGCTTTCTACAAACCGTTAGGATTCTTGATAAATACGTACGTGGGTTTCTTAAGGAAAGGGGCTTCTTTGGAGCTGGGTCAGGGTATGTTTAGGGTTGCATCTCCTGTGGAATACCTAAATTAAACCACATATTCTCACATCTGAAACTGCATTAATACAAAGCTAGATTTTTTTATGATCCTTGTTACCTTTGTCACTCTTAAAGTAGGCATGGGCTTTTTAAACAATTGTTACATACACAATCTAGTTTCTGAGGTTTCTCAGAATTCCCTGATTATTCTATTAGTATCTGATGGTCGTCTTCACTGCACATGCTTGCAGTCTTGTTTTTACCCTCTAAAATGAAGGCCTGCAGAAGCCTTGACATGGAGTTCTTGCATTTATTTAAATTATCCTTCAGTTTGACTTTAGTTCTGGGATGGTTTATTACCTTGTAAATCAGACATCAAATCACATATTTGATGCCCTAATGCATTTATACTGGAGACATCAGTAATTTATATCATCAATTTGTTATGAATTGTTTATTTGTGGTTTAAATTCTAAGCTCTTATAGGCCTCATTAGTATTTCCATTAAGATAGAAGTATGTCAGGTGGTACTACCTTAAGTCACATTGTCCATTGTGTAAGACACATGCATAGATAATCTGTCATGCAGTTATCTAGGATATTATCTGATTAACAAGGAGTTTAGACTCTGGGGGCAAATATGCATCCATTTTCTTGTTGCTGAGAGCCATAATTTTATTTCTGTAAACAGATAAGTGTGTCTGAAAGGTCAGGGAATATTAGATCCCAATCAGTAAGATGAATACAATGAGGGCTCTTTGTCCAAGATGGGGACTTGACCAAAGAGTGTTGGTGATTCTCAAGGAATGCATGAGCTTGCCAGTCAGGAAGTGGAATAAGGGCTACTAGACCTTTTGGCCAGTATGTTACTTGTGATCATGGCTTAAAATATTTTTTCCCCACTATTGTGAACAAGTTAGTTTTGAAGAAATTGAGCTAGCAGGAGTATTCCTGCTGAACCAACTAGCAGGAATTTGTTTGATAAATGCTGTTACTCTTCAAATGCATATCATAATTTTTTTTCAAACCTTACTGAAAAACATACGTAAAGTTGCCAAAAGCTAAGACTCAGGTATGACTTGAGCAGCAGTCAAATCTTTTTTTTTTCACTTCAGGAATTATTTTGTATTTCAGGTCAACATATCCCAGGCAGATATGCAGGCCATTGGCAATACTATCACTATGGTAACACAAGATGGCACCACCATCACAGTCCCAGCCCACGACGCCGTCATCTCTTCTGCAGGAACACATTCCGTAGCGATGGTTACCGCAGAAGGCACTGAAGGACAGCAGGTAAGATATTACCCTGCGTACATGTCTAATGTTCCTTATTAAGATGATACAAAATAGGCACCTAAGCCATCACAGTTCTGCCATTCACATAAATTTATCTAAGTAAAGCAGTTTTCAACACCTGGCCATAGAATTCCCCTCATAAGAGTATGATGTATTCTACTCCAGTGCTATATATAAACATATTGCAGAAGATTTTAAAAACAGTTGGGCATCAAGAAAAAATTCTGAGGTACCAGTCTGGTAATTCAAAGTAAGACCTAGAAATGCTAAGTGTTTTCCCCCAAAATCACACAGTAAATAAGTGGCAGAGCTAAGAGGAGAATCCAGTATGAACTGTAACTTTATTACTTAATATTATGGGACTGTAATTTATTTGGCAGATAGAAAACATTTGTGTAAGTGTGCTTTTGTGGTGTTGTTTTTAATATACAAATGCAATCGCTAACTTCTAGTAGAAATACAGTGATATAATTTTTAATATTTAAGTTAAAATGCATTTCACTGTTCTAAAAATGTGCCACATGAAAATGAAGGTACTTACTTATCACCGTATTCCATATGTATAAATAATTACAGGCTTGTAGGCACATTTATTGAACTTCTGTGCAGTTCTGAGGATATTTGTATTTTGAGAGCTAATAGATAACTTTGAGAACACAGTGATGCCAACCTTTCTTAAAAAAATGTATCTTTTGCACAACAAAATTATGCTCGTGAATAATCACAGCTTTGAATTTAACTTTGAAAATAACTGTTGTATGAGGTCAGTAACTGTAACAGATCTGTCATCCTGTTGAGTCTCTTCCTTTGGTCTTGAAGGTTGCTATTGTGGCTCAAGACTTAGCAGCATTTCATAGTGCCTCATCAGAAATGGGACATCAGCAACATGGGCACCATTTAGTGACTACAGAAACTAGACCTGTTACATTGTTGGCTACATCCAATGGAACACAGATTGCAGTACAGGTAAGGTGGTGATAAATGTTTTTTGGAGTGTTTTTTACTTCTAGAGCTAGAAGCTCCTAGTCATGTAACAAAGTGATTCACAGAAGCTTGGGTCCCCTGAAAAAATAGTCCATAACCATATGATCTCAAATGTTAAATAATATATAGGGTTAGGAAGAGGAGTAAGAAGCACCTGATTTTCCAAATCTACTTGTAGAACTTCCAAAAAGGGGGACATTAAGGGAGGGCCAAACTTCAGGTCAACTGAATCGTTCATGGAGTCACAGGTTTTCAGTGGAAAAGCGCTTTCATTCATCTTTCAGCATTACATATAGAGCTGATACATATAAAGCCAAACTCTAAAGGGTAAATTGCTATGAATTTACACAGTTAAAATTACTGGAGTCACGTTATTTGAACCTTGAAATGCTAATAGCAAAAAAGTGTAAACAATTACATAGAAAGATTATTAATCAGAAATCTCTGGAAGTAGTAACCTTCTATTTATATGCCAAACCAGCATCAGTCTCTGTAAATAGTTCCTCACATTGTCCAAACACTTTAATGAAGGAGTAATTTCTAGGTATGAAAGAGTTTAATTTAAATTGGGCTAATTTAAAAGAAGGTGGAAACCAAGCACAAATTAAGCTTTTATCTAGAAAGTAGCTGAAAACAAAACCTAGACAAGTATTTTCATGAATAGTTTATTTTAGAGGGAGGCTTGGCTTGACTGGAAGGTTGAATGAAACTTCAGTGCAAATGATGGCCGGTATGCTACCTTACTCAAACATTAACTATGTGTATATTTTATTTTTGTTACATATGAATGATGGTAGGTTAATAGAAGCTTTTGGAAATTTTAAATCTGGAAGGTTTAGTATTTTAAAAATTGATCTCTTTAAATGACATTGCAGTCAAGGGTCAAATAAGTGACTGAAGGATCTTAGGGAAATTGCCACTCCGATGACGGAAGCCAATTTTAAACTCAAAGTAAAATAAAAGGAGTTGAATTAGTTTAAATTTAGGGTTGCGTAGTAGTATCAGTCCTGCAAAGTGCCTAATGCTTTTGATCCACCTCATAGCCCTCTTGATTCTGTCCCTAACTATGTGCAGTGGGAATATAAGTCCAGTGGGAATATAATGAAGCTATGTTTTTATTCAAATTTACTATGGAATTGGGACTCAGAACTTTGTGGGTTTGCTCCTATTGTTGTCTGGGTGGCACCACAGGCACACAATTTCTTCTAAAGAACACAGAAAATCCCAGGAACCGTACATCCTGAAGTAGTATACAATTACGAGGAGGATAATTTTCATGGATGTGATACACCCTATGAATTTCAAAAGGAGTTGAGTATATGCAACTGTCTTGAGTACAGTTTGCATGATGGGCCTTAGCTCTGACAAATCCCAATATAAAAGAACATCAATGTGGCTATGCAGAGAGGAGATGCTCAAAAGAGTTTCTAAACAAGTCGGTATTAAGTAGTGTAAGTTTATGTGTTCTTGGAAGGTTCTTGGAAATAACTTTCAATAGAAAAAGAAATGCAGAAAATGCACTCACAGATTTCATTTCCAGGGGGTAAAATATACTTTGCATGTGGAAATAACAGCAAGTTGAGTCTGGTTCCTTCAAACTGTTCATATTTGCTGAAACTAATATGAGATCAAAACCTTTGAGTCTCAGGATTAATGCTGCAGTCTTAAGTGTGTGTATGCACGATACTCTCTTAAGAGCTCAGATTGAAAGGAATTGTGTTAATATCTTAAAGCAGAAATGAGTGTTATTTTTCCCTTTGTTAAGTGGAAAATAGCAAGTCAGATGGTGATTGAAGAGCTATGAAAGATGAGGAGCTCTTAATTCTGAACTCCTGTCTTTTGAGCTAAGTTGGCAGTAATCAAAACTGCATGTAAGAGCATATCAAAAGGCAATTGTTTGCATGAGAGGAGGGGGGGGGAAAGTAGCTTGCACCCTCAGCAGTGTCCGCTTTGAATGAAAGGAAAACATAGGCACTTTCTGCACATGCCTCTCTTTTGTTACCAGCAGTGAAGCCTTTGGTGGAGTATCTTTATATTAATTAAACTTTAAATATACAATACAAATAGAAGAGAGAGAATTCAAAATTAAATTATATTGATTATTTCCAAGTTCTTGATTGTTTCTCTTTTGTACTTTGATACTAATAAATTAATCCATTTGGTTTCTAAATAACAATAAAGCCAGTAGCCTGATAGCCAGATTGAAGTCCTAAGGAGGTGGTAACAGAGCTCTTCTTGATTTAAGTGGCTGCAGAATGTGACTGTAAAAACAAGCGATACTTAGAGCTATCCCAGTAGGTTTATCCATCTGTCAAACAATCTGGTCTTACTTTTCACACGCTCACACATCTTTCTCCGGAGCCAATATGCAATGGCCAGCTTTACCTTTTTGTTAGGTTGATGTTGTCTCCAGTGTTCCCATCGCTGGATGTAGGTGCATGGTGTGCAGATTATAAAACTCCATGGATTCTTTCCCAAAATGGTGTTCAGTTGTCTTTATTCAGGGTTGGTTGATGTTGCTTCTGACAGTGCCAGGGATACATCGATGGCTTTGTAGTTGCAACTATGAGATAATTTCCCCTCTAAACTACTGTTGAATTGAACACTGTCATCATGACTGCTTTTTTATACAGTCAGGATTCTGTGACAAATACACACTTTTTGTATATATTAATGTCATATGGTGTTCCAAAGAGCTGACTTTCTGCAAGAGAGTTAAGAAAAATGAAGACGTTTGTTTGCTTTACCAGTGTTAAAATCTAATTCAACAGCCACCATGACTTTTGAAAGCCTTATCTTAGCTTTGTTGTATCTGCCAAGTAGAAATCACATCTACTTCGTGTGTCATGAAATGTGTTTACCATACAGCAGTTCTTTGAAGAAAATTTATTCGGTAGATACATAGAAACTCAGTTTAATCCTCTATCGGCACTATCTTAATTGTCATGCTGATTAGATAGCTGCTAGTATATATTACCCAGAAGAGGTGTGACAATACTGATCACACTTATTTGTGCTAAAGTATTGATCCATATCTAGGTCTTTTGGTTGGTTTTTTTTTTTTTTTTTACACATTTATATCCACATGTAACATTTTGGATTGATTTATGTTTACATGCATTTGTTTCAGCTTGGAGAACAACAGTCTCTGGAAGAAGCCATTAGAATAGCCTCCAGAATACAACAGGGCGAAACACCAGGGATTGATGATTAACTTCTAAAACTGCTACCAGAACAATAGAGTGAAAGGTATTTTATTTTCAATCAACAAAGGTCCACGCCAGCAGCAGCCCATAAAAACTTTGAAGTTCCCCGCTCACTGATACTGTGTACACATTTTATGCAAGAGCGAAGAACATTTTGTAAGTTTTTTGTGTAAATAACCCTTGGAATGGACTGACATCATCTACTTCCAACCGTTGTATATTCAGGAGTATGGAATTAGGATTATATAGTAAATTTCCTTGTTACCCTTTCATCGGATTTCAGACTGGTCTACAAGCAAGTGAAAAATTAAATAGAAGTATTGGAATTAATTTTTAATGTCATGTACAAATAATGAAGGCGTTACTGAAGATTTCAAATGTTTAAAATACTATTAAAAATCATCATTTCAGGAACCCTTACAAGTAATAAAGATGACAAAGCCTTTTAAATTGCATTCCATAAATGGAAAAGTCTTGGATTTTGAGCCTACTGTAAATCTTGGTATTTCGATTTGTTTCATACAGATTTAAATACTCTTTAGATTATCCACCCCGTCTCTTTCATTGTAAATACAGACTGTTAATGCTGGAAGTGCTAATTGTATTATCTTTAAATTGGATTATGTACAAAGGAGAAACTTTGGTTGTTCAATATTAAAGGAAGTAAATCTAATGATTTTGTTTCTTTACATATTTTACTTAAGATGTTACTCTCAAATTATTATGCAATAAAATATAGCAAGACTGTATTGTCTAGATAGGATGACATTGTTGTGTGACGTACTGTTTTACTTTTTAATGAGACTGAAGTTCAAGTTATTTATTTACGGCCTTGTATAAATTTTTCCAAATTTTATTTATCATGACCTTAAATTTTTGACATATTGACTTTGATCATAATCCACTGTAGTGTATTAAGTAATTAGTGTTAATAGTTATTTTAAGCATTCTAAAACACTACAAGAATGATTAAAATAGTAATTAGTCAACCGATTTTGACTAAAAAGTAAACTACCTGTTTTCAAGAGGAATATTTTCAAATGGTGCATTTGCGGCATAAGTACAAGTACTAATAGTCTATTTTCAACAGTTCTGAGTGCCTGCTGCTACCATTCAGTACCTAGGATATGCTGATAATCAGTGCTTTTGAAAATCAGGACACAAGTTACTAGAAAAAAGGGATTAAGGATGATGTAAGTACAATGCTCCTCTCCACCTATCATTCTGTGAAGGACAAAAAAATCTGTTGTAGATATGTCTAACACGTACAGTAAAACGTAACTTTACATTTTTTTATATGAAAAAGTGTCTTTACTCTTGTCTTGTTAGAAAGCTTGTTAAGCAAGTTAAAATTTTTTGGCTTCATGTAAGATTCAGTGCTTATTTTAGATGAGTGTCAAGAGCACTTCTGAAACTGAAGCCTCACCTTTTACCTTCTCAAGGGAAGGATTAAACATCTTCTGGATGAAGTGTTAATCAAATAATCATTTATAGGTATTGTGAGGTACACATTTGACATAAAAAGTAAACTCTGTAATTACATACCTTGAGGTATTTGACCTCAAAAAGGCCAAGTTTGAATAGAATGAAGTTAATTTATTGTGAATTACTGTATCAGCGTGGGTTGCAGTCTTTTGTTTTTCATACAGATGGCCAGCTGAGAAGTGCAGTGAAAGACTACTACAGTACTGTGGGATAGATGTGGACAAAGCAAAGGCTATTCTCTGGATCCATTACAAAGTAAAACTTGGAAACATTGAGGTTGTCTGTAACTTTTGTATAGCATTGAAGCTGCTTGCTCACTTAGGTGCCAGTTTTCCTGAAGTGTTGTAATTCTTTATATCCCATGGAGATAAATGTACTATGCAAGGAGGATTAATTGCCTGTCAACTAGATCAGTTTCTTAGTACTTACCACCTTTTAGAAATTAAAGATGTATCATTTGACATGAACGTTCAAGGTTTTTTTTTTTTCTTACATTTCATTGCCGAATAGTTTGTGGAAATGGTGGCTGGAACGGTGGCTTTGACTTAGCAAAGAAATAACTTCACTTCTTCTCATTTCCCAGGACATTTCCTGACCACTGTACAAATGTGAGTATTCTTTCTTCTTTCCTACCAGTTGGCTTGCTGCAAGGCATTTAGAACTAGCTCAGTCAGGAAAAGGGGCAGTGTTTTTAAAATTATTTCTCTTACTGGTATATCACCAGTTATTCTTGCAAAACTCCCAAGTCAAAGGTTGTGCTTCCATGTGCTAGCTACCCCTATGAAGGAAAACATACTTACTGAATGAATAAGCCGGACTGACTTAGACTGCTTAGTGTTTAAAGAGAAGCTGAGGTGATTATATGTGTCTTAGCTGTGAGGCCTGTATTCATAATAGACTTGTTTTCAGAGTGGAGAGACCCGTGTGATTCTTCTCCCCTGCTTCGCTTCAGACCAGAATGGAGGAGCCATTTTGGTAAGCTGATGCTGCATGTTGGTGTCAGGAGGACCTGTGGTGGAGATTAGACTGGACAAAATCAGGTTAGACTGGAATATTGGTGAAAAGGATTTCAGGAGGAGGAAACAAAGAATATGACAAAAAAGATTGGGCGTTTGGCAGTAGATATCTCTGTCTTTTCCCCATAGATTTTATTCCTCTCTTTGAAAGTTCTGTCTCAAAGGGAATATTTTGGCACGTTAGAAGGAAATAAGTTGTAAAAGAGGAATCCTATAAAGTAAAGCAATTCAGTATATCACTCCCTCTTACAAATTAGCTCCAGCATTCCCAGTCACTTTTTTTCAGATCTGAATTCTGGGCCTATACCAACTCCCCCCTTAAAGGGCTAAAACCAAAACCTCTCTAGACTTTGCAGTCAACTTTTCTGTTTTAAATGTTTCTACAGTTTTTTGCCACTGTGGGCTTTGCTTTTCTTCACTGTAGTTCAGTGCCTCTCCTGATAGTAAAAAGAGAGGCAATTATTTTCGGTGCTCCAGGCTGATGACCTATTGTGCCAGACACACTAACATAACAATAGGACAGGTTTTTACCCTAAAGAGCTAATGCCAAAGCACACATGAATAGACTGATGCTGCAAGAGTGTTTTTATAAGGGTAAATCCTGAAGCCTGACAACAAAGTTGTAAGAAGCCATAATCCCTGATGGTATAATTAATCTCAGCAACTGATCAGCTGACCGATACCAGAGATATTCAAGCACAGTGTGGGAGAAAAGGCACGTGGTGTCTGCTTAGCACACAAGAGGACAGAGCTGATAGTCCAGATAAACAAAATGTCTGAGCTTGGAAAGCAGTTCTTCCTAAACTTTACTCTAGTTCCTAACCCTCATAACCCCTCAAATATTGCCGGGAGTAATTTGCTTGACTGGATGCTCTGGTTTCTGTGATGATCGTGCTGCACTAGAATACGGAAGAATCTCTCTGCATGCTGTGTACTTCTCAGAGTGCAGAGGCAGGGAGCCTTCCCCAGGGGCAGGAAGCTACTTAATAGGTATTTAGCCACCAGGGAAAGACAGTATGGAGTTAGGATGTGATCAAGAGTGTTTCCGAATCTGGCAACTACAGCTGCTAAGGTTAGATTGCACACCTTAGGTTGACCGTAGCTTCTACTTACCACGATGCAGAACTGCCCTATAACAAGCCTATTCCAGTCAGTCTTAGTTTGCCATTGAATGAAAACAATTAAATGTTCTGTAAAATTTTCTGTATAATTTTCAAATATAGCACAGATGAAATTTCACCAATAGTTGGGTGGGAAGCAAACTGATTTTCTTAAGCAATAAGGTGTTGAGAGACTTGAAATGAAGAGTAACTAGTGCCCTGTTCAGCTATTACTTTACAGTTGTTTGGAACTTTAAAAATGTATTTACTCAGCCTGCATCATTTTTGTCTTGAAAAAGAAATTAACACATGCCTTGTCTTTGCAGATGCATAAGGTCCAGCAGGTTGTTGATAGTAAGGTACTCCTATTTTTTTTGCAAAGCAGTATATATTTGGCCACCAGGTCCCCCAAAAAGCTCGGACCCGTATGACATGAGACCAAAAAATCAAGAGCCACTTTCACTTCTTGTTTGGTAAATAGTAAACTACACTCCAAATAAGGCACAGAAACAAGCATTTTCCCTTGTGTTATGTGTATTTTAAAATGAAACTTAAGTGTTGCCAGCAGTTTGATGTTCCTTTGATGCTATTCTTCGTTCTGCTAGTAAAGCTCACTCGGCAAAGGAAAACAATCTAATTAGACCATCACCATTAGCGGTAAGTGGTTCACACCTAACCCTATCAGGAATGTGATACCAGACTATTTCAATCTAGGGTTATATTCAAAGCAGACTTTAATTATCCCAATAAACATACAAGCTTATATCAACAAGCAAGCATTTTGTCCTACACAGTCTGTGTATTTACCTTTAATGGAAATGTGACCCCCTTAAATCCCATCCATCTCAGGTTCTGGAGCAGTAAGAGATGTTACTTGGATTATTTTTGTTCTGTGTAGCTTATTTGAAGCATTTTACTCAAAGAAATGGCAAAACATGTACACTTGCAGGGCACAAGTGGCTGTGTGGAATTTTTTCTGTAACAAAGAAACGTCTTGCGTAACTGTCAAAACCCCAGCATTTTACCCTTTCCTTTATTTAAATCCCTCACCAGCCTATAGGTTGACTGACTGCTGTATTTTACTTATTTTTCTGGGGAGTTTTAGACTCTCCATCACGTTACTGCTTGATTCTGTAGTATTTGGCTGAGAAGCTTCTGAGCAGGTATCATAGTGAGGCAAGACAGGGAAAAGAGGCTGACTTCCTAACATCTGGCAGGTCTGCCGGCGTAAAAGAAACTACCACATAGCTGTAGAAAGCTCCTGGAGAAATGACAGTTTTCCAAAACTACTTCTCGAGCGGGCTTTTTGCTTTGGTGTAGAGCTAATTCAGATCTGAATATAGGTTGTAATGACTGAAAAATCAGAAAGTACAAGAATGGTTTGTGGGACAGACAGGATTAGCTGCTTTTTGTTTTTAAACAGATATATTCAAGACAATAAGAGATTTTTGAATGTATGTAGGTTCCTGAGGATGTTGTTAATGGGAAGAAGGTGGCTGAGCTTCCTGACACTCTTACTAGGCTTTTATCTTTTTATCTGCATGTCTAAAAAACACTTGCAAAATGTCTTACCTTAAACGATATGCATAGGAGATTATTAACATGAATAGCAGTAAATTTGAAAAATGGCCGAGTACCTCTTTTATGGTTTTGCATGTTCCCCGAAGGAGAAAAAGGAACGTTAGTGATACTGGTAAATTAGCAGTGACTGTTTAGTTTGTGTGCATTAGAGATTTTGAGGTTTTTAATTGCAGATACAAAATCTTGACTTCTGATCACTTCACTTCAGCGCAAGGAATGGGGCATTCTACTTGTACCGGTTTTCAGTCATGGCATTCTGTCTCCTCAACTTTTAGGATGTTTTGGAGGAAATTTCTGATCTGAATACAGGTCTTGGGAACAAAGTCTTCTGCTGCTTTCTTTGTAAGCAGAGATTTCAAGTGTTAAGAGGCAGACATACAGGCAAAAAGGGAATCACTAAAACCTGTTAACTGTGTGCTCTCATAGCCACAGAAATACTGAATTATACATGACTGTTTGGCAATTTTAATTTTTGAGTATCTTCAGATCTTCCCTTGAATTCTCAGATTTTGGGCCCAGAAGCTGCTCTTTACTTTGGGAGGCACCCTACGTGCTGTCAAATTCCCCATTCTGTTCTCCACCTTGTTCTCTTGCTCTTATTTACGCTTCCTGGGTGAATACCTCCTTGAGAAACGCTCTGTGTGTACCCAGACTATAGGGTAAAAGGAGTAAGAGGACTGGCAGCATCAACTACAGGCATGTCTTTGGACACAAAGTCCATCTTTGATGGAGAACCCATTCAACTCTGCACCTTGTAATGAAGAAAAAGAGGCTGCCAGCTAACAGCAGCCATTAGCAGCACAACCCCAGATAAAATAATCTTTAAACTGTTCACCTTTAAGCTGTCAGTGACCCGGAGACAACATATCCCAGTTGGCACATTACCATCGAGACCCGTTAGCCCTGTATATGCCAAGTCTTGCGTGAGCACTGGAACGCCG
Organism: Gorsachius magnificus; assembly: GCA_034008185.1. NCBI lineage: Eukaryota > Metazoa > Chordata > Aves > Pelecaniformes > Ardeidae > Gorsachius > Gorsachius magnificus. Next base: position 10,977,501 of record CM067086.1, read on the forward strand.
CTGTCACTGGCACCGGTGACAAGCATGCTGGTCCCTAGGTGCTCGGAATAGCACAGATCTGTCCCGACTCTTGGTTCTCCAGCAACAGCCTTGGTGGCTGTAGTGTTTCTGTTTCTCATACTAGCAACTTGACCTTCCTCCTCTTCTGCTTTTTCACTCCATTTACCCTCCTTATAATAAGATGAACTGATCTGTTTCACACCGTACTGGCTGAATGGGTTTCATCTAGTTTTTGGCAGAACTCTTCCGATTTCATCAAACTGGATTTGGGGCATTGCAGATGAACTTGTACATGCAGGAAGTCCTGCATGATGGCAGTGTACCCACTTCTGTGGCAGTTTCCCCTGACAGCTAGATAAATTGGCCATTGTTCCATTTCTTTCCCATTTATCATTATTTGGGTTCCCCTGCTACCCACAAAAGAGGGAACGACGGTTTCCCTTGAGCTTCAGCTTGAAAACTCCAAGTTAAAAGCATCTGTTTGTCAGTGTGTGCTGCCCCAGATAAGTATTTCTGGTTGCAAGATCTTCAGTGCACCAGAATGATATACTTATTTTTTAATTTAAAAGCAAGTATTAAAACCAGAAGCCAATTTTGCAAGTATATCCTGAAAACCCTTAAGCCACTCAAATTTGTAGGAATACCAGATGTCTGGACATCAGGTTATGTGATGTTAAAGCTATTTGGAGGATTGGGGCTTCAGTTTGCAAGATCTACAGAGGCTCAAAGGTGCAATTTAATCAGCTTCAGAGAATTTGGGACAAATTTGGCTTGTAAAGTATGGCGCAGTGGAAGCCTGCAGAGCTCTTCCGCTCTTCCCCGCTCACCTCCCTTCCTCCTGTGACGATGTCCATTGCTAATGTGCTCTCTGAGGGAATTGGCTACGTGGCGCTTTTTAGCTAGGCTGTTCGTAGGCCTCCTAGTGCTAGTTACAGCGGTTGTCATGGTGGACAGGATAGCAGAGTTGCCACGCTCAGTCTGAGGGAAAATGGACTTCTCTTCAACACAACCATTTATGGTCCTGACAAACTACAGCAAAAGAACAACTGATGCAAATTCAGAATAGCACATACGTAGAGCCTATAAATGCAGTCGTTATATAGCAACTATGCATTTTGTTACATATTTATTCAGTACTTCGCTTTCTTATTTGCTCTCAGTTAGGAAAAAAACTTTCTTTTCAAACAATTGTGTTAACTGCTGTTTATTTCGTTCTCTGTTCCTTTTTTCCTTGCCTCTCGTATCTTTGCCTTCTCTTCAGAAATATTTCCTTCTCTGTACAAACTCTGAATTGTTCCATTTGATTTTGTCCCACTCAAACTGTTCCAGCAATTAGCAATTCATTAGTTAAAGTCTATACAATAGGGCTTCTGAATTTCAGTTTGCCACTTAACCTCACTGAATACCTGTGTCTGCAGACTCCAGAAAGCAATGCAGCACCAGTTATATTTAGGTTGAGTTTGGGAAGGAAACTGCAGCTTTGACACTTCAGGGGGAAGGATTTATTGAAAGCTTAAATTCTTTAATTTTTTTTAAAGAAAAGGAAACTTCACATAGGACTGAAACAAGCCACAGCTAGTGGCTGAGTTGGTTTGAGTCACTAGGAAATGCTTTGCATCTCCCTCTGTGAGCTATTAATTGAGAAAGAGATGGAGGCTGTATTTTTTAATAGCCTTCTCTTAGATCATCTGTTCTAAACCTTGAATGCTTCACTTAGTATTTGCTATACAGTGCATTTCAGTTTTAAAAATTAGTATTTTAATGGGACATTATTGTGATTCTAAACTCCTGCATACCAAGCATGTTTACAGCACTTGGCTCGATGTAGCTGTATCTCTGTAAACGCTGGCCAATCTCATTTTCATAGGTTATGTTGGCTACTTTCAGTTTTCTGAAACCAGTTTTCAGGAGGTTTCCATAATCTACAAAATTGTGTTCTTGTGATTCACCAGTACTTTTCCTGAAAACAAAAACTGTCTTAAGCTTTCAGGCCATTGTGTGAGAAGCGTGAGAAACATGTAGGGATGCGATATTTAAGTGGAAATGTTTCTATGTAGGCCTTACAAAAGATAAAGGCTACTGACCCATGCGTCTTGAGGCGACGGAGCTCCAAGCAAAACCATTTCACTGCTCAGGCATGGGGAGCACGTGTGAGGACAGAGTTATATTAGCCAAATTAATTTAAAATGCTCTTATGTTCGTGCGATGCTGGTGGCACAGGCGGTCGTCCTGTGCATGTTGCTGGTTCAATCCCTGCAGGGTACCAGCGAGAGCCGTTGGGGACAGTTGTGCTTCCCTGCGTGGCAGCTCTCCGCAAAGAAACGAGTATTTTCAAGCAGAATAGGTTAAAAAAGGAGGAATCACTAGCAGAAGTGGAGTATGGGACATTAGCATCCCCATGGTGCTTGCACACAGATTTGGAGAACCGCAGTTGTGTGAACAGCACCGGTGTGAAGAGGGAAGAAAAAAGTATACCGGTATTTTTGGTTTGGGTCTCAACAGAAAATCTGTCTAAAAATATTTACCTGTTGGAGATACAGGTGTCCCATTTCAGCAGGCAGCAGAAAAGGGCCTCCAAGCCCCAAGGTTGACCACAGCCCTTCCTTCAGCAATGGGAACGTCTGCGCCCTGGCTGCAGGAGCTGGAACAGTGTCTGAAGTTGCTTCTGAGGCTTCTGCCCATGGACATTGGGGCCCAGCAAACAACAGGAAGATGGTTAAGTACAAACTTCTATTTTCTATTGACTGGGCCTTAGGTGGTTTAGTGTGTTTCCTTTGAAGCTTTCAGACTGGCAGTCAGACCTTGCTGCTCTCTGTAGAGGTGTCCCACTTGCAGCAGATGAGGTTTTTGCCCTCCAGGCGAGGAGGGGTAGGCTTTGGGGAGGAGGCTGGCTGGGGGCAGGGGCTGACAGAAGAGGGGCTGCATAGGAAAGTCCAAGCTCTTGGGAGCAAACCCTGGCATTACCTGCTGGTCCAGGGGATGGTGTGCCTGCACGGAGAGCCTTGGGAAGCAGAGGGATGCACACACCTGGCTTGCTTTGGGTTGTTCGGGGCTCCTGTGGCTGGAAAAAACTGATCTTTTTTTTTCAGGACCTTTGTTACCCAAGGAGTTCATTTTAAGGGAATTTGGCACGGGAGAGAGATTGGTGGGTTTATTTATTGGGTTACGTTTGATCAAGGGGGTACAAGATGGAAAATGAAGCCAAGAGGCAAAGTTCTGTAGGGAGCTGGCCTGTCTGATCGATGGCATCCCCTGTAAACATGTGTGCCAAGACTTTTGGTTCGTTTTGAAGTGTCTTGTAGTTGTCATTAACAGCATGGGGTGCTATGTTTGAGGCTCCCGTGTTTCTGACTGCATTTTAAATCACGTGAATCGAGTTATTTGGACTGTATTAATTTTTTGGTTTAGCTTAAAAAGGCCATTTTTAACTGGCCCAGGAGTAGTTACTGGATTGGGGTCCGTGAAATGGAGATTTTTGCGCACTCTTCTAGCAACCAAACAGGAGCCAAACCACCTTGCTGCGAAGCGGGGAGCTGCACCCTCGGAGGGGCAGCGCGCGGCCCGCCTCCGCCGGGCTGGCAGCTCGGGGGCCCGCCCGCACAACGTCCTCCCCGGGCGGGACCGGCCCAGCCCGGCCGTCCCCGCGCTCCGCCGCTGGGCGGGGCCGCGCCCCGGGCTAAGATGGCGCCGCGCCCGTGCCTCACCGGGCAGACGCGTACGTGTGGCCGCCTCAGGGCCGGTTTCGGGGGGCGAACCCCGCCCCCGCCCCGCCTCCTCCGCCCGCACCGCTCGCGGCGTTCGCGCCAAAGCGCCCCGTGACGCGGCCGTGTGTAGGTCCGCCTCCTCCCTCCCGTGTTTTCAAACCGAGTGGGCGGGCGTGATTGGCTGGCGTGTGCTCCACGTGATTAACGGTCGCGGGAAAGCCGCGGAGTCCGAACAGCGCGAGGCGAGCCGTGCCCGGGGGCAGCGCCGCGCGGAGCCGCCGCCGCACCCAGGGGCGTACCGCGCCGAGGGGACGCGGGGCAGCGCAGCCGTCAGCGGGCGCGGCGCGGCCGGTTCGGCCGTGGGGGGCTTGCAGCGAGCCGCCTGAGCTTTCTGAGCTTGCAGCAGGCGGCGCCGCCGCGGCGGGGGCCCGCCCCGTCCGGCGAAGCTGCTGTTCCGAACGCGACTGCGAGGAGGAGGAGGAGGACGAGGAGGAGGAAGGCGGCAGCAGCGGCAACAGCACCGGCGAGGACTCGGCCTTCCAGGAGGCGGACTCGCCGCTCTCGGCGGCTCGCACCCCGGCGCGGGGCGACCCGCCCCTGCTGGAGGAGGAGGAGGAGGAGGAGATGGAGCCGGCGGCGGCGCCACTGCCGGATGAGGGGGACTCGTGGGAGGAGGAGGGGTTCGGCTCCTCTCCGGTGAAGTCGCCCGGAGCTTACTTCATGGCCGGCTCACCCTCGCCGCCGCCCCCCCACAAGGGCCGCCGCTACTGCGGGCGCTCCCCGCCCCACCCGGCAGCCAGCGGTTACCGACTGCGGAGCGAGGAGCCCAGCTCGCCGCTGCCCGACTACCCCGGCACCCCGCCTCACAAGACCTTCCGCAAGCTGCGCCTCTTCGACACGCCGCACACCCCCAAGGTGAGGCACCCGCCCCCGCGCCGGAGCGCTTCGCCGCGCTGCGGGACCCCCTGCCCGGGGAGAGGGGGGGTGGGTGTGTGTGTGTGTGTGTGTGTGTGTGCTGGATCGGGCAGGGCTCGCCGGCCGGCCCGCCCCCGGCGGGCTGGGGGGCCGCGGGAGGCACCGCGCCGCTTGCGGCGGTTGAAATGCGGGGCTGAGGGGGCGGCGGGGGCCCGGGCGGCGCCGCCGCTCGCACCACCCCGCCCACCCGGCAACGGCAAGCTGGGCCGCCCCGGGGCCTGCCCGCGCCCGCGGGAGTGGGTCCCGGCCGCCCGCCGCGCGCCGGCGGGGGGGGGCGGGCGGCGCGTGGAAGGGCGGGTAGGCGGTGCCGCGGCTCCGCGCGGGTCCCTGCGCCCGGCGGGGTGAGGCCGGCGGCTGGCGGAGCGCTCCGCGAACCGCGCCCCCCGGGCCTGCCGTTCGGCCCCTAAGGGGACCGGGGCGAGGAACGTTTCCCCCCCTTAGGTATATAAAAATATATATATTGATAAATACCTTCTTACATATTTTATATGTGTGTGTGTGTGTGTTGTTTATACGTATAAATGTATAAGTACCCTTCGTTTGCTATATTTTGTGGAAAATATTCTTAAAAAGGTGGAAGTAGACTATTAAACTCTTGAAATAAATATTTTAGTGTCGCGTGGGCATTTGTACCTTTGTAGCCGGGAAGTTAAAAGCTTGAACTGGAAGCGGCGCCCGCCGGCCCGTCAGTAAAAAAAAGTACGGTTCGTCTGAGCGCCGCCGCTGCTGGACCCGGTGCCAGCGCAAGTTCAGTGGCTGCCCTCGTCTGCATCGTATGTGAAATGAAAGGCTATGGGCAGCAGGCGCTGTTAAACGGATGGATTTGAAAGCTTAAAGGGATAGGTAGCTCTTAACTCTGTCAATAGCAGGCTTCTGGAAGGCATTTCAACTTTTGAACCCCACACTCATGTAAAACACTGTAGAGCGAATTTAAATCTGGTGATAATAGGCTTGCTTTCTTCATTACTTTTCATATAGCCCTTTAGAAGTAATCCAGGGATAATCCCTGGGGATAATCTCCTAGGGGTCTATAGACTATAGATTGAAAACAACTGATTTAAGGTGCGAGGAAGGCAACCTTATTAATTGGTTTTCTACAGCTTCCGCCTCAAATGAGGTTTCGCTTGTAGAAATCGGTGGTACGTGTTTGGAAATGGTAAAACTGGTGATGATCTAGTACCAAGTCAGGAGCAGATGCTTTAGAGGTGCAAGTCTCATGGATTGGGACACTAAGCACGAGGGCTTAATGCTGCGGTTCAGCAGGATTCTTAAACTAGGTGCCCAAATTCTACATGGGTTGTCTGGGAGAGGTTATGTTTGGAATCTGGAAGAATCAGCTGGTTAAGGTATCTAGTGCAAGTAGTGAAATGTGTGTTGAGACGCACAGTGACTTCAAGTTCTTCATATAGTCCAGATTTGGGGAGCGCAGTTGAGATTCCCAAGTATCAGCCTTCTTACCTGTGGTGGTTTAGACTTTAGTTATGTCAATTCTTCATTCTGTAAGGTGTTGCTAGGATGCTTGTGATCCAGTAGGTCAGTGGTTGGCATCTTCACCAGGATGTAGGAGACTCGGGTGCAAGTTTCCCTGCCTGACTGGCAGAGGTTTCCTCATGTGCCTGGAAAATGCCTGGTCTGACAAATTACCACCCAAAAGATATGTTTTGGATATTGAACTGACGGCACAACGGTGCTGTCAATTCTTGAACAATTCTTTGTACATCCCTGAATAGGCGTGGCATCTGTGCATCATTAAGTCTCTTATTTACTTATTTTTTTAGCTTGTTACCTAAATTTGTAGTCACCAGAGATAGTTTTCTATGTCTGATCTAACTTCTGTATCTTGTATGTGAAAATCATGGTGATACAGATGGTCCATGAGTTTCATCTGTGTTTATTTCATGGACAAAGAATTGTCCCAAGATACTTAAGTGTTGACATGATTAAAGACAGGAAAACACTGCTCTCAAAATCTTTCCTATCTTTTAAAAATTATTTTAGCATTTAATGTTTCCTTTAACTGTTTTTATGTAGAGTATAAAGCCTAATAGTTTCTTTGGAATTCTTTTTGATAGAAATGCAGGTATTTTAACGGTTCATGCTAACTTTGATTAGACAATATAGTAATGATGGCTTTCAAGTGTGACCTGACTGTTTGTGTCTAAAGTAATATTGAGGCTATGTTTTGGTTTTGTTTTGTTTTTTTAAATAAATACAGAGTTTGCTTTCTAAAGCACAAGGAATAGGCTCTAGCTCAGTCAAACTTCGAGGGGGCTCTCTATTTATGAATGTTGGGAAATTGGAGAAGCAAGAAGAAGATATTAGACAGACACCTCATGTGAACATTAATCCCTTCACTCCCGATTCCATGTTCCTTCACAACTCTGAAGGAAAATGTCGGAGGAGGAAGAGAACACACTGGAATGAGTGAGTAACTTGTATCTTCCTTTGTTAAGCTTATCTTTAGAACTACTTTTAGCTGCAAAAGTTTTGTTACAGATTGCTTCTATGAAAGTATTTTTCTTTGCAAATCTGCTAGTGGTGCATATTATAGCTCTTAAAGTATCTGCTTTGAGATGCATGATGTTATGAAATAACCATTTAGCATGAGATCTTTTGATTAGTATACAGAGAGGATAGACGTGGCTGTGTCCTGCAGTCTTTCCACCTGACTGAATGAGCTATGCAGAGAGTCTTTTCTTGAGGAGGAGAAAAATGCATTAAATACTAGTATAAAACATGAAAGAAACGACAAAGGTATTAGCATGGTACCTTTATTTTATGAGTTTATGCTTACAAATGTCTAGCGTTCAATTAATTAAACTTAGGTAGAATGGGAGAATTTGGTCTCAGAAAAATCAACAGCTGCTAGACTTCAGTTTTAAGTTTATTTCAGCCATATTACTTCTGCAAAAGTAACTGGTGTGAATTTCAGCTCTTGTGGAGAGGACATGGAAGCAAGTGATGGAGAGCCTGAAGATGAAACTGTCAGACCTGCTAAGGTAATTAATCTTTAGAACTTGGTGCTAAGTTTGGCAGTTTGTGTATCTGCAGATCAAAGTATTTTCCTTTTTAATCTTTCTAGAGGATAACAATAACGGAAAGTAATATGAAGTCACGGTATGCAACCGAATTTCATGAGTTGGAGAAGATTGGATCTGGTGAATTTGGTTCTGTGTTTAAATGTGTGAAGAGGCTTGATGGCTGTATTTACGCAATAAAGCGATCAAAGAAACCCTTGGCTGGTTCAGTGGATGAGTGAGTATTTCCTGCTATTAAAAGTCACCCTTTGGTGCATTTTCCTCTCATGTCTCTTTTTACTGGTGTCTAGAGGAAGCGTTTAAGAGAAAAGTATAAATATATATGAATTAAAAGTAAACCATAGAATTTTCAAGTCACTTGGTGGGGTTTTTTGGGTTTTTTTTTTTAATACTGTGCAGTGCTGGGGAAGAAAGCTACTTGGCCTTTCTCCTAGCAGGTGTTTGTCCCAATATTCTGTGTGGAAACAGGTTGTTCTCTTCTGGAAAGTAAAAATAATGCTTACTTGCATTAATGGCAGGAGGGACTATGTGAATAAACTGCAGTGATGATCCTTTGAGATATGAAAAGAAAGCAGTGTTCCCAACTAGATCCTCATCTTTGTCAAGTTGAGTGACATGCAAATTAGTTAAGTCAGTTTTGGAGTATTTTTTGGCATTTGTGAATGAGCCTGTGATTTGTGACCTTTCCCTTCATTGTTCTAATAGTTATAATATAAAACTCCACATTTGAGTTGCTCAAAATTGCACACCAGGCTTACACACAAGAAGTTAGGAATGTTGAGTTCAGTTGTATTCCTGGCTTATGATCATCAGTAGTTTTCTCCTAAAACTTGAGTGATGCTTCTCAAAGCTTGCTGCTCCTAGTTGGAAAGTATGTAATGGAAGTGGCAGGTCCCTCAAGAATTATCTGCAACAAAACCTGGTTTTTGGTGTTCCATATAAGTCTCTTAATACAGTGTAAATTATTTTAGCTGGCAGAGGCACGTGATATTTTAATAAATGTTTTTATCAAGCTTAAATTGGGCTAATTTCACCTTATAACGTTCTTGCATGCTGTTATTTTTTTGTGGCTGTAACAGGCAAAACGCTTTAAGGGAGGTCTATGCACATGCAGTTCTGGGACAGCATTCTCACGTAGTCAGGTACTACTCTGCATGGGCAGAAGATGATCATATGCTTATACAGAATGAATATTGCAATGGTAAGTAAAGTTTATCTTTTTTTCTGAACTTGCTTTCAAAAAAATCTGTTATTTGAAGACATACAGGTATCTACAAATCCCTAGCAGTAGTTAGGAATCGATTGCCCTACACATAGTTCATACCATCATTGTCTCAAATGTGTCTGATGTTCCTTTCTTTTGGAAAAGGCATATCAGTTACATGAAGCAAAAACTATGCAAAATTGGTGACAAAGTCTTCAGTGTTCAAGAATATTGGAAATACAGTGAGACATTTGTGAGCAGCAAATCTGTTCTTTTTTCTGTACAGTAGTACAAGCTGGGATAGAGAAAATTACCAGAGAGTTTCCTTCAAAAGCGGGGGTGGACATGATTTCTGAAGCTTGTTGGTATGGTTGATACCCTGCCAGAGATTTGGAAGAGGGAGAAAGGTCTTTTTCCTAGTGTTAGTATCCTGTTAATTTGCATGGCAACCACAGCAGAAAGATAGTTTTGTTACATGGCTATAAAGGCGGGATACAGCACTAGATTTTACACTTCCTATGTATCATCAGCAAGTTCCTGGTGATGTATTCGCTGTTAATTTTGGAAGCCAGTTGTACGTACTTTTGGAAGCAAGTTGTCATTACTTTGTCAACTGTTTGATGTAAAATAAGTAGTTGTTTTGTTTAACGTTTTTCTAGGTGGCAGTTTAGCAGATGCCATAAGTGAAAATTACAGGAATATGCGTTATTTTACTGAACCAGAACTGAAGGACCTGCTACTTCAGGTGGCTCGAGGCTTAAAGTACATTCATTCAATGTCACTGGTACACATGGATATCAAACCTAGTAAGTTTGTAAACTGCTTTACTCTGTGTTGACAACTTCCTCAGTTCGTTTAATCTGCTGTAGAAAAATGAGCAGTTAGCCACACCTTACTAACTGTAAATTCTTCACTGAAGTTCTAAATAGCAGTACAAAGATGTCAGTTATAAAATTGGCTAGCAAACGTCAAGTGTTGTTGAGTTTATCTTGGGTCCTTTTTGTGTAGTTGACTCTACTTGCATAACACTTGGCTCACCTCCCAGCAGAGGAGCCAGAGCAAGTAAGTTGTAGTTTCTTGCTCTGTGAACTGGGTATGTATACAACTAAAACTTCTGTGTGGCTAAAGCAAACTGTAGTGAAACTAGACAAAGTAGAAATTGGACAGAAATGTTTTCTTTAACAATTCTGCTCTTTTTCAGGTAATATTTTCATATCTAGGACATCAGTCCCAAGTACAACTTCAGAAGAAGTTGATGATGATGAGTGGTCATCTGATAGAGTCATATTTAAAATAGGTGAGAAGCAGCATGCTTGTGCTCAAAAGAATTGCATTGTCTATTTGTCTTCCAGAAAATAATTTTCTTTTCTTGCAGGTGACCTTGGTCACGTGACTAGAGTATCTAGTCCACAAGTAGAGGAAGGTGACAGCCGTTTTCTTGCAAATGAAGTTCTACAAGAGGTAACTGTTCTGTTAGTGGAAAATAGTGGTTAGGTCTGCATGCTGTTTTCTTTAGAGTAATGAGTTGCTGTCTGCCACCTCCTTGCTGGAAGAGAAATTTCCTAAATTGTATCCCTTTGAACACTGGTAGTACTTGAAGGGGAATGTTACATCATGGATGTGTTCAGTGCTGAATACTTTTGCTGTCTCTTACATTTCTTCTTACACTGGGTGGCATGTGTAGTAAGTTTATTTTTCTTTATTTTTCAAGAACTACACTCATTTGCCGAAAGCAGATATTTTTGCTCTTGCTCTGACTGTTGTCTGTGCTGCTGGGGCTGAACCACTTCCAACTAATGGGGACCAATGGCATGAAATTCGACAAGGAAAACTACCTAGAATACCGCAAGTGCTTTCGCAAGAGTTACTAGACTTGCTAAAAGTAAGAACATTTGTACCAGTGGCTCACTGATTAGTCTAAGTTACAGTATTACTGCCTTTACCTAGAATGCCTTATTTTCCTTTTTTCCAAGGTTATGATTAATCCTGATCCAGAGAAAAGGCCTTCAGCTGTGGCACTAGTCAAGCATTCAGTGCTTCTCTCTGCTGCAAAAAAGAGTGCAGAGCAGCTCCGGATAGAATTGAATGCTGAAAAATTCAAAAACTCACTCTTGCAGAAGTAAGTAGTTCCTTGGGGTCCTTAAATAAAATTTAATTTCTAATGGGCTTTCATGTGATAGTTGTGTGATGATAAAACAGGACTGTCCTTGTTTCCATATGAGGTCCACAAATCTGTCTGTATGTACATACCTGAGAGTACAAAGTGGCTTTGAAAGGAATCTCAAGGACACTATAAGTATTCAAGGCACACAAAACATTACAGGTTTTAAAAAATGTTTCAAGCATAATGCATACTTTTGTGACATGAATAGCGTAACTTACACCTGTATTATTTGAGTCTGTGTTTTTCCTAGGTCATCTGTACATTGAAACATGTTGGAAAATGTGACTTAAATGAGCTGTCTTGAACATAAATGAAATGGCACATCAGGATTGGTTTTGGACTAATTTGACTTTTACACAGCAGTGTTACTGGGTTACCAGAGAATAACTTGTATTGGGAGGTCATCTTGTCCTACCCGTTGTTCAAACACTTAACTCTGAATTAAAGCTGTGAAGAAGAGATTCCCTTTAGGAAAGTCTGATTTCTGCTTAAGTTTCAGAGAAAGAGTTAGTTGAAGCAATTGTCTGAATCTTTTACTGCAGTTAACTTTGCACGTATTATAGGCAGGCTTTTATGAGGGAATATAGAATGCTGATTACTTTCTGACTGGCTTATTTTGAATGAAGATGTTAACTTCACGTTTGGATTTGCCATCTGTTTATCTTGCCGTTGCTGCCATCTGAATATAGCCAGACTTGCCAGTTTAGATGGTTATCTTTATAATCTTACGAGTTACACTGACTGCAGAAAGAATAATTTGACTGTTTGTGCAGGTTATTCAAGGACAGATTTGCTGAGGTAACATGCTTGCTTGTATAAAGACAACATATTTTTGTATCGTGTGAAAGGGGAAGTTGGCAAAGCTAATGTTTTGTGAAGACTACTTCTGGCCTTGGCAGGACGTAGGGTACATTTTTTTTTAATATATATATATATATAAAATTAATATAAAATAATTATATGTATAGTTATTTAAATATATAGTAATTATATAGATGTTATAATATATAAGTTACAAAATTGCATTTTGTAACTGTAAATCTAAGAATTATTTAAAACAACACTTATCCAGTCATTTTTAACGTCATGTGGATAGTGTTCCATAAAATAGCTCAGGTGGGTATTTTTTGGTTTATTTTGGTTTTTTTAACACTCCTGCATTTGACCCATTTAAGATACCACTTGGGTCTGTGAGTTATCATCAGTGAAGGGAATCTTTGCAGGGAAACAGCTCTTCCACCCGCTGTGTCACTGTCTTCAGAGGAAGGAAGAGTTCAAGATTAAACTTCTAGGGAAGACTGGAAGTATATTGTAAAACTTAATTTCCTGGTAATGGTGTGGTGGGTGGCTATGCACACATGCATGTACGTTTGTAACTGATATTCAATCTTTAGGGAAGATGACTAAAAACTGATTGCATTTTCTTGCAGTGAACTGACACAGTGATAATGTGGGGAGAATTAGATGGGGCACGGGTGTTAATGAATAATACTTTGGCTTATGGGAGTAGCTTTAATAAACCAAAACATGTATCTTAAACCTAAATACACCTACACCAATATGCAGCAAGTTTGTAAAATTTGATCTTGCTTTGGAGTCCAGATGTGAAGTGAGATTACAAATACTAGTTTGTAAGGGTAGAGAAAATTCTTTGAGGGATTGTTTGGGATAGGGGAAGGAAAAGGGTATGGGGGGAATCCTTACACTTAGCCATATGTCAGTATTTAAGGAAAGGAGAATAGGGATGTGTGGGTAAACCCTTGATAAAGATAACTGCTCTTTAGTCAGGCTATTTCATAGTTGTATCCTGAGTTTTATTTAACTTTGTCCTTAAACTGAGTATTGGTAATTCTCTGAAATAGAACAGTTGACAGAATGTTGTGCAGGGACAGTGGTGTGTGCTATCTTCAGTGACTCAGCCTTGCAGTTTTGGGCTCAAATTTTTATGTTGGGCAAAAAAAAATTAGGTGATGATAAGCTTTTGATGTGGGTATGCAGAAGGAAAAGGATGGTTCCCAAGTTGTCTGTTGCCAGTTATGTTTACCTGTGTTCATCTAAGTGTCTGTGTGTCTGTCTGAATCTTCCACAGAAGTTCAGTAGTATCTGAATTCTTCATTTGGGCAAACCTCAGTAATTAGCTCTTCGGTGATTTATCATCCTACCATGTTCTGCAATTGAAGTGTTGAGCTGCTTATAAAAGGCTGGATTTCAAAATCCGAGTTGTGTGAATTTGTCATTTCCTTCCCTGTTCTTCAAAAGAAAGAACATCTAGACAAATAATGAACATCCCACTTCTGTCCTCTGGGTTGTAAACAGGTGGATGTGAATGATAATGGTCTTAGTATGACCTAAACTAACGGCAAGTCTTAAGTTCTGAACTGTTGTAACTGACTTGAAACACTCTTGCTGTCATGCGTCTGTAGTCCTTACTGATACCATTGTGCAAGTGTGACTCTCGATGTCTTGCAGAGAGCTGAAGAAGGCACAGATGGCAAAGGCCGCAGCTGAGGAACGAGCGCTGTTCACTGACAGAATGACAACTAGATCTACGACACAAAATAGACCATCTCGACTCATTGGAAAGAAAATGAACCGCTCAGTTAGTCTTACTATATACTAACTATGAAGTCTAGAACTACTGAGGATGGCTATAGCATCTTTGCTGGACTGAAGCCTAAGGGATTGAAGGAAGCATTCAATTCCTGGTTTCTTGTCCTGTCTTTGATCAGTGTCACTAGTTTTACAGGAACTGCTTCTGAGTTTTTACTTGTACAAATATGGCTGATGAGCTGTATTAACCATTTGAGTTAATGGACTCAGTTAATATCTTGTCCATAGAGGATCCTGGATGTTAATCCATAAGCCTTTCACTTACACTGTTAGATGTTACATCGTCCCAGGGTTAACCACTATAGTGGTGTGCTGCTTTGTAGTGTTACGGCATTGTAATAAGAAGTAATATCCCTAATGATCTTTAAGATGGAGGGAGGGGACCTTGCTTTGGTAGTTACTGAATTTCTGGAGCAGAGGGGAATAAATTTTGAAAGACAGGCTTTAAGGCCACCTACACTCAATGTACCTGATGTCAGGTAGACTTTTATTGTGAATTTTATTTGTATATTCAACTGGGAGCACTTTGTAGGCATTGCATAAACCACAGCTTAGAAACCTGTGGAATTAAGTGCCATGTGGAACTGCTGCTATTATTAGTTTGTTGTCCTCGCTGTAAACTGTAGCATTAAAACAATCATTATTGTGTTAATAGGCTTCTTGTTAAAACAATTACGTGAAACAAATCTAAGCTGCATTTTAGTGAAGGCAGCATTTTTCTCTCAAAGCTAGTGCATTGTGAAATAATGCACCAATTTAATATTTGGACTCTGTATTAGTGTAGTGCAATTGTTAATGTCTTGGCTATTGATGTTTTGTAATTCTTTCTAATAAGGTTCTCTAAATGTTGGTATTCTTTTCAATTGTCCATTCTTGAGGCTATTGTATATTTTTTTTTTTTAATGTTGGAGTACTTGTAAATAATTGTTTAGTGTAAGTGTTCAGGTTGTTCTTCATTTTTTATGTACATAAGTTTGATCGTGCTTATAGTATGCTATACTGAAACTGCAGTCTGAGATGCCAACAGACAAATCTTAACTATTCAGTTTTTAGGTTCCAAAATGAACAGAATGTGGCCATCAGAACCTGTACTGATGTTGGACCTAGGCTGACAGATGTTGCTAAAAAATAGAACTGTTCAAATTACTGGCTTCTCTCTTCATTAATTTTAGTTTAAACAATGTTTCCCATTTGTTCTCTATTTGTTCTTAATAGTGTTGAATTTGAATATTAAAGTTAAAAGTTTTGTTTAATATTGTCTAACACTTATTTAACTCTATAATTGTGGAAATAAAATACTGAGTCAGGAATATACTATGGCAAGTCCTGATTAGATCTCCTTCAAGCTCTTGTGTAATGCTTGTGGTTCCCTCTCACGAGAGTGGGACTGAGATAACATACTCACTGATAGTTGTGTTAGGAGAGAAGCACCACAGTCTGTGTGTTAGTGTCTATAGCAGTCTGTCTCTACAGCTTCAGAAATGGTACTGCGTGTTGGAAAGATGAAGCTCCTGGAAGATTTGAAGTCGAACCCATGACTGTGAAGATGGAGAACTAGATGAAACTATGTGAAGAAAGACCTGGGTCTGAGGTAAGGAGGAAAACTCATGAACTGCTGAGAACAGGAGGAGAACTGCTTATTTAGAAGTTGGGAAGAAAACAGTGGGAGGAATTGGAGTAGTCCAGGGAACACAGTAACAGCATGTTCTGTGGCACGGATGCAAAGTACTTATGCATTTGTATTCCACCTCACATAAAGAAGAGACATCTAGTAAAAATAAAGGCTTAATAGATTAGTGTATTGGGGAGGCTTTTACTTTGCTGTCTTAGAGTTGCAGGTGACTATCAGAGAAGCTGTATGTGAATTGAATGGACTATCATAAAATTTAACTTTGCAATTAACAAATGAAAACCACTAAGTATTTTTATTTCTAATTGGTCTCAGTGCTATTGATATACGACAGTGACGTTCAGAGGCTTGATTTAAGTATGCAGTTCTCATCAGTAAGTTGATGGCTGGAATACCTTTTAAGTTTTTATTTTGTGTGATAGTCCTGTCTTGTTTGTGAGGGAACTTAGAATATCTCATAGTTTTGTTGTGGCATTTTAGTGTTGATCTACAATTAATGAGACCTCTCTTAAAGCATACTTCTAAACAGTCATAAATATCAGTTGGTGGAGGATCAACAAACTTAATAAGCCTTTTTTCCCCTATAGTGTAAATAAATTTGATCTACCTGTGATAATTATGTGCCCTTGCATCATTCATTTTTAGAGGCTTGTAACATCATTGTATGATTGCTGTGGAAACAAGTCATGCATAGTAGCTATGTAGGGTTGTAGAGGTGCACTCTTCGCTGGGTAAAAAACTGAATGGCCAGGCCCAAAGAATGATGGTGGATCAAGTTAAACCCAGTTGGCAGCTGGTGACAAGTGGTGTTCCTCAGGTCTCAGTATTGGGGCCAGTTCTGTTTAACATCTTTATCAGTGATCTGGAAGAGGGGTTCAAGTGCACCCTCAGTAAGTTTGCAAACAACACCCAGTTGGGCAGGACCATTGATCTGCTGGAGGGTAGGAAGGCTCTGCAGAGGGACCTGGACAGGCTGGATCAATAGGCTGAGGCCAACTGTATGAGGTTCAACAAGGCCAAGTGCCAGGTCCTGCACTTGGGTCACAACAACCCCATGCACTACAGGCTTGGGGAAGAGTGGCTGGGAAACTGCCCAGCGGAAAAGGACCTGGGAGTGTTGCCAGCTGAATATGAGCCGGCAGTGTGCCCAGATGGCCAAGAAGGCCAATGGCATCCTGGCTTGTATGAGAAATAGTGTGGCCAGCAGGACTAGGGAAATGATTGTCCCTCTGTACTCGACACTGGTGAGGCTGCACCTTGAATCCTGTGTTCAGTTTTGGGCCCCTCACTACAGAAAATATATTGAGGCACTGGAGTGTGTCCAGAGACAGGCAACAAAGCTGGTGAGGGGTCTGGAGTACAAGTCTTACGATGAGTGGCTGAGGGAACTGGGGTTGTTCAGCCTGGAGAAGAGGCTGAGGGGAGACCTTATCGCCCCCTACGACTGTCTGAAAGGAGACTAGTGAGGTGAGTATTGGTCTCTTCTCCCAAGTAGCAAGCAATAGGATGAGAGGAAATGGCCTCAAGTTGTGCCAGAGGAGGTTTTGATCAGATACTGGGAAAAATTTCTTCACCAAAAGGGTTGTCAAGCATTGGAACAAGCTGCCCAGGGAAGTGGTTGAGTCACCATTCCTGGAGCTATTTAAAGGACGTGTAGATGTGGTGCTTAGGGACATGGTTTAGTCGTGGACTTGGCAGTGTTAGGTTAACAGTTGGACTTCATGATCTTAAAGGTCTCTTCCAACCTAAATGATTCTATGATTCTATTCTGTTGCTGGTCACAGGTTTTGTGTCTGCCATGGAAGGGATGCCCAGCCTTAAACCATGCAACTGAAATGGCTTTGGATGTTTTAACTTTTTCCTGTGTGCCAAGGAGAACATTTAAAAAGCAGCTTCAGGGGTTTTTTAGTAGTTTATGGGAGCAGTAAGAATGGTGAAATTTTACCTTAAAATTCCATAAGCTTTCCTGAGGCTGAGAATCCTGGCCCCAACAGTGGCCAGTGGAAATAGGCAGAGATTTTGGAAACTGTGTGTTAATGCTTCCCATGAATACTCCCAGCATCCAGTGATTCACCGTTCAGATGCCTGCTGAGTGAGAAGTTACATCTATTCTTACTGACCTTGAAGTGTTTTTCTTTTTTAATAGAAACAATCTTACAGTAATTTTGGTAGCTTACAAATTTATTGCAAAACCAACATTTGGGCAAAACTTGTATGTAGCTAAGCAAGCCACCTTTTCAGGTGGAAGAAGCAGCTACTAGCCTCTCACAAAATGTAGAAAGTCAGATGTCAGTTGAAGAAATTCTACCAAGCGTGGTGTAACAAGATGAGCGCTTTAAGAAGGAAGCTTTATCTCAATTTGAGAAGCAAGCATTAGAGTTCGGTGGCAAATGAGTTATTCAAAATAGCTTCATTTAATATTTAACCATTTTTCTCAAATTCACCTAGCTTAATTTTCCAATACAGAGGTAGCATAGTACCTTAACTTTTTTGATCAGAGTATCTGACTTCTTGAAGAACTACATAGAAAGAGAACCTAAAAATAATTGAAAGCAGGTATTTCACATCCCTGCCTCCTCTGGATATTTGCTTCTTTGTCTTCTGTCTTTGAATACAAATCCAGTGTCTGTAATAATCTTCTAATGATATGTTACTGGACAACACTACCTGTCTAGTCTTGCTGCATCTTGTGTCCATAGTGGGTGGTGTGGTGGACTGAAGCTCTTACAGAATTAGTTTTCTGTAAAGACATGGTAGCGCCTAACACTGACAAATGCTGCTTTCCAAAATAATATTCTGAAATCATTCCATCTAAATGATTTATTTGTGGATGAATTGTCTTCCGTTTGACTGTACAAAACTAGTTCTTATTGGAAACAAACGCAGTATTAACCCCTCCAACTTATTAATGTGAATTTTGGGTATCAAGGATTGATTCACTTTTTGGATAACTCATCTTGTGAATCAAACCTGTCCATGGACTACCTGTAGAAATATTGATAGTCCTTAGCTTGTCATTGTTTTGCAGGCTAAGCCATTATAATCAAATCATAAATGCTATATTTTTATAAAGTATTTTGAGTCACATATGGTATTCAAATACTGTATAGAATTCTATTTATGCCATTACTGTTGAAACAAAATTGGATTTACGTGGAGCATATTTTTTCCAGAAGACAGTACTGTGGTAGTCATGCATACTGCTGGCCCGTTATAGCCATGAAGGCCAACAGACAGACAAGGAGTATGTCTGTAAAGAGAGGTTAGCACCTTCCAATTGGAAACTGTAGCAGAACTAGAAATTGTTGTTCTACTTTCATAGGTTGCAGTTCAAACTCCCAGCGGTTTTTGCCGTGAGTTCACACAGGGTTAACCAGCTAGAATTAACTCGGGTCACCTTAGTCTCTTGTTTTGGTTTGGTTTAGGGATTGTTTTTGCAGTTTCCAAGCGTCATAGAATCAGTATGGTTTGGGTTGGAAGGGACCTTTAAAGGTCAGCTAGTCCAACCCCCCACCGCAATAAGCAGGGACATCTTCAACTGGAGCAGGCTGCTCAGAGCCCTGTCCAGCCTGGCCTTGACCTACTGGCTCACTGATTTCCTGCTTCCCCCCCCCCTCCCCCCCCCGCAGATACAGGCTGTTGATTATCACAGACCTAATAACATGTTTTATTTTAGTTGGGAGGAATCTGAATTAGTGAGATGTAGAATCTCAAAAACTTACTGACTACTTGGCTTTTTAATGAAGTTACAGAGAAGCTTTACCTCTACCTAAAAATAGAGGTAGGCACTGCTTGTATATTTGAAAATATGCTTTCAATATCATGGCCTGCATTACTTTAGACTATAGCATTTAAAAGTTTAATGAAAAAAAGTATACTTAGTCACCCTATTCTTCTTGTTGAACTGGGGGGAGGGAGGGAAGCGTGCATGCGTTTTTTGGCCCCCTACCAAAAGCTGACCAGCTTGACCTTGTCTTTAATGCTGGAGACCTTGTAGTCTCCAGCAACACCTGCTGGACAGAATAGTCAACTGTACACTAAACTTCTGTCCTTAAAGCTTTTGTGTGCTAGTATGACACTTGACCCTGAATGGCAGAAATCATTATCTTGTTGTGCAGTAGTGTCTGAGCATTCTTGCCAGCAGTAACTCAGTTAAGTGTTGACTTTTTTTCTTCCACACCCATCCCCTTGGTTCTGTAGACTTGGAAAAGGCATTCGCATGATTTCACCATATATGTGACTTGGTATATAACATGAATGCACGCTTAATAAACCTGTGCATGTGTGCTACCTATGAATAGCATTGCTATAGCTGTGCTTGGGGACTTTGGTCTAAAGCAATGGCCGGCAAGAGTCAAAAGCAGGGCTGTTCCCTGCCTGAACCTTACCTTCTTTCAGTAAAACCATCTGAGAGCCAGCTGTGAGCTCCCCTGGTTAGAGGCTGCTCAGCTGACATGTAGGTTCTCCTCTCAAGAAACACTGCAGAGAGAAAGCAGGAAGGAGCAGTGACTGGGCAGGCCAGCACTCGGGAAATTAAGGTCCCGCTTCTGTTTAAACAGTTGGAATCAGATGAAGATGCTATCTTCCCAAAGTATAATGGGATTGGGGTAGGGGAAAAGGAGGTGCCTGGAGGAGAGAATACAGCTGTGCCTAATTAAACAGGAAGCAATTTATTACTGTTGCTCAGAAATCTGAGGTTGTACATGCTTAAAAATTACCTGAGATTCTGGATAATCTTGAAAAATCTGAAGAATTGGTTTCAAGGATCTTCCTCTTGCCAGTCATTTGACTTCCTTCTAATATTCAGCACCAATATTTAGCATGACATCTGAATAACTATGCTGGCCTAAACTGATTTATCTGTTTGACTCATGATGAAAGCAGAATAAGTGGCCTAATTCTAATTAATGATCTTTTATGTATCCCTAGGGTTACTGCCAGATGGGTGGGCTAATGGACATAAAAACTGCTGCTGTAACTGAGTTACCATTTATGCACAGGGAAAGATTCTGCGTGTTCAGTCTGCATCCTGATGGAGAAGATTATGTTAATCTAGTGCTTTACAGACAATAGAAAGCACCACTAATGAAAGTACTTTAGGCAAGGTGTTCTGCAGGATAGAGATGGGGGGACAGAAGAAATACCTCCTATTCCCAACCTTTAGTAGTCTCACTAACCTTGGGTGATCTTCTGACCTCTGCAGCTGATTCCTCTTGCCTCTTTTCACCCTCAGCTATTTAGGTGTTAAGATGTTTAGGGCAGAATCTTCCCATGTGTTTGTTCCATGCCTTAGCAAATAAGATTTGAATCTCCTTTTGGTCTTGTAGACATTGAGTCAATATTGATTAACAGTCTTCTACAGTAACCCTGCTTAAATGGCTTTTTCCATTGACCATTTCTCCAGTTTCCATCCCAAAACACTGTATCAGATGGTTACTGCATGACACACCTGGGATTTAATTTCCTCTTCCTTTCTGCAGGTAAAGTATCTGTGGTAATCTGTTCTATGGTGAGTTCTGTAACTTGGTGAGAAACACCTTATCAGCTACAAGTATAGAGTAAGATGTGTGTTACCAGGGAGGAACTGAAAGGTAACTTAAATGCTCTGTGTTTTACCTCTTCATCGTGTTTCTTTTGTACATGTGTTGTGCATATGTGTGTAAATAGAAGAAAACAATAGTAAAGTAGGTGTGCTTTGCTGGAATCACTTTAAAAATTGCTTTAGAAGTCTCAGAATTGAATGGAAAATTAACTTCTTTTGGTAGGAGAGACTGAGCTGCCATTCTGATTCAGCATCTAATGCTCCTTCTTATTTTCCCTAAAGTAGTTGTCATGCTTAATAGTTTCAGTGAGACTGTTTGAGGCATGTGCATAATGCCAGAGTTAAAAGTATTTAAAAATAATAGAAAAAACAAATCCCTTAAATGGCTTGAGGACTGGTTACAGTACAATGTCAAATATATCTGCTGTTTTTACACTGTCCTCCAATGCTTCCTTGAGATGTTTGATGGGACTAGCCTGTTCAAAAACTGTAACACATTGATCATGATCACTGGCATTTGCTTTAGTTTTATTTTCTACTGAAACACCGCTGTGAAATGGCAGATACTAGAAACAGAGTTTTCTACAAAGTTGGGTTAGTGGTCTTCAATTTCTGTTTGTTTCAATTTAGTTTTCCTGTGGAGAATGAAAATAACTGGTCTAGCCACAGCTCAGGAAGATTTTCTCTGGGCTAGCAATGAGCAGAAAACTGAGTTGCTGGCTGATGTGCCTGAATTCTTTCCTTGATGACAGTTTAACTGACTCAGTGGCATAAACCAAAATTAGTAACAGTTCAAACGCATGATCTTTCCTCTGGTTAGAACCTCCCTGACAAGTACTTATTATTTGGCTAACAAGGAGTAATTAAGCTTCTGCAGGGAGGAGGAAGAGTAAAGTGGATGACCTCTTAAGGCTGAGCCTCAGTAGGGTCTAACTAAAGCTTCTGAAAGTGTGAGTCACTTTGGGATTCTGTGAGCCAGTTTTCCCTCCCTTATCTCCTCACCACCCTTCAGTCATGCTTTTAACTGTGGTGAGGAAGCAACATTAGAATAAGCACAGATTTAAAAGAAAATTGCTAAGATCTCTAACAACTTTCAAGAAAAACAGAAGTATGTTAAGTTGCATCAGAACTTCCTTTTGTACCCTGCAAGCAATTCAGAGTTTATGTAGTGTATCAAGGACCTCATAGTTAAGTGTGATCACTGTTAATTAATGTTCTATGGATTATATGTCAATCTTATCTTCAAAGGTTTAGAATGCAAAGTCTTCGATAAGCAAAAATCCAGACTAGCGCATTGAAACAGAAAAGTTGCTTAAAATAACTCACACTTCGGGTGTGGATGCAGTTAGCCCTGTAACTTTGTTAAAGCTATTTTGGGTAAGTATGAAGAACAAAGGCTTTGTTCAACAGCAAATTTATGTCTGCATATGAACTTCAGTTTAACTGCTTTGCTCAGTTAGTTCAATCCTATAAAAACTATTTTAAATATATGTCTCTATGAAATCATCTGCTCGTTTTATGCATAACTTGTATCTTTTTGCTTAACCTACCGAAAGCTGGAGCAGCTGAGGCTTCTATAAGCTACTCACTTCAATGAAACATTTAAGCATGGACTGTTGACCTGAATGGAACTATTTATGTTCTTAGTGGAAAACAAGTCCTGTTCTGGCAAAGGATTTTAGCATGTCATTTAAATCAAGAATAACAGAAGCCAGCAAAAATAATGAAGAGAAGCACACAGGTTGGGTTTTTTTGTGGTTTGTGTTTTTTTTCCCTCCAATTACTTTGTGGGGCGTTTTGTTTTCATTTCTTTTTTCCACTCTATTGTTTTTACAAAAATGAGCTGCCAAAACTCACTGAATTCTATTCAAAACAGAAATCAAGTCCCTGCCATGAGGAGATTCATGTGTGAACTATATTAATTGCTTTTCTTCAGTGATATTTCTCAGAACCTAACTGTATTTTAATGTACTTTAATAGGGATGTTCTGTATTTACTGGCGATCTTGTAGTTGCTCAGTTACCAAAAAAGTTTGTTACATTGTCTGCATATACAAAAGTTGCCTCCTTCCTCCTTAAGTGGAACAGCTGTGGTCAAATTGGAGAAATGCTCATGTATTTCAAGATGATAGATGTTTCTGGTAATATTAACAGCTATAATGCTAGCAAATCAGGTTCATTAGGAAATTTAATCCAATTAATTGTTGATGTTAATTACATAGTTCACACCATCCATCCTGAGGAAAGAGCATATACAATTGTTTGTGGATTCTACAGTCCTGAATAAACTATAGAGAAAATGAGGGGGGGGGAAAGGCTGCTAGGCTTTGCCTGGTGAATAAGGCAGGTGTTTGACTATTCACTGTGCTACTGAGAGGCTAAGACATCTGCATTGCTAGAGGATTTTTGCTGCTTGCTGTAAGCTAGAGAAGACACTAAAAAATACAAATTACCAGAAATCTGTGGATTATTCTAGTCTCCAATTTCCCACATATCATCATTTTATGAATTGCCACATCTGAGAATTTAAAAGTACTTCCTACAGGGACTTTGCTATCTGCTCATCTGTAGTGGTCCTGACCAGAAGACCATTGTGCATTGAGGATTAGTGATCCACATAATTTAGGCCTGTGCCTACTCAGCTTGTGCTGCACTGTGCTGCCTATCCGTCCTGGCCTCGAGGCCCATGTGGGGCCATGCGTGTCCCATGGCCGTGGGAAAAATTTACCTGGTTGATTGTACCAGAAGAGCTTGCAGGCAGCTCTTGCTTGGTACCTGTCATTATACCCCCTGCATGGCTTGTCCTTTGTCTGAAAACGCAGCAAGAGGTTCTTGTCTGAACATCCTTTCTGTTTGGCAGTAGAAACGATGTGTAGAGTTGTTTCCTTGTAAGAAAATCCTGTAACAGCTTGAATGACCAAGATGGAGTAACTTTTCCATGGACAGGGTCTGCATGACAGGCTGCACCTTCATTGGAGACCTGGTTTGATGCTGCACAGTTCAGGGTTCCCAGCACCTGAAGGCATGTAAGATTATCTATGCTGTCTTCTCTGTTATAGTGCTAGCTCCAATAAATGCCATTTTATGTGGTACTTCAGAGTCTGTGAGTGCCTTTCTTACAGCAATCATAATGAACCAGCACCACCTGGTGCAAAACAGTCATCTTGCTGTGCCTGCCAGACTCTTGCACTTGCAGAGTGCTATTTTTGTTCTGATAATGCAGTTGAATGAAGACTAAAACTGGACAAAATTTAAATCTGGGTTTTTTTCCTTGTTATGCATCTTGAATTTGTGATCCTAACACTTCCACTTAAAATCCATGAACATGAAACCTAAACTTGATCGTGAGCTGAGGACTGTGACTTATCTCAGATGCAGTATTCAGATCAATATTTGTTGCAGCATGATCTTCTTGCCACTTCTGGCCTAGAGGCGACTACGCCCGTACTGTCAGCAGAGAAATACCGCTGAGGGGTCCGCCAGAAAGCACAAGGAGCATGGAGACATCTGAAGTCCTTGTGCAGCAGCTGCTCTCACCGGCATTTAAGAGGATGCAACACACTCACAAAAAAAAAAGAACCCAAACCCCCCACCAACAAAACTTTGTGATGATGTTCTGTACCACTCCCCCTCTGGAAGTGGCGGCGAAGTTGCTTTTAGCCCTCCTCCCGCTCTCTTTGATTGAACTCCATTCACTCCAGCTGTACGCAGCCTTCCTTGCAAGCTGCTCCTCGGCGTTCCCGGGGCTGCAGTCGGCCACGAGGGCGGTGGCTGTTCCCCGCGCGAGCGTGCCCTGCCGCGAAGCTGCGGCGCTGTCTCCCAAAGAGCAGCTGTAGGCTGGGGCGCGGAGCCGGCGCGGCGGCGGCCGGTACCTCGTGGGAGCTGCCCCTGCCTTGCCTTGCCCGCGGGGAGCCTCGCCGGCTCCCGCTCGCCTCAGCGCCGCAGCCCGCCCCGCCGGCCCCTCGCCGCTGCGGCGGGGCGGGCCGGCGGGCGGCACCGGGGGCCATGGTGGGCCTCAAGGAGGAGCTGCTGAAGTCCATCTGGCACGCCTTCACCGCCCTCGACCTCGACCGCAGCGGGGAAGGTCTCCAAGTCCCAGCTGAAGGCAAGTGGGGCGGCCCGGCCCGGCCGGGGGTGGCGAGGAGAGAGGGGCGGCGAGTCCAGGGGCCGCGGTCTGGGGCCGGGCCCCGACGCGGGCACGAGGGGCTGCTGCCGTGACGCGGGCCTGGGCTGTCCCCACCGGCCGCCTGCGCGGTGCGGGTGGGGGCGCGCGGCCTGGGCCTGTCTGAGGTGGTCACGCTCGGGGCCAGATGAGGGGACGCGTCCGCCCGTTTTCAGAGCTCACTTGGGGGCTGTGAATTGCGTTTTCTCCATCGAGGCTGTCGTCTGTCACACGGCGTCACCAGTCGCTGTGGCTCCTGGACGCCTGCGTCCCACGGCA
Source organism: Gorsachius magnificus (assembly GCA_034008185.1). NCBI lineage: Eukaryota > Metazoa > Chordata > Aves > Pelecaniformes > Ardeidae > Gorsachius > Gorsachius magnificus. The sequence goes on from CM067086.1 coordinate 11,002,808, forward strand.
GGCTTGCGCGGGCCCTTCCTCGCGCTCAAGGAGGCTTATTTTAATTCTGCCCAGGCAAGCGCCTCGTCCTCCCCAAGATGTCAATGCACAAACCCTTGTTGTGCTTCTGATCTGCTTTCAACCACATGTCCCTGGTACCCTTTCTGGCCAAAATCTTTTGTGGGGTAGCCACAAGGTCCCATCTATAGGGGTTGGCTGCGTCCAAGTGAAATTCATAGGTTGCCAAGGGGAGAGCGAGGTTCCACAGTGCTCTCTTATTTGGATATAAACAGGAGAATTAGTCAAGAGGCTCCAACTGTGCCATTCTTTCCTTAGCTTATACGCTGAAGTAATGTTTGTGCTCTTAAAAGAGCTCTCAGGCAGCTTGCTGAATCCGATCCCATCTTGGCCCTGCTTTATGGGACTGTCTTGGCCTGGGAATAATAGCAGGAATCTGGCTAAATAAATATTTTGAATAAGAACGCAACACCTGTTGACATTTGAGACTGTGGGTCCTTGTACTGAGTGCTGGAGTTGTGTCAGCCGCAACAATTAGCTGAAATTCGCGCCCTTTGTGGGATTAACTCCATGGTCGAGAGTGGCCCTGCTGTGGGTGGTATTTCCAGGCGTGGTCAGTAGCTAATAGACTTTGTTTTCAACGTTATGTAATAAGTGTCCACAACAGTCAGTATTCTGCAAGCAGCCCGTTCCTCTTCTCCTTTTCTTTGCTCGGGGCGATCAGGCTGTGAGATACAGCCTAACTCAGATGAAGTGACTGTGGGGCAGGAGTCAGGCGGGAGGCCAGCCCTGACCGCGAGCTCAAGCTGAAAACACGTGCGGGTTCCAGGTCTTTTACAGGTAGTGCGATGAAAGTGAGTATTTGTGTTGCAGGACTAACTAAAGTAGATCGCAGAGAGGTGTTTTTTTTATTGTCCTGCACTTTAAAGGAATCCTGTTCTCCTGTCACACTGACACACCTTGTGTGTGCTGCCGCTGTTTGTGTGCTCGGTGACCGGGAGGTGTGTCTGCAGCACATGCCGGTGTGCTGGTCAGTGAAGAAGCTGTTGTGGCTGAATTAAATGGCTAAAGAAGTAGCCAGGATGCTGGTGGGCTTGTGCAGCTTGTTCTGATGGAGGAGTCATCGCTTCTTCTCTAAGATCATTGACTGACGTAGGTGGATTAGAGCAGCAGTTGTATTTCCAAACTGAAGCACAGTTACTTGTCCTGTCATGCTCTGCTGTCTTACTAGAGCCCTATGTCTATAAACGGTTGTTTAAAAAAGGTAAAAAAAAAATAAAAAGAAGGGAAATTAAATTTGTCCCCTCGTTACCTATTCAACATCTTCCTAAACAGTTTTGATGTTTCATTCTGCCTATCTGTGAGAGAGAAGGGATGAAAAAAAGCGGGGCTTTGTGGGTCTGTGTGGTTCTGGCTATGATACGAAGACTCCTGAGGGAAGTGTCAAGTGGGGGATCTGGGAATGCAGAAACAAGTTTGACATGAGGCTGCTGCCTTCTCCTGTGGCCACCAAAAGTTAGTTTTCAGGAAACACAGGAAGGGGTAGAGAACGTTCTTCTGCAGGCTTTCTGTGGCAAATGACTATGGTGTCAGACTGATAGTCCTACTGGGGAGAAAAGGTGTATGTTATGGCAGTGGCCCCACATCGACGCAGCAGAAGGGGGTAGGCAGGACAGCCAAACAGAAGTTCCTGCCTGATTGATTTAGGTCTATGTTGTGCTAAGGTATTTCACAATAAAGTATTTCTCATCCACATTACCTCAAGGAAGATACAGCACCCCTATAAAATGGAGAGATGAGGCTTGGAGATAAACAGGTTAGTAGAGATCTGTGGCATTAGAAAAATATGTTTAATAATTTAATGAAACTCCTGTTATTAAAAAAAAAAAGATAAAAAGCTATTAGTTTTATGAGAACAGCATGCAGTGTTGTAACTTGCTGAACTCTTCCCTTCTCAATAAGAAAACTTACTGACAACTGACCTTTCAGTTGTGTAACCCAGTGTAAGGTATTGCCATCATATGGCACTGGCATAAGGTCCCAGGTGTAACATGTTGGTTGCTAAAGGGAGTGATTTCTAGTTTCTCTACCTAGATGTGGTATTCAAGCCTTCCATAAAAATAAAGAGTTTTCATTAAATACTGTGAGAAAAATTAATGTGTGTTATGTAGCTGAGGCCCTACTGTAAAGGGTTTGCATCACACCTTGTTTTTAATATATCTAGAGCAAAGGGATGGAGGTGAGTGAGTTGGGTCTGTTTTGTAGTCTGGAGAAACAGCAAATGCTTGGAGGAAAAAACTAGGTCTTGCTTGTATTCCATTTGTGTCTTTTGTATATGGTCTGAGAGGCTGAGAGAAGAAACAGTCGAATCAGTCCTCTGTGTGATTTTGAGTATTATCTTCTAGTATGCACTGATTATTTTTTTTTCCTCTAATCAGTAATCTTCAGAAGTTCTATTGTTATGCTGGCTGCAGATCTTACCCTTTTTTTTACATCAGCAGAAACATTTGTGTATTCTGTTCTTAAATTACACCTTTAAATATGGACACAATCATTATTTTGTCAGTGTGTTTCAGCACTTCAAACACTGATACAGCAAGGTGAAAGTGTTAAGTTCTGTGTATGCAGTTATAGCTGCTGCTGTGGTTCGAGCACAAGCTACGTGCAAGTACTTGCTTTCCTATATTTAAATCCAATTTCTTCCTTCTTGCAATCTGCAATTTTAAAATTGACTTTTTTTAAAAGTGTCATGTGCCAACATTCAATCTGCTTTTCATCTGGATCTTGAAATACTGTGGTTCTAAATGTAGTTACACTTAGCAGTCAGCAATACTCCTTGTAGTATGCGTGTATGACTGGATCTTGGAAAGAATACATACCAACTAGTTTTTACACTCTGTCTGGAAACTCTTCTTTCCGTTGCTTTGTGACTTGTCTCTGCTTAGGCAATGGCTTTATTGGCAATGGCTGTTCTTGTTTTGCTTTGTGTGCTACCTCTGGGGTGGATTTTCAAAGTCTTGGATTCCCGGCGTGATATCTGCAGGGCACCTCGTGAAAATACACTCTCATTCAGGCCCATAATATGTGGGTGACCAAAGTTACTAGTCTGGCTTAGAAAATTTAAACCGGTCTTTAATCGTATCTGGGATGTTATAGGATTATTATATCCCTTATCTTTGTTTCGCCTTTTTGCTGAATGGGAAGTCAGTGGCTGGTGGGAAGAGGAAGAATGGTGTAATCAGGGGCAAGAGGGATGGTCCGAACGGAGAGGAAGACCTCGAACAATGTAGCAAGGCAGTGGAAGGGTTGAGAGCCTGTGACGAGTGGGCAGGACCCCAGCCGGACAATTGAGTTTGAACAACACCGAAGGATGGTAGGAAATTAGTCATTATGACTCACTATGAGAGAGTTACTCTGACGTTAAGGGCTCAGAAGCGTTTGTATTAGGGTAGCCTTGAGGGATCGTGTCTGTAAGGTGCAAGGGGAGGGATGCCCCTCTTTCCAGAAGAGTTGGCAAACCAAGACAGCTTGTAGGCCAAAAGGGGGGCATTGGGAAATGACGGAGCCATGATGCTGTGTTTGAGAGGAGCAGCACCCAGTGTCAGCAGCCCATTTAACTTTTGTTCTTGAGGTTTGTCAACTGGTTTCAAGGAAGATGTAAAAGAAAGGTGCAGCAGATAGAGAATGTTTACTGGGAGCTCTTCCTAAGGGCTGGGAGCTGCAGGGCAGAAATTGGCAATTGGACAGATGTGGGCTGGCACCAGTATGTGACTGAGGGCCAGAGAGGCTGTGCTGATAATGAAAGCAAGAGGAGAGGTGAGGTTGTCGAAAATGGTGACAAGGGGTCTGTGAGTGCCCAAGGGAGAAGGGAGCAAATGAAGGAACGGAGAGGTGATGTGGGTGAAGGGCACTAGCGTCAAGAACCTGAGCTGGTGGAGGCCGGGCTTGAATATGCTCGTCCGACTGGGAAGGAGGTTGCTTCGTTAACCCTGATGTTAAATAATGAGACTCCAAATGGAGCATCTGCTGCCTGAGTGGATAAGGAAGCTGTACCTTGGAGATGCTGTGATGCAAGAGACTGTGTGCTTAAGGCGTACCCTGGCTGAAAAGACCTTGTGCCTGTGACAAAGGGCATATACGATGCTGGTTTCCACACTGGTCAGAAAAGGAAAAGGGAAAGTACTTGTGGGTAGCCTTATTTTGGCTGGCTAGCTGCTGACATGGATGTCAGGGAGAGATGAGCCAAGAATGTCTTGGAATGAATTCACACGAAGCCACTGAATGGAGCTGTCAGGATCTGCGATGCCAACATTTTAAAATCTTAAAAAGACACGGGGGAGGGAGAAGACCCCCCTGAAAGATGGAAAAGAAAAAGAAAAAAGTACTGAAGGAACTGACAATAGCCGCTGTAGGATTAGTCTGCCCTGTTAATGCTCCTGCTATCAGCTGGGCCAAATTTTTGTCACTGAGCTGTAAGTAGTCTAGCAGATCTTCCTTTTCCCTTTAGAAATGCAGATCACTTTTATGGACAAGGTTAAATGGAACTACTCAGATGGTAACAATTCAACACGTGCTTAAAGTTTTGGAAGATCAATGTTTTGGGAAAGGGGAGCTCAGAGGGGAGCAGCTGTGGCGGAGTAGAGCTGGGCTGGAGATCTGTACTCCAGGTGAAGCAGCGTGAGACTGGCCATAAATAAAGTAAATCCAAAGTCTATAACGACCTTTGGTATTCAGCTTGCTTGTTCCATCCAGTTATTTTTATTTAGAGCAGAACACCTTCAGTATTCCCTGGGCACCCTAGGTATCTTTCTTAGGAAACTTTTCATTGAAAATGGAAGAATTGCACCCGGAGCGCACTGGTTTTGTGAACCCTTTGCAGACCACTTGTACTTTCTCGTGGGCTACAGTTTGGGGACCACCGCTGAACCCATTTGCCGCAGCACAGAGATGAGTCTCCAGCCTGGGGTAGGAGTTGGCTCTGGCCAACTCCAGATTGTTAAATGTGGCACCCAGAGCATAATAAGTGCTGAAAGAAAAAGGTGCCTAGCAACCCTGTGAGCATGGGAGGAATAATCCTTAATGGTGCAAAACTTCGTCATGGTTGATGGAGCTTCTGCAAGGCAACGCGATTTTTCATACCCCGATTAACCTAATACTCAGCTAATTTTTTTGTTTGTTTTTAAATTGATCATTAAAATAGAGTATATCATGGTCCAGATAATGTGATTTGAGAGAACAAACCAAACCAAAATGAGACCTCAGTGCAGAATTTTTCAGGCTTACCCTGCAACTGAAGAATTCAGCTGGCGCTTGGCCGTGTTAGAGAATGGCAGGCTTTGGCAGGCACTGAGGAATTTCCTGAGTTATTAAAAGAGAGCACTGGGCACAGGAGAGATTGGAGATAAGGCAGATCTTAGAAAATGATTGAAAGTGGAATTCTTTCCTGGTCAGTTGGTTGCTTGATGTGGAAACCACCTAGGTTTCTGACAGCCCAAGCACAGCAAGAAGCCTGAAAAAGGGAGAAGAGAAACATGTAGAAAGGACATGATGAGAAAGTGTTTTATTGAGACTTTTAAGTTACTTTGGTAATAAGCTTAAATCAGTTATGCTTTTAGAATATTTTATCAGCTGGGTATTTTTTTAGTTATAATATTAGCAACTATAGTCTCGTTGGAAAACTGAGATCATCTTTGTCTCTCAGAAATTCAAGAATCCCTCAGTCTTCTATAAATAACAACAGAAGCCTTAAATAGAAGGGGAAACACGCATGATACTACATTTTTTTCCCCCCATATGTAAATCACATGGACTCATATACTTGATTTGATGCGGTGGTTAAAAATAAGGATAAGTTGAAGGGAAATACTGTGTTGATGGAGGGTAGTGTGAAATGTGGTAACTTCTAAATACTATTTTGCTACTTTGGGAAATACAGCTGATGCTATTGCTTTTCTGTTTTTAAACTTTGGCACCTGGTTAGCTCCAGTGGTTTAATGTTTGCATACAACAATAAAGAGATGTATTTCTCATGGAAAGGTGTGCTTTTCTAAAGAAAGTGTAACTTTGGAGGTCTGTAGAGAGGAATTCTCAACTGAACTTGCATCTTGCACTATCTTTGTAGGTTTTTATGCTAACTAGTGCTTAGACTCTTCATGTCTCCTTATCATACATAAGAAAAGTAAATGTATATTATTTCTTTGGGGTGGGGGGAAAGCCCAGACATTTGAAATGTGTGGCATAGGTTTGATTTCCTAGGCTTTGATGGCTTCAGACTTTCACTTCTCGTTTTGCAGCTACCCCATCTAGACCGCTTTATGTCTACTCACCTAAATAGACCCGCTTATAAATTTTCTGCACCTTTTTTTACTTCTTTCTCTTTGCATAATTTAGTGGGGTTTTTTAATTTTATGCTGCACAGTGAAAAAGCAAGACATATGCCAAGATTCAGTTGCAGCCTGTCTTTTCAGAAGATGCAATCTGTTTTACTTCTGCCTAATTTTGTTTCACCGTTTTTTGGGGTTTTTTTGCCTTTGGTTCTTATATTTTTTCAATTCAGACTGTTCCTGGGCATGAGAAGTTAAATCCCTAACCCAGTTCCTGTGGCTGGTACATGGTCTTCAGAGGCTTAACTCTGCATCACGCCAAGGGGAGAGGGCTCCCGAATGACAGTGTGTTTAAGAGCCAGTGTGCAGCGTGTTACAGGACTGACCTGACTTGAGACAGTGTGAACAACGAAAGGGTTGGTGCTTTGCCTTTCTTGGGAAAGTGCCGGTGGCACAGGAGTGGCGGCCACCCAGGGTCTGCCTTCCTGTTGTTGGTACTGAGGCGTTAGTTTGTGTGTGCAAAACTTGGCCTAAGTTGAAGACGTTGAGATGCATTGGCTACCAGTTAGTTTTCAATAATTCAGTACTTCCTTAAAACTAATCAAGCGTGTAGCCTCTTCTTGAAGATCATTTCTCAAGAACAGTCATGAGTGCTGGTGGGTGTTAAGCTCTTGACATAAAATTCATGCAAATACCTTTTTAAAATAAACATTTGAGAAGCACGCTTAAACCCTTACCCTTTCTATAACGTTCCTTTTCCTTTGCTAACTTAAACATGGGGTGAACGTTGAATCGCAACACAAAAGCAAACACATGAGAAAAATCAGTTGTTAATGCTTTAATTTGAGTGGTCATTTCTTTGTAAAGTAAAGGTACATGTTGAGTTGTTTTCTTCGTTACTTGTTTCCACCAGATAGTAAATACAATTTCAAAGGATAAGTGTTTGTGGTTGTTTTCTGTAGCTATCTAAATTTACTCTGTAAATATTACTTTGGTGTTTCTGCATGCCTCTCCTCATTTTCAAATGCATGTATGTACAAAGGATAGCTTCTGTAGTTGTGTTTGCTCTTCTCTAGGAACGGAACTGTGATTGCATTGCTTCTGTAAAAGTGCAACTGAATCTGTCAAATCCTTGCAGTCAACTTTTTTAGTTAACATTTTGGTTTCTGACAAAAATCTGCAGAGCAGAACTTGTGCTGGCATAAAGCTGTCACTCTCTGTGCATGACTTTGCGAATCACAGGTCTGCTCTGGAGAGAACGCAGCATGGTTAAGGCCAACAGCAGTGTCATTGATTTCTCTTCTGTCCTTAGGTTCTCTCTCACAACTTGTGCACAGTGTTAAATGTTCCCCATGACCCGGTGGCCTTGGAAGAGCACTTTAGAGATGATGATGAAGGACCAGTTTCCAATCAGGGTTACATGCCTTATTTAAACAAATTCATCTTGGAAAAGGTAAGTTCTGAAGTCTTGTGTTCTGTTTTTCTCTTTATCAGGTTTTGTATTTGAGTATCTTTACAATAGACTTCTGCTTGCAGGAAGCATGCTGGTATGAAGACACTGCTTGTGGGTGTGCCTGTGTGGGGTCGTGATGGGGCAGGCACTCTGGAGAGCCTGTGCCTTAAAATGGAAGGGTGTACTGTTCTCTACTTCTTTTTTCCCTCCTTGGTTTCTATTCCTGTTACATCTGGTTATTGTCTAAGCTGTGTTCATGCAGAACCATGTTCATATTAATGAAGCACCTCAGCTTGAATTTGTCCCACTTTATATTGTGGCTATAACAGAATATTGTCATAGACTCCTTTACAAACAGGAAGGGTGAAAATATCTTTAATGTCTATTCATGCGTTTTTTTAATTAATAGATCCCTTCAAATAGTTACAGCGGGTGACATTAGGGCGGGTTGTTAAGTTCCGTCTTGCAAGTTCTTTCCTTTCGTGTCTGAGCACTCTTCAGTCTTCTGTTGTGCGTTTTTTTGGGGGAAGCTCTGGAAAGCCAGCAGGGTTTTCCCCTAGTCTCCTCTCCATCTTGTTCTAAGTCACCACGTCAGAGCTGGACTCTGGGAGCTGTGCGTTTGAGGTTTAGGCTGAAATTTTTGAAAGTAAAAAACTCATCTTCTTGCTTTTTTTCTGACAGTTTCTGCTGCGAGACTGGCCTAGATGGTAAAAACAGCCCACGTGATAGCGTGAACATATCAGTTTCAATACCGCTGGGGGCTGACCCCAGAAACCCTCAAACTTTGTCGTTGTGGCTGCAGATATATAGATGTTTGATTTCCTTTATAGTGTTTTTTAGTGTTAGGAAGTCCTGAACTGACATGCTGCTGAGAAGTCCAATGCAGCAATTGCAGATTGTGCAAACTCCTTAGACCAATTTGCTGATTTTTTTGCTGCTTCTTTAATCTAGATTTTAATACTGGTAGAAAATGTAATATATATAATGCAGTCTGGCAGTTTGGAAGCAAGAGAAGCTTCGTATATCTAGCTAAGACTTATCAGTTCCTCTACCTTTCTAGTCTCTGTTTCTCTCATACTCGGCAGCAGTGTCCTGTTTCACATGTAGAAGTTGTTGGCTGTTAATACACAGAAAAGTACGTGCTCAATGTCTTGGTTGTTTGATGTTGTTTGTAGGAAAGGTCTACAGAAGGACCTGGACAGACTGGATCAATGGGCTGCGGCCAGTGGTATGAGGTTCAACAAAGCCAAGTGCTGGGTCCTGCGCTTGGGTCACAACAACCCCATGCAACGCTACAGGCTTGGGGAAGAGTGGCTGGAAAGCTGCTTGGCAGAGAGGGATCTGAGGGTACTGGTCGACAGCTGACTGAATATGAGCTGGCAGTGTGCCTAGCTGGCTAAGAAGGCCAACGACATCCTGGCTTCTAACAGAAATAGTGTGGCCAGCAGAAGCAGGGAAATCATCATTCCTCTGTACTCAGCAGTGGTGAGGCCGCACCTCGAATACTGTGTTCAGTTTTGGGCCCCTCACTACAAGGAAGACATTGAGGCACTGGAGCATGTCCAGAGAAGGGCAACGAAGCTGGTGAGGGGTCTGGTACACAAGTCTGATGGGGAGTGGCTGAGGGAACTGGGGTTGTTTAGCCTGGAGAAGAGGAGGCTGAGGGGATGCCTTATTGCCCTCTACAACTGCCTGACAGGAGGCTGTAGCGAGGTGGGTGTTGGTCTCTTCTCCCAAGTAGCAAGCGATAGGAGGAGGGGAAATGGCCTCAAGTTGTGCCAGGGGAGGTTTTGATCAGATATTAGGAAAATTTTTTTCACCGAAAGGGTTTTTAAGCATTGGAATGGTTGAGTCCCCATTCCTGGAGGTATTTAAAAGACAGGTAGACAAGGTGCTTAGGGACATGGTACGGTTGGACTTGATGATCTTAAAGGTCTTTTCCAACCAAATGATTCTATGATTGTGTGTTGGAAAATCTTGGTTTGTCCCTGAGAAGTTTGTGATCTCATTTCCACTTCGTGTTGGTTGTCTGAGCTCCTGTAAGATTCAATGGAGACCGAGCAGTTTGTATACAAATTTGGGGGGAAAAGAAAAGGCCTTACTTTTATTTTGACCAAAGGATTACAGTAGTAGAGTCTGAACCACAGTGTTTTTTGTTAATACCATTTGTAGGCAGTAGCAAGCCATTAGGTAAAAAAAAAATAAATACAGAGATGGGAGGCTTTTTCAAATATAAACATGCTTTATTGTTAAAGGGTGTTTATAGGAAGAATAGTTACAGAAAGGAGGAGCAGTTGCATTAAAATGACATTTTAATTTGAAAATAAAGACCTGGCTACATAAGCAAATTGGTGTGAATTTACAGTGTTTAGCTGTTCTTACCCCATGGCAAAAACGAAGGACAAGCTACCTTGCTTTCTCATGAAAGGAAAGAGCATGACTGCATGTAGTTTCTTGTGTTGTTTTATTCATACGCTGATCTGGCTTCTGATAATTGCCTGATATACCAATATCATTAGTTTATCTTAAAAGATCAAAATGTTAAGGAACAGGATTAAATTACCTGTAACTTCGTGTTATTTAATCCTGACTAAATGCTTGTAAACACTTTAAATACATACTGTTAAAAATTAGTGAAATTTTGTAGACAGAAGGATATCTTTGTGGACTGGAAAAATCTTGATGGTGACACGTCTTTTAGAGATAACTTTACATCAGTGTCAAAAGACAACATGCAGAGGGATGAAGTCAGTGGTTCATAGCATGTCTCCTTTGTTTAAAACAAACAAGAAACCCCTTCTTTTTTCATTCTTCCAAGGCGTAATCTGTTCTTTTAGATGGGGTGATTGTAGAACAAATGCTATTAATTTATGCTAGTAAGCAAAGCTACTAAAGGAGGACTGGTGCTTTATACCCCCAAATACAAAGGAAATTCTCTCAATTTCCAGTCATACATCTTCCGGTGAATTAATTGATTTGAGCAAGAGCATCCTGCTCAAGAGAGGTTTTTTTGATCTCAAGATATTTTGCTTTAAAACATTAGTAAAATATTTAAAGAATGAATCCTTAGATTTCTTTTAAAACAGATATATAAATGTGACTTACAGTTTTATTGAGAGGACTTTGTAACCTTTTGAAATAACTTCTGTTGTACTCTTACATGCAGTGTAGCTTTATATTTTTTAGTGCTGGCTTACCCTGTGTTGCCCTGCAATAAAGCCTCCTTATATAGAACCAAGGAGTCATCAAGAAAGGCACAAGTCAGTAGTTTAATGAGGCAAATTGGTTGCAACTAATTTCCTTTATCCAAATAGGGAACTTGAATAAATAGTTTGACTAGTTAGTATTGCTTTACTGATGATTTCTAGTATTGTGCTACTTGCTGCTTAGCTGACGGATGTATCTAGGATTTTTCTGCATTTGAAACAAAATCTGTTCTTGTTCTGTGAGTTTCCCTTTCAGGAGGGAGCTGTCACTTGCCAGTATAATGTCTTTATAACTTCTTTTACTTGGTTTCATAACCATATTTTAGCATGCTCCATTATTTACAATGTATGTCTCTTGGTACTAATTGAAAATGTTTCATTTTCAATGATGGTGATGATGGTATTTCACAACATGCCTTATTTATAGCGGGGATGAGTCACAGTTTGGGGAGACAAAGAAGGACATCATTCTAAACCTCAGGTTATCTCATCTTCCAGACAACTTAGTGAATGCTATTTACACTGCCAATGCTTGTTACATTTTTGGAGCTGATCTGATCACTGGTACTTAAGCCAAATATCTTCTGTATTTCCGTATGTTTTAGAGTTATTTGGTAGGATATTGATGATGGTAAATTATACTTTGCATATTACTAGAAGTTAAAGATCTAGAATACTGTATGGGTTTTGCTTCATTTTTCTTTTGATTATTTTGTGAAACTTCTTAGAAAGGAAAGGTAGGTGTCTTTTATATATCATGGCTTTATCTCTATGAGTTAAAGCAGTTTTAAGGTTGGAGGGTTCAGTTCATTTGCATGTTTCATCATTTGGACAGATTCATAAATAAAAGTGATAGTTGCTGTAGTTAGTAGTGTGGAGTACTGTAGAAATTTACATATGAAATGGTGACTTCAAATAATTTGGAGAAATTACAAAGTACAGTTAAAAGCATATGCTAGTGCACAGGAAAAATCTCTTGTACAAGGATTTGTTCATTAATTAAGCAACTGAACTGTGTGATATTCACACAGGTTGCAAGCAGGGTGAGTATTCTGGCCAAACACATTGAAATTCTGGTTTCTCAGGAGAGTGTCATAAATTTCTTATTTTAGTTTCACATCACGATGATTTCAGTGTGGGATTCATAGTAGAGTCTCATTGTAATTAAAGATGTTTTGGGGGGATATATTTAAATTCCAGCATAGTCTTTGACCCAATCTCTTTTAATAAATATGTGTTTTGTTCATGTCATGAAAAAGCAATGTGTGTATTTATTTATGATTGGTTTTTTTAACATCAGTACCTCCTGCTTGAAAAGTTTCTACTTTCACAGTTTCTTAACTAAGTTAGGAGTGCTTCTGCAAATAAGTTCGTGTGTGACTTCAGAAACTGTTCAAATATTTTTAATTTTTGAAACGATGCTTAGAAATGATCTCTCATAAATGCAGAGGGATTTTTCATTCAGAATAATTATTATGGTGCCACCTACACTGGAGTATTGCCAGTCAAGGAAGCCAAAGGATCACAGCCAAGACTTTTGTAGTACGGAGTTAGCTCTAACAAAATTTGGGCTTAGTTGTGGGATTTTCGCCTTCCTTCCCCTCCCACCCCATGCAAATGTATTTGTAGAATGTAGGTACCAGGAACAGTTGGCATTGCTACATGAAATTGCTGTGGAAAATTTTTATTCTTCATCAAAGAGAACTGTTTAGTTCCACCCCCGACTCCCAATATCCCCAGAACAATTTTATGATTATATCCTTTATTTAACAGACAGCCTGATCATTTAATAGAAAAATACAGATGCAAATTTTGGAGAACTGGGACTTGTGCGCTCATCTGATCATTGTTCCTGAATAATTCCTAAACACTGTCTCTGCTCCAGATGCCCCATGGGTCCCATGAAGTCCATTTCAGAATCAAATCTGGATTCTGAAAAAAGTACTTCCATGTCTAAAGTCGGACCTCTGGCACAGTATGACCTAGTCCCCTGCTCCAAAATGGTTCTGAAATCTCCTGCTTGGCTGCTGCCTAATCCTGGTGGCAGTAATATGCTGTAGGTGACTTGGGTTTTGGCACGAGTTTCTGAGGCGCACACGATCCAGCTTTGCTGCATGAGCAGAAACCATGCACTTTCCTTTACCCTGGCCAGGGTCCGTGCCTTTCTCTACCCATCTCCCTGGGGTTACTGATTGTTGCCATGCTTTAAAATACGAGCTGCTTACAGAGCAACCCACCTTATTTGTAGTGCTTAGAGCACTTGCCAGGTGGTGGCTGTAGGAAAGATTTCCCACCCTGTTGGCATCTTCCTTCAGAGCAGCATAACCACTAGGACATTTCCAAGGTGGAACTGCTCATCATGTGGGTGGGTGAAGTTGTTTTAGAAAAGAAGTCAAGCTTCATTGGGCAGTGTGGGGAGGTCAGGCAGGAAAAAGCACAGGCAGAAGTAGCCAAGGGATGAGGCACTGGCAAATTGAAGGAAGGAGGAGGAAACCTGGGTTCTAGCCCTTCTTCCAAAGGGTGTTTGTTTGCTTAGCTGGTGTTGCGTTTAAGACCCATGTTTCTTGTGTGAGCGGCCAGGATGCTGAGCTTGTGGCTATAGCAACTATAGCTCCTACAGCTTCTACCTTCTTGGTGGACACCTGTAGCCAGCCTCTTGCATTGTCACTGACATTGGTGGCCTGCTCTACAAACATGCAAAGTCTATGGTTTTCTTTCATAGTCTCATTTTTAGTCCTGGAAACTGTACTGTAAAGTGATTCTTGGCATAGGGTTGGTTTCCTGTTTACTTCTGTCTTTTTTTTTTTTTTTTTTTTTTCCTTCACCCACATCAGTTCATGGACTTCCTTTGACTTGGCCACTGTGGCTCACCCTCCACTATATTTGACCACTTACGAGACCGGATAGGAAATCATGCAGTTTGCAGTGGTGTCCTTGAAGCATCTAAGATGCATGGTTTGGCCTATCATAAGAAAATGTCACTGGATATTACTGGTGTCATTACCCAAGGGGTGCAAGAACCTGTTTCTTAGACATACTTTCTGAAATCTCAAGGGACTTGCATTACAGTGCAGAACATGCCTTTATCAGTTACATGTTAGCAAAGAAATAGCATTGCTAAGCTGTAGGGAGATAAATAGATTTTATCTTTAACATAAATGAGGGTTTAAAAAGAAATAGAGGAAATGAAAGTTTTTACATATGTAAATAATTCATATGATATGGTATGATAAAGGATAACAAAAAAAAGGAATTTTTGTTATCAGTAAGGTGAAGATTTGCAAGTCTGAGAAAAAGGAAAAGTTTTAAGTGTTCAAGAAAAAAATTACTACGTGTTTATGAATATCCTATTAGAGTTATGTTTCAGTAACATGAAATGGAAAAACATATTAAAGGTCTTTCCCAGCTGTTGTTCCAATAACGCTTTCAGCATACCCACATGTAGGTTTGGCTACAATGATTTCTAAATTTGCTATATAAAATCTCAGCAACTCAGTGCAACGGAGGGGTAGTTGGAACTAAGACAGTTACGAGGATGGTTTGGAAGCTAAAGCTAATGTGCTAAAGGAAGTACAGAATGCAGTGTAGCCTCCTTCACATGAAGTCAGGGTGTTATTAACTCGACCAGAAATTGGAGGTTGGATGTAGATTTTGCTGGAAGAAATTCCTTAGTTGACCCCATGCAGGAAGTCAGACTAGGCTGCTACGGTGCTCTTTTTGGGCCTTGACATTCCTTGCAGACGAGAATTTTCTCATTGCTTTTTGTATGACTTAGCCTAAACTTTGTTTGTCTGTTATTCTGTGCCATTCATGCATATTATTTTTTTGTTCAATTTCTTCATTTTAGGTTCAAGGAAACTTTGACAAAGTTGAATTCAACAGGATGTGCTGGACTCTCTGTGCTAAAAAGAACCTCTCTAAAAGTCCTTTGCTGATTAGTGATGAAGATGCATTTAAAGTGTGGGTTATTTTTAACTTCTTATCAGAGGACAAATACCCTTTAATCATTGTCCCTGAGGAGGTAAGAAGCA
Source organism: Gorsachius magnificus (assembly GCA_034008185.1). NCBI lineage: Eukaryota > Metazoa > Chordata > Aves > Pelecaniformes > Ardeidae > Gorsachius > Gorsachius magnificus. Next base: position 11,017,818 of record CM067086.1, read on the forward strand.
AAAACTTAAGCTATTTAACACCAGTTTGTTTAATATCCCAGTTGAACTCTGTTAATATTTGCTACTCTCTAGAGATTTAAGAGAAAATAGTTGTTTATTATAAAACTTTTATTCCCCACAGGATGCTTTAGATATTGATGACTATGCGTGTCTGTCATTTAAGCAGCCTGGACTAAATGGGACATACTGCTTGCCCCCAAGTAAATAGCTTATTTTGCTTAATTGCTTATTTTGTGAGGACGGACTGGTGCTGGGGTGACTAGCTCCAGTACCAGCACTCGAAGCTGTTGAGGTTCTTGCTTTGCTCATGAATAGTGCATGTGTGTGTGATCTTTAATCATTGCGCTTGCATATGTGTGATTAAAGTTTTGTACAGTTAGTACATCAGTGTGATTCTGAAAAAAAAATCTCCCCTCTGTTCTGTGTTACCATGACTTACAAGATGAGTCTTCAGTCTCATGTCACCCTCCTGATGAAAAGGAGAAGTACGAACTTTTCTGATGTCTGTTTCTAATTAAAAGCAGTCACCACCTGAACACTCTTGCGTAAAATGGTTGAAGGAATAATGCCAGAGAGATCTATGTTCATGAACAAGTATGGGCAACACCCAAATAGGTATTTTAACCCTAAAGCAAGATTTCAGTAGCCCAACAATTCTCCTCTTCAGGAGGGTGAGGGAAGAAGCAGAAAGATCAGAACTCTAGGAGTAAATAAACTCTTGCAAAACTGTATACAGAAATCCCAGGGGTTTGTAGTTCAGCACTAAAGTACTGATTAATAAATATTTGCAAGTTGTTGAACAGTCAGCGATCAAAACAGTCTGATTTACATGCCACTACAACACAACTGTTGGACTCCAAGCTGTTGTGCCAAATCAGAAAGTACAGATAACTCCCCTATCAAAATAAACTGCTCGGTTTTGCCTTATCACTCACTTTTTAGCAGGAGACTTTCACTCTGTACAATGTTTCTGGTTTTGCCAGACTGGTGATGACAGGGCCATACCTGACATGCTATATTCCTGTGACAAATGGAACTGTCGTCTTTCTTGCTTTCCTTTTTTTCCTGTCAGTTCTGGGAGACAGGGATCATGCTTATAAAAGCTAAGACAGCTCCTTTCTTAATGGTGCCAGATTTGGCTTCAGTAGGAGGTCAGAGCCACTAATAAATGCCAAAATTGGGACTCAAATCCACATCTCTGGATTGTCATTGTGTTCCCCACTCCACAGCCTGGCTTACCTGAGGGTAGGTATTTCACATCTCCTTATTTGTTGCCATGGTTAAAAGCTTCAGACCTGCCAGCTCTGGGGCATTGGCATTGCTCGCTTGCCCCCCTCCACCAGGCAAGCCCCCAGACTCGTGCTGCCTTCTGTAGCTGATGCCAGGTAATGGCAATGTGTCCGTTGTTTGGGAGATGAGCCGCAGAGTTGGGTCTGAGCCCAAAATAGGTTTTCCAGATTTCATAGCTGCTGCTGTTTGCTTTCCTTCCCATCCTTAACGTTCAGGGTTAATCTGTATTGCTCTTCTGCATGGAGTATTTTTTAAATTCTTAGGGTGGATCTTGATTACAGCAAGATTTAAATTGTGCAATACTGTTTAAAGAAAGCTTATAGAGCCTGACAAAGAAAGGCTGCTCTGTTCGTGTGGTATACAATGCCTGTATTCACTCTAACCTTTTGCCTTGGGCCACACAGGTAATGTAATCAGCCGGTGGAGGAATGCTGTCTGTTGAACGCACTCCTTTCTAGTTTGCAGTTGTCCTCCTCAGGTTCTCTGTGCTTCTGGAGATTTCCGCATTTACTCATTTACCCTCTTACATAAAATTTTGAAAGTAAAGACGCAAAGTCTCAATTTCGGTCAGTTTTGCTTTTTTGCTATGTGACCATTCATATCTGCCTTTTAAGTTCTTATGTGTCTGGGGTTTTTTAGTGTTAAATCTAACGGATTTGCAAAACCTTTTTTTGTACAAACTTGTAGTTTTTGCCTTAGTGCTGAGAATTTCTACCTGAAAATAACTCTTTTCAGTAGTATTCACAATGATACTGGTACCTAGTAAAGGTATTCTTCTTTCCATTTACTTCTTATGCCTCTTGAGTTCATAATGAAGCTTGACTGTATATTTAGTCTTCACTGCTTTATATTGCTTCCTGTAATTTAATTACAAAATGGCTTGCGCGTCATGTATAAAGTGAGGGGATTTTTGCAAAGTGAAGAACAGAGGAGAAAGTGATGGAAGTGCTGTTCTGCGATGTTTATGTTTTGGTGAGAGCAATGTAAATGTCTCATGGGTGACTCTTGCTTCCCCGACAGGGAGCAAGCTTTCTTTCCCTCTCTGTCTGTTGCTCTTATCGTTGGCTGAGAATATTGCCACAATTTACTGTACTTTCTGGCTTGGAGTCCCTCGTGTGGGATCCAGCTGTTTCCCCTCCTCCCTCCCTTCCACCTTGTAGGCTTTTAGATTTTGGAGATTTTGTTTCCCTTTTATAAGTAACTAGGAAACTTGTCTCATACTTTCAGGTTGGAAGGGTGATCCCTTGAAGATTTTTGCATCCCATCTTGTGGATGGGAAGATTATAATAGAGGGAACTTCTTAGTTTTCCAGTGAATGTGTTGATACAACTTCATGTGGCTATGAGGATGCCTTCTCTTCCTCCTCCTTGGAGGAGCTGCTCTTTGAGACCTGCTTGGGAGTCTGATTTTCATTCTTTTTTTTTTTTTTTTTTTTTTTTTTATTAATGAGATAAGTGGTTTCTACACTCATTTGAACAATTTCACCTCTGGAAGACTGTCCTGCTTGGGTGCAGTTTCAACTTCCTTGCACTGCCCTGACTAAAGATTGAGTCTGCTGTCCTTCCTTACTTTCTTCTTGCCCACATTGTGCATTTTTGCGTTACTGCTGCTGTGCTAGGCCTTTCGTATTGGACAGCTAAGGGTGGTGGGGCTGTTACCCCATCTGCCAAGTGTTAAGTCTTGATTCCCTGCCCAGGTGTCAAATGGGCAGCAAATTGGGAACAGCTGCAGATCAACCGGAGAAGGGAAAACAGGCTACTGCAGAAAGGTTTTGGAGATGCAGGCTGAGGAAAGCTTTAGAAAGAGCAAAGTAAAGCAGTTACAAAGAGGGAATTTGAAAGCAGTGGAGAGGTGACACAAGGGCCAGAAGTTGTTCGTTTAGCAGAGGCCAGGCTGAAAGCCAGAAGCAGCATCTGGCCTGCGCTCCTCACCTGCTGTGGAAGGAGAGATGGCAGCCCCGCAGTTCAGGGATATAAGGTTAGTAAAATCCAGCCTGGGGAATGGCCTGGGTTGGGGTGTGCGGTTTTGGCATGTGACTTCAAGCTTGAGAGGATCCCTCTATGTTATGGGGAGAAGTCAGGTTACAGAGAGACGGGAGCTGGTGGCTGTGCAGGGCACTGGGCTCAGCTGGTGGTGGCCTTGGAGTCCATTGTAACTTCTGGCGACTGGTGGGCAGCTGAGAGCAGCTAGGAGAGTTGGAAAGGAACAGAAATCCATGAATGTCTATTTTGCAAAGGTGCTCATATCCCAGGGAAATGCAAAATAGTATCAAACCTGAAAGCTCCCTCCCTTTTCAAGTGAGAAGCCTTACTATGCACAAAGTAAAACACTTCTGTGAACTTGATATTTCAAAGCGATACAGATGGACTGGAAAAAAACAATGCTGTGTTTTGTTTGCTCTAGTTAAAATTACTCCTTATGGACAGCTTTCAGAATGAATACTATTCTTGGCTAACAACAGAATCGCCTCCTGGTGCAGTGGGCAGAGCTTTACCCATCAGTTATATTGCTAATGTGCCTGGAAAGTGGGATCCCAGGTGGGAGCTCTTTCCCCTCCCCTCAGCCAGTCTTTGCACTGGTTCATCTGAGACACAGACATCCAAGTGTGTGCTTCTTTCAGCTTTCACAGGCGTTACCTCTTCCATGAGAAGGGCAAAATAAAGGGAAGAAAGGTGGAGAAAACTGTACCTGTAAGAGGAGAGATCTTTCTAGTCTGTCATGAGTTTCCCTTACAACTCAGTTCTTGCAGATTAATTTGTGTGCCTCGGTATTGTTTAACCATACATTTTCTGTTTTATAAAAAGGCTTGCAAACACTTCCCCTTTCTTATTTCTGGACATGTGACTGCAGCCTTGGGAATGCTTTATCGCCTGAAAGCTGTGGTATGCGGTTAGCTGTGTTTCTGGGCCATCCTTCATGGTGAAACTTGTAGATAGGTGCACTGCAAGTTGCACACTCTTTGTGTGTTGTAATATACTGTTCACGTAACTTTTTTTAAATAAGTCAAATCTATTTGGTGTCTTTGCTTTTTAAGCTTGGCTTCTTGAGGGAAGAAGATTTGTACGGTCATTTTTCACTTGCCCTCTAGCCTTTCAACTGTACTAACATGTGGTGTTTCTAATCCTCCTAGTTAGAGCATGGCTTTCTGTGCATTTGAAAATGAGGTGATGTTTTTTAGATGGAGGAGGTAAAAGTCTGAAGCTGTCCAGTGGCGATTCTTCTGGAGGCATTTCTTGCAGAAAAAGGTTTTTTGTGACCATGTTTGCTTCCTTGTTCTGCGTTCTAGTATCAGAAACTGATACAGTGACTGAAATACTGGGAATTGGACCTTGGCTGTTCAGAAGTAAAATAAAAACTGATACAACTAGAATGAAAGCTGCTTGTGTGGGGTTTTAATTGACCCATGACCTCTACAAGTTGATGATGATTAGAAAGTTTAGTAACTTATGACCTCCATCCGTTCTTCCCATTTCATTAGTTTTTTTCTCGATTGCTGCAAAAAATAAGACAGTTTTCAGCTTATGCAGCAGGTTTTCCTTAGGATTTACATGTTTACATGTTATACTCCTTTTTGAGTTGACCTTTATTGTATTATTTAATGCTAATTTAATTTAAAAAAAGAAAGAAGATAATGGCTTACACTGCATAATGAACACAGTTTTTGCAAACTCTATTATTGTCCATGAAGCTTAACGAATTCTAGTATAGGGATTTTTTTGTTGGTGGAAGGAGAAAAAATATTTGACTTAAAAGTAAGTGAGGTTCTGATAGGATGAAAAAAGGAATTGATGATGACTGTGCAAGGGGGTATAATTGCTTTTGTGTCTCTTGCCCAGTAGCATGTGCTTCCACAGAATCTTGTACAATATGAATAGACTTTTTACATCTGCTCTGTTAATATTACAAACCTTATTTGAATAGCGTGAACCAGAATAGCCTTGTCTGCTGTGCTCTGCTGGGCATGAAGGCCTCCTTGACATTATTTTTCATCTTCTAAGAGACCCACTTGTATGTCAGAAAAATATGTGAAACATTTATGAAATTTCATTCCCCATAGAGGATAGTGCCAGGAACACCTGGAAAAGCAAAGCAAATAGGTATTGAAACATGGGAAAAGAAAGTGCCCTCTGAAAGAAGGTACCAAACAGGCTGCATAGCTCATGTTAAAGAGCCTCTGTTCTTTATATTATTTTTGCTTTCTCTTGGCAAAATTCTGGCTGAAAAAATTCTGTTGATTTGAGATGGAAGCTGTTTTTCATACTGTGGAGCCGGTTGGTCCATACTGGTGGCATAGCATTAGCAACCCCCCTGTGTTTTTTACGTCCGTATCTCAAAGTGAGTTAAGGTCCAGTCAGAATAGCAGCAAACATTGCTTCATGTTTGCTTTTCGACACTCTACTTTTTAACCACAAGAGTAGGTTATGTTTGAGCCAGTAGACTTAATTTGTCAGTTATTTGCTGAGTTGACATGTCTCTTTGTGGAGGAGGGGAAATGTCGTTTGCTCTCAGAGGTTCCTCATTTGAGCACATAATGAATGGTCTCTTTGCTTCCACACTTACCAGATCCAACTTACTTCTTTATATTCACCTTGCACTGTTCCATATTTGTACCCCACCCCAATACTCACTGTTGGTATTGAGCAGATAAATTAGATAAAATTTTTCTGGGGACTTTGGTCAGCCATGTACTTACCTGAATGCAAGATAAAGCTTGATTATTATTATTCCTTTTAAGTTTAGAAGTTAAATTGTAATATGCACAGGTCTTTTTTCGGTTAAGACAAGTTAATGTATTTTAAAATAATGAGATATTTTATGTACTTTGGGATTTGTGGTCATGTTAGTGACTTGCAGATGGGGTGTAGCGGACTTAAACGTTTAAATCCATTCTAATAATCAAAATAAGGTAAAATGTGTTCAAATGATCTCAAAGGAAAGGATATGTTGACTTATTTTTAGTGCATTACAGGATAACGTGTACTAGCCAAGAGTTTTGCATTGCTTCTTTTCCAGACCATTAGTTTGATATACCTGTTGTTCATATGACTTGAGCAAAAAAGTGAAAAAATCTATTCAGGTATGATTTTTTTGTGTGTGTGTCCCTTAGTCTGCACATGAGTCTTAGTACTTTGAGATAATTAACCAAAGGAATTTGAGAGCTGCATGCCTCAGGCTGTAAAAACTTGGAACAATACATTTTAAAGTTAAAGTTCATTAAGTTTTAATGATTTTTTTTTTTTTTTTTTAATTACTGTCAAGAATTTTGGCAGGTATATTATCTACCTAATCAGGCCTCAGTTAATTTGGATTTCCTTTCAGCTAAAGTGCAGGATTGTAGTTCAGAACTGGTGCTGCTCAGAGGGACTGAACGTGTTTTGAACACGGGGAAGAAAGTTACTCCTGCGTTGATGCCAGGGCTCATTTCAGCTCATCAAATCCAGGTTTAGGAGGTTTGTTTTGAAACAAGTTTGCAGTGTTACTGCTCTTGCATACTGTGAAGGGCTTTTTTGGATTGGGTGGGTTTTTTTGGTTTTTTGTTTTTTTTCTATAAAACTTCCCCGGAGTAGGAAGTAAGCTGCTTCCTGCCTTTAACTGAATGCTGAGGATTTATGGTAGCTGATGATCAAAAGCCTTGGATTAATTTTTAAACTTAAGGATTTTGGAGAGTGGAAATCAGCAATGCATAAAGATTTTTAAAGAAAGTAGTTACTGAATTTTACAAAAATCTAGTAAAGGTTATATGTTGGTTGCTCGGGAGGATGTGCTAAAATTTCCTTGCTATCATGTGACTGTGTTCACTTCAGCGATTCAGAGCTGTGCGTGGAACCACAGCAGAGCACGGTTTTATGACCTGTTCTGGTGAACCACTGAATACGAGCAGCAGTGAACACTGCACAGCAGAGCCCCGGCGCCGCAGCAGCAGGAGGCCCATGCCGCCCTCTCCGGCCTGCCCCGCACAGCCGATGTGGAGGGGGCGAAGCTGGTGTGCAGGTCTGCCCTCCTTGGGGGCTGCTTTCCTCAAATGGCAGGCAGGCACTGCGCAGAGCTGAAAGTCAACTTTACTGATTACCATAAACCTCGTACCCGGTGTTAGTTGCACTTGTCTACAATTTGAATGCCACTTTTGCGGAGGCCTCTGTTGAAATTACATCTTTGCTGGTAAGAATTGCATGAGGAGCTAAAAATACTTAAATGCCTTACTCGGTGAAGCTGAAATGAAAAGCAATGCTCTCTATAACTTCTCTACCTGCTCTGGAGGCATATTCTGCGCCTGGCTTGCCTGACTTCTCTTAAGACCGTCTTTATGAGGATACAACAGCCACATTTCGGAGGGATATGCACTTCCTGCTCATTCAGCAGAGCGGGAACTTTGCTCTAGACCATGCAGTGGCTTTCAGCAGCTTCTCCATTTTGCTGTAGCGTTAGTCCATGCGCTACTAGAGTAGGGGCTGTGAGACTAAGAACAGTTACTGAGCTGAAATAGGAAGAAAAGCCCACCCATCTCTGTAGGGTGAATTTGGTGACTGCTGCTTTGCCAGATGAATGTGTTCTGGTACATGCTTGTGTGTTCCTTGATCATGGATGTGAGCAAAAGGAAGGGATTTGCCTGTACGAGTTGCAAGAGAGAGAAGCAGCAGCTGCAAAACTAGCGTGTAAGCTGCATCAAAACTTTGAGGCCTGGGAGTCCTTGTGGTGAAATGTACTGGAGAAAACCACTTCTTTATTTCTTTATACTCCCAAATCTCTTATGTAGAGACCGCTGGGTGCTCAAAAGCCTATTAGACCAGCTGAAGAGTGACTGTGAGCTGTAGGTGAAAAGTTAATTTATTCTGTGATGAAACATACCCTGGCTTTCTCAGCTGGGGTTGTTCTTACCTGTAGGAGAAATTGCATTGCGTTTTCAAGCAGTGCTGAGGAACAGAGGTGAACCAGCATTGGTGATTAGAAAAATGGAAGCATTTGGTTTCCACTGCTTTTCAATGAGGCAATTTCATGCTGTATATCTTAGTCATTTTTGATAATGGCATTCAGGCTCCTGAGTCACATAGTGTTTCCAAAACCACATCTAAAATAGGTAAACTGAAAGTGGAGCGGACTGCCTGAAGGACTAACCTTCAGAAAAGCAGGACTTAAGGAAATCCGTGTTATTTCCACGTGCGCAGAGAGAACCTGAAAGGATTGTGATGCTTTCTCTCACCACCTCTGCTGGGCAGCGTGCAATTCCCACCCTGTCCCATCCCTCGTGCCTGTAGAGAAGTGGGGCAGCCGGGAAGAGCCCTGGCCCGCGGCTTTGTGGACCGACCTACTGGGAGGTGGTTCTGTGCTGGCCTTTGGGTGGCTGGAGAGAAAGGCCAGCCCCTGGGGGAGCTGGTGCTGCCCTGTCCCTGTGGTGGGCTGGTGCAGGAGGGTGCTCTGGTGTGGGGTTACTGAGCACCCTCTCCTCAGGCTTCCTTCCATGGCCACTTCGCTGTCTGCCTTGGCTGGTTGCCAAAGGCAGTCAGGTTCCCTGCGAAGCTGGCGAGGAAATGCAGTGAGCCATCACCCAAAACAGCAGAAGGCCACACTAGCTTGGTCTGTCTTCAAAACTGGGTTAAATGCTGTAATTGGTATCCTGTGACTTCAGTCGTAGAAACTTAGAAGCGTGGCTCTTACTTTGTTGTGTAGGGGTCTTTGTAGGAAGACCCTCACAAATTATTTTGTTTAAAGAGCCATTTGAAAGTATTTTATGTGTGCTCAAAGCTGTAGATGGGCTTAGTTTAAAACACAAACAGGGATGAGTTTAAAAACAACATAAAAAAAAAAAGACAGAAGAAGAAACTGGGCCTTCTTTCCCTCCTTTTCATTCTTGTGTTTATTTTGACTGGTGTTATTATCCTGTGCACGGTAAAGCTAACAGAATGATGAAAGATTAAAGGAAAAGGAGAGTTTATTTTTGAAACAATAAAAGCAGAGTGAAAAATTTGTTCTTTTACTTCTGTTGACGCATCTGCCAAGATTGTGTCCAGTGATGGAGTGCTTGAGAGCTAGAGAAGACTAAGATATGTGATCATGCCGTGGTAGGTTTTAATTTCACTTCTTGTCCAAACTGCCATCTTTTCTTATTTTTTCTAATTCATTTCCTTTTTATCTTACAAGAATACTTCTTGAAAATTCTTGCTTTCTCACACTTCAGTCATCGTGGTTTGGAAGCTGTTGTGGGGAAGTTCCCATGTGTTCTGTAGGAATCTGAAATATTGAAAGAGGCTGTCAGGTTCAATTATTTGTTTCTTTACTATGAAGAGAGTAGCTGTGGGATGGGCTTGGCAGTCAAAAGTTCAACGGAGACAGGAGCCTAAAATCTTTGCTAATTAAACCACCTACGCTTAGGGACCTACATGTGAACAGAGGAATCTAGCTGTAATGATAGTCTCTAGAGAAGCTTAGTTTACAGCTCTGAAACACTTGATTTCCATGCCTGCTGAAAATGATTAATTTCTGTTTGTATTTCTGTACAGATTGAATATTTACTTAAAAAACTCACCGAGGCAATGGGAGCAGGCTGGCAGCAAGAGCAGTTTGACCATTATAAGATTGCTCTCAACACCAGTCGAGAAGGTCTTTCTGCATGGGAGCTGATTGATCTCATCGGAAGTGGGCAGTTTAGTAAAGGGATGGACCGACAGACAGTGTCCATGGCAATCAATGAAGTCTTTAATGAGCTCATATTAGATGTACTCAAACAGGTAAGAACCACAGAGAACTGATGTTTTAAAGTAGAACAATTTATTACATAATTAGAAAATGTTCAACTTGTACTAAAATTTCTTTACCTCATGGATAATGAGCAAGAGGGAATTAGGTAAATTACTTGTAAGCGTTCTTTAATATGAGCTTATTTTTTATAAAACAGAAATTGTGCTGCTGTTCAGATTGTTGTAATTGTTGCGATACTATGAATGAGTTGCTGCAGCACTCTGTCAGATCTTAAGCTGGTGACAACTCTTTGATCTTTGAAAACGCTTTTTTCTACTTTCAGTTACATTGTAGCAAATATAAGTTGCTCTGATAATAACCCCTGTATCCAAACAAGGGGGTCTGGACAAAGGTATTGCTCCAGCTGAAAGGTCTGCTTCTAAGTTGCCCCACTTCAACAGTGCAAAAAGGTGTAGAAGAGCTCCAGAGCTCTCTCCCTTCTTGTTCTGCTTAGCAGGCTACGTGACCAACAAATTATTTGCCTGTATTCAAACACAAGGAGTCACGCTGGCCTCTGTATTCTTAGCAAACTTCTGTCAGCCTTCAGTTTCTTCAGATTTCCAGTGGCTGGATTATCAGTTTAGGAATGGCTTTAAAAACTGCGTTTCTTTCATGGGAAGTACAAATACCACAGGGACCTAAGGGGTCACAGCAGAGCTTACCTAGAGAGCTACTTAAAGTTGACTTTTACCTGTCAGAGAATTTTTTTCATCTTTGATTTCTTGGTGAGGAGAGAAACAAAGGCTTTCTTGGCAGGCTTTCCTAAACTGTTCTGAAGAAATCATCAGAAGGTCTTGGCACAGGAAATTCTTTCAGAATATCCACAGAACAATGCTAAAGTCTATTTTTGTTAACTGCTGGTTGCCTGTTGGAGGTGAGGGCTGGGGACGCACACACACACATAGTTGCAGGCAAAATGAAGTAATTCTGCTGTTTAATACCATGAAAATAAAATAGCCAGTATCAAGTCAGTCCTTCCACTTGAAACTTGTGAGGAAATTGGATTTATTTTCAGTTTTGATACTGCATTGTGTCTCTCTCTTCCCTCCTCCCCCCCCACCCCCCCTTTTTTTTTTTTTTTTTACTGTCTCCTTTCTTTCCTCTTTTGGTGGCTGGGCCTCTTTCTCAAGGATGTCTGAGCGCCTTTGAATGGTTCCTTGACACTTAAAAATAGTTTGTGTCAAGATTTGGCCCAGCGCCTCCTGGACAATCACTGGCCTAATGGAGAACGGAGTTGCATGTGTGACTTACAGTTGTCTGGTTTGGTCACAGCTTGTACCCTGACACCTTGGTGATTCACAGAGTTGTCCTGTTTATTGCAGTATGAGATTACTTCAAGGTATTGATTAATGACGTATTGTAGCCAAGTGTCATACTACCCTTTTCATTGTACGCTTATCCTGGATCTCCAAGGTTTACGGAGAGTAACAGTGATAATTAAATTTGTGATGTTTAGTTTTCTGAAAGACGTGTTCTTCATGTGATAGTTGATGTGAAAAAATCCCCAGGAGCTGTCGGTGGGCTTTTGGAAGATGAGAAGCAGCTGACGCACTGAAATAATAAAGATTTTGCAGAAATTTTGGGGGAAAATATCAGTCTGACTTGGCTCTGAAAGCAAATTGAGTATGTCAGGAAGGGGAAAAACACCTGGTTACGACTTAGACTGTGCAAGGCACGAAAGAGTGAAGCTGTAGGAGTCCTTCACGTGCCCTTGCGACCACCCAGACCTCGGACCTGAGTATGGAGGCGGCAAACAAAGCTGCTTGTCTGCACATTCCTGTTTTGGAGCAAGGGGGTGGGATAGCACAGGGGAATAGGCACGGCCTTGGCTCTGGCCACATCTAACTAGCTAGAAAAGCTGAGCACAGATAAGCTGTGTGTGTAGGGGGGTTGTTTCTTTTTTGTTTGTTTTGGTTTTTTTAAACAAAAGAACTTCTCCAACTGTCCTCAATTTTTTTCCCCCTCAGACCTGTACAGAAAGACACCTTTGACTTAAATATGCCACGGCACACTTATTTGTTTGCTTGTGTCCAAAATGCTGTTAGTTAAAAGCCATTATAGAAAGATGTTCCTTGATCTCCTTTCCAACTTTTCCATCCTCTTTATCTGGAATACTTTGAGTACTGTGCTTTCTGTATGGCTTGTTCATAGCTATATTGAGGTAGGGGTTTCCGTTTTATCTGTGATTTGACTTTTTTCTGAAGTTAGAAGTCAGACAAAAGTATGTAAGTAATTGAGGACTATGGTTTCAGAAACGGCAGATATATCTGAAATGCTGGCAAACTTTGAAACTCTAGATTAAAAACTGACTAGGTCACAGGAGTACCTCTGATAAGATCACTAAAAATCAAATGAATGACCAATTATTATGTCATTCGCTGTGCACCCTTTTCCATGAGATGGTTTTTGAATTGCCATAGCCACGCTGGATAATGTGTAACAGGGCTACTAGTATAACTGCACTTAGTCTTGCTGCTTATGTTTTAGATCTGTTAATATTCACTAGAGGTGAACTTGGATGATTTGATCATGATACCAGCACTATTTATTGTCATTACAGAAGATTACAATTTTTATTCTTGTATTTGTATAGAGGTCAGTGGCAAAGTGTGGGCTTCTCTTCCTTCTTTTGGAATAGTCTTGTTAAGGCTTTCAGGTGTGTTTTTCTCATATAGGAAGTTGAGTGGATCATCAAATAAAATACTGTGAATGAAATCTTGGCGTTGTTTAAATCATGGTACAACTCTGTTCCTCTAAGGGAGGAAAATCCAGGCTTCACCAGTATTCCCATATCCCATCCAATAAAGATGCCGGGAATATGGTTCTGTTATCTGTTTCTCTAACATACTCATTGGAGTATCCTGTATGGCTTCGCTTCTTCGGTGGGGTGCAGCTAAATGAGTGTGTTGGCAGCGTAGAGCCACTCCCAGGGCAGAGGTGCTTCTGGGAATCTTCCGTAACAGGCTGGGGTTACATTCCATAGATGCAGGCCCACGTCTGTCACTGGGGCGTGCATCCATGCAGGACTGATTTTTAATAACAGCTGTTGTTAAAGTATTACAGGTGAATCTTAACGATGGCAAATGTCTCTGCTTGACTGAAGAAAATTAAATAGTAAAAGTCATCCAAGAGGACCAAAGAGTCGTCATAATGACTCGATAATGGCATAATAATAATTGTTCAGTTTTTCCACTTCCTTAAAAACTGGACAGAAGAACAGTGAGTGTTTCTCATGGGCTAAACAATCAGCCGTGTGCTGCTATTTGGAATGAAATTGTGTTGGTGAAGTATTTAGGGCCTCAAGCTAAATTTTTTGTGTGCTCTATTGGGCCTTTAAGCCATGTAACCAAAAGACCAGGCAGTTCAACAGAGACCGGGCATTTTGGCTGATCTGTTGCTTTTTACAGGGCTATATGTTGAAAAAAGGTCACAAAAGGAAAAATTGGACGGAACGATGGTTTGTGCTAAAACCCAATATTATTTCCTACTATGTAAGTGAAGATTTAAAGGACAAGAAGGGAGACATCATACTGGATGGCAACTGTTGTGTAGAGGTAAAAAAACCCCACCAAACCATCAAAAACTATGAATGCCTGTAAAGATAAGAATGAATCTTCTTTTTGTGTGCAGGACAGACTCCTGACACCTTTCCTTAACGGAGCTTTTTTTACTTTCTGTAAAAACAGTTCATAAACACTCTTTTAATAAAGGTTCTTGGTGCTGCTTTTTGTAGCTCTGTAACAGATAACTGCATATGTGGGGCTTGAAAAGCTAACTTAGACTTCAGTGTTTGCAAAGCTAATCCTTTTGTTATCTGTTCTAGGCCTTGCCTGACAAAGATGGAAAGAAATGCCTTTTTCTCATAAAATGTCTTGATAAAAGCTTTGAGATCAGTGCCTCTGATAAAAAGAAGAAGCAGGAGTGGATTCAAGGTGAGGTTTCAAAAATCTTGGTTAAGTTAAGGTAAGCTGAAGTCTTACAGCTGTGCTTTACTCTCAAATTTGAAAATCTTGGTCTTGTGATTTTTTGATGTCTCCATTTTTGGGCACATGGAAGGATCTTTAAGGAGCCTGAGACTCAGGAAGAACTAAGGATCTGTGTAAGAGGAATTGGTTTCTGTCATTTAGGTGCCTCAATTTAGGCAGCCATAGCCAAAATGAAATTGATATTATTGTTGTTTGCTTTTTCCTATGTTGGCAGTACTTCCAGGGATGGGGAAGGGAAGGGGAGTACATTGTTGCTTTTGGGGAGAAAGGGAAAGCTTGTTTGTTTCGGCATCATAAAATACTGGCTTTGCTTTTATAGTTTTGCTTGAGGTAGTGTGGTTTGGTGAGCTGGGAATTAGGGCTGCCTTTTCTGTTCCCACAGTGAAATTAGTCCTTCTGAGAGACCTTCCCAGTCACGTGCTGAGTGATATTACCTGCACCCTTTGCAGAGTGAGGCAGAAGCCCTTGCAAAGCCACTGTTGCCAATGCCATTGAACTCGGTGCAGCATTTAAATATTTGGAGCTGTGCTTTCATTTGCACTTCCCTCTACCTAAAGCATGTGTTTAATTGCACCAAAGTCAGATGTATGACAAGTGATTACTTAGCTCCAAAAGGAGATCTTTTTTCATGGTTGTAGTAGGTGAATAAATTATCAAAATCATCTGCCACTCTTCAGCTTTGCTCTCTGAATGTTTCCTCACTGAATGTAAGTGAATGAGAGCTACTGTCCTACTGGGAGGAAGTTTTCCCTTGGTTTATCAGTAAGAATAAAGGGTTTAAGGTTGGTTCTAGGGAAGTAAGTGATGTGTGTGTGTTAGATAACATCTTACTGCTTGATTAGAGCCACTGAATTGAGGTAGTAAGAAATCTCGAAGCATTGGGGAATTTTTTTTGCAGCTAGGCGTACAAGTGACTTGTAAGTCCATGGTCTGTTAGAAATCGATATTGGAACTGACATAATGCATTGGAATTGCCGGACCTTATCCTCGTGGCACACAGCCTCTTTCACTTTTGGTTTGTGGTGACAGCTAGCCTGATGAGAATTAGGAGACCTGACAACAGTTATTTCTGATTTAAAAATACATTTAAAAAAAAAAACCCAACAAAACAACACACCACCACAAGTATTCATTCACTAAGGCTATCCAGAAAGTTTAGCATTTCCCTTCACTGATGTCCTCTTCCTCTCTCTTTGTCTTGCACGCTCCTTTCCAGCCATACAGTCCACTGTAAACCTGCTGAGAGTGGGGAGCCCTCCACCCCACAAAGAAGCACGCCAAAAGCGAAAAGAATTGCGCCGGAAGCTGTTAGCTGAGCAAGAAGAGCTGGAGCGGCAGATGAAAGAACTGCAAACGGCCAACGAGAACAAGCAGAAGGAACTGGAGAACGTGCGAAAGGTGGGAGCGGGAGCTGCTCATCTTCAGGCTTTGGGCTCACTCTCTGTGCTTGAGCTGGTCTTCTTGAATTATAGTTAGGCATCTATTTCCTGTCCAGGTGTTCAGGCACATTGAGCAAACTCCTCCAGAGGAGGTGAGCTTGTGTCAGCATCGGCCCCCTGAGCAAGTCGGTCTGCTCTGGCTGAGCCTGCAGTAGAGCTTTCAGGGCCGCCCACGCTGACTGCAGCAGTTGCTAAGGACTGTTCAGCAGGCTCAGGGTAACTTACGTGGCCCAGCCCTGTCCCCTGTACTTAGGAGGGTATTGTGAAGCTAGTGCCAAAAATAAGCCCCAGCTGTGGATGGTGTTTGGGGAGTGGCGAGTCTAGTATTTTCAGTTACTTGCGGGTTTTTTGTTGTTCTTCTCTGTCAGTCAGACACCTCTGTCAAACTTGGGGCTTTCCATTAAGATTTTTTTTTTAATATAGTTTTCCAAAGTTACGTTATATGAATTGTATGTGTGTGTGGGAACTGTTGTCTTCACACAGACACAGTTTCCAGAGATACAAATTTAACATACAAAGATTCAAAGATGCAAAGTGATTTTGTGAGTATGCATAGGCATAATTTTATTAGTTTGGGAGAGCTTTGTAGAGCTCAGACGCATAGCAACCGTTTATAAACTGTTTAAATGCATGTTCCTTGTAAGTGCTGGGTTGACTTCTAAAAGCCTGAGAATTGAACTAGAAATCTCTGAGCATTAGCAGAAGACTTGCTGAATGCATTATTTTCCTTGAGAGCTTTTTAGGCTAGACTGGCAGGAGACACCAAGGTGCCTTTGCTGTGGCTGCACGCTCTAACAGTAGATTAAACGTGCGATGGGTCTTTGTGCTTTGCAACAGCTGGTACCTCTGCAAGAGTTCTCCACAGAGACTTGATTAGTGTCCACATAGACTTTCTACCTTTTCTTTTTAAAGACTTGCAAGAAGACTTAGTATGGCTTTTATTGCTGTGAAGGCTTTTAATGAGGAGCTTGCCTTGGAAATAGCCTAGAACGCCATCAAATGCCTCCCTCCCCACTCATGCCCAACATTTCGGCTGCTGAGTCCCTGCTGCTAGAGCAGTCCAGGTCTTTGCTCTGTGATTAGTCTAAAGAGTCTTTTCACTACCTTACTAAATTAATTTAATTTTTTTGCATTCCCGTTTAGAACAGGTTTGCATCATTGCTTGAGCTTTTTTCATAAGTGAAAAACGCTAATTAATTTTAGCCCTCAGTTAGAAAAAACTTCAATGATCTTTGAGGCAGGGGGGAAGCTATAAATATTGTAAGAGCATGTTAAAGGTGCTGAGTCTAGAAAGCAAATAAAATCATCCAAAATTTATCTTTTTAAAAGTCTTGTCGTGAAGTCACAATTTGAGGTGAGGAGAAATTTTTCTCTTTTTTAATTAACCCTGCACTGAATATACTGATGTGGGTATTATTCTGTTTGTCTCACATGGAGTCTGACAGTGGAAAAACATTTTTTAAAATTTAATTTTAGTACCTATATTCTACCATGTGTTTAAGATTCAGAATGCAAATATGCTTTAAAGGATACCCTGTGTTACCTGCAAGTTACTGGTAATTAATATACCTGTTAACAGAAATCACAGGGCTGGATTTCGGTGGTGAGTGATGGAGAAAAGGTTGGGGGGGGGGGCGAGAAGATAACATGAGAGCAACCCCAAAGGAGTAAGAGGATGGGGACAGGCTGCAGGGAGTTTTGTAGAAATCACAGTGGGTAAACTAAGGAGAGCTGTGGAAAGAAGCGTTTTTTGAAGTGGACTGGATTAAAATGACTGCTCAAGGAAAGCAGTTTAGTCTCTGACATGAACTACTGCACGTTGACTAAGGGGAAGCAGTGGGGAGGTAACTGTGTTGGAGGAACTAAGTATGTTTGATTTGTTAGAATAATGTTCTTCAAGGAAAAGGCTTTGTAAATGGTTCAGGAAACTGAATTGTTCTGGGAAGCTTAGAGTTAGATTTGCTACTGATGGCAGTGAGCCACCACTTGCACAGCATCTGCTGAAGCGTGCTCTGAGACTGGTTTGTATTTTGGTAGCCTCTGCATAGAAAATGTCAGAAGAATAAAAGTCTTTGTCTAAAATAGATTTTTTTTCATAATTTTTAATGGAATTTTGAGATACACACATCAAACAGACTGAAAGGTAACTTTTCTTACCAAGAGAGCATGCACAAGGCTTGTGCACCCTTTCTGTTTCAGTTTGGGGTCTTGCATGGATTCAGCGACTCTCTGCTAACTAACCCCTGCTGGAAGGGTGTGGTCCTGTTGATTGCCCTTCCCCACATTTGGGACTTTTCCCCTAAACTGCGTAGTTGTTGCCGGTAACCTTACCTGCCAGGAATTGATGTCCTCTGACATGAATGAAGCAGGAAGTTGCTGATAAAGAGTGGACAAACAATGTATTTTCTTGTTGAGCTCTCCAGCAAAAGCCGAGCACCCACCCTTGCCTGTGACTCTGCATGTTCGCCCTCTCAGCTGCATATTGGCAATGGTTGTTTAATTTCAAAGCAGGGAAGGAAATCAGAAGAATATTTCATTTAAATAGGCATCTTGGATTTGACTACAGTTGCATGCTTTTAAATGTTCTGGCAGAGGAGGAACACGGCTTGTAAAAGACTGGTGTGATTTAAGCCTTTCAAAGGAGAGCAATTCTGTACTATCTTCTGCGGCTTAAAAACAGAAGCTAGGAGCCTTCTCCTTCCCATCTCTTTCAGATTAGAGCGATATCACAACTACTTAAAGGAATGGATGTTTTAATTGTTTAGGCTTTTCATTAGTTCATCTAGGTTGCGTGCGGAAAGATGCTTTAAATGTGGTATCTTCCAAACAGACTAAAGAAGATGGGTGTCCTGCTCTTACTAAAAGTCTGTGGAAGTAATTTCACCAGCCTAGCCTGATAGAAAAGAAGGGGGCTTGCTTTCTGTTTGCTCTGAAGCATCAGATAGATAAATTTCTTAGGAAAATTCTGTGAAAGAATTATTTTCTTTTCAGTATTGGTAAAGTTTTGGCTGGTACTTGTACATTTCTAACCTTCCATCCATTCTAAAAACACATGCTATCAAAATCCTGATGAAAGGAAAAACCTAATGACTAGCTTTAGCTGTGAAATCAAGGTGCAAAAAAAGTTAAGTTGCAAGAAGGCGTGAAGGTACCAGCAGCTGTTTCCTAGGCCTTAGCCTCTGTCTAGGCTAATTTTTCCCCTAATTTCAAGTGATGAATTCTATTTACCTTACATGGCAATTTAGGGGATGTTAAAGGGATATGATTCACATTAGCACAGTCACTACTTATAGTCAAAGTTTGCAGCACTTCTGCTTTCCCATGGCAATTTAGTGCTTCTCACTTCTGTTTCTGGTGAACTCTATGCGTGCTGGCATGTTTTCACTGTTGGAACTCCTGTGCAGTCCTGCCTGGGATGTGGTTTTCCATAATAGTTTTCAATCCTGTATGAGGTAGAGAAGGAAATACAGAGATTTCTACTGGTTGTGCAAAGCAGGACTCAAAGGAAAGTTGGAGGAAGTCTGATAATTGACATTTCATTGGTAAATTTAAGATTGTCTTGCAAATAACAAGATTAAAAATTATATTCAGAGACTGAGAGTAGCCTCAGGCATTAAAAAAAAAAAAAAAAGCTGGTGCCTTAATGCTTTTGAAGGTTTCTTCCATTTTTTGTTAAAACCAAAAATTGTTAAATTAAAATCCCGTTCCCTCCAAATGTTTTAGTTTTTACAAATTGTTTTTTCCTTCTTTTCTTCCCCTACCCCCTGCCCTTCTCTTCCAGCAACTGGAAGCAGCAGCCGCTCGTGCTGCTGAGGAAGAGAAGAAAAGACTTCAGACTCAAGTCGAATTACAAGATCGCTTCAGTTTGGAGCTGGAGAGAGAAAAAATGGTGAGTAGCGCATGTGATTTTTTTTTTTTTTTTTTTTTGCTATGATTACAGAGTGAGCAATGCGTTCAGCAATGACTTCCCTCACAGGCAGTCACTGAAAGGATTCCACAGAAGGCTGGAGAATGCAACCTGTGTGGCATTTATTAGAGATGTAGAAATAAAATATTTTCACAAGTGAATTCAAATACTGGAACAGCTTGCCTACAACTTGTGTGGCATTCAAAGCTCAAATATTATTGGAAAATTGGGAAAAATTTGACTGTTTGAAGGAGAAATACAGACTGCATTTATCCTTGCAGTCTTCAGAGATGGAGAACCTGAGGCCAGTACGTACTATATGAATATGCAAAATGAACACAAGCATAATCAAAATGCATTTTAGGAATTTTCTGACTTGAATATATTCCTAAAACTATTGATTTTTAAACTGTGTGTTCTTGTACATTTATACACACACAGGAACAAAAAAAATTAAAGAACCATTGTAGCTTTATGACGCTGTTACTATAATCCACACTGAGAATTTCCAAAAGGACTACTTTTCAGTCTTCAAGGGATTTGTCAGGCAGAGCAGGCTTTACTGTTAGCTGGAGAGTAGCAGTAGAAATAGTCAAGTCGGTGTGATGGAACATCTGAGGACATAAACGTACGCAGTGCTGCTTTGTGGGCTGAGTGTGAATTCCTGAATACGATGGCTTTCTGGGTCAGCGGGAGTTGGGTTAGCTGAGGGAAAGCAGGCTGCTGACCAGTGGAGCGGGACGTGCCATCCTGCCGCACGTGACAGCAAGCCTTTCCTGCTGACTTCAGGAGCTGTGCTTACCTTCTGTGAAGTACATGTTATGTACTGCTACAGGCTGAGGTTTTGGTGCTTTATCCTGGCTCGGTTCAAAGCCAGCTGACTGCTGTTGTCCCCGGCGCAGTGACGGGCTGAGTGGGAGGACGGCTCTGGTGCCGCAGCACCCCTGGTTTCCTGCTCTGGGCAGTGAGAGGCGGGGGGATGAGGATCAGAGACTGGGTGACTGTGGATATGCAGCATCCCCTCATGTTCCTATCCCTTACCTTTGGGGATTTTTTGTTATAGTTGCTCTCCTCTTAGCGAAGCCAACCTCCTTAGCCGATTTCTGACCCTTTCTCCATCCTGTGCTGTCGCAGTGCCATCATCCAGATACAAGTGTGTGAAATAACACTGCTGCCAAGGGAGGACTTGCCTGAGGAAGGAAGTGGAAACAGTGTAATTAAACAAGCCTGGCCTTTGTGTCGGGGCACTCTACAGGCTTTCTCTTCCTTCAGTTTAGTGTCAATCTGTAAACTAAGTGACAAGATCAAACTGATTGAAGTTAGGTTTAAACCCCTGTAAAAATCCTGTGCTGCATGAGGTAGGGCAATGCAAGTAACCTGTATTATTCTTTATTTTTTTAAATGCTCTTAGTCACACATCTACAAATCTAGACTCAATTTTATCAGTTTTGCTCTGCAGGCAGCAGGAAAAGCTTTGTTGCTCTCTGAAAACATTGCCTGAGGGAAACCCGGCTATTCCTTTAAAAATTGGAAACCTGAGGTGAATGGTAGCTCATATGTGTCCTCAATTTATGCTGATAGGTAAGACAAAAAATGGAAGAGCAAGTTGCTCAGAAATCATCTGAACTGGAACAGTATTTACAGAGAGTACGTGAACTGGAAGAAATGTATAAACAGCTACAGGAAGCTTTGGAGGATGAGAAACAGGCACGTCAAGATGAAGAGACTGTGAGGAAACTTCAAGCCAGGTATGGCTTTGACCTAGTAGAAATTTATTTCAATTCCCCACTCCCCCTCCCACAATAATAACAAACTGTGCCATGCTATTGAAGATTGTTTGCATCTTGGACACGCTGCAGGAAAGGGGGACTAGCTTGAAGTCCAAGCACAGATAGGTTCTGGGTTTTATTATTTCATTAAGGTATGAAGGCTAAAGCTGGTATTTATGATTTTTTTTAACATACTTGATTAGCCCTTAGCAGTGGGATTGCTCAGCAATTTCAGAAAAGCAGGTATGCTTATTTTTCCATCAGGTGTTGTGCATGTCAGCACTTGGAAAACTGAGATCACTCTGTACAGGCTTTTCAGCTGTGTATTTTATAAAGCAGTAACTGTAAATATGACTTCCTTCTGTATTTTATCACAGGTTTAAATTGGAATTGATAAACCGTTAAGTCTCCTCTTACTCATATGGGCTTTATCTAGTGTGGTTTGTTTCTTCATATATTCAGTCCTCCTAAGACAATTAAGATGATGCTAACTTATGCATGCTTGTTTGTTCTGGGGTTTTCAGTGTTGTGTATTTGCATTATTGACTAAATTTTCTCAATAGCTCTTTGTTGCAGTCAGACTGCTTGCACTGCTGGCGTGATTTTCAGCCTTACACTGAAGACAAGCCAGCAAGCAATAACTTTTTCCCTGCTTCCCAAGTTTTGTTTTTTTTTTTTTAAAAAAAAAAAAAGGAAAGGAAATAATTAGCATGGCTTCCCTACATATATGCTACATAATGGATACAGCTTGCTTTAAAGTGCTGTTAACATTGCAATCCCCATTGCAGATTACTAGAAGAGGAGTCGGCAAAGAGAGCTGAACTGGAAAAATGGCACTTGCAGCAGCAACAGACCATTCAGATGACAGAAGCAGAGAAGCAAGAGCTAGAAAACCAGAGAGTGATAAAGGAACGGGCTCTCCAAGTTGCTATGCAGCAACTGGAACAACTTGAACTGGAAAGGAAAGAGGCCCTTGAGCAATATGAGGTGAGCTGTTCTCTTCATCCAGCTCTCATACTTAGCCAGGTATTCATCAGTTTAACTGAATTTAAAGTTCATCAATATCATGCTTTGTTAAGGATTAGTGTGGCACAAAAATTATATAACAGGTAGGATAGTTATGTGTGGGGGTTTTTGGCCTAGACCAGTAGATAGATTTGAAGAGGAGGACATGTTGCAGACGCACCACCTCCTTTATTCTTTTGTCCCAATTCGTGTGCGAGCCAGCTCAGTCATATCCTGAAAACTCTGTATAAATTTGTCTTCTACCGTAGACTAACTTCTTATGCAGTCCCATTGCTGTCATAATTAAATGGCTTATGCTTTTGAATTAATTATTCTTGCAATGTTTTGATGATGTCATGGGACAATATTGTCTTCTACAGATGAAAAATCAATCTGCTACTGTGGGCCCTTGCTCCTCAAAAAGGTATTTAAGCACTGAACTGATGTCAAGGATAGCTAGGAGTTAGCTCAGATTCTCAATGCGTAGCTGTGCCTCACATCCCAAATGCCAGGTCTGTTCTCTCTCTCCTCCACTGAGCGTTTTCTGTGAAGGCCACTAGCTGTATTCATGGAAGAAATAAAGAGTCAGAATCCAGCGAGCACAGAGCATGAAGTGCTGTGTACTTTCTAGGGTGAGGGAGGTGTTGATCCTGTGTGTGTTTAGGTCAGTAAACAAAACATGACTGGGTTTCTGTTGAGCTAGGGAGTGTGTTTATGCTGCCTCTGTGCCATGGAGGTTAGCTCTGTGAAGGACAAGCAAGTGAGCTGCCTCGGCTGGCACAGAATACAAATGCTGCAGTGACTGAAAGCAAGGGCCCAGGTGGGGTAGTTCTGGCCACTTTACAACTTAGCATGTTGGTGTTACATCTAACACCATCATTAGATTGCTTTTGACTAATACTTGACTTTTTTTTAGGTGACATCTCAGGCTTTTTGTATAGGAAACATCATTTACTACGCCAAAGGAATTGCTGAATACAACAGACATTAAAAAACCTCAAACAAAAAACTAAGCAAACAAAAAAATCCACAAAACAAATGATGGAGTAGGTCACTGTGATAGCCGATACATTATTTTAGAAATAATTAAACATTCTGGCCTTCCATTTGGAATTGACCAAAAGACCAGTTTAGGCTGAAGAACACTTCTCTTTCTTGCCTGGGTGTAACCGCAGCGGTCCTTTTCCTAGCTCACTTTTCATGATTTCTGATAGTGAGATACCCACTGGCTGGTCTTGGTTTGGAACAGAAAATGCATCTTTCTGTTTTGAAACTGCAGTTTATGCTTTCAGTCTCTGTGAAGCCTAGCCCAACTTAGGCAGCTACGGAATTGTGTAAAACCTGGTTATTCTTGGATTCTGGATTGATGACTTTTATACAGCTAGCAGTGACTAAAGTACTCAGGATGGTTAAAAATGAAATTCCCCTGTCTACACGAAATGGGGCGCTGGCTGAATTAGCGTGGTTCTGTCTTTTAAATTTAAAAGATCTTTTTATATAAACAGAGTAAAGTTGTTCTTGTTTTCAAGTGGGCTGTATCTTGTTTCAGGAGGTTAAGAAGAAGTTGGAAACGGCAGCTAATAACACCAAAAGTTGGAAAGATAAAGTAGCACATCATGAGGGATTAATTCGACTAATAGAGCCAGGTAAGTTACCAACAGAAAAGTTACCAAAAAAATATGTATCCATTCTGTCTCATATACTTAGATCACCTAGAGATTTACTGAAGTCTGCCTTTTCCTGTAGCTTATTGATGACTGAACTGCTTGATGATTATTGAACTGCTGATGGTAACTTCCAAGTTTTTACCTCTACTAGCTCTACTATAACAATGGTTTTTATTGTTATTATTTGATTATTTATTTATTTAAAACAAAGCAAGGATCAATCTGAATATTGCATGGTTTGGGTGTTTAATGCAGTTAGCATACATGCTAATTGCCAAAAACATGAAGTAAAGATAGCTAAAATATTTGATTTTGGGGAAAAGTATAATTTCTTAGCTTAATGAATAGTATAGCAGCCCAGAGGAAAGTGGCTTTGTAATGCAGGGCTGGAGAGATCGCTTTCCTTCAAGGACACCTCTAATAGCAATAAGAAGAGGGGTATTTACTAAGATACAACTACTTGGGGTGGGGTTACTAGGATTATAACTATTTGAGGTGAGGGAGAAGTTGGGAGATAAGGATGCAAAAGATCGCAGCAGTCGACAACTTCTCACACTACGCACCTTCACTGGCAGTGTCCCGGCGTGCTTCCCTCCTTGGTTAGGTGGGTCCTCAGGTCGCCTTTGAGAGGGTTTCCAGTCATAGAAGAGACAGCACTTACCCAGTCATCCTGGGGTGACGCTCGGGCTGTCCCACCGACGGTGGGTGAGCGATGTCCTGGTAAGAAACTCCCGTTTCAAGTACTGCACTCTGTCTTCCAGGCTGCAAGAATCCTCACTTAATCACAAACTGGGGCCCAGCCGCCTTCACTGAAGCTGAACTCCAGCAAAGACAAAAGAGCTGGAAAGGGAAAAAAGCGACTTCTGAGTAACGATGGTAGCTGATGAGCCTTTCGTGAATAGAAGCCCACCTTCATTCGTTCTGCTTCGCACAGAGCAGCTTCTCGCTTATAAAGATCTTAGTTTGCTCAGCAGGTTGGGCCTTTCTACAAAGAAAATACTGTTTACCACATAGGAGTGTCAACTCAGAGCTCAGTAATTACAGTATGTGGTGCCTGACAGTACTTTGTGTTTCCACTCACGTTTCCAGAAATTCTGTTCTTTTATACAAAGCTTTTCAGCTGAAGATTTTTATTTAAATGTAGCTTGTGACAAAGTTGTTTCTATACTAGCCTGTAACCACCTGACAGCATCTAACCGATCAAGCAGCATCACTTTCATTCCAAAAAGTGAGGGAAGCAATTGTTTCATTGGTTCAGTTAGTACAATTTAAACCCAGGATAAATCAGTCCTGGAGGTTCTGTCCAACTCTGAGAGTGAGCGTTACCTTTCCTTCCATCAAGTCTCCTTTTACTGTTGCTCTTCACACGGTGCTTAGTGCTCAGCCCCATTCTTCCTTGGCGAGGGCAGACGGGCAGCGCTGGGTACCTGCTGGCTGGTGGGATTTTGTGTCCTGTTTTCCTCTGTTTGCAGGAATCCAGGCAAAAGAACTGGAAACAGGCACGTACAAAATGCTGCCCTAAAACATTTGGGAAAAGTAGTCATGCAAGATTGTTCTTGTACTGTCTTGTACTTGAGAAGTGCTAAAGTAAACTATGAGAGTTCTCATAGTTTAAAAGATGCACAGTTTTGATGTACAGATTTCTGGAGCAGCTGAATGGAAGAGGTTAGCACCTATGGGCCAAATATCATCTGCATCAGGGCTGTGTTTGTGCAAGAAAGCAGATTATCACATACCACCATTGTAGATGCAGCACTTTTGTCTTACTCTCAATTTGGGGCTAGATTTAAAAAAAAAAATGCAAGAGGAAAACGAAATTTGATGGGTTTGTTGTAGATAGAAGTGATAAACCTTTAGCAACACTGCTTTAGAAAAAGTTAATTCCTGTCAGTAAAATAATTTCAGCATTTCTAGTAATAAGACTTCCCAAAAAAGCCTACTGCTCTGCCTCCAAATTCTCTCCAGGGACAAAGCCAGTTATTTCTGTTCCTGTAGGGAAAAGGAACAAGTCTGTGATTTTTGCTTTGTAGCTCTCCCACACCAGACAAGAAGTCAGGCTATTGCCAAGTCAAACAGCATGCTTGCTAAATTGTACAGGTCTTTTGAGAACTAAGTTCCCCCCTCCTGCAGAGCAGGTGCCCATGGCTGTGGCTTGTTAGCCAGCTTTGACCTTCATATGTACCCCAATCATGGACGTCCATCTCGCAGCACCTGCTTTTTAGTTCTGCTGAATGTTAAATTATTTTTAGTAAATGAGAAGCAAATGTTTTGGAGGGATAACCAGCGCGTTTGTGTGCACTGTGATACTTCTGGGTCTCGGAAGAGCGGAAGCTGTACGGAAGTGATCTTCAGAGTTGAAGGCAATAGCATTTTATTTGCCTGTTAACCAAGACTCACTCAAATACTGAATCTTTTCAGACATTTATTCTCTGGTTATATTTTTATACTAATGGAAATCTTTAGTGTTTCAGTGAATGGAATGCTGATTAGAATGGCAGGAAAATCCAGGATCTTCCTATTTGTATTTACTGTACAGGAAAGCAGTAGTTCCTTAAGCTTGCTAACAAGGCATTTTTTAAATTGATTATGTTTACAGAAGAAATGTGAAAAAAAAACTGTAATAGAAATACTAATGTATACATTGTTAAACTTTGCTAAGGAGATGGAACAGTATTTATAACTACCAAACATCTTTTATGGGGAGAGCAGAAGGTGTATTGGCTAAACTTGTTTAATTTTTCTAACAGTCTTTATTTTGGACAAATGTTTTTTTAAGAACACCAAATGATGCATGTTTTCATATTTTTTACTGTTCTTTAGAATTGGCTATTTAATAAAGTAATACAAAGTCATTTACATTTCTGAGTTACTGGGTGTCTTTTTGCATGGGTTTCTTTTGGGTTGCTGGAGTTCAAATCCAGTAACTGTTGTGTGGAAATACTACTCTGGTGGAAGAAATACATGCTTAC
This sequence comes from Gorsachius magnificus, assembly GCA_034008185.1. Classification (NCBI taxonomy): domain Eukaryota; kingdom Metazoa; phylum Chordata; class Aves; order Pelecaniformes; family Ardeidae; genus Gorsachius; species Gorsachius magnificus. Next base: position 11,044,583 of record CM067086.1, read on the forward strand.
TGGTCTGATCCAGCGGGATTTGAATTAAAGCCATAATAAAGACAGCGGTTGCACAGATAATACCATAGCACTGCTTCTCTGCAGCTTTCCTAGTCAGTACGCCCTGACACAGAGTAATGATGCTCAGCTGTTACAACATTGCTCAGGGTGCAGTTTAGCTGTTTTCTGACATGGGAGGCCTGCCAGATGGGAAATGAGCAGATGCAGGAGTGGCATCTGCAGTAGCCCCTCAAGGCTTGGCGTGCTAGCCTGGGCCAAGGGTGGGCCCGCCCATCCCAGCAAGCCAGCGGGGAAACACGGCCGCAGCGTGGGGGTACCTGGGCACGGACAGACACGTGCCCCTGCAGGCAGACCAGCCCGTCACTAAAATGTCATCCTCATGCGTCTGCTGTGAGTTATTTTTTTAGTCGCTATTAGAAGAGGAAACGAGACAAGTCTCATTTTCGCTTTGCTGTCCCTGCTTGCTCTGACAGAGCAATAGAGCTTGTGTGAAGTGTTGCACAGTCAAAGTCGGGGGGGAAGAGGTTGATTTAAAAATTAACCAATTGCATTTTGAGCAAAAATACCACTTTGGAGTAAATCCATCAAAGCTGAACTAAACACCCCATTCAAAGAGAGAGCAGAGCTGTGAGTCAGAGTCAACACATCTCATGAAATGGCACAGCATGGAAAACTGCAGCCCTCAGTGTGGTTTTGTTTCCAGTGAACCCAGGGGTTACAGCACTCATTCCAAGAAACCAACAAGACTGCTAATGGGGAGGATATCCTCAGTGAACCATGACGCTATGGACGTCTCCATTCCACCCTGAGAATCCTTGCAACATGCTCATGCCTTACATACACACCAGGCTTACCTGCACAGGGGCCAGTAGAACACTCTGCTGTTCTTGAACCATCAGTAGATGCTTGTTTTTTCTCCCAGATTCAGGTTTGCCGCCTGCTGCTGGTGCAACAGTCCTGCAAACCAACAGTATCATGGTTTTCTTTGTCTCCTAAAACAGGATTTTTATTTTTTTTTCTTCCCTGTGACCATTTTATGGCGCTGATTTATGAGCCTTGCATACTTAGTCACACATTCCTGAACTGTAACAGACCGGTTTCCATCAGCTCAGACTACTTCTGTTTAACTGTCCTGCACAGACAGCCACAAAAACAAAGCCTAAATGGGAAAGCAACAGCATGTTAGGACACTATCTATCTGTATCCTGGGACAGGGGAAGCCCCAACCCCGAAAGAAGTGACTGTTCTGCCACGCAGGCCTTCTGGAACAGTAGCCGCACCAGCCCTTTCAGTACAAGTGAAGTGAAAATAACCGCTCTGATTTTTATCTCGAAGATGTGAAGCAGTTAACAATTTTTGAGCAAAGCCACTGCGTGGCCAGGAAAGGGGATAGCCATAGGTCTTTTCAGCTGCTTGGGGGAGAGAGGCAGTAATTTGTTCACAAAGCAAAGGGCACAGAAGAGAGGAATTATCGTGTGCCATGAAGCTGCTGTCTAATGGCACGGAAATCTCCCGCAATGCTTTGCAAGATTTTAGCCCCCCACTCATCAGTTAGGGACTTGCCAACTCTGCCTGCACTACGCTGGGTATCTGATCATTTGGTGCTCTCTTTGGTTTTTTTTTTTAACCTTTCCTCGTCACGGTGGGAGCGTCTCCCCAGCGGGCGGGGGGCAGAGCCAGAGGCAGGAACAAAACCCGGGGGCCCGGGGCCCGTCTCATATTTGGACTCCAGCTGCCATCTGGTGGCGGCTCAGCCCTGGCGCACCCCAGCTTGCCTTACTAACGGGTTTTACTCACCCTGTGAGTAAATGTGTCCCGAGCCGATCAAAACGCCCTTCAGCTTCATTCCCCTCCAACAACTGCCGCAGCCATTGATAAGAGAGAAGTGCAACGACGTGCAAAGTCTGGAAAAACGCTAAGTGAACCAGGTCTCCTGCTGTATTATGATTACCTCACTGTCGTCGTCGTAGCACGTTGCTGCCCTTGAGTTCACGAGCCCATTTGGTTCTTCTGCTGTCTCAGCTCAGTATATTGGATCCCAGAGACATCCTGTGAGCCTAGGAAAAAGGATTTTACAATACGAGCATTACCGCTGGCCTAGGATAAACTTACGCTCAGAGACTCAAAGCTAATTCAGGCATATTTTCAAAAAAAACCCCAGCCCAGTGCACCACAGAAGGACAATCTGTACAGTCGGATACATCATCCAGCAAGGTCCCAGCTGCAGCACAAAGCTTGGGCTGCCATACAGCTTTCCTAATGGGCGTAAAGCAGGGTAAGGAAAAAATGTGTAAGGAAGGTTACTTACCTGCAAAGAGTGTTTTCCCAGGTGCCTCGTGGACGCGTCTCATTTATCCTTCACCCCCATCCCATTCTCCCTCAGCCTACTGAACGGTGCTCATGGACTTGCAGGATAAAAAGGCTGCAAGAGTGGGGCTGAGAGAAGGATGTGCGATGTGCCGGCTCACGCGTACTCCCCTCCTGGGAGCAGGACCCAGACTCATCCCTTCAAGTAGCAAGTGGGGGGGTGTGGAGGGGGGAAGAAATCAGCCTGTGGTTTGAAACCACTGCAGGGTGAGCAGCCATACAGACATCACATCCTGAGGACTCCCGCTACTGCTAATGTGGCTGTGAGTTCCAAAATAAAACAGAAACAGAAAGTTTGTGATACCACATGAATTTAGAGACTATTATGACTTTCCTACATTGAGTCTCACTGTGAACTTCAACTCCTTGGAAATGCCAGGGAAGTGAAAGTGCAGAAAAGCACTGGTTTATGAACTGGCTTTCCGGGTATGTCAGAAGTACACATCCTTCAAAAAATGGAAAGGCCAGTGGTTGGTTTAACACTTAAGATGGTAAAAGATTTGGAAAAAGGTAGCTGCTTCTCACCTCTGAAAGAAATTAAAACTGGAACATTGTGATGCAAAACAAAAGATAAAAACATCCTGAAAAGCCTGGAGAGGGAGATTTGATGAGGCAGTTTTTAACACCTACAAACACAATACTGGAAAGACTGCTTGAGGAGAGCCCCTCTTCCCCCCTTCTTTCTGATATTTTAGCCTAATTGACAGGGGTAATAGAAAAGGCTATGAGCAGCTGGTCAGAGGAAAGCCCATGACAGACTGGGCAGAATGTTGATAAAAATAAAAAAAAAAAAAATAAAAAAAAAAATCACAAACCTCAGAACATTGCTCTCACTGGTCCCCATCATTCCTTATTTTAAAACCCTTATGAAATAAAACAAGCACAAAAAAAATAAACCTTTCTACCTTAGTCAGCGTGCTCACTGCTCACATTGCTCTTCTGCTTATCACAGAAGCTTGCTCTAGCACCAGCTTTATACACTGTTATTAATATAATTGGTAATTAATAGAGCTACTTGCCATGGCTATCTCTTACAGGATCTGGGCCTAATAATGTCTTTGTGCAAACGCTCACCTGCTGTTATTCCTGTTGTCGCCTATTTTCTGAGCACATGACAGCAAAATGCTCAGGCCATGCAGGTTTCACCACAGGGAACCTACCAGGATGTCTGTGAGGACGTTTGAGCACGATCCACATGGGTCTGCGTTGGCTGCTCTCACCCACAGTTGCACAAGGCGCCCATGTTCTTTCCCCTAACCTAGCCAACAAGTCTAATTTGAACATGTTAGTATCTTAGATGGGATTGAAATCTTAGGCATTGACATAAGACAGTTTCAAAGGCAGCCTGGGCTTCCTCAGTGTTGACATTTATTAGCTGTTTCAATGCCTACCAGAGCATGGGGATTTTTCATTCCACTCCGAAGAGGCTTGTGCAGCTTAGCCCCAACACAGCATGCAAGCGCCGGGGAAGCCCAGGCCCTCTGGGGCATTGGTTCCCCGGTCCTGTCTAAAAAAAGAAAAAAAAAACCCACTTAAAAACCTATTTAAGGTCAGACTCTGCTTAGACACCTTTAAAAAGTCTCTCTGGCGGCACAGCTGGGACTGAAATGTTGCATTTGGAACAGCCTGAGGTTGTGTTTCCCCAACTGTTCCCTTTGCCAGTGACGCATTGGGCCGTTTTGCCCTTTCCAAGCCATGAAGGCCACTACCACATCTGCCTGCGAGGGAGGAGCATGCCCCATTTCGCAGCCAGGCTTTTGCCCCTGCCAGAAGGATTGTCTTGGACCTGGGCTGCTTTTGCCCAGACAGAAGGTGGGAAATGATGGAAGGGGTACAGCCTGCTCACACACAGGTCCCCCCTAAAAAGCTGAGTGGTGTGGCACTGCTCCCTGTGGGGATGGAATTGGCCTGTTCTGCGTTTGCTGTTTTGCTTTAGTGTGGCCTTTGCCTGCCTGCGAGGGTTGCATGATGCCCAAGGGCGTCGCTGCTGGCCCACAGAGCATCCTGGGCAGATAGTCTGCCAGAAACAACCATCACCCCAAGCCTGGTCTCGCAGCATAGCTGTACGTGGCCCCACTTGCAAAAGAACCTGGCCTGCCCACGCTCCCTTCACTGTCACCATTACGAACGGCAAGAGCCAAACCCACAACCGCTCTCAGGCCACCTCAGGCCAGCAAATCCTCCCCACCAGCAGGAGAAAATCCAGAGCATATATTCCTTGAAATCCAAGGGATGGGCAGCCAAGAACTGGGCGCGGGCACGGGGTGCGGTATGAGAACCAGCTTGGCAGAACAGCTCACCAAAGGAAAAGGGAAAAAGAAAACCACACTGGGTACCAAACACCCTTGCAGGGCCAGGCCGCTCCCCAGTATTTCTGCTGCCTCTGCAGAGCGCAGACTGGTCCTCCACAGCTTTGAAGGCAGCTCTGCCTCTGCTTCCCCTCCTCACCCTACTCTGACCAGTCACTTCGACCAGTGTCCCTGTGGCCCAGCTGACAGCGTACACGTTAGCAGGCATTTACCACCCAGCAAATCTGCTCTGTTGCCGCAGACTGGTGCGGCTATTTTAGCAGAAAACTCCTGGGTGAGCACTGGGCTCAGGCCAGCGTGCACCGAGCCCGCACCACCTCCAGGCGAGTGGTGCTGCATGACCACTTGCTGCTCTTCCAGTTTTCCCTTCTTTCCTCATTTTTATCTCGCCCCTCCTGATCAGCCCCGACTCCCTGCGTGCCGAAGCAGGGCAAGACGACTGACACGATTTTTCCAAAGCCCCCGGCTAGTTCTGGGACCCGCAGTACAGGACTCCGCCAGCTCCTGCCTCGGCAGGCTGGCCAGGCAGCTGCAGCTGCTCCCCCAGAGACGGGGAGAACAATAAGAAATACCAGATCTGCCGCAGGAATGCGGGAGATAGCGTGGCGGGGGGCCCTGGTGAGTCTGGGCAGGATTTGCTCATGGCTTGGATGCAGACCAGAGGTTGCCACTGGAACAGCCCTGTCATCGGGCCGGGGTGACTTGGGGGATGCGTTGTGGGGCCATGGCACCTGCTGGGCACTGGACGCCAGATGGCAGCCGGACACCGCCGCATGGCCCTCTGGAAGAGCTCACGGGAGCAAAGCCTCTCCTCAGCAGGCTTGTAATTAATCACATCTGTGGATCCTGTTTTGAAAGGCAGATTCACACAGATGTGGTACTACACGGGTTTTTTACAGCTGAGTTGGTAGCATGCTTGGAGCTGCGTCACTTGTGTACGTGCAGCAGCGCACTGCTACTGCAGGAGGAAAAACCCACTCTTCCTTTGGAAGGAAAGCACACGTAACACCAAACCAAAACCTTCTCTTAGGGCTTGGATGACTTATCTCAGCAAGGAAGAGTAAAAAGAGCAAGGACCAGGCAGATGATGAATGACAAGGCTGTCAGCATACCCAGTCATCACGGCTCGGTGGGCTTCCACCTAACTGCAACGGCTGAGCGGCAGCAATGCATCTCGCCCCCTCCTGCGCTCTGGGCACGTTGGTTACTCTGATTTATTCAGGTGACCGAAACCAGGGTCTGCACCCACAGCTGCAAAGGCCCCACGCTAATTCAAGAGTCATACAGTTACTCTATTGGGTAACATTTTCCCTCAACGACTTATGAACTTTAATCCAATTTTGAAATGTAGGGGAGACTAAGTTGGATTACATTAGCTTAACTGCTCATGTCATAAACTCTTGAGAAGTGTGACTGGAGGTTTTTTCCTCCAGAAACCTTTTGTTGGCCCACAAAATCCTTGTTTTTTTCTTAGCTCAGACACCAAAAGGGCGAGTTTTCAGCTTCCAAAAATAAATCAAAGACACCACGATGCCTACAGGGTATTTGTTTCTCCATAGGAACGTGAACGTGGTGGTTTAGTTTAAGAGAGACTAAGCTCTCACATTTTCTACATTCCTCTTTTTCCTGATATATCAAGATCGACAGGTTTGAACTGTTGTTTTAATGAAAACCTACTACTCCTGAGAGGGTTTCCTGTTTTAGAAAGATGATATTTCAGAGCTACAAAATTCCAAACAATTTGACTTGCTATCACCTTCGTCAGGTCCCTTAACCTCCTTTATGCCTCAGTTGCTTATTGATGAAACGTGAGAAATATTTACCCATTAAAAAAAGCACACAGACATCTCCAAAATACTCAGTTGTCCCTAAAAAGAGAGCTCTTGAAGCGATACCATGATAAACTGAGATTGTGTCCACAAGGTGCAACCCAGAGATTGCTGCGTGAGGCCCTAGAAAGGCCTATGAGTACCAGGGCAACCCCTGCAAGGCCAGAGTCCCCTGGCACCATCCCCTGCCAGCCCCTTGCAGGGGCACCTCCGGCTCCTCCACCTTTTATGCACGATCCCTGGCAGCCCAAAACCCTCCTCTGAGCTCTTGGGTAACAACCACAAATTGAAGCAGCCTTTAGTTCTCTAATTAACTGGATCTAAATCACCACGTAGCTACCCCCAAAGTGTCAGGAAAATTAAGCCAGTAGTCATAAAGTCATGCTGTGCTCCAGCCAAGCCCTCTTTCATCATCTCTAATTCAGGCTGCTGAATCAATCCCAGGTAGGTGTTCCCTTCCCTTGTGCACGTGGAGCCCCAGAAACATCTTGGGGTAAACCTAAACATGACTGACCTGGACATTGCATCTCTGGACAGTTTTCAGAGCTTAAGCTCTGCAACCCAGAGCAATAAGTTTTGCAGATAGGTGCAAATCACATGTTGAAGGCTCAAGTATTTGTGTTAAACTTGCAAGTACAACAGGACTCCCCAAATATGTTTTTTGGTCTTGCAAAATGATCCTCAGCTCCCCGTTTCGTTAATTCTGCGATCCAAAATATTTTCTTCACTGTTTTTTTCTTGCCTACTAAAGGCAATTAGGATTTTCCAGCTGTTCTAGCATTTTAGAAGTTCTAATATGTAAAAACACTTCCTTGTGTTACAAAAGTTTCTCTGAATTGTAAAATACATTACAAAGGGGAGGGAGTCAGTCCCTTCTACACTGCTTGGGCTACTCTCCTAGCAGAAAATGACCACTGGCAGCTTGCAAGGCATGGAAAAGGGACTTATCGCCCAGATCCTGGAAACACAGTCAAAGCTGCCTTAGCTGGGTAAATCGGCACTGATTTCTCCGCACTAGTCCCTGGAGGTACAGGTCTGCTGACGTCAAGGCTGTCATTGCAGGGCTCGCAGCCCTTGAAACATTTTATCTGCAAGCCGTAGTCCAGCCCACTGCACAGAAAAGCTCTTCAAATGCTTCTGATAGGGACAGCTGGGACATGAGAATGCCGAGTGCTCTTGACACCTCCCTACTCACCTGCTGCAACTGTGCAGCACCACTTTGAGAAGCCAGTTGCTTTCCTGTTTGTCTCAGAAATCCTCCTGGAACATTGCTGCTTCCTGTCTGAACATCTCTCTTAAAGCCAGGTTTTCTTCCTGCTATGCCAAAGAAGCCTATAAAAAAGGAAAAGACAGCAAAGTTCAGGAAAGCACTTATCTGATATGTAAAAAGCTCACAGATGCAACACCAAGAAATGCACAATACTCAGGATTGCATGCCTATTAGTAAAGGGAGAAAGCCACTAGTAATTTTCAAAGCTAGGCTCTCACTCATTATTTCTATCCAGCTATTGTTCTGGGGAGACCTGAAGATTCCTTTTATCAGGGAATGTTTCCCAAGAATTTCTTACAGAAAGATCATTGCTCTTAACCCCTTACATTTCAGGTAGATGAAGCACTTCATAAGGTACTTGCTGAGCGCTGCTCAAAGGCAGGAGTAATCGGGGTTTTTGGGGGTGACTGGAGGCTGAGACATACCAGCTTGCTGGAAGAGCTGGAGCAGAGCCAGCAGCCCTGCAGTGGTGCATGCTGGTGGCAGGATGGCATATCACTGTCCCAGAGAGCTGCCAATAAGCTGCTTCATCTTCCGGTGCAGCAGCGCAAAGCTGCATGTGGGCTCATTTTCTGTTTCCGCGTGTTCCACAATGCAGACATCCCCCGAGGTCCCAAAGTCACAGGACAAAAAACTCATCCTTCCTTTTGGCCCGGATCCTGAACAGACATATGCACACGCTTAGCACTGAGCATGTGAGTAGCAATGCTGATCTCTGCGGAGCAATTCGCGTGCTTGAGCCTCTGCACGTTTGGGGGTGGGGGAGAGAAGGACACTCGGTTCTTTGGTCGCCTGTTTTACATACCACTGGTGGAGATCCCACCCAAGAGAGAGCCGAGCGGCAGGATGGCGCTAAACTATATAGCTATTTTTATTTCCATCGCTTGTGGCCTTGCTGAGACCTGCTACGAATTATCTGGGCTATTACACCCCAGACGAGTCGAAACAACAGGTCTTGCTGCAGACTGTCTGTGTTTAGTGGGATGATTTAGTTACTGCTTTCCCCCCACCCCGTCTTCTTCCTTATTCCCCTTAGTGACACGTTGGCTGCAGAGAAAAGTTATTCATGCTCTAGAAATGTAATATTTACTCAAAACAATTTTTATTTGGCTTGGCTACTTCCCAGTGCCATAAAGTGATAGCCAACCCCAAGTGCTTACATAGACAACATGTGCATCTGAGTCATATTTATGATCCCTGTTATAAAAAGCACACAATCTTGTTGTTTGGTGCAATAGGATGGGACTGAAGGCATCAGCACGTCTTCAGCATAGCCTGTCTCTGGAATCTGCAGAAATTTGCCATGCTCCAAATTTAGAACTTGTGGGTGGAAGCTCTGGCAGGAGCCAACTTTTTATACCATTACATCACAAGAATTGAGGGCTCTGTGCCAAAGGATCCAAGGAAATTAATAAAGAGCAGAGGCTGTCCAGCTGTTTGAATTTAAAGTCACGGCAGAGAGGTAATTATTAATAAAAGTGGTTTTATTCAGAGCATAGTAATCTCATTGCTTAAATTGAACATATCCCCTCTTTACTGCAGCTTACTATTCTGTTGGAACTTGTAAAGATAATAGTAAGGAATTAACATCTGTAAGAGATAGGCCCAGTGAAGCCGAGACCATTCTCTATAGAGGACACGCTTCAGTGATAACTTTCCAGCTAAGTAATGCTCGGTGAGTGCACGCGTTTGCCAGTGGCATCAGCACTCCCCTGGCTGGATGAGGTGGCTGGAAGATGGCGTGCATTTTTCCAGCTGAAACACACAAGGTCTCAAATGGACAGTGATCAAAGCCGAATCCAGCTAATTTGAAGAGTAATTCAATTTGTTTGACCTCTCTGTGCTGGGGCAGCCAGCATGAGCTCGAATGTCACAGCCTCCCAGGAGCTGATGGTAAAGCATCGGGGCCTGTTACCAAGAGGCATGGGGTGCCCTGACTGACCTTCCAGACATTTGGGAGGCCCTGTGCGTGCCCACAGCCCTGGCGGTGAATGGCCCCGTGTGCCAACGCTGGGAGGGGGCCGTTGCCTGCGCATGTTAGGGCTGTGCCCTGACAGACCGCAGAACCCATGTCTGCTAGATGCCGCTTTCTGCACATCAAAAGCACAGTGTACATGATAGGCACCTTCCTAGCTCCAACAGCAAACTTGCAGCCCACAGGCAGGACAGGCTCCACAGAGAAAAAATACTAGATTTGCACACAGAAAGGGGTCATGGGGTCTAGATGCTGAGACTCTGCATGCCAAGGGCTGATGAACACAGAAACATGCCACAAAACATATAGCCAGGAGAATACAGCAGTGTCTTTGGAAAAGGGGCTGCCTTGGTGCTTAAACCACAGAAATGTTGGTATGCAGCTTCAGAGATTTACAGCTTATACTCTCCTCAAGGGTATGCAAGAGCTAGGAATAATAAAAAATTTAGCTCTGGGTTCTCTAGGAAGTTCCCTATTCCCATTTTACAGATAAACAAACTGAGGTGGGAAGTAAATAAAAGCTTCACTGGAGCAATATTGTCCGTGAACCAAACTTTAGAGTTCTCAGAGAGATGCTGCTACACCCACAGATATCATGTCACGCTTGCACATTTATTTCTTGCAGCAGCACATACCAAATGTCTTTACACATCCATGTCTCACTGGGAGCCAGCACAGCAAAGACTGGGACCTGCAGTTCCCAACATCCCCTGCTTTGATCTAAGCACCCCCCCACACATACAGCAACCCTTTTGTCAGGGAGAGCAGATTAAAAAAAAAAAAAAAAAAAGTCACTTCAACCACATGTCCACACAGTGACAATTTCCACGATGGGAAGATGACAGTTACTGGTAGGGAAAAGTAAGTGATAAATAGCAGAAATCAAGTCGCTCTCCATTTCTTGAACATGGTGTTTCCACCTGCAACACAGGCATGTGTGCGCAGGGGGTGTTACAAGACTTCAGGCTGCTCTGGATTCAACAGGCTCTATCACTAGATAAACTTCTTGTATTTTACCTAGAAAAATATGATGCCAACCATTCAATTCCTGCCAGAGACCCACTGAGAAATCCTGGCCCCACTCACGTACAACACTTAAATGCTATGTATTTTTTCCTACCATGTAGCTGATCGTGCTAGACCATGTACTTTTTTTTTCATGAATAGCTGTGAACATCTAAAGATTAAAAACCCCTCAGGTTTATTAAACATCCCATTTATAGTTAAGAGATGCCCTCCTGCGACGCATGACTCACAGAGGTAAGCTGAGGCGCTGCAATGGGTGAGGAGAGCCTTTGGCTGCTGCTTTGCTGTGTGATGGGAGACGTCTTGCTGGGTGGGAACCTGGAGCTGGAACGACTCCTAGGGCTGGCTTCTCCACACGGCTGCACGTCAAAAGCATCTGACATGGCTCTGAAGCATTTCTCCACTTCAACAAAGAATGGCATGAGGGGATTTTGAGGAGGGACAATACAGGGTTTTCTTTGACTGCTGAAAATACCTGCAATATAGGACTTAAAAGGAGGAACAGACTTTAGTAATTGGATATCATGAAGAGGAATTTATTTTTAAAAATTATCAGGGACAGGAAGCACCCCAAAAACTATCACCAGATATTTCCCATGCTAAAAAGATAAAAGCCTCTTTATTTCCTACTTGAGTGCTCCAAGGTAGGTTCAGTTTGAGTGGAGTAGCTGTTTTACCCACAGCTTCATGCTGTTACTCTGCAGCTTTTCAGTGCATGCTCCATCTTGTGCTAGAGAGTGTGTGCAACCACATGCCACTGCCCCCCCTCTGAGATGTGGATAGAATGTAGAAGAAAAAAGTCAGCAAAATGAGCAGTCTTAAGGATACTGTCACACACGCCAGAAGCTAGGAATGCCTACCTGTCTAGCCAGACAGTGGATACTCATCGTCCTCAGCCCTTCCTTTCAGACATTGCAGGATAGCAACCTCACTTCCTGGAGCACTGCGCTAGACAAATAGTTGTAATAAGTGATTCTATGGGAATAGATGAAACACTTCAAGCTATAACCCAAAGAGTTCCTAACCCATGGTTAAACTCCATCTCTCTTCTCGCTGAAGTCAGCAGCAATCCCTCCCACCCCATCTACAGTCATTAGAACTGCAACACGCATTTAAAAATTTGGAGACCTTACCCATTCTTACAACAGGGCAAGAGTCAGATTTCCAAAATGCTATTTATGCTGTGTAGAAACTTCTTTCCCAGAAGTCCCTTTGTCTCCAGCAGACAATCTCTTATTTCACTACTAGTTCTAAATGCAGCCAACCATCATCCTATTTAAAAGTTGTCCCTTGGCCATCATCTTCCAACAATGGTAGCAATAAATACATTTGATCAGCTAATTTACCTTCTAGACTAATGATCTGATTTATCTTCTGGCATGTAGCTTGTAAAACCAACTCAAACTAGTAGCACAGAAATTAATACTAATACATAAAATATGGAAAAGGGTTTTATGAGAAGGTGGGTTTGTGGCTTCTTGTTTTGAATTTTTTCCACAAGATTCTTAAAAGTTGCAAACCCTGAAATTAAGGAACCTTCGTGGTGCCTTATTTCCCAGCAGTTTCTTTAAAAGATGAGTCGTTTGGAAAGCATGGAAAGTATTAGGGTCATTGCTTTGATGTCTTTAATAGAAATTTGGGTTGGATTTGAAAGAAATGAGAAAAGTGCTGTTATTTCCTTTTGGAATGGCAGTCTGACATGACTGGTGCTGTTATACAACGGAGCGACCAAACGGCAGCGCACACACTAACCCATCAGCAGGCCGAGGAACTCATCTTCCTAATCAAGTTTATAGCTGGATGCTAATGGGCTCAGCAAACAAACACTCTTGTTTATTATAACAGAATGAACAGAATGTACCACAGAGCATATGACTCACTTTTCCATAGGACGCCTGTCTATTCTCTGGGTTTGAATAATGAAATATTGCACCTCTTGCTTGCAGTTTGTTTTACAAAGTTTTAATGAGTTCATCCCAACGAGCTGTAGCCCTGCCACATAAAACTGATTCATTTGCCTTGTGAAAATAAGTGTGCCTTTTGACAGGACACTCTGCACTAGGCCCTACTAAATCAGCCGGAGAGGCTAGACTCCCTCACAGGTGGTTTTAGTCTTGAGTGCTTTTTGAAAATGAAAATATGCAGTCAGCTTCAGCAGCATGTCGGCTGTTTTCCCTTGGGTGACAGGCTGTCCTGCTGCATCAAAGTACCCCTCCTCCTCTGTAGAGAGTTTGTCTTTTAGACTAGAGCTTTAGAACCATTACTTTCTGTAAGAAAAGGGTTTGTTTTAAAGCAGGGTTTGGGAAAGGGGCATTTAAGAAATGACTACATTTTTATTTTAAAACACGCAAACCCTGAAAAAAGCTGCCTATTAACTCACAGGAAATTCTGATTAAAGTAGGTGTCCTTATAAGACCCTCCTGCAAGAAATTCAAATGAAGGGCAGGGTAGGGAAAGAGGTTTTTAAGTAAACAAGTGAGAAGAGCCAGGGAAAACAAGAGCAATGAGCAGAGTCTCAGGTGGCCGACTTGGCGGAGCGGGGCATGAAGGAAGGAAGAGGCTGTGGGACAACAAACCGCTGGCGTTTACAGTAGTCGAGGAGTCTCTAGAGTTTGTGACTTTAACCACAAGTTGCTTAACAATACTGTACGCTCCTTTTCTTTCACATCCAGCCCTGATCATATGGTAAATCCCCCTTTGAGTCAAGAGGATGGACACAGGTGCATGTGTGGTGGTGTGGATGGTGCTGTTTGAGAAAAGAGGACCAGCAGAGAGGGTGTTTCACTGCCTCTTGAAATTACAGGAGTCATGACGAGAAAAGACAGCTCCTGACTCAGGTCTTGGTCCCTGGATGGGAGAGAGCTGATGAGTAACAAGTTAGGGACTGAGGGACTGCCCTGTGGTGTAGACAGGGCCCGTTGCAGCTAGAAAGATTCCCCCCCCCCCCCCCCCCCCAAAAAAAAAAGTCAGTGGAGGCCTTCAGGTGCCAGAAGAGAATGATGAGACGGGAGAAACAGTGTGTTCGTCAATTCCCAGCGATGGATGCAGGAGAGCAGAGGATCCACTAGCAAAGAGGACATAAGCTGGCACTTCAGAGTTCAACCTGTTGTGGCTTTCTACCCAGCATCAACAGTTACTGCAAAAGACACACTTGATTCATGTTTGTGGTGATTAACCTTGGCTAAGACTCTGCATGTTAGGAAACTATTTCAAGTTAAGAAATTAAATATTCCCCAGGTTAAAGATTGCTCAGGTTATGTCTCATCCCTGGGGGAATTTTTAGTGTGGATCTGTAAATGCATTGTTTGAAAGTTATTTAAGTATCCTTTTTCAGCCTGAAACACTAGCTGCAATAATGGAGAAACTAACTGAATGACAGACAAGCAGAGTCTAATATAGCTACCATTAAAACCAGGAAGGCTGGGGGGTGTGTTACCCTGTGGTTTTCTGTGCTCAGTAGCAACGTGTCATCAGAAAGAGCGTGCATTTAATGGCTGAACAATGCCATGCATGGTGTCACCTTCCCAAGGGCTAACTGTGCAACAGCTTCTCCAAACTGCTGAATTTCCACTGCTGAAGCAGTTCATTAAAAAAAATCCTTATACAGCTGGGAATTATAAAACTCTGCAAGAGCCTGAGATGCCAAGGACCTTCATTTGGAGGCACACCTATGTTTCTAGTGCTTTGGAAGCTAGTCTTTTCCAAAAATCTTTCTATAGACACTAAAGCAAGGATGAACCTGGCCACAGTCCATTCACCATGAGTGATTACATCTTAAAGGGACATTGCCTCTCTTTAAAAGTTCTAATTCTTCACATGTTTCTGGTTAAAAAACCCCACAAAAGAACCAACCTTTGTGCCTATGTCAGTGCCTTAGCTGTATAAATTTAAACATTCCATTGTAAGCTAAGATTATCTTGCCTCTTGCCCACTGAGACATGTGGGTTTGGCTTTATAAGACTCCGTAACTGGCCTGCTTGAACCCTGTCCAGCAAGTTTTCATCTAAATTGATTAGGACTTGGAACGTATTTTCTTGGACAAATTGTGTTCTAATGAATAGAACACTCCCTCACAGCTGTCCTGCCAGAAAGCCAAGATTTTTTCTGTCTAGAAATCATCCCAAAGTGACCCTTAGATAAAGTTCAGAATCCATTTTCATTTTTTAATTAAGAAAAGGTTTGCTTAATTCCATTCCATACATTTCACGGCTAGGCAGCTGACACATGATTCCCCCTAAACATTTAGTTTTAAAGAATTTGGTTGTGATGTCAGATCTGCCACAGACTATACATTTCTAAACACGCTGTTTACATTAAATGCAAAGCATAAAGACAGCTTCAGAAGTCTCTCTCATCCCAATACCTGTAGATGGCATATAGGGCAAACTCAAGGTTGGCTCTATTCTCCACAAAATAAATTTAAATATTAGTGAAGACAAACAGGGGACACTGCTCTAAAGCCTCACCCAGGCACCAGGGATTTCCATGATGCCTTTCCCCAGGGACATGGCTCCCCAACAGACCCCTCCTCCCACCCAGTAGGTAGCTACAAGAGCTCACCTTCAAGTCCAAGAGTGGGCTGGCTGGGAAATCCTGTCATTAATTATTGCTAGCCAAACGAAGAGGGCATTTCCCCTCAATAAGGAGCCCTGGCCACTCCGAGGTAAGAGCTTTCCCCAGTCAGGATGAACATACCTCTTATTTTTAGCATTTTGCTCCATAGTTGTTCTCCCAGATGTCCCAGCTTGAAACCTCGGTAAATATTTCTGTTATGATTAGCCCATCTGGAATTTTTATTCTATGACCATTCCTATGGTACACAAGGAGGATTTCATTCAATCCAGAATACCCAGTGGACATGCATGATTACATCATTTTGCTTATCTTTTAGTGAGAGTATTTCTAGGAACCAGGAGTACAATTTGAGACAAGATCAGATCCTTTCTAGTCTTGCAAAAGATGGTTCCTACCCATGCACCTATGTGGCAATAACATGTCTTCAGAATGGTTTTGGGATTTTGCTGACACATGGCACTCAGAAATTAAAGATGTTTACAGGAATTCAAAGGAACAGGTCATTCCAGGAACATGAGTCCAACTCTTTAAACTTCAGCTATATCTTTAACAAGGCAGGAAACTAAGGCAAAGTCACTTATACTCAATCTTGAATGGGATTTGACTCCTTCAGCTACTAACTATGCACACAGAAGAAATTAAGTAAACACGACAAATTGCTCTGCTACAAAACTAATTAGCATTATGGTATTGCCTGTGGAAAACAGGTCATAAGAAGACAATAAGAATGAGAAACTTCCTCTGGTCTCAACAGACTCCACTTGCTCATACTTGCAAGACACATCGAGCTGCAGAAATTTACCTGAAATCCCACAGGGAAAGATGATAGCTGCTGCAGTTATTCTTCAATGCCGTTATTGAAAGCTCATCCAGTCAAATCAACACGATTAGTCAACCTGCATGTTTAGGTGAAAAAGGTCTTAATAAGCTTATGCTGCTTTGGCAGACAGATTCAGATGGAAAAATACCACATACCTTGGCTATAGGCCATGTCGTCTTTGCTTGTGGACTAAGATAACTGGTTGCATTTTCAGCCATTGCTTTGACCTCATGGTTTGTGGTTTTTTTTTCTGTGTGCTCTTAAACCAGCTCATTGGAACCTAAATATAATGACAGGGAATGAAGAGGAACAAGATTTGCTAACACTTTATTGCACTGTATTCTGCAGCCTGCTATTGTCTGGAAATGTGGTTATAATGGGCAGATTATACAACATTAAACCCTCCTGAAAGCATACACAGAAACTGTGATATAATCATGCTCGGAGCAGTTATCTTTAAACACAAGCATGGGTTCAGCACCCAGTGGAGAGCGGCAAGCAAAGCTATGAGCCCAAGGCAAAACAGTGACCAACTGCCAAGAAACATCCTCGTTAGTCTTTGTTAGAGTTTGTATTTTTAAAGTCATTGTGCAGTTTAATTAAGTTGCTAACATGCAGATGAGAAAGTGGAAAAAAATGTGAAGACATAGGGAGATGAAATGCTAAAGCACTGAAAGATGTCACCTCCTCTGTGAAATGCTTACACTATGAAATAAAAAGAGAAGAAAGAACGAGTCATTTCAGGATACATCTGGAATGAGAGATAAGACCAGAAGATTATAATCTTCTAGTAGTCTTCCACAAAACCTCTTTATTTGCATTCTACATCATGCGGTCTGATTCTGAACAGAAATCAAATGGAGAACAGTCAAGAAGATATACTGCCGTCTAAGAAATGGGATTTCAGGACATGGTGGCACTTTCAAGACCCTGAAAACTTGATCCACATGTTCCCTGAAGATGCTAACAACATTTACTTGTGAGAGCTGAAGGTTTGATCAAGCCTAAGTCATCACAGAATTATTAACTTGGAGATCAAGGACATAAATAGGATAAGAAAGCAGAAGAGAGCGCAGAACTCAAGTCAACCCTTGTGACCACCCCTGGTGGTCCCTGTGTGCTACCAAGTTGGTCACAGGCTGCAAGTATTTTTTGGTTGCATTCCAGCTTGTTATACTCATTCAGCTCCTCTCCCTGTTTATCTGTTTTGCAGTGCTGGACATGTGAGTAGTTTTCTGAAATTATATAAAGCTTTTAAGCAGAGACAGCCAAAAATGTTTAGAGAGAGACAGGCAAACTATTTCTTGAGTTGAAGAGGAGACTTCAGGCCAGATCCCAGCTATCACTTCCAGCTTAAGTTCCCCTTGCACCATTTCCAGAAAAAGAGAGGACTTCAAGCTGTCCTTGGGAGCAGTCGGGAATTTCCTTTTGCTGGGGGGACCCACAGGTGGCATCAGGCCAAATGAAGCCAGATTCCTGCTGTCTGCTCCCCACTGACAAAGCGGGTGCTCCCCAGTCATCCGCCAACAGGAGGGGACAACCAGCATTCAGTGTTGTGGTCCCCTGGGATGAGCATTTCCTGCCCTCACCTCAGGTAACTGCTGCTTTGGTGGGTATCGAATTGCTGGTATGGAAACCAGAGAAAGCAGTGAGCTACTACCAGGGGGCCTGCCAGGATTTTTGCCCCTCATCTGTGCAGAAACCAGAGGACTTTGCCCTAGCTTGTGCTCTTTTGCACGTGTGGCTGCCCTTGTCTTGTTGCATGACTCAAAGGCTGGCATGCAAGCAGTCCCCCCCTTGCGCATGAGCAGACAGGTAGGAGACTCCGACAGCAAGACCAGATATTACATTACCTTTAACTCTTACATACCCAGTAATGAATCGGCACCCGTTTCACAGAAGTCACATGGATTGCCAACATCCTGGAGCAGCCCTGGCTCAGCCATCTACTTGCATGCTGAATTTCCACTGTGCTTAAATGACAGTTTTGCCTAAGGACTTGGTCTTGAAAAAAACAGAAGTGCTGAACACCAAATACAAGCTCTGGGCAGTTAACGTTTTGCAAGATCCATCCTTGTTGAAGGACTGCAGGTTTGTACACCCTCTGCCATTAAATAGAGGGACAGAAGGGTTACAGGAAAGGCACACTTGAGCTCTCTGTAGCCAGTATACAGCATCGTAGGGAATTGAGCCAAAATGTCAACACGAAGGAAGCAAAACAGAGAACCAAAGAGAGATGGGAGTGGAGTAGAAAGCTCAGAATTATGGACACAAATTAATGAACCAGCAGTACTGGAAATGGGAACAAGCTGTCAGAACTTCATCTCTTACAAGGGACAAGGAAAAAAACCCGTAATTTCTGATGCTTCTGATGGAAACAGAGTTACGCAAGACTGATATTGTTCACACTGATTTAATTAAGACTCTGTCAGCACCGTCAAGCTTAATTGGCCTGGTATTTAAAGTTTATAGAAGTCAGTTATAAAAACGTGCTCTGCACTAAAAATCAGCATTCTATAAATGGTCGCAGTCCTAGAAGGGTCGCCTTTTTGGCACAGCAGGCTCTTGAGAGCATCCCACTTATGTGCTAAGATATCTCTATCTAGCTGAAAAGATTACAAGCTCATGCCACATTCCTTGCCCACACAGTCCTCTCCTCACAGTTTGTGGGAATCTGGGGTGTCCAAGGAATGCAGAGTCAAGCTTCCTGGCAGCATCCCATCATGGAAATCATTTCACAGAGAATTAATCCCCAATTCTGACACTTCTTGTCATGTTAGATTCAAATCTCTGCATTTGCTGAGCTGTAATGTGCATGGAAAGGCAAGGACTAGACAATGGACTTGCACCACTTGTGAACATTTTGGTTTCTGGGCTGGTGAGCAACAGAAGCAGTACTCTATGTAGAGAAACAAGCTTGTCTGGATGTCAGCGACAGCCCAGGGGTAGAGTACGCCACAAACCTCAGCTACTGTCATGTACAACCCTATTCATCAGGGCCACAGCACCTCTAGCACTAACTACTGCAGCTGTGGGACATGCCTTTCTTCTTGCCTCAGTGGGCAGCAAGTACTCACCAGCCTGGAGTCACCAATGAAATCAGTCAGGTCTCTAGCGGGCTGCCTTAGGGAGTATTATAGATAAGATTCAAATAGAGACAGCAAAATTAATATCAATGAGAACAAACAACCAACACTCCCAGAAAATCCAATGTTCTGTAATTGTTATTGCTTCATCAGTGACAGGAAAGAACAGTGGTTTAAAATAGAAGTTCACTTAATTGAATTTCCCTTAAGGCACAGAAAATAAGCTTCCATGAAGTGGTATCAATTGTTCAGCAATAACATGCTCTCCTGACTGAAAACTGGGTTAGGAATTTGTATTGTATTTTCACAAAACGTAATTCCTAGCCCAGTTCCCTCCTCCTCCTTGAGATAACCAGGCAGATTCCACCTCAGTGACCACTGAGTTAGACTATGGGGGTCGGTCAATCTGTAACCAATGTCCAGCTTCTCCACACACCTACTTAATGGAGGCTAGTCGATCCGCTACAGGGCTTTAGATGCACAAAGGCATTAAAGGAGCTTGTTGCTTAAATACCTTTGTAGATATGCATCCTTATCCTCTGTGCTGGGGCCTAAGGTTCAAAACTCTGTGTCAGCCCAGGCACAGTCAGCTGCGCACAGGACTCACATCCTTGTCCCCCCCGGGTTACAGGGCATGCAGAAATCTAAATCTCAGGATACTAAAAAGAGGGGGAAAAGGGAACACTCAAAAGCTACAGGACAATGAGGACCCATACCTCTTTCTGATAATGTAGAAAGCGTTAAGAACCAAGCCATATATTTAAGTGTGAAATATTATCTTTCCAAAAGCTTGTCATAAATGTGGCTCACACCACAGGGATGGCCATGCTTTCCAAGTTTGTGCAGCAGGAAGAATATTTCCTAGGGAATAAGGTCAAAATATTAGTATTCAACTGAATCAGTATAGGCCAAATTAATGAAGTTACTACTCCATCATAGACTTCCATACGTGAAATCTGAGAAAGCGGTTGTATCAACAGCACATCAATCCATGGCACTGGTCAGATGAACAAAAAAACTAACCTTCAGTTTCAAAGTTTCATTCAGCTTTGGCACAGAAAGGTTAACTTTTGTTTAAACAATGCTTCTGAACAGATAACATTAATTAAATGTTTGCATTCAAATCTTATTACACAGTGCAATAAGTTTGCTTTCTATACAAACACTGAGCGTCTGGTACAGAACAGGAAAGCTGGGGAGGCAGACACTAGTGAGTAATAGTTCAATCCCATGGACCTTTTTAAAACTAAAAGCAAGGAGGGGGGAATGTTTGCCATCTCCAGTCTCTGTGTGCGTCCGCCTCTAAGTTTCTTCTCATTCTCCAGGGATTTGCAAAATTATATGTTTAAATATTAATTTTCCTTCTACTCTAATGCTGCTTAAAACTCCTTTTTCAAGCCCAAGAATGACATAGCCAGCGGATGCAAATTACACTCAATAAAACCAGAAATCTTGTAGCAGCACTGGGTAAGTCAAATGCCAAGTTAGCCCTGATGTGAAGCAAAGCAGCTAAATCATCCATCCAGATGTGAAATGCTGACAGTCCCTTAACTGTAGCCGTTCTAGTTGCAATATAGAGGTGCACGATTTGGCTTTGTTAAGCAGACATCGTGGATCTATTTATTCTGTCCACAAGTTGAACAGGAAGTTTATTAAACTTGCATATTGCTGGACATATCACCTGGCTGCTGTGTTTCATATCGGAATGCAAAATTGGACAGTCCTTTTCTGTACTGACGTAATGTACTGCCATGCGGAGGATTTCTCTTTGAGCCTAAGACCTATTTCCCTGACCCCAGGAGCGCATTGGATGTTGTGCATCCAATTCCTGACAGCAGTGCTTCATTTTGCTCTTGAGCAACCACTTCTCAGCAAGCCAGGAGCAGAATCCAGCTCTTCTTGGCTGGAAGAATTGGGATGTCCCAAAATGGGGCTTTTTAACAGATGAGTGAAAAAGCAGAGCGCCCAAAGGACCATCCCTCTCCAAAGAAAATCATACAAATCAACAAGGAAAAATTCCTTTTCATAAGTTAGACTTTCTATGATGGTGAAACAGCTGTGAGCTTTTGGGCTTAGTTCTCCTCCAGTGTACCCCTGAATATCCATTTGACTGTCTCAACAAGGCCCCAGGGGACAGAGTGAGGCTCCTGGGTCTGCCTTTGGCAGATGCTGAACCAAATCGACTTTAAACATGCCCTAGATTTCTTGTGAGAGACCATCTTGGTCAGACAACTCCTCTTTGCAGCAGACCTTCCTGCCACCCCCAGCACACCATCGCTCTCCCTCTGGATGCTTTCCTTCTGTTGGGCTTGGCTGGGCTGTGGCTTCCTCCCCTGCCAAAGCTGCGAGCTGCAGCCAGCACGGCTGCTGGGGACACACTTGCTGCTGCCACCAATGTGCTCTCTCTGGCAGTCTGGGAAGCTGCAAATATGGTGCTGCTTCTCATGCAGGAGAGCTCGTACCTCCCCCACGATGGGGAGTCCTGGCCCAGGATGTTATTAGTGGGGTACAGGATGATGGTTGGGAGCACAGCATTATATCCACCTGAAGGCCCCATAGGGAAGAAAATGGGGGTGATGACCATGCTTTTCAGACTTCATTTCCTGAACCACCAAGTCCTCCTGCAAATGCATCAGAGAGAACAAGGGAGTTCTGAATAACCTTTGTAGTCTCTCTTCTTTGTGCAGTGAGCTGCTGAGTACGACCATCCCCTACTTACTAATATAAGCTATGGGGCAGAACTGCTTTTTCCTCACTTTATTTGCAGTTCAATATCAATCCCAAATAATTTCTCTTCACCCTGACGAAAGTTTTCTCTTAACAGCAAATAGTGTTGTTTTCAGACTTCTCTTAACAACCCCCCAATGGGCACTTAAAATTTTGTTGAATTTAGCCAGTGACCATCCTTTCAAAGTGGATAGTTCAAAAGATTGCTTGTTTTCAGCTAAAACTGTAAAAAATACACTGTTTTGTCCAATGAATCCCTCCTAGATTTACAGCAAGCCAACTGGATTCATAAACTGTTCACAGATAGAGTAATCAGGCAGATTTAAAATAGGAAACATTTTCTCTTCTGTTTGTGGTAATTTTTTTCAAAATCAGATGACAAATACAACATCAGTGCAATGTATGATTTTACAAATGTATAAGGGCCCTTCCCTGACACTTCACTCTTCACAGCAGCCTGCAGAAGGTAATTTAAGATGCAGGCATTTTTTGAAATATGAATAGAGACAGACTCATCCAAAGCACACCAATCTTTCTGGCCTGTTCTGAACAGAGAAACTTTAACTGCTATAAGCATTTCAAGAAGTCTGGATATCTCCTGAGATGGAGGATTACATCTTCTCACTTCTAGTTTAATACAGTAGGAGTAGGCAAACCCCAGCATATGTACAGGCATGTGAACCCAACTGTCATCCCTCAACACCCTTTCATGGCCTAATGCTATTGTAATTATTCAGTCTGCTTTCTGCACCTTGCCTGCTTGCTTGACTTTGCATTTACTGAGCCTCAGTGTCACCTCCATGAACTACCACAAAGCACCACAAAACAGGGGTTGGCAGCGACCCCTGGATGTCTCTCAGCCCAACCTCCTGCTCGAAGCAGGTCTGTCACCAGTGCCAGAGCAGACCATCAGGTTCAGCTGCTGTCCCACTCACTAGGAAGTTTCGACATAAAAACCATAGCAATATTCAAACTACAACCTTGCCTGAACTTGTGATCATCCCAGGAACCATTTGAGCCTTCACAGTGGTCAGGAATTGCTTCTTGTGAAGAATACAGTGGGGAATGGAGGTCCCCAGCTACACAGAAGTTAGTATTGCTTCACCAAGCCTGACAACATTATGAATTTTTACAAACTGTAAAAATGACCAGATTCCAAACTTTGAGGTAGGGAGAAAAGCTAGCTATATACTATAATTACATTTTCTTTGGACTTATCTATCTGTACGTGAGAGCTGGGGTTGAAAACACTTAGTACAAAGCAGAGAGGAACTTAAAGCACGTTCATTTATTTAAACCAGCTTCCAGCATTCTTGTTCAAAGCAAATGCACAGATATAAAGTTTCAGTGTAACAGGGATTCTCTTTTTGTTCTACAATGCTTTTTAAATTGCTATCCTGTCTGTTCCCCTTCCAGAGAATTAACACTCATCTGTATGTAACCTATGCTTAAAGGACAGGGACTAGTAGGGTAAAACCGTGTAGGACACTGCTCCT
Organism: Gorsachius magnificus; assembly: GCA_034008185.1. NCBI lineage: Eukaryota > Metazoa > Chordata > Aves > Pelecaniformes > Ardeidae > Gorsachius > Gorsachius magnificus. The sequence continues at coordinate 11,068,063 of CM067086.1, forward strand.
GATGTGTTCACCCAGCTCTTGAGATTCCCCACTGAAGAGCAAGCAGAACTGGTATCTATTATATTATATTAACGCTTCTCAACACGTTCCTCAGGCAGCTGCAAGAGGCCAACTAAAAAGGATGCCCCCTGAGCAGCCTACTAGGGAGGCCAGGTGCTAAGGTACAGACCTTGACTTTATGACACCCTAATTTTTCTCTAAAGTTTTTGCCATTAGTCATAAAGCCCTACGCATTCCATTCATCTGCATGGTGAATAGATTTTCACAGTAAAAATTCAGATACTTTCTGCAAGTTCATCGAAGTTCAGTAAGCTGTTTTATCTCATTGCTAGGAACATGTCTGCTTGAACTGGAAAACTTCCTGGCAAAGTGCAAGTCTTTAACAGAGGAGTCAGTACTTGTCAGACCATGCAGAAAGCTCGAGAGCTCCCTTCCCAGCAAGCCTTACACCTTCCTCGCAACTCCTGTGGCTTTGCACATGCCTGCAACTACATGCCTCGGAACCATACGCTAGTTTATAAAGGCAAAAGAGGTTTCTTTCAAAGTTTGAACTTCGGCTTTGTTTTGAAACCTTCCCCTTTTTTCCTGACTAATGCAGCTCATGAAGGAACACCTCCCTCAGGCCAAAAGCATGGAAGATGCTTGTGAAGATCTGCCAAGATTTTAACAAGGGCGTCCTCAGCACCTTGAAGCTGCACATCAGTGGAATGTGGCCCATATTAATAATACTTTAACTTCTCTCAACATGCTCAGAGACAGCCTTGATGCCAACCCACATGGTCCTGAGGGCAGAATGACAGCATCCACACAGGCTATTAACCTGAAAGACAAACGTTTGCATTTTCTGCTAATCCCCTCAAGTACTTAGTATTTCAGAATCTCTTTCCTCATAGTTGCACTCATAAGACTGTGGAATTACTTATTTTAGTCTGAAAGAGGCTAGTCACGTGCTGGAAGTAGTTGTGAGAACTGTCACTTGTTTATTACCACAGTGCTATTGGTATATAGCAAATGTATCCGATTTACAAATGAAGGGCTTTGTTCCAGAAATTGCTCAGACACATGCAAACCCTCACTAAGAAAGAACATTTTGGGGATGTAGGTAGGAATCACTCACAATGTGCCCAGTAAGCATTTGTCTGCACATCCAGGAGTTAGCTCGGTAGGCATGGACCCTGTCCCTCCACCCTATCCCTATCCTAGGGCAAGCCGAGGAGGGAAGTGCCGTTGCAGCACTTCACCCACTGCTACAAAGGTATCAGCCTCTTTCAAAATATCGTACTAACATTTAAGCTGCAGGAGTGCAGACTGACCATTGCAGAAAGTGGGCCAGGTCTTACCATCTTTTCTATGGTAGAAGCCACTACGGCAACAAGAGAGATCAAGAACATCTTGATTTGGACGTATACCTTTGAATTACTTAACCACAAAGAATATTATGGGCACAGGGACTTAAAACAATCACATAACCAAGCCAATTTTATACCAGTCTTATCGGAAGGTGTTTCAACAAGACACTTTGTGCGTTGTTTACATTTCCAAAATGATGAACCAGAGGACAGAACAAATGAAACTAAAACCCCAGGCTGCTTCATGTAGTTTCTATGCCTTGGCAAATCAAAGTCAAAATAAGATCCTAAAACTTCCCCACATCATCTCCTCTCCTCTCGCAAGGGGGGAAGGAAGGATTCTTAAGTGCTGTTAAAAGACTAGCTTTTAGCATCAGTTCCTCATCTCAAGTCTGTTAAGAGAACACAGTGGTGACCCTCTCTCCTTGTGCCTGGAGAAGAAACCTGACAGAGGAAGGTGAAGAAAACACCAGCAACACTGAGAGAAAGAACAGCAAGAAAGCAAGTTTAGTATTATGGACTTGTTGCCAAGTGGAGGCAGATCTTTCCTTGTTGACATGACACAGACTTCACTCTTGGGCTAGGTGTGCTGTACAGGAAAGAGCTGGGATCCCCCCCAGCTCCACTGGTCTTGGTCTGGTTAATCTCTACCAGAAACACACTTGCCAACTCTCTGCCTTTTCTGACCATCATAAGTTTCAAGGCTAAAGATCAAAATCTGAAAACAAAACATGTTGAAAGCCTTGTCTTCTCTGAAAGTGAGAAGAAAGCATGTCTAACTATTCAGACTGCATGCTTTTCAGTATGGGCATGCTGGATTGTCAGAGTTTACATGATAGCTGTCATCAGGGGATCACACAACACGGTGCAAACAAGCCACATGTTAACCCTGAAAGGCAGGGATAAATCAAGATTTTCTGTATTTCTCTGAGCACAAGACTGAAGAACTAAGAAGTTTAGGGATTTGTGCAGGGTCACATAGAAGCAGCAGAGCTGTGAAGGGAGCCTCTGACCAAAATAACATGGATGCATAGGAAAAAGTCCAAACTCCACAGTTTGCCTAATTCTCATGGGATCACAGGCCCTAAGATTTCACCAGGTCAAGTAAGCCACAGTCTGCTCAAGGATATACATTCCTTTTTTATCATGTAACCACTATGTGACCGTGACAAAAAGTTCAGGGGGTTCTTTTCTCTAATAGTGCCTTTTTAAGGGGAATCAAAAAAACAAAAAGAAACCCACGTGAGCATACAACAACAAAACGATCACTCCAGCCTCACTTCATTTCACTTGCAAACAATATCAGTACTTTTTTTGTTCAGGTATGTACTTTTTATATATACTGTATGGGTATATACTTAATACATACTTTTCTGCTGGAATAATAACAACCTATGTCCTGGGCACAGCACAAGCAAGAATCTCACATTAGAAGATAATTATCTTGCTACAGTCACATATCGAGAAGTAGCTACTCGAGCATAGGCTGAGAGTATCCCATCTAGGAAAAGGAAAGCAGAGCTTGAAGATGCTCTGGGGCAGACACACAGTCAGAGAAGGACCTTCAGCCACCATCAGCATGCACCCCACTACCACAGAGCTGTGCACCCCCATGAAGAGCAGCAGCATTACATTTTCCTTTCTAAGCCATAAAGCAGGAGGGGGGGGGGGGGGGAGATGCAAGAGGAGGTCTTGTTGTTGATTCTAGGAACATAACAAGATAAAAACCATGGCTGTGTAGCAGTGCAGAACAAAAATAAGTTAGGCATCCCACAAAGTCATCCAGTACGTCTATTAACACTCCTAGTAAGTGACAGCTTCTACCTTTTGCAGCCACTGGCATCAGTAGAAGTTATTAATTTAGTGATTCAACATTTCAATGAAGAGTAAACAAATTATAGTCTGGGCAAGGAACAAATGGTCATGAAATCTGAACTCAACAGAGATGCTTTCCATAACTCAGAACTTGACAGAGCGTGCTTACAGATCTAGCAGGGAACTTCCATCAAGCTTTGGAAGACCTTATGGGAACTGCAGTCCCCCCATTTGAAGCAGAAATACTTCTTGGGAGATTCATTCTTTTTAAACAGAAAGTGTTTTAACCATTTTAAAAAAATGTAGGTTTAAAACTAGCAAGCATTCTGACGCTGCGTGCAGAAGACAAGATTCTCACTCATTTCCCAGTGGGCTTGAAGATTGCAGCCAAGAGCATACAGATGCCAAAGAGATGCCTCCCACAGACTTGTAAGAACCCTTCTTGCTTTTTTAAACCTGAGAAGACCTTTGGTTCAAAGTTTTCCAGTGTGGAATTCTCAGAAATGTGAACACGCAAAGGAAAAAAAAAAAAATCCCTGGAGAGCTATCCATATTAATAACCTGCTTCTCCCTACTTTAAGTTGGTTCAGAGAGAAACACTGAATCTCAAACCCAGGAAATTATGAGTATGAAATTGTAACGCCCAAATAGGCATGGCAGAGCTCCCAGTGATTTCACACAGTCAGTTCTCAAGTTACAGAAGTTGGGGCTGGATTTACAAGTGGCATCAACCAAACCTCCAAATCCAAATACTGAGTTACCTTTAAAGTCTAGACCCAAATCTTATGTCTTCTCCCGTTAGCATGGGCACATGAGCATTTAAAGGATGAAATTCTCTCAGTCCATTTGGGTGACAAAATGCACATACATGCTGGAAAGGTCAGAGACTGAGAGTTCATCCTGCGCTTTTATCATACTTCAGGAGACATGGGCGGATGGAGAACGAACTATTGCCAATAGAAACATTGTTCCCTATTCACAGGGACATGCAGCAGCAAAACCAAAATTACTCAAAACAAATAGTACTGAAATTACTCAGGTCAAGGACAGTGGAGCCAAGAACACCCAAGAAGGGTGGGGGACAGGTACCTTACATCATCCTGACATTTTAAAAGAACTTTTTAGGGTTTAACTCTCCTGATCTCATGAAGAGAGTCAGTGGCGTGAAAAAAATCTCTCCTTCCTCTCCTGTTCTTGAATGCTTTGAAAGGGACAGTCAATATCTCCAATTCCAGACAGAGAAGCTTTTCCTGCTGAGGGGGGCTCCAGAAAACAGCCTGCTGGCAAAGCATGCGAGGAAAGCTGCTGACAGCAGTTGCAACCACTGCAGCAAAATAGTGGGTTTCATCCACTCATCAGAGCACTGAAATAATTGGACTTTTTAGTTTTATAGCAGCCATAACTGTGTAAGCCATGGATGCTGAACCAATTTCGGCAGACTTCTGAATTCGCCCAAGCATAGCTTTGCCTGTTATATCGACAGCACAGCTCGAACAATGTAAACGCAGTGTATAGAGAAACACAAAAACAAGTTTCAAACTACCATCCCAAGCAACAACACAGAAATGATCCCTGTCAAGGTCCCAAAAATTTACTCTGATTTCTGGCCAGGTTTCACAGTCATCGGTGAACCTCTGGCTGCTGCTAGCCCAGGTCCAGGAAACAGCGTCACAAAATCCCCCTGGGGATTACAGGTTAGGTCTCCTGCTCTGGCAGCAAATAATTTGTCAGATTACATAACCGCATCTGAATCCACCTCTGCTAAACCCATTTATGGAGGAAGTGAGTGGTGTTACATGCCTGCTCCCATGTTCCTCTCCCACCGCAGCCCCATGGCACGGTGTTCTCTCCCCTGCTGCCGCCAAGCAGGAGATCACCCAAGGCCCCGAGGAGGAGTAACTGGGTACCCTCTTGTGCCACCCACCCACCGCATCACCCCTGCCCTTGGCTGGGGTGCTGGCAAAACTGGTTCCAGGGCGCTACCGGCACAAATGATTTTGTGTGACAACTGGTCAGGGGGCTGCTAGCCCCTCTCCAGCGCTGGGGTTTTGTACCCCAGTGGGCCTCCAGCCTGGCGAGGGCAGCTACCCCTCTACTCCTGACAGTCTGCTGCAAAGCAAAGCATAGACAAAGCCAGCTAGTTCACAATCCCAGATTAGAAAGTGTCACCAGTTAATATCACCTGACAGCATTGTTTAGCTAAGGATTTCTTTTTTTTTTTAAAAGACATGTTTATAGCAGTCATTTTGATAGAATAATCACAGCACTTAGCGTTGGCTTTCATCTCCCTCATGTGACTCACTTCTTCCATTTTCTAGTGCTGAGCTGTGATTGCTGTAGTGGTTCAGCTATCTCCACTAGTGCTAGAGACAGGCTTGTGCCACCAAGCTCAGATCTGGATCAGAAGTGCTGGGAGTCTGCGGGAGTTCAGATCAGGTGGTTTTAATCACTCTGCCGCAGGGAGGCTGACTCTTATCTCTGCAGCTGGCTCTGCTGCGTGTCTGCTGGCTGAAAAGGGACAGGGGCAAGCTGGAGTTTAAAAGGTAGATTTGGCTTTAGTCACATCTCTAAATACACATGTTTAGAGATATCTTTATTTTACAGATAATTTATATACTTTTAGAGCTAAATTTAAGAGATACCTTTATTTTATATATCCACATAAATACACACAAGGTTTTGAAAGCTTCTCATTTTTAAAGCTTCTCCTCTCAACGGGTGAAAAATCCACCTCGTTTTGGAAATAGCCAATAGTTTTTGAAAGAAACTTCTCAGCCTCCCTGACCCAACAGCACCGACAGAGCCAGTGAGGAGGTATTTCCCAGGCACCAGTGGCTGGTGGTGCAGACCAGAGGCAATCGCAGCCCTGCCGACCGCAGCACCCCAGGCCCAGCCCTGGCATGGAAGAACCAAACCATTGGGGCTGACAAAGTGGCTGTGCCTCCTGGCCCCAATACAAGGTGCCTGGCAAGGCAGCTGCATTGAGCAACGTAAATGTGGTGGGGAAATAATTTCAGTTTCCTGCAGCATTTCATCATTTTACATATTTTTGCATAAGCCAGTATAAAACCTCCTGCCTTTTTCCAGCAGCATTAGAAGTATAGCTAAACATACGGATTTCCAGCAACACTCCTCAAGTTCACTTTCTTGCCAGTTTTCAGGAAAAACTGCCCATACATGATTTGCCAATTTTTATGGAATTTTGGCTCAAATAATTTTTAACTACTTAATACAGATCACATTTATTATCATCATCAGTGGAAAATATTATCTTCTCAGATTTCCTTATAAGCAGTGGGAATACAATTAATTCATTCTGCAGTTATACAAATATGTAAATCCATTACAAATACAGAATTGAATGCATTTTCTCAAATTCCTATGCTGTTTGCAGCTTTGTTTCTGGCAGCACCAATATCCTTCTGCTGATGATCAGATTGCCCTTCAGCCCTAGAATAATTCCTGGAATAAACCTGTTGATTAATGCTCTTGTGACATACTAACTCATATGGCAATAGGGAACTATTTTTATTGCTGGAGGCTATTTGTCCCTCATACGTGCACACATTTTGACTTCACATTTGATGCATCTCGCAAGCTGTCCTACAGTTTGATGCTATCCATCATCCCATTGCAGCTCCAACACTCTTGTTACAATAAATTCCTTTAAGCACTAGGGGTCAGTCAACTGTATTAGAAACATAAAGCAATTTACTAAAACATACATTTAACGAGGCTTCTGGGAGAGAAAGGATTGCATACAAGAATTACAGTTTTAGAAATGAGACCTAAACCTATACTGGATAAAGTCTAACCTATGATCAGTCTGTGACAAATCCTCAGCATTAACCCCATGCCTGGATTCTATCAGCAGACCATATGATCTACGCTATATCATCTTTTAGGACCTATCTGTAGCTTTAGTTTACCATGCATTGATTAGAAAAATTTTCCACTTCAACAACAAGAACAAAACAAACATAACACCCCAAACTCCAAAAAGTTGCTTTTGAATACAAAGTTTGTTGCTGCTACTTATGAATTTTCTAGCAGTTGAGCACAAGGGAGATGGGAGTTTTCTTCCAGTAATGCTGGAGGCTGGTCCCACCCCTCATCCCCCTGTTTTCCCAGCAACCTGTGTCATTTTTGCCAGGCATCTCACAGTGCTGCCGTCATCCCAGCCATAGCTCATGGCGCTGATGGGCAGCTGGGACCTTCTTTTGCAGATCCAGCCATGAAGAACTCCCAGTCGCTATGCTGGATTCCCCAACCTGCCAGAGCAAACAGTAACAGCTCGTGCCCCTGCCCAGCACAGTGCCCAGGCCTTTGGTTTCCCTGCCCTGGGGAGAGGTGGGCAGCAGTACACATGTGAGTTGCAGCCACTGTGAGGACCAAATTCACAAAAGCAGTTATCCAGATGATACTGCCAACAGAGGCCAACAGGATGGAACAGAGCCCCAGGTGACCCAAGAGCTCACAGAAACCCAAACCTTACTGCTCCCTGAATTGGGGTATACTTCCAATAAAACCCATCACAGCACTTTGTGGGTGTCACAGAAGAAGTCTGTCCCTGTTGCAGGTGAGTAGGGAACCAAATTGGACCACTGAAACCCTCAAACTCAATATGTTCAGGCGGATGCTCTGAAGACCATGGTGCTGATCAGTGAAACAAGGTGTACCACAGAGCTGAAGGTGGGAATATTTTGACTGTGTCAGAGCTCCTCTTGCCCTTACCATTGTATTACTAAGGCAGCCTGGTTCCAGGTAGCCTACAAAGGCTGCTGTATTCATCTACACTATCGCCATCTTCTTTTTTAACAAAGGGCAGTATTGCTCGCTCGCTCCAAGTAGAGGCTATGCTGGAAAGAGTACAGGCTCTCTGGATTCCCCGTAATGATAAGCAAGAATTACTGCTTTACTTGCTCAGTCCTGCCACTTACCATGTGGCTGCTTACACCATCTTCCTTTTAACGTTCTGTCTTCCCCTCCACCTTACACAGTCACCTAACTGAAGACTGCAGCATTGCACCCATTAACAGAACAGAAACACAAATTCTAACTGTAATGGCAAAGAAGCAGATGAAGATTAAAAAAAGCAGCCAGAGACTGCAAAAATACAAATGATTCAATGCATGACTAGGGTTTCACATACCTCTTTCTGGACTCTTGGGTCACTTAACTGTTGTTGTGCAATTCATGCTGACTGCAGTTGTTGGGAAAGGTAGAACCGAAAAATAAGAGCAAACTTAAAGAAATGTAATTTAGGGAAGAGAATTGCACAGCAGTGCAGTTCTCTCAAAATGACTCATAACAGATGGTACCATTCAGAGCCGTGGTGTCCTTCCACTCCAGTGCAACAGCTCCCTTTGTCTGACACCTTTTGGAAAAGGGATACCTGCTAAGCAAGGACAGCCAGTACCAATGTGCAAACAAACACCACCTTGCCTCTGCATGCACTATTGTTTTCCCCTTGCCACAACATGCTCTGTAAGAACAGATATGGACATTAATCTGATTTGCACTGAATTTTTCTAAACTCCCCTCCTCAAGGTAGACCAATGCCTCCCGTTCTTCAGAGGCAAAAGATTTTGAAAATGTCTTGCTGTCTCCAATACTGGGAAGAACCAGAAAACTAAAACAAAGGGGGAAGGAGGAGCAACACAAGCTCTTTGTTCCAGTTGGCATGAAAGCATCATTCTTACAATAGATCATTTTCTCCATCCCCCCCAACAGCTGACAACTCATGGCAACTAAGGACAGGGCTGCTATTGTCGTTAAGCAAATACTTATCCAATCTACGTAGGAAAAAGAAGAGCTTCAGAGATGACGACATGTTCAAAATGCTTGCAAGGGCATCCCAGGAGGCAAATAAAGAGACAGAGCAGTGGAGGAAAGGGTTCCTGAACAGGGAATAGAGAAGTGGCCTGTGCAGATGCAGCTGAAGAGTCAGTCTGCTTCACCCAGCTAGGGATCAGACTCTAAGATTCCACCAAAGATTGCAGACTGCAGCCTGGGCATTGTCTGTAAGCCCCTGCTTCTGCAACCTCCTCTTCCAGGGCACACTGAGCGCTGTTGCCTGGCATGCACCATCATGCACTTCTGCACAATGTGATGGCAAAGAGAATTCTGGGAGAGCCCTTAACACTGTCTCTTACCAGTAGGATAGTTTATCTCTAGCACTCAATGACCAGTGTGCACTGAGGACACATGATCTTTCACAAATAATTCCGTTAAAAAAACCATGAACAACCAAGCAAACAAACAACTCTCCACACACCCACACAAAATGTGTTTATTATTAGAAATCTTCTCTTTCTGTACAAAGCATGAACCCTCCCCCATATAAAGCATTTCTGTGTGCTCACTACTCCAGCCACACACTTAAAGGGAGGATGGAGGCTATACATCACAACATTAACATGCGGGATGAGTTCCAAACAAAGCACAACACACATTTTTCCATGAGCAGTCCTAATCCTCAAAGCAGGAGCATGAGCGACTACAGTCTAGTCGTGGCAGCATTTGTTTAGTGTTTTGAATTGCTATAGGATAAGTCTGCCTTCGGAGCCTACCAGCTTCCTCCCCCCATCTGTTGCATAAGGCTGCAGCCCTTTCTTTCATGAAAAGTTGTGCAGAAGAGCTCATGCACTCACTGTAAGGTTTGGTGGTGATGTGCCCAACAGAGAGGTAACAGGCAAACAAACTAGTCTCTCCTCTGCAGTAGCAGTAAGGGACATAGCCAGAGGCCGCAAGGCCAAGAATCGTAAGCATGGCTGTGGGAAGCCTGGCACAAAGGGGCTTCTCAAGACTGTTATGCCTTAATACAGGTGAACCTCTTACAGCAACTGCAGGCTTTGTGGGCCCTTCTTTACGGAGTTATTCCAGGGGCTCCAAGTGTAAGCAATAGTCATCCAAATCGAACAACTTGGGGACTCACAAATGCACAGACTTGCAAGCACCTATTATGGATTTTTCAGCCTAACATATCTTAATGGCAGCAGCACATGGCTCCTATGCAAGTCAGTCAGCTGCTCTACCTGGCACAGATAGTGGCTAACTCACAGCATGCTTAAGGATGGAGAAGCATAAGTCAAAGGGAGAACTGCCTTTACATAACGAATCCTCTGCTACCCCTCCAAAGGGCTTCTGTATAGGCTTTGAGGAGGGCTTTGGTCAGGGGATTTTACCAATTTGTAATCCTAGATCTATAAAACTAACCCGCTATCAATCATCAGTGGCTGCCCAAGACAGACCATGCTCCACTGAGCGAGGCTGCCCCGGTAGGGGTAGTGCTCATTGTGCCTGGTGTCAGACTCCTCCTTGGCTGCCCTTATTGCCCTGGTCCTGAAAACTTTGCATGCCTTCAGACATGCAAAGCCTGTTTATATTCATCACCATGAACATCTCAGTGCTTGCCAATGTTTTTAAACTGGTGCTGGCTGGGTTGCAAAAAATGAGATGGATGTGAGATAAGAAGAATTGTGGGAATTTAAATTTCACTCCAAGCCTCAAAATTCCATCATCTTGCAGTTGGATGCCACAACATGCAGTATGTAAAGTCCCAGGATCTTACACAGCAGTGGCAACATATCTTGGGAAGCCTGGATAAAGAGCCCAACACTTGTTTGGAAACACTGCAACACTGGGCAGCTGTAGTGATACATAGCTAAAACTACTTTGGCTATAGAATGACAGTATTCACTGCGCAATGTTTATGGATATACAGTTCAACTACATAAAATCACTGTATGTATCTCCTTACTAGCCTCATGCAAACTGTTCACTACACATGTGTGCTCTGCCAGCAATGAAGTGGGGCTGTGCAAGACAGCACAGCCACAGAAAATTGCTATTATTATGCATGCCCACAGCAATGCTTCCACAAAAGTAGAAAAAACCCTAGCTTTTTCAGTCTTTTTCAGTCTGATAGATCCCTTCCCACAACATTGTGGTTCGGTTCTCTTATCAATTTGAAAACTCTACTAAAGAGTTTTGAGCTTCTCAGATTGTGAAATACCTAAGAAGCCACAGCAGACAGGCACTTTGCAAATAAACAATCTCAGTACAACAGCAGCTGCAGAAAGGCAGTAAACATGCATTTTGGCCTTCTGCAGCTAAACATTGTAAGACAAAAACAAGAAAGCATCCATGATTAGAGCGATTTATAGCCTAAAATAAACCCAAAGATTGATGAAGAACACGAGACTAAGAGAAACTATTCCTTCCATTTCACCAGTTTTGTAATCGCTTTGGAACAAGAGAGGAGAAGAATTCAAGAGATTAGGGGAAAGTCATTCTTCATTCCCCATGGGTCTGATCCAGAGCTTATTGAAGTCAATGAAAAGAATCCCACTGCAGCTCCACTGGATTTTTTCGATCGGACCACAAGAGATGATTACTAAAGCGGCTGTGCAAGAAGAATCAAGTTTGTTTCAGAAAAATATATTTAATCAGCATTTTCCTTTAAGGTAATCACAGACCCCATGAGGCAGTAAGAACTCAATGCATCTGGCCTCAGCACTCAAGGGCGAATTGCTGTGAATAGCATCAATTTAAGAAAACAATATTTGTTTTCAACATTTTTTCCAACCATTTACTGTTAGCATACCCAGAATGACTTGAGGTGATAATAGAAAATAGTGTTGTTCTGCTTCTTCTCTCCACCCCAGGGAACCTCCACATTTGATAACACTTTGTGCACAGTCAAGCTCATTGTTTCCTCTGATTTTTGTGTAACTCTCTTACAACAGTGAGGAGAACCTTTAAATGTGAAAAGCTGATAGCATATGACAAAAATGGGAGAATCCACATGCAGATTTGACTTAAACTGCTCTTAATTCATCATTTACAGTTGTTTGGCTTGTGAATCAAGGATGACTATTTAAGTTGGAGTTTCCCCTGAAATTCTGCCTTTACAAGCAATTTTTTTCAGGCCTGTGTCCAGAAGGGGAAAGTTAAAAATTCTTGGAATCATTATTATCTTTTGGGTCATGTTTTTTTTCTGTTTGTTGGGTTTTTTTTTTTCTTTTCCCTGATACACAATTTCTGAAACAAAGGCCCAGTCAAGAACAGTACTGGTTTCTCAGCTTCCGTTGTGGTAAAATGGAATGTTCTTCTTTAAGAAAACAAGACCATGAAAACATAAGCAAAAGAATCCCCCAAAGCCATACCGTATGCAATGAAGCAATGTTCAGTGGTTCCATCCAGGTGACTTCACTGGCTCAATAGTTGTCTGTGCTCTGAAGCTCCTCTACATTCTTATCCTTATCCTTTCTGAGACTGAACTTCCTATTTACGTTTGTTTCATCAACATGTACTTCACTAATCTGCCTAAAAATTTAAAGAAAAATTCAGCCAGCAGAAAGGAATTTAAAAGCTGCAGTTCTTAGCTCTTTATGATGCAGAGGAGCAACTGAATGATCAAAAGAATTAGCTAATTATGTTCACGTGGGCAAAGAGGGAAACCCGTGGGGTTGACACACTTCCAGGGCAGTGCCCACAGGAGGACACCACCACACCAGTGCTGCACCGAGGCAGTGATTAGGGTAAAGCTGTAAGCAGAACTGCAGCCTCTGCAACAGCAGATAAGGCCTCTGGTGAGCTACTGCTCTCTCCTTTCTGTGAGCTACTTTTGAAGGTTATCCATTCCCTGGTTTTGGATATACAGAAGTAGAAGTGAAACATGCCCTGTGGCCCCTGCCACACAGATGCTTTGGTAAAGTGGTCAGGAAGGCCGACAACCTTCACTAAGGAGTAAGAGTCTTTGGATTCTCACACCTTAACCCCAAGTTTATGAAAGCCCACAGCAAAGCCATGGCCAATTTACAATGGTCTAAAGGAACAGTGTACTACATCCTTGTCTCAGCAGGTCTCCATTAACCAAGAAGCAGTGGCTTTTGCCACTATATGCCTGCTGTAAATCAAATTACTGAGATGGGGTTTTGTTTCTCTTCCATCTCTTCCTCTAGCACTGAATTGGTCGTCCTTCAGTTGCTTCACTCTCGCTTCAGCGTGCTTAAGTCAAGCTTCAGTCTCATTGTTGTCTCCATCATACTTCACATGAGTCTACCTATAGATGAATGCAAGTCAACTTTTCCACTTCCTTAATGAGAAGGATATGATAGTCTCAAGGAATTAGGCAGAAGCACTTCATTAATTTAGATAATTTTGATGATTATGTTATTTTGGAGAATAAATATTAATCCTCATTGGATAGCTGGAACAGATGCCCTTCCAGATACATCCAGCCTTACTACAGAGGTATGTTGCAACTCCATTGTTGCTGTACTAACAAACATGTTCATTTCTTTATAACCTAAACTGTTCATAACAAAATGGAAAACAAATCACCTCCCATGTCTATACTCAAAACAGGTCTTAGAAAGAGTGATGTTTATGGAAGGAAATCTTTTAATTAGGCCAATCTCAATAATGCATCCTTTAGCAATTAAAAAAAATAAATTACATGCTCTCTTCTGATTCTAAAGCTTGTACTGACTCCTGCTGCTAAAGTTGGTCCATGTTTCATCTATCTAGAAAAAGAATTAACATAGATGGTTTCTTGAGGCATGCCACATGCATACTTACTCCACCCTCAGTGTGCCTAATCCTACCCACACTGCCCCAAAGTTTCTCATCGTGCACATGCTAAACACATCTCTCCTGATACACTGAGAACATCCAAAGCTACTGTTACACCACAGGAAAGGATAGACGCTCATAAATATCTAAAAGTCAGTGATTCTTAGTGACCACACGTCCTCTACTCTGAAGAGTCAGTTGTGTGATGAAAGTGAGTGCTTGGATCCCACGTGAATTTGTGCTGCCACTTTATACTGCTGGAAGTCTGGAGGTTTTACCCGAGGGGTCACATAGACAGGACTGATGCCTCATCCAGTAGCAAGGAGGTACACAGAGCATTCTTTCTAAGTTTTAAAGTTCCTAAGTACTCTCACGGGAAAATGTGCAGTCTGTTATACTCTTCCATCAACAGCAAGGGAACCGGTTCTGGTTTTGGGGAAGGGTATGCTTGCAAAAGGACAAGACTCTTGGAGCACTGATGGCTTTTTTGTTGTTTTTACATGGTGGGTTTCTCCCCACCCCCTTTCCAGCTCTTACATAGAAAACCCTGACTGTATCCTACAAGAATGAGGTCCTGAGCAGGCTGTAAGCTTCAACTGGCTTTGGCACAATCTGTGCCATTCATGACCTATTCTACTTAACCACACTCACAGCAGTCATTACACTAAAAAGTAATATAATAGTTTTGCTACATTCCCACTCTTCTTTTACTTAAATGTGAGCTCCTGTTAAGATAGAAGTAGTTCCTCTCAAATAGTGCAGCTAAGGACAGGCAGCAGGACTTTTAAGAACCCCTAGGGAAGACAAGGAGACCAGAAGCATTTCAAGTCAGAATACTAGGTGTTGTTAATTCCCATTTTTTTTCCATTTTATGGAGTGCTGTACATATATAGTGCTGAAGCAAAAGGTACATCTTACTTTTGCTCAGTGCTATCAAGTCTGGTAATCATACTGTTGAATCAGAGGGTTACGATTCAGTTCTGCATTAATAGTAGACTGGCCTACGCAGTAATTTTTAAACTGGGACAGGAACCACAAAATATTAGGGCTGAAGCAGTCATTAGCTATGAATGATAGGTCTTTTGAGCTTGCAAGCCCATTTCAGTTGTTGTTCAAGATTTCTGGAAGACTTTTCACCAGTTAAACTAAGAAGTCAAAATGATGGTACATGTATGTATTCCATGCGTCTGTTTTTTGTCAATGTATTTGCACACATTTAGTTTTCCAGGACACACTGATTCTGGAGAGACAGCAGACTCAGGCCGAACTGAAATGCAAACTGACCAATATATTAAAGCAGCAGAAGCTGCAGACGAGCCAAATTCCTACAGAAGTGAAGACATGAGATATAGAATAAAAAGACAAAGATCCAAAAAAATGCAGTGATATAGCCAGTCTTACATATTTTGTGCTATTTTAATTTCATCTCCTTAATTATTTTTGCAAGAACACTGCAACTTCTTGTGCAGGAGGAAGAAGAGGGGTTCCTGGGTTTGAAGCAGAGGCTCTGTGCAAGGATTATTCTCTAGACGTAGCCCTCTACAAGATAACATACAAAGCTGCTAAACTGTCCTCTTGGGAAGATGCAGCACTCTCAAAGCAGGTGATCAAGAGTACTTCTGCTATAGCTTTTAAGTTGCAATATTCCTGCCAGAGTAGCTCCGTTATTGGGCTTACACGCTGTCCTGATCTGGTCTGCCCTGCTCTAATACTTTCAATTTGGAAAGCAATTTCCAAATCAGAAATACAATGAAGAAAGAGGGACATGCCATCAGTCTCCATGGCCCATTTGAACTTTGTACTAGTCTGAACAACACTGACTTGCCAATAGGATTCCAAGAAAATATGGAGGCTGCTTTATTTTTAAATTTGCTTGGGAATATACTTCTCAGCTGCTACACAGGAAACAGTCAGCCCATCCACTAAAATTGCTTTCTTGAGACCAGATTGGAGGTATTTTATGAAGTCTAACATTAATTATGCAAGATCAGGAGAGTATTTGAGTTTCTTTGCGATCCCACAGATGGGCAAATAAAGGACAAACAAAGTAAGTGCTGCAAAAGACAAACATAAACATGCCTGCAAACACAATTGTTCACTCTGCCTTGAATTACAAAACAGCATTTTTCACATGGCTAGAGCCTTAGGTCATAACAAGTGTCAGTGGAGAAGAATTCAGAGAGGCGAGGATGCAATATGCTAGCAATACGTCTGGTAGGACCTGGCTTTGGAAGTAACTTCTCTCAGAGAAAAGGCTTTAATAATAAGCAAGTGTATCAGATTTCTGCAAACACACTGTTAAGGTCAGCAGAGCAGCTGGCAGCAAGGCAAGTTCTGTGACCTGCTCCTGAACCCTTCAAACTCATTTCCTGTCAAACATCAGACCCAAGAGGACAAGCAAAAAGCTGTTAAGCTCTTTTCTAGAAGAGTCTGAGATTAGAATTCCAGTAATGGCTCAAATTCCTTTCCAGTTGTCCTGAACTGGCCACTTCCAGCACCGAGGATTGCTATGCCGTATGGCAGCGCTGGCCTCCTCTGGGGGAAGGAGGACAGAGCGGGGGTGAAAGGAGGAGTGAGGCCATGAAAAATAGGATCCAGCTTTTCAGACAGCAAACAGGAGAGTCAGATGTGCTATTCATTTAAATAAATTAGAGCTACTTCCGGCAGTTCAAAACAGTGAGAATTGCTTAGCTTGTCCTGGAGAGCAAAGGTAAACCCAGACGTAATTTGCCCCTGAAGTCCTCTTCTGGAACTGCACAGTGGAGGCTGGCCCCCTCCAAAAGCTGCCGGGCAGGAGTTGGCACACACGGCCAGAGCCAACCACCCTATCCCGGTACACAGTGAGGGAGAAGAAAAAAGGGTAGCCCATTTCAGGTCGTTGGAAGAGAGCTGCCCGTTTCCACATCAGCCACTGTGAAAGCAGTAACAGTGGGCAGATCAGAAAAGATGTTAAGAGCTGGGCATTTTTCCAAAGGGAAGCACCCAACAGTCGACATGTTTATTCCAGTACATGAAACATACAACTGCAAAAGTTTTGTGGAAACAACTCATAAGATCTCAAGTAATACCACTTTAGATTTTCCTCAGTTTCTGTCCCAAACTGGATCCAACAGTTCAGAACACTTGAATAAATAAAAAAAGCCTAGGAAGGAATATTTATCCATTTGCTCCTGCACAGAGGTTTCCCAGTTTTCCTGCACCAGTTCTGCAAGAGAATCCAAGTTCACAGGGAGTTACAGCATTAGATCAAACTTGTCAAATCCCCCTTTGGTTTATTCGGCAAGATCATTCTGGAGCCAAATGCTTCCATCTATATCTATGGACAGAAAGGTATAGTACAACACTAGGAGAGATCCCCTTTCATTCCATTTTAAAGAAATCACAAGTATTTATCTGTGTTCTTTTTCTTTAAAGTTTACTCTGCAATCATCAGCCTTCCTGTCAGCGCCACCATGTCTACAAGGAAAAGAAAATTATCATGAAATTTTGAGTTTCTACCTTTAATAGTTAAGAGGAAGTAGTGATCTGAAACATATTTGATAAACTTAATTTATTGTATCTCAGTAGCTATCTTCAATTTCATCTTTCTTTCCAATTATATTGTTGTTAACAAAACAATATATCTAAATATATAGCAGATTATTTGTATTAAGATGTATATCTAATAATAAAGAAAAATGTTAATGAAAACAAGAGAAGTGAACTTGCAGAAAATTAATCAAAACATTTGCTTTCAATGTGGATGAAAATGCGAATAAATCATTATGGACAGATGCTTGTGATTTTGTTTTTATTTCTCTCTATTATTCTGTCTATTATTGGCCAGAGGCTTATATTCATCTCTGGAAATGAGCCAGCTTCTGATAAAAAGCACTTCTATAGCAGGTGTATAAACTGAACAAATTCTACCGTCAACAAAAAGTTAATATTTAGCAGGATTTTTGGATTTTGGGTCCGTTTCCTCTATTCAGTTCATTAATATAAAGTTTAACGGCCTTCCTTCCCTAATCCAGAAATAGCAAACAAACTCTCCCCTTTCCCCCCAAATCACACAGCTCCTAATCACTGGTTTGTGTCCCAGAGACTCCATTGCTGCACACAAATCACAATGGCCACCACACAATCCTGCATGTCAAAGAACTGGCGAATGCTTCAGTGGGGTTACATATATTTTCCAGATTTACTGCTGGAAATCCTGGGAAGCCTAGGAACGAACAGACAAACTAACATTTTTGTTCAGAACAACTCTTTGACTTGGCCAGCACAGCTGCTGGCTGAGCAATGACTGACCTGAAGCCAGCACGTAAAAATGCAGGGCTAAACAAAGAACAAATAAATAAGAAAAATGCCACCCCCCCAGAGTACAAGGCTTGAGCTCCTCTGGACAAACCAGTGTAACAAGGCGATCAAGCCCCTTCCATCAAGGGCACAGCCAGACTGTTCTTTCTGCTCACCATGACTTGGGCCCGTTACTGCAGAAAGACTACAAGGCATGTGCCAGAATACTCTTGAGTATTAAATGATATATAGAAAACCAGGACTGCTTCCCCCCTGCAAGTTTCCTTTCCTGAAAGTAAATGGTCTGTTTCACGAATCAAGGTGGGATTCATACATATTAATGCAGTCTGATGAACAACTACAGCCATTAACAGTGAGTTTCAAGAGGCTCCAACTGGATACCTCTCCTTTTCCACAGTATTTATTATAGGGCTTACAACTGCTGTCTGCTCTTTCCAAACATTTGGGTCTGAATTGAAATTTCACAGTTCCTTCCCCTTGAAGCCCCAGATGTGTTCAGGAGTATTCTTGAACTTTGAAAAAGCCTGGGTCCAACTGAGGCATATTTCTAACATTCATTTGAATGAAGTCAGGTAAATGCATTTGTAATCTTCTCTTGAACAGAGAAAATACTTATAAGCAGAAGTTTTTACTTACCAGGCTAGTTTGAAGAAGTGTACAAGGACAGAGATTTATAACTAAATCCTTTATAATATACTGAGAACTATGCACTGAAGATACTAATCATAATGCATTGAGAGGCCTAGGACTCGAACCCAAGTTTTTCTTTCACCTATATAAATAATTTTGTAGCAAACAAATAAAAAACTATCCTGACAGTGCCAGGTCTTACTGACCTCAGTTCAGGACAACAGTAAATACATGTCTACCATAATTAAGTTCCATTTAAGTTAACAAGTTAAGAACATACTTACTCCTGTTTTGAACAAGAACATTTGCATTTCCATCTATTCGTACAATTAGGGCCTTGTAGAGAGCTAAAACCAATTCAAATTCATTATCAAAGTATAAATAAATTGGAGCAGAAGAACATGCACTTCCCTGTGCTGATGCCATCAAGGCATTTATGTTCAACAGACTTCAGGACTGTATTTGAGGTTTACCCTTGAGGAAAGATACCGGAATAAAACTAAAAGTAAACTCTCTACTACAGCTGCATTTCGAGTTGTAGTAGTGAATGTTCTTGAAAATCACCATGTGAGCCATTCAGGAATTTCTGAAAGGAAATCTGAAGGTAGCTAATGTAAGTTTCTGTCCTACGCATTAAAGGCCATTTCTGCATTTGAGAAATACAACAAAAAACAGGTTTCATCATGCAGCAAAGTTCCCCTACTAGGAAAAAAGGGCAATAGTAACTTACTGTTACACTGTGAAACCACAAGGAGTGAAACAGGATCCTTCCCTCTGATAACACCAGTGCTACACCTGCAGAATGTTAAATCTTGACACCCCACTTTGCCTTTTGAAGCACCTTCTGAGGAAGGAATAAAATGCTGCAGCCTATTAACAGACTTTTCTTAAAGTTTTCCCATCCTATTAATCCCTTTCCAGTATTAAGGAGACCCTTAGCAATTCAATACATCTACACTGCAGAATGAGTATCCTTATCTCCTCTTCACGACTAAGTGAAAAAACAGAGCTCTTAAGCTATGTACTTTTTTCCTCAGGATGTCTCTGTGCTTCTTGATGTGGCTCTAGATTCACATGTTCTCATTCACAGGATGATTGAGCATACATGACTTTAAAATGCTCATATTGAAAATTATCTGCTATATTAGGTAAGCTGTCTTAGAAGGTATCACATACACTGTGTAAAGCTGGTGCCTACTTACAAGAACAGTCCTTTTCAGACCTAGCGGTACCTATACAAGTGAGCCCCAAATGAGTGGTACAGCTGACAACAGGGGCGCAAATGTCTCAGGAGAACTGTGCACTGGTCAAAAGCAACCAAGATAGTACCTGAATACTTCACACAGCTCTCCCTCTGATGCCTAGGTAGTCCTGTACCAACATGATTCATTTGACATCCTTTTTTTCCACTACTTAGTAGCCTTCAAAAAAAAGTAACACTCGAGAAGGCACAGCCAGGCGCATTAAAGTTGGGTTTAACAGCAAACACTGCAGTATCGTGCAGGCACAGCTTTGTAACTTCCTGGATGACTCTGGAAACCTCTTCTGGAATAAGGATAGATTTATTTCAAGAAAGATTGTACATCTTAAGGCTTTGCTTGTTCTCCTCTACCACCATAGGAAAGAACCATACAAAGCTAAATAAAAATAGGAACATATGCAAGGTGACTGGACTTTAAAGGTTGCCCCGCTGTCAACAGCAGTAGAAAGGAAGCGAGGCATGGCTGTCCTACTGCCCTTTCTGCTTTTGGGCAGAGTAGGTGCCAGCCGCCCATAGAGCTGAGGGAGGAAGCTGGGCTGCAGACAGAGGCTGTGAACAAAGACCGTCTCCATCACAAACACTAAGGGAATTGGGATGGATAACCACTAAAGAAAGAGGAAGATGCAGCTAATCACATATCCTAGCTAGCAACATTGTTCATTCAATGAGGTTACTAAAAGAGGCAAAAAGAGGACAAGGTTAGAACACTGTAAAAGCCAATGACTATTTCCACATCGAAGAGTTCATAATAATAGCTCCTGAACAAACTGAAAACAAGAAACTGAAGTAGGTTCAGATGGTTTGCTCCTAAATAAACCACGCTGTGGAAGATTTCACAAGGCACTTCTGAAGCATAAATATCCATACCCAGTATAACAACACATTTAATCCTTGGGGGTGGAATAAGTTTCGGGGCGGGGGGGGGGGGGGGAGGGGGGGAGGGGGGAGAGAGCTGGAAGAACATGCCTAGGCAAGGTTAGATCAGCATTATTTAGCATCAGTGAGAGCTAAATTCAATTTATTACCAAAGGCTAATGACATAAGACCTCAGGTATGTCCCAGACCACGTAAGTGTGTAAAGTCCTTTGAAAACAAACTAGGTTCTTGCAGTTGCTACTTCCCTCCCTCCTCGCTCCAAATTTCACGTATACTCTATAAAGGCATTGACATTTTGGAATCCAATCTTACAGATACCTCAAAGTTTGGCATAAAACCAATAGCTGTCATCTGGAATAAGATATTTGGGAAACTTGAGCAAGTTAAATAGGAATTGTTTTGAGTCCTCATAAACCCTATTTTTTTAGGAATTATAAAATCAGAAATTAAGATTATTTGTTTCCATGAAACAGCACGCAATGAAATTCACTCACTAGTATGAAAGGTATATTGCGTTTAAATATTTTGCAAAAATTTTTGCGGGACATTGTCTAACAATCTGAAGTCGTATCTAGGAATACTCTCAAAAGCATTAAGAAATGCACTGTATAGTCCTATTCATTTAGGAAGACATTCATAAAACTAACAGAATCACAGAATCGCAAGGGTTGGAAGGGACCTCGTGAGATCATCTAGTCCAACCCCCCTGCTAAAGCAGGTTCTCCTAGAGCATGTTACACAGGACTTCATCCAGGCAGGCTTTGAATATCTCCAGAGAAGGAGACTCCACAACCCCCCTGGGCAGCCTGTTCCAGTGCTCCGTCACCCTCAGAGTAAAGAAGTTCCTCCTCATATTCAACTGAAACCTCTTATGTTTCAGTTTATATCCATTGCCCCTTGTCCTGTCGCTGAACACCACTGCAAAGAGTCTAGCTCCATCCTCGTGACATCCACCCTTAAGATATTTGTATGTGTTAATGAGGTCCCCTCTCAGTCTTCTCTCCTTCAGGCTGAACAAGCCCAACTCCCTCAGCCTTTCCTCATAGGGGAGATGTTTGAGTCCCTTTATCATCCTAGTTTCTCTCTTCTGGACTTTTTCTAGGAGTTCCTCATCTTTCTTGAACTGGGGAGCCCAGAACTGGACACAGTACTCCAGGTGGGGTCTCACCAGGGCAGAGTAGAGGGGGAGGATTACCTCCCTCGACCTGCTGGCCACACTCCTCTTAATGCACCCCAGGATGCCATTGGCCTTCTTGGCAACAAGGGCACACTGCTGGCTCCTGGTCAGCTTGTCGTCCACCAGGACTCCCAGGTCCCTCTTGGCAGAACTGCTTTCCAGCAGGTCAGCCCCCAGCCTGTGCTGGTGCATGGGGTTCGACCTCCCCAGGTGCAGCACTCGGCACTTGCCCTTGTTGAATTTCATCAGGTTCCTCTCCGCCCAGCTCTCCAGCCTGTCCAGGTCCCGCTGAATGGCAGCGCAGCCCTCTGGCGTATCAGCCACTCCTCACAGTTTTGTGTCATCAGCGAACTTGCTGATGGTAACCTCTCAAACCTTTTTGTTTTCGACTTTCCAAGTAAACAATTTGTATGCTCAAGGACAGGGTAGCAAAACAAAAACTTTCATTAGTATTTAAACAAAACGGTTCATCTTCCAAACAGTAACAGTTTGGTTGCAAACCAAATATTGCAGCACTTTCATAAATGCCCTACAGTAGAAGTATTATTAACAGCAAAAGAAAAGTTTAGGCCAAGAGTGTCTCTCAAATAAGATTTCTAAAGAAAAAAAAAAGCATCAGTGACAACAAGCAAAAAAGACACCCAAACCCCCCTCATCCAAACACTCACCTCCTACAATGCACAAAGACCAGGGTCATATTTGCAGTCTAGAAACTGTTTCATAATAAGAAGGGAAAAAAGCCTCAAAACCAACAACAAAAAAAACCAACCCCAAACCCAAAGTGGCAGCAACCTTAATTGTAAATTAGGAGATCTCTTCTATATTTTAAACTACAGCATACAAAAAGATAACAGTGCATAGAGCTATACCTGAAAAAATATACTACATTGTCCGATATCTTGGTTTTACTGTGCAAAGGACTAGAAGATCTAGAACAAAGGTACCTAAATAATTTCAAAATACACCAATTTTTTTGGAAATGCCCACCCAAAAAACTACACATAGTTTAAGTTTTGCTTTAGTCATCTTTTACAAGCCAAGAACTTCCCTAGGTAACGATGACAAGATGAGAAACTCAGGATAATCAGAATAAGTAGAACATTTGGATCACAAAGAAAAAAAAAGAATTAGGCGTAAACTATCACATTGCAAGACTGAAAGCCTGACCCTGATGCATGAGATACTTTGTAGGATGTTAGAGACTGCAAACACTCTCTGGTATTACCAACATCAGTATTTTGTTATGGAGTAGGCAGTCCAGAAAGACAGTATATTTGGCCATACTACCAAGCATCAGGCTTAGAATGCTTTCTACTGAAATTTCTCTGCATCAATGAACAATTAC
This sequence comes from Gorsachius magnificus, assembly GCA_034008185.1. Taxonomy (NCBI): domain Eukaryota; kingdom Metazoa; phylum Chordata; class Aves; order Pelecaniformes; family Ardeidae; genus Gorsachius; species Gorsachius magnificus. The sequence continues at coordinate 11,091,396 of CM067086.1, forward strand.
AGGCCTTCATGTAATGTTCCTCATTTACAAGCATCTATTGCGCTGTTTCAGCTTCTTCAAATCTGATGCTGGGATATGGATGTGGAGGGTTTCAGTTTCTGAGAAAACTGACTACTACAATAAAAGCAAAAGGTACTCAAGTACGATTCTCTGCTGCTTCTGCCTCTCGATTCACAAGGTCTTTTATTTGTGTTCCACTACAGAACACTGATTTTAGTTAGCACTTCCAGATTTAGTTCCATTTTTCATGAGCTGAATACACAAATACTTCATATTCAGCTTGAGGTCGTGTGGGCTTGAGCAAATTCCTTATAGAAGTCTAACACTGTATTAGTTTGCTATGTGTCTATGCTTTGTTTTGGGGTTTTGTTTGTTTGGTTGGTTTGTTTTAAATAATAAAGCTGACCTCATGATGCCTCTGAATTTGTGTCTTTGGGAAAATGAAAGAAATATCAAAAACACATGGTCTATTTCTTCTAATGTAAATATAGCATCTTCTCACCAATTTATCTTTTTTAAAAAAATCAGCAGGCAAGAAAGTATATGATTTTTTTTCTGGGGCAGAGAGGAAAGGAAATAAAGGGTCTTACAGATGTTAATGATAGGAGATGATGGAACTTAATCATGCCATCTATAAAATGTGCTTAAGAGCTTGGTGCTTTAACACACACTACAGTACCAATTCAGGTGTTAACTAACTAGTAGGGCTCATATCCACAAGAATATCCTTTTTGCTTTTTATGTCAGCAGAGGGGGTATTGCTGGAGAAGAAAAAAACCAAACCCACAATAAAAACCAAACCAACAAAAAATGCCACCTCACTAACGCCCCAGCTGATTTATGTACCTTGTGGATCCTTGGTACTGCATCACCCTTCACAGAGACGACAGCAGCTGACATAACTCCTAGCTCTTACAGTATTTATAACAAACAAGGCTTTTTTCCTGTATAAGAATTAACTGTTTTTTGCATTAAAAAATGCAAAATTCTTTCCAATGAACAGAGCCTCAGACCCTTCAGAAGCAATGTTTTTAACTTTATAAAAGCCAGAGTTAAAAGGAAGATATGCTACTGTTTCTACATTCTAAATAATGGATATTGTAAAGGGAAAAAATGTAAATTAAACAAACAGTTCTGGCATGCAGAGCATAGATGCCAAAGACACAGAAGCATTTTTGTGGTGTCTTGACATAGCAGTTTTATCTGTGACACATTGTAAGGGTAGACTAGAAAACTTAAGTGGGACCCTAGGACTGACCAATACAAGCCATGCCCAAATACAGAGCGATGCAGGATATTATTGCAAACCATATGAAATGCAATGCAAATGATTTTTCAGTGCAAACCATATGAAAAAAATCTTTGTCTGAAGGGTCTGAGGTAGAGAAATACTGGCAAAACTGAGTTTTAAAGTATTGCGTGTTTTGCTTCCACAGTAAAAATGTTATTGGCAAACCATGTTGGCAACCAAGCTAGAACAGGACATACGTCACATTGCACAGCTTGTCAGGCTTACGTAAACACTAACTAGCTTTGTAACATCTTTGGAATACTGAATTTCTTTGCCATAAAACAGTGTAAGTGACATCACATGGCTTCACTAGAGTTTTGCTTGAACCAGAATAACAGATCTGATTTTCTCTGTGCTTTTAAAGAATGTCTTGGATTCAAACTGCTCAGCTGGTCTGTAACTTGACTGGAGGGATCCATCAAGTCCAGCTCTGCACTGAATCATGACACAAGGAAATGATCTAGTTAAAGATGTTCCTGCTTATTGCAGGGGGCTTGGGCTAGATGACCTCTAAAGGTCCCTTCCAACCCAAAGCATTCTATGATTCTATTTCTGAGTTTTGTTACTTATCCAGGTGGATATCTCATAGCACAGCACTTCAGGAGAGCAAAAATAGCCCTGTTTAAGTTTCTCTTTAGCTATAAATAATTATGCTCACTCTAAGGGGCTGTGCTAGAAGCAAAGAGCTGCCCTGTACTGAACATCACTTCAGGAACAGTTTCCTGTCCTATGTGCTAGGCCAACCTCCATTTGCTAATACTAGAGCTGTCCAACTTAAAATGTTCAGTGACACTGAGAGCAATACTAACATACTATGGTACTTTTTCTGAGGAATCAACACACCTGGATGCCTCTTTGAAGTGCATGAGCACTCGCGTAGAGCTTGAGAAAAGAAAAGGAATTAGAAGTCTGCAGGCAGTTGCAGGGCTGGAATCTCATTGGCATCAGGGAGACATGGTGGGATAGCTCACAGAACTGGAGTGCCATGATAGACAGTTACGGGCTCTTTAGGGATGACAAGGCTAGGATGGTGAAGAGGGGGAGTTGCCCTTCATGTGAGACAGCAGCAGGAATGTGTGGAGCTCTGCCTTGAACCTACAATGAGCCAGCTACCGCCTATGGGTCAGAATTAGCAGGCAGACCAACATGGGCAATGTTGTGGTGGGTATCTGCTACAGACCATATGATCAGGCATGAGTAGAAGAGGCCTTCTTCAGACAACTGGAAGAACCCTCGCATTCATAGGCCCTGGTACTCATGGGAGACTTAAACCACCCCAATATCTGCTGCTCCTTTACTGGGAGACATGGACTCTCCACCAGTGTCCACCTCTGACAGGCAAGGACATTGTCTGCCCAGCCTCAGAGAGGGGCCCCATGCATCCCTGCAGCCCCCGGTCTACAGACCTGTATCCTCCCTCAGCAGCTTGGCTGGAGAGTCAAGGCCTCTGCTCATCCAGGGGCAACTGCTCATTATATATACCTCATACCATCAAATATTGACCTGACATCTAGGAATGTATGTTTTACTTATAAATAGTTCCAGAGATAACTGGGAAAAATTCTGTGGGCTATATTATAAATTACAGTTTATTTTGACCTATGTCTCTATAAGCAAGGGCTGAAGGACTGAGTCACATTTAGCACGTAAACATAACCCACCTGAGCAAGATCTCAGAGTCACTCCTTTGGCTGTGCACTCAGACTGCTGAACACTTTGACATAAAAGCTTGGTATGTATTTTACAGATAAACAGAACACGTGGCATATGAAGTACAAACTAGTTTCTATAGTTGCTGCATTAGTGAAGAGCTACAATCAAACTAGCTGACTCTGCAAAAAAAGAATTCCTGCATCATATATTCATCTTGATTACTACTTGTAACAAACACTATCTCATAATTTCGTGAAATCGTAAATCCACAGAATTAAAAGCAATTTATGGTGTCACTTTCAAACCCAGATGAAGTTTCCCTTCATCCCATGGTTATTAACATGTATTATTTTTGTTCGTTTTCCAAAACACAGTATTTTGGAAATTATGATGGCAAATCCAGAGAGGACAGAAACATGGTTCCAAAGTACGCTGCTAAAAGGAAAGCAACTTTAATAATAACAGCAAATATTGGTTTCCATGTGACCAAAGCTCAAACTCAATTTAACAGATATGATAACCTTCATGACAGATGAAATCTGCTTTGCTGAACTCAGGGTGAGCTTTGCCAAATTGCTAAGCAGACCATAATTTCACCCCCCTCAAAAAGAATTCAGGAACAAGAGTAAAAAAACCAAAGGAACTAAAAATAGTCCTTTTCCTGGTCCCACACACGACAGCTGTTCAGCTGCACGTTTTCCTGGATTTTGCTACCTATGACAGCAAAGAAACAGACCTGTCAAACAATGTCCCAAGAAAATGGAGAACTCCAAATATTTTTATTGTTGACAGTACTGTTCAGGAAGTTAAAGCTAAGTACTGTAATATCCAATATATGCCGTTTATATTCATGTAATCACAGAGAAGTGCACTGGTTGGCTGCAATATCACTGAAGAGCAGAGTGATTGATCCCTTCTGAGAGTCAGCTACATCCAAAAGTACTGTGGTAAAGCAAAGAAAGATCCATCTCATTTAAGATGGTAGGCTTATCTGAAGTTATTGCTACAACCATTAAAATACAGTAGCTATGTGATCTTTAAAAAGCAATTTAAGGTGATGTACTCATCCTACTACATAGAGAACCAGGGCTAACTGCAGGTTTTATCCTATTCCATGTCTCCCAAAACAGCCACCTATATCGAATTCCCCTGTAGCATTTACCTGCAACCTACAGGGAGTTTCTTCAGTTATCCACATACTAAGTCATAGCATGGTTTCCAGTATGAGCTGTTTGGATGGGCAACATGATGTAAAAAGATTCTGCCCGAATTGGCATGTCATACACATGTCAATGACATATGTAATGCACGAAAGGCAAAGCATACAATTATACTACTCCCATGATCAGAATAGAGAGGAATATCTTACCCCCTCTGAGCACTGATTTCTTGCTGTTCATAATGGCAACAGAATTAAAAAAAAAAAATCTTTTCTAAGATGACAGAAGCATGAAAATTTTTCAGATAAAACATAAGACATGGTTAACAACAGGAAAAAGCTGAGTACCTACCAGTGCTTTATAACACACTAATGCAAAATGAATCAGAAATCCTTGGTTGGGAGATGGAAACATTTGCATCTGTGGACAGTCAGCCTGACTTTAGTGCCTCATTCAGCAATTACTTACACATGCTTTTTAAGCAAATTACAACATCAAAATATTCTCCATCACATTAACACAATGTCCAAACTTTCTTTTATTCTACACAACTTCAACACGTTCAGCATATGTGCAGATTCGGTATTTTATTTTTCATGATTAGGCTCAGAGGTATTTCTGATCTACACTAAATCCTTTGGGGACCTGGGATTGGATATAGAAAAGCTCTGTTGTAATGTAGAAATTAGATGCTGAAGATGGGTTAGCTGTACTTATTTCTCCAATTTGTGTAATTTTTATTTGCTTATTCTATTCTGAAGCACTTGTTTTCCACAGAGGCACATATGGAACCAAAATGTGCAATAATGTAGTAAACAACAGCTGCACCCACCTTTTGGCTTGCTTCTATTTCTATAGCATATTAGCAGTTTTTGCTAGGACTTTGCAAAGCTTTAGGCATTACCACTTAAGAGGAAGGGAAAACACCTTTGAATTTACCTCAAAGTTGACAGAGATCAGCTCAAGCAGGATGCAGCATCCACACGCTTCTTTAACAGCTCTGCATAAAATGTACTGTGCGAGCGCAGTGCGACACATCTCAAACACCAACCATCGAGTCTTAGAACGACTGAAGAGTAAGTAGAAAATTCCCTTCTCAGGGCTGAATTCATCACCTGGATCATAGCATTCCAGTCTCACCCCACATGCTGCAGAGCTCCCTGTGAAGCAAGATGAAGGTGACATGCTACATTGCACACAAAAAAATCACCAGGGAATTCCTTAATTTCAGGTAGTAGGTCCTTTAACACAAAAGGCATCTCTGAATAGCTTCCCAACACAGGCTACAGACAAACCACCCAGAACAGAACATACCCTCAAGCACAGCAACGCCATATTCCCAAAATACCATGCTAAAAGACTGCTGCATACTGAACTATTACTGTCCAAAAGCCCTTCAAAAGTTTTAGCACTTTCTAGAGAACAGTAATTCTTGCAATTACACCATCATATCAAAACTTCCAACACTGCCCTCCAAAATCTAAGTGCCCCCTGCTTACCTTTTAGAACCTCCCTGGACAAAAAACCTGCCATTTAGAGCACTGGGTTACACCCCACACACTGACAACATGGCGGCCTCTGCTCCCTTCTCAGTCAGGGTGCAGGGGAACTCCTGCAAGCAGGACCCCTCCCCTCACCATCAGCTCCCAGCTCCCTTGCTGCTTCCCTTTCAGTGGCTCCTAACACCATCCAGCACTATGTGGCTGGTCGGTCTCTGGGCCATGCCTCAAGGGTTACAGTCTCCAAAAGTCCCAAATCGGTTTTCAGCCTCACCCCCAGCTGAGAAGAGCCTGGGGACTAGTTTCTCCCCTGCCGCCCCCCAATAAAAAGGAGTTCTCCTGGCAACGGAGCTCTGCCCCACACAGCCTCACCTTTTCTGCAGATACTAAGGACTGCTCTTTCCAGAGACCATCACCTTTCATCTGCCCAGGGAGGAACAAAAGCAGCACCACAGGCACAGCCATGGCTGCCGTTCCTTCTTTGCTCTGCCCTGCCCCAGGCACGGGCACAGGTGCCACTTATCAGGGCCGACCGTCCCAGCCCAGCTGCAAGCAGGGCACACCTGGGCCCACAGCCTCCTTCTTTTCTGAGGGGGCACCCACAGTAAGTAGGACCAAGCCCCACTTGGCACCAGGAGTATGTTTTGGGACGCATGAGGCATGTTTCTCTTCTACCATGTTTGTTCAGTTTAAGGCCTATCCTTTTTTAAAAATTTACATGTTTAAGACCTATCTTTGTGGAGACTAGCGGCCCCCCTCCTCCCCACAGGCAGAGCTAGCAGCCAGGCCCTGCCCTCCACTGACCAGAGCCATTTGCTCTGTCATTTGCAGACACTTTCATGCTGATTAACCATTTCCAAGCATTGTATTGCGTTGCACATTTTCAGTTGTTCTAGGCCACCATCTCAGGGCAACTTGCGCGGTGCACGAGCTGTCATTTCATCGATCCAGAATGTGTTTCTGGCAAGGGCTTTAATAATCTGTTGTCCTCATGACAAGCCTCCTTTCCCTTTCAGATTAACAAAGTACTAATTTAAATAACATCTACTAAAATGGTAAAATTAATGCAAATCACATGTTTTTCCACCTCAGAGTTTGTCCTCAGTCTTTTCCTTCAGAAGAAAAGCTTGCTGTGCTCCTGCAATGCAATTCAAACACATCAATCCTAGATAAAAACGCAGTCTGCAATTTTTGTCCATCCTGGGATTTACATTTTTAGCCTTTCATTCTTCAAGCTCTCTGCTAGTCTATGCAATACCAAGCAACATGGCAGCCTTTTTCAAGTTTTGTATGTAAAATAGAATTGCCCCTTTTCTCCATTTGCCTGGCTGCTGTTCTGCCAACTCTAGATCAGCTCACTCCTGTGTTCCTCTCCTCATTTAATGTTACCTTGTGTAGCAAGGCAAGGGCCAGCAGTTTTAGGATATACTTTATACTTCTGTTATGCACGTGTTGTATTGTACACGCCCTCTCACAAAGGTGTGGATTTTGTATTTTATATAGAAATTCAGGATAATACTCCTAATTTAAGAAAAAAATATTTTGTACCTTATTAGCATTTAGTTTTTTAATCCAGCAGTGAATAATTCAGATGTTGGCCAATATTAAGGTTTGTTTCCTACATACATGTCCCCCTTTGTAACTACTATCCAGTTCTCAAAAAAGGACTACAGTTTTCTCTCTCCCATTCTCTTTGTTTGATAATGATCACTTCTATTTTTGCAAGAAATCACGCATAATGTTTTAATGTCATCTTTTTCAAGGGCTGTATGGCTTTTTCTTCTTACAGTGTCCTAGTGCACAGTGTCACTGTGCTTGTGTCTTTAAAAGGCATTTACTTAATGCAGCAAAAGCTCAGGTTTGCTTTAATCACGTATTAGCAGTCTACCAAAAATTAAGTGGTTATGTTACCTACCAAGTTCCCTTAAGAGGAGCAAAGGTAACAGTTCTAAGTAGTGTTATTTTCCTCAAGCATTTATTAGCACTGATGAGTGATATTTGGTCCCACTTTTACTAGCATTCTCATGTCTGTGTTTTGCTTCCTCCCTATGCACATAAAATGGAATAGACGTGTTTGCTGTGTGGTTTCTGGCTGAAAAACATCAAATGAGATTTTGTTTTAGGTGTGCTGTTTGTGTTTCAAACTGCTAGGAATTATCTCATTGTTACAGGAAATAATATTCATTTCATAATATCTAAAAAATAATATTAACAATAATTACCCTAGTAATAGGACACAGCATTGTGTTAGCAATTTTTGGTCAGCCCACTGGTCCATTTTTCCTTCCGTGCTGTCTCTGACAGTAGCTCATGCTCAGCTAACTGAAGAAAGCACAAGAAAATTTGTAACTCAATTGTTTTTGTTCAAGCAACAAACATTAAGCAAAGGCATCCATATTCTACTACATGGATAAAAATCTGTATTATTAATTATTCCACATTTGAGAATATCCATATAACAGATAAGTAAATTACATCATGGAAAGAATGGCCCAAATTTGGAAATTAGAGACTTGACAGTGTATCCTTTGTACCCATCTCCATCAGCTGATAATCATTTGGCTAAGTCTGTGTTTGATAAACAAAGCTGTGATGTTCTACTGGAAATACACTTATAGTAATATTAGCACTGGTATTTTCAATGACCAGAGTTCAGCATACTTGATGTTGGCTTCATGTTAACCTCTTTCCTCAGTGCTGTTAAATCTAATTCCAAAGAGCGATAATAGCATGTCAAATGCTGAGAGTGTTTGAAATCCAGGCTCAGATCCAGTTTTACGAACTGGCTCCTTATCCCTTAGGGCAGACCAAACTCAATCAACCAAACCTGTTCCCCTACACCCCAAAATTCCAAAATATAGATGTACAACTTGAATTTTGAAACACTGTTTTCGGAGCATTTTGAAAAACAAAGACTCTTTCTCTTTTGGCTTTAATTATATCACAGCACATGCAAGTATTCTAGGCACCTCTAGGGAACAAGTTAACACTGATCATCTCTGCTTCTCAAAAATTTCTCATCTAAATTTAGACATGATCAGACAAGTAAAGGTCAAAACCACAAAACAGGGAGCGAGACAAATATAAAGGGAGATTTTGGTGAGCAGAAAACACAACTGCTCAGAGGAAAGCAAAGGAGATCGGAAGTCTTCCTTCGCTATTGGAGATGCAGGTGTATGGGATCCCGTTGCATGGATCACGCCTCCTGCCATTCCTCCCGTTTGCAGTATGAGCTTTCCTACACTCCGCTCTGTCACAGACACCTGCCTTCTTCCTGTCTAATTCTTTGATCATCTGTCCAACAGATGAATATGCACTAAGCTGCTTGCAGGTGCCATCTCTGCTTTACACTGACATCAACTCATTGCTGTGTTAGGCACTACCTACCAGCCAGGGCTTGCTTTTCCCCTGCAACTCTCTACTTTTTGACATCCATAGCCTTTATAATCTCTGTTCATCCTGGCTTGGTGAGAATATATACAAAACGTCATCTAAAATCCTAACTTCTAATATACACCAATGGAAGCAGTAATACAGTTACTTGTAAATTCAAGTGTCACTGAAGGCTCCGCTACACTTTACGTAATTCAGACTGGCAATGAGAATTAATAGAAATCAATGGGCTGGAATCCCAAGACAAACTGAAGGATCTCTGTCTGCTTTGGTTGCACACACTCATTTTTCAAATGAAGTTATTAAGTTGTCTTGAGATACCATCAGCAAATAAGGAAAGCTGTCCTTAGCTCAAGTATTATATGAATTTAATTTAAAACAATTTAAATAAGCATAACGAAATGGTGAAAGCATAATGAAATGATAGACAGGTCTCAGAAAAGTGGAAAAGTTGCGCAGAACTGTGTTTTCCGGAAATATTTGAGTATCATAAGGTGACATGCATGCAGTGTCCTAGGACAAGAGAGAAATATTTTTAAACTGAGACCTTCCTGACAACGCTAAAAGATTTTGTGGTAGTCCATAGCAAGTTGCTAGGGTATACATGACCTTATTGACAGCAGTATTTAGTTTTGATAGCAAAAATGGAAAATCTGCTCACATGACAAAAATCTGTGTGCAGTATTCTTTGAACTAAAGCACATTCAGTATCACAGGAAACAGCTACATGTTTGGGTTTTATTCCTAGGGTGCGAAACCTGTCACATATGCCACTGTGGAGTCAGCTGTGTGGTTTTAACAACTGAAATAATAATTTGATAAAAATGAGTTTATCTTAAAAAATATTTTCTCTACGGAAATTTGTGCCACTAAAGGGACAAAGTGTCAGACGACTATTTCTGCAGGAAGAAGAGGATACAAAGCTTAGATATTTTAGGGTTAAAACCAGATGTTCTGATGCTGTAGCAACAGTATGATTCTTTCTGAGATGGTAATGAGACCTATAGCCTGTCCTAGCACTGCTAACGTACATAATACACACAGTGGTCAGTGACACGATTCTACATACCATAGCTAACTCCTCAATTTCTTCCTGGCTCTGGTTCATTATCACTTGACGGGATATTTTCCAGGTTTTCAAGCATTGCTATGTACTCATGCCAGAAAAGGAGACTTACTGCAAGCTTTCCTTTGAGCCAGGAGCCTGAAGTGGAAGAAGCCAAGTTAATTTCTACTTGAATTCTGAATTTTTTTTGGTCAGAAAACAGTTCTAAAGATGAATAAAACTAGTTGTTTTGAGTAAAGTAAGGAAAGCAAAAGAGATTTTTGAATTTAATTTCATTTCACTTTAAAGCAAATACATGAATTATTGACACTCTAATTCAGGAGGTGCTAGGAACAAGCAGGATATTTTAAAGCAAAGTTCCTTGAAAATTGAAAAAGAATATAATAAAGAGAAATATCTTACAGGCATCTCTGAGAAACAGCTGTCCAACTTCATCAAAATTCAATGGTAATTGCATCACTAACTCTCCAATGTTTTTTTTCAAAATTCCAGTCCTAAATCATTTGCCTGCACGAAACACTACAAAGACGCTTTATACTAAACAATGTAAGTATTTTTGATTTAAAAATGTTAGTGTAAGCATTTGCTTCAACTATTCCATTAAAATGTTTGCCAGTGATGATCTGAGCATAGCAGAAATAAAAGTTTTAACTACTGTGGTAGTACAAAACCAATGCAATATATGCCAAACCTGAGTATGTAAGTATTTAAACGTGAGACTGATTTTACCTGTACTATAGCTTACTATAGTGAGCTTAATTCATAATTATACACAATTTTATGAAATCATTCTTTTGAACTTACTGGAGATCTCAACATGAATAGAGTTTTGAAGTCCCTGGCACTACTGATGAAGATAGCCCATAGCCAGTGTAACCCAGCAAAACCATCAGTGCTGCCAGTGTGATGCTCGTTTCCTGAGCTACCAGATAATTTCTCCTTATTGAGAAAGCATTTGTACAGAACACTCTTCCTGGGTGTTAAATTCCAAGCAGCCTCATCTGTCCATCATTAAACAGTGGTATAAATTTTTGATAAGTAATGGAGACTTTTAACACAAAGGGACACTACAAGTTTTGGAGGTCCTGTTTGCTGACAGGCTGAGAGTTTGAAATATGAGAATCCTTACTGAGTTGAACAGTGAGAGAAATTCATTAAACAACAATGTAAACATTGATATTTTGTCAATACACATTGATAAATAGGTCATCAATAAATAAATCTTAAAAGAAACCAAGACTATGCTGCCGGTTCTTCTAGGTGAGTACAAGGGGGCAGGAAGAAGTACCATTCAATACCTGAAACAACTGCTACCTTCATATCCCCTTCCAGGATAACAGTGTGGTCCTTTTAGCCTAACTATTTCCATCTTCTATTATTGCCTATTTTACAGATAAAAGTACAGGCTCTCTATGAATCTCCTAGAAGACACATAAACAAAACATCTTTAGCAAAAAGTAGGCAATGGACAACAGTAAACTTGCCACAATCAAGCAACATTTCCTATTCATCAATGTTCTAATTCTGTCATGTAAGCAAAATTTGAAGGAAGAATCTTGAACTATATGGTGCAACCTAAAACTGGACAAAATGTAATCTCCCATTGGATGTTGACAACAAGTATTATTTTAGAGAAGCAGAGATCAATCAGATTAGACCACTGTGAGAAAGGTAAGACAGACAGTTTTTTAGCTAGGTATGGCTAGCAATCTGGAATTATAATTCAGCTGCCACTAGCACATCTCCTGGTTTGTAGGGTCTGCACAGAGATCAAGTTATAAACAAATAAATTATGTTTGGGGAGTCTGCCTTTAAAACACAGCTTTTACCTTTTGTTCCAAGATTGGGTTTTGAGAGCTTTCTGGGAGTAACATGTAGAGTCCACATATGAAATGAAGTATCTCAGTTTAAGAAAGACTGTCTTCTCAGGAGTGACTCAGGTGAGCATTACGACAATCTCAACTCATTAAAAGCTGTGTTTATTTCACAGTTGCTTGCTAAACCAGACATTGGTGTTCAGTCCCTTCAGCTCTCAACAGGCAGTCTTGTGATGAAGGAGAAACTTCCATAACTGTCAGTGGTAAGAAGGGAAATCAGTATCTGGGTTTTAATTACCGAAGTGTGATTGTGGATAAAGATGGTAGCCATAGTTGATTACACTTAATTGATTTGCTCTTACCATCTTAAAGAGTACTGAATTATAGATAAAGAACTGAAGAGTCCCTCTGGGTGAAAAGTCATATCAGCTTAGACTGGAAAGGTCTACAGCAGAAAAATAAAAAAAGGTAAAATTAGTCTTTGGAGATTTTGTATTATGCAAAAAGAAACAAAAACAATTGTTATCAACAGTATTTGTATTAGTAATCCATTCCTTTGAGAGGCTAGCTGGAATAGTAAGTAAAGAGCGGAAACAATAGCGACCTTGGAGCATCCTTGTTTGGCAGTCAATTAAGAAAAAGTTGCATGTGAAAAAACTCAAAGATGCAAATTTCCTTAATGAGAATGTGGATGCTAATACTATCCTTGGCTTGCACAGTAGCCAAAATTTGGGAAGAAACTGATCGAATACAGACAAACCCCCAGAAAGTAGGTGCAACAGTCATACTCAGCATGAACTTTAGCATAACTGGGGAACTAGTAGATTGATTTCAGTTTTCTGACTCCCCAAAGCAACCACGGGATAATCATGAACAGACAAAATAGTTGGATGATCACAAATATGAAAAATGAGAAGTGTGGTGCAGCCACTTAGACATACTCCAAGAATATTACAGGATGAAAAGGCAAAATGACAGTATTTGGACAAGATCACCACATTTTTGTTATGCCTGCAATTCAAACAATATCAGATACAAATAATGTGTGTGGGATGTGATACAAAATTTTGAACATTTGGTCCTGGGTCTGTTAGCTGTTTGTGTATTATTACATAACCAGTGACCCACACATGTGGCATGCTAAGTATTTTATTATTTAGTGTACCAGTTCTAAAGTTCCATCAAAAGTAAGGACTTTTCTAGAAAATACTTGTATGTTAGATAGGAAAGAGAAATTACTAATATAATACACGAGTAACAACTCTTCAAAACTTAAATTCAGTTCATCCCGTCACCTATTATGCAGGCATTTTGTTACTCACCACAGAGAAGGGCAAGCAATCTTCTTCCCTCATGTAAAGTCCCTGATAAGACTCTTTTCTACAGTAAGAATGTTATGTTACACAGTATGGGAATAGTGATACAACACACCAGAGGGAGCACATGTTTATTTCATCCTCAACTCCTGGATGGGTTCCTTTTTTCTGGAAAATTTTCGTAGAATATGAAGATGGATCTCTCTGTACACAGAATTTTTCCCAAGTAATTTCTTTGTTCCTAATTCTCTACTGCTGCTGCCACAACTCAAACACACTGACAAACCCTGTAGTTTATGCTACACTAACTTCTCCACATTTTCTCTAAGTCTCTGTTTGAATCTTCATTTTGTATAGAAGAGACCCTCAGGGACACTCCAAACTTTGTGTCTTCACACCAAGAGCCTATGCTTACCATTCCTTTGGATATTCCTTACATAAACACCACAAATATCGTATATCTCATTTCAGCTTTTATTTGGGTATTTTTAAGTTAAGTTGCTCAAGTCCATTTTCCATCAATACAGACACTAAAAAGTTGAGATCAACATTTAAGGCAACATTAGCATCCATGCCAAGCTCAATATGCAAACCTTACCATCTAAGCACCACAGCATCCAAGAATTGTCACAGGTCCCCCACCTCCGTCACACATTCCCTTTCCATTTTAATTCTGCTATCCCACACTACACTCAGTAACTCAATTTAGATGCAACATTTTCAAGTAAGACCTTGTAATTTTTTGTATTTTATTTCTTATGAACTAGATATTTTTTGCATAAGGTGATATAAATGAGTGAGATACGTTTCAGGGTGAAAGTATGCCATTGATTTATGTTGTAATACCATATCCAAAAATCCTATTTTTCTTAAAAAATATACTTAACATCATTATTCAACAACTTAGTATAAACATATGTATTTAGCCTTTTAGCAAAGGCAATACATTGAGACTTGTTAGAATGATAATTTTGCTTTAAATTCTGATTTCTTTAGTCTTTAGTGTTACTGTTGACAAGTGTTTGAGTTAAGGATGCTCAGGTGCAACTTTTATGTAAGAATATTTACAAGTATACAAAAGACCACATAGTTTTTAATACACCACTATTCTTAATACAGAGTAAATAAGGATTTGTCTTGTGCCTGTGGAAATATTTCAACATGTGGGTCTTGCTTTTTTCTCTTTTACAGTAAAAGGAAAGGTTTTACTTTTCCTTAAGAAGTGTATTTATTACAAGATGGTTAGCATACATTATATCACATAACATACAAGAGTTAAAATTAACTAGTTACAAAATAAGTAGTGGTATGTATATTTTCATATAACCTAAGAACAGGATCAGTATTTTACAAAGTACATATAAAAGTACTTCATATACAAAGAAAAATACAAATGTGCAAACACCATTGTCACAGGTGGAAATTTGTCAATTGAAAAATGCTAGAAAAATCCTTCATAGTTTTGTTTTGAAATTGCAAAAGCATTAAAAACAGCTGCATTTCCTATTGTGTGTGGTGAGAAATGTATGTTCCTTTCTGACAAAATACATTAGTAATAAAAAAACCCACAAACAATTTAATAACTGAAAAATCTTATAAGTATAGTCAGTTTGGTTAGGCTGACATTAAATTACAAGCAGAACGCCTGGAAGAATGAGAAAATAATGACTCATATATACAAACCTTTTGTAATATTAGTGTGCTATTTAACATATTAACATTTCAAAATAAAAACAATGGCTTAATAACCTACATATTCTATTCAATGTCAGCAATATTTGTAGACTGTAAAATTTCTACTGATTTGGGGCTATTAAAAATGTTGTGCCAGGATATTAAGCTGAACAAACACAATTTTATCAAATGTAAAAATCTATAAACAGTCTTCCAATTCATGTGCAAAAAATGTTTAAAAAGTATCAAATCACGACACATCAAACCTGATTATGTACATATTTAATATCTGTAAATGTTGTTAACTAGCTAGTATTGTTCTGCTATAAATAACTTACCTCTGTCCTGTGAAATGTCTGCATTTTAAAGATTTCAGTGCAAGTGCTTGCTTCATTGTTTAGTGCATTATCATGTTTGTTATTTTTTATTTTACAGTGAGCAGAACAGCATATAAATTAACATATACAACTCACACATAAGAGATCTTTCATCTACTGAATTCCTAGTTTGTTGTTTTCTGTTCCTCTTGGATAGTGTCGGCCAGTTTTCATTCATTTATCACATTGCAATTGCAAAAGAATCTAAAAGTGCTATGATCTTCAGATAATCCCTAGAATTTTAAATTCCATAATAACATTGCAGAAGCACTCAGTAGAGCACAAGATTAGAGAACAACCTGCACACTGAGAAGACACTTGAAAGTCTAGTATGGGGCAATTTCACTTTTTGGTCTTTAAAAATATCAACTGTCTATAAACATTGGCAACCTGATATATATGTCACTGGACTCACAAGCTTCATTTATTTATTTACTTTTAGGAATTGTAGACATGTTCCCTCTTATTCATGACTGGCTTGGAAATAAGAACATTCTGTTTAAAAATATAAATAAAGTGAAAATACACTCCCCGTTGGAGGGAAGATTTCTACAATTTCCTTTGGACAGGTTTCCTAACAGAATAGTTCTGAAATGAGAAAACCAGGATTAGATGATAGTGCAAATAGAGCCCACTTTTATAGCTAGGAATTGTACTGAAGAAAGTGGAAATTCAGGATAAATGGATTATTATTTTACAAAGTCCTCCCTGCAGGAAAAAAAAAAGCAGTTACAGTGGTTATAATTATTAAACAGAAAAGGAACTTTAGCATATCATGAACTTTTATGGCTGAAATGTAAGGAAGGCTGGTTGTCTGTCAGTAGCATTTCAGAATTTAGCTTCTTACAGGAAGAGGTGCTTTAAACGTGTCTTTATTAGGGAACGCTTTTCCTTTCTAAGCATCTGAAATGCAACTCTGGATCCTATCCATCCATTGTTGAGCACTCTGTGCATCTTGGGCACAAAAATTATATACACGTTTATTTGTCTTCAGCTGCAAAGGGAAAATAAGAACATGAAGATAGACAAGTCAAACACACAAAACAGAAAAAGAAGCTTGCAAACTTTACTTTAAACCGTAATACTCAATGTACTAATTGGGTCTGAATGTAACATTTTTTGAACTTCTGCTGTTGAGAGTGAGGGCCAGATGCTAGCTGTATAAAAACTTTTTGTCTTGAGTTGGCATGACAGCTCCTTCCTAGCTCACACATTCCAGCAGGACTGAGAGTAGTAAGTCAAACGCACCAAGAAAAGAAAGCTTCACATAAAAATCAAGTAAAGAACAGATATACTTACATCAAAAAATGCTTTTTCACTTGCATGTTTTGGGGCCCCAATTGTTGGAGAGGCAGGAATCACAGTTTCTACTTCTGCAAGGTCTATGTGTCCCTTACAGCTTGTATCCTCACCAGAATCATAGTATC
This sequence comes from Gorsachius magnificus, assembly GCA_034008185.1. Classification (NCBI taxonomy): domain Eukaryota; kingdom Metazoa; phylum Chordata; class Aves; order Pelecaniformes; family Ardeidae; genus Gorsachius; species Gorsachius magnificus. Next base: position 11,108,069 of record CM067086.1, read on the forward strand.
GCAGCTAAAGCACAAGAGAAAAAAAAAATCCAAATATGCTATTTAGATGGACCTTTCGCTACTTCTTCCCTTTTCCTGGATACAACTTGGGGGCATGGAAGGGAAAGGGTGGGAGGCATAAATATATTTAGGACCCAAGGACATCAGACGTAGGAAATTTCTAAGACACAGCTGACAGAAACCATAGGTTTGGTATAGGGAAAATGGTGGAACTGGTGATAGCCCTTAACTGGCTAATCCTCTATTTGACATCTCTGGGTAATAGCAAAGTCTCCTGTGCAGACATGGAGTTGGGGGAGGAGTATTTTGTCACCAGAGTTTCAGAGCACAGAAGCTTCAAATAGTCATGCATTGCTTCTGGGCAGGGGATGTGTGAAGGATGAAAGCAGAACCTGGTCTTTAGGATTCAGCATTCCTTATCGGCTTTTCAAAGAGAAGCCACCTCTTCACCCCTCATTACATTGAAATGAACACAAATGTTTTACTTCACCAAGGAGTTAACAGAACACTTATTCTCTGTATTTCAAGAATTTAAGATGATCAGCAAAAATTTAAGTATAAATTTAGATAATTATAAACTACATAGAAAACTCACATTTTCCTATACTGCACTTAGTGGTTGAATGAAACTTGCTTTTTTTTTTTCTCCTTGCAAAGATACTTTGATATGAATGTTAACCACTCTGTAAACTGAGTTTCAATATGCAAACAAGTTCCAGAAGAGAAAACCTGATACTTGATTTTCAAAAAAAAAAAAAATAATAAAAAAAAATCCTATAATCCAATGCAAAATAGTAAAGTAAATCTTCATAGCAATGGTCAAACAACAGATTTCCAACTAAGATTGAACTGTATTACTCCTATGTCCATGATACTTAGGAGGATATTTGGATATACAAAAAATGTTAAAGCATTTTTTTCCCTTCTGCAAAATTAATCTTTTCTCCTGTATGTCAGGAAGAATAACTAGAATCAGCACATTTGTTGGTATTTTACCACATTAATCTAGAAATCCTAATTAGCATTTTAAAAGATAACTGTATTTATCTATATCACATATTGTTTAAGTGTATTGATTACAATAAATTCATATTTTTAAACAAAAAGCATACATGAGTCTCAGAGGTTACAACCCACACTGTGTGGAATATTTGGCTCATTGAAGATTACTGCCTGATGACCCAACATTATTTAAAGTACATGAGACCACAAATTTCCACTGCAGAATTCCGGCACCCATTGTAAATCGGGTAAAATGTTTAGACCAACAGATCTTTGTTTTTAGTGTTCCTTGCTGTACAATGATTTGTCAGAATATTTATGAATACTTGTGCTACTGAATTTATGTCACTATGACTAATCTATAATACTCCTATATAGGGTACCTGAAATTATTGTTCAGTCAGAACTTGGCATTTCAGGACTTCTGGAAATACAGATCCGAGATAACATCTTAACTCATTTTAAATCATCAACAAAATTCAAACTCATTTCAGAGAGATCTGTGACCCTGTTCTCCGTATCTGGAAAGAATTTAATGCAGAGATTCCAGGTCAGCTCTCTCAAATGCAGGCTACAGAAAAACACTAAAAAGTCAAGTGAGGTAAATAGACTTTTCTGCTGAAGCAATTCAGATGATGATTTTTCAGAGTATATCATGCCCTTTCGTTTGCAAAGAAAAATGCTCATGGCAAAGTGCTTGAGGAACAAAGAGGCTGTAAAATACACACTGAGCATACAGGAATTATTACAGTTTCAACACGAATGCCTCAAATAAACTTGCTATCTGTTACCATATTAGCTCTCAGCATCCTCATTGCACTCTAGGAAATACCTTCTAAGTTTTTCACTCTCTAGTTCAGGAAGAGTTTTTAGTTCTTTTGGAAACTAAAGAGATCATATTAAAGGGCAAATTATGCTCACCACTTAATTGCTTAATGACATTCTAGAGTTAGCAGTGCTTTAAAAAATAGCTTGTATTGCTTGTATACCACAAAGCCCAGAAAATGTCCTCAGGCACTACCTGGCTTTTTTTTCCTGAGGTATGAAGCAGGCAAAAAATGCTTGGGCCCAAACAGTAATGCATTTCTTGCAGTCCAAGAAGTCTTTTATGATTACATGCTAAACAGTTATCACTATTTTAAAACCCCCAAAATACTAAAAAACCTCTGCCCATTCAGAATTCTGTATCAGCTAAAAGATACACGAGATAGACATAGATACATGGTCTATAATGATGTAACACATCGCATCTGAAAATAATAATTATTAGTATTATTTGTAAAATCTAAAACCCAGTAAATAAAAAAGCACCAAACTACTCATAAAAACATCCATTATCTGAAAAGGTTTTACCTGATGTTTTGTCACATCCAGCACAAACCAGCGAGGTTTCCAACCTTTTAGTAAAGCTCCTCTTTTGTACAGCGTACCTTCAAAAGATCTGAAAGGCACAGAAAAAACAAATGGCACCTGATTACATAATATGAATACTGGTGATACATAAAAGCCCCCAAATTACTACATACATATTCAAACACTTCTTTTACTGTAGTAAAACAAACTGGTTTTAAACCAATAGTTTAGTTATTGGTAACTGTGATACACTGATAACACTGTTTCAGTGCTTTGGATGCATTCAATGTGCAGCTACAATTTGCTTGTGCATATAAAAGGGGACACTGAAAGATACTGCTAGGAGATAGAGGCCCACCCATCTAGACAACTCAGTGTAATCAAAACCACAAAGAAGGAACAAAGTAGTCACAAAGCATTCTGTGCATATGAAAATTTCTTTTTTTTTTTTTCCTAAGGCAGAGACTTGTACCAATCTAGTACAACATTCAGAAATACTCCGTGATTGTTCAGTTTACCTATTTTCATCATTCTTTGATGTGAAGTGATTGTATAGCGTAGTTGTTCTTCTGTCTACTCCATTAGAGGGAGAGATGCTTGCACTCTGTTCCTCACCCAGCCCACTGTCGGGTATTTCCAACAAAGACCTCTTTTGATAGGAATGTAGATTAGCTGACATCATCCCTGAGGAGCCAGATGGATGTCTCCGGAGCTACAAAAGATGAAAATAAAAGGAAAAAGGTAACACAATGTGTCTTGAACTGTGAGACTGTCTCAACCTTATACTGATAATACGTGGTACAACATGTAAATTGTGAATTATTATGAGGCAAAAAAAATCTTCATAATACAAGTCAGTTCTGAAAACAAGACAGAGGGATAGCAATTCAATGAATTTCTTAAGCAAAAGGGTTCACGTGAGAAAAAAATATTTTAGAAGAGCCTTGCATATTCCAGTGACATAATCTTGAACAATGTTTCCCTTGCTTTCTCAGAAGCACCTAGACCTAGTAAGACATTTGGATGCAATACCTAATTTCATAGGGAAAGAAAGGAAGGGAAGGAAAAAGAGTACAATTTCCAAGAGATGTTTTATAGATCCAAATCATTGTAGTAGAATCTCAACAATCGGGAACAAGATGGATCCTGAATTTGTTCTTAATCTAAATGGCAGCATCCTAGAGATAGAGTTCTTTGGGGTTGACCCTTAGCTATTGCATTTATCTGAGAATCCTTAAATAAAAGTTAGGACAGAAGACTGATATCAAGTATATTTATACTTGCATTTTCCTTTCTGCTTCCAATTCTATAAAGTTCTTTGTTTTCCTACGATAAAACTTTTTTCATCTTGAATTCGTCTAGGGTATAAAGTGAACTTGGATGACTCTGACAGACATAAAGCATATTGCTTTCTTGAGAGCAAAGGTACAAATAACAAAGTAGTGCTGCAGACTAACCATTCTGTGGAGGCTGGCAAATTTCAACTAGCACATGAAGCTGAAGAGTTAGGGTACAGTCTTGAGCTGGTAACTCACTGTGCCAAGTTTATAGGGAAAGCTCACAAAAAGCAGTATCTAACATTCTTCCTAGTGCGTGCAGATAGCAAATAGGCGGCCTTTGACTTAGAAGATATCTATATTGTCAGCTATTCTCTTCACCACAGTCAAGAATTGGAAACACAAGCATGGACACTTCCTACCTTTACTAGAACCTACAGTTCCAAAATTCCATTTACACATGGAAATATCTTTACTCATCTCAAACTCTGTGATGTCCTTTTGGCTACTTTTGGGCACTGAGGTTTTTTGTACATCAAGAATCTTTTAAATATAAAAAGTCATATATTTGTGTATTAGTTACCTCATGATCATTTAGTCTGTATGCCTTAATCTACTTTGGAAAAGCAATTAGATAAATAGCACAAGAATAAATATATTTTTCTACATGCAGAAATTCAGAGCCAGTATCATGGGTTAAAACAACATATTCAATTTTTCAAAAGCAGTATTTTACTCCAAGAAATACAGTGATTTTGTCAGTGCCCCAGGTAGCCTATATAGCAGGAATGGAATTATTCTATTGGATGAGCTCTTTTTTATTACTTACATTGTCTTGTCTGGTGTCATCCTTTAGATTAATTTTGACCCTTTCCCACAAAAGCTGCCACCTTTCTGGGCTCTGATTTAATTTACTTTCCAACCTTTCGATTTCCTGAAACAAATAACAAGGGTTTTCTTAAGGATAAACATTTAGAACTGATCACTTCCTGGCAATCATTTTTATACAACCATTTTCTAGTCAATATTTTTACACAGGGAACTTTCAGGCCATGTTATCATAGAATCCTAGAATGTTTTGGGTTGGAAGGGACCTTGTCCAGTAATGTACAAAAACCTCTACCAAACCAGCTACAAACTGAGATCAGCCAGATTCAGGAGTCAAAGGCAACAAAGCACAGCATCAGCCACATCATTCTTCTTGCATGTCAAAGGTTGGAGGAGCCACCGTGCTTTCAATTCTCTGCCAGTTCTCCTGAACACACAAAATTCAACACCAATTGCCATAATAGAAACACAACAATGATAAGGATAGGCTGTATTTTATAAAAATATTTACGAAGAACAAATTCTGTGTTGTGCACCAACATTGTACATTGCCAATATTAACATTTACCCTGGTTTATAAAATGTGATACAAAGCTGTATTGAAAGACGGAAATGAAACAGAAAGATTTATTCAATTTGGATGCCAAACTGTAACAACATGTTCTTGTTGTGGAACTTGGGAATATGACCTATGTCGATAACCTCCAGTTAGGGTTATTTCCTGTTAATAAGACTGCATGCAGAGCTAAGTAAAAAGAGGCAATTTCATTAGTTTCTGTTTACTTGTGAACACGCATTGATACATTTGTCATTACTTTGATGAGTGGCCCATATTCCTTGCCATGCTTCCTTTCTATATTTTTACTTTCAACAACTATATTATTATGACACTCTTGATTCTTAATGAAATCAAATTAAAAACTCAATTTTGCAAATCCAATTAAGAATTGATGATGGAACAAAAAATTGCCATAGGACAGAGAATTACCATGCTATATAAAAGCCAACTAAAACCCAAGACATTTATTTTCAAAGTAGGGACAGTAAGTCTCTGACTTTATTTACTTACACTATACCAAATGATTAAAGTCGATTTCATAATATTCTCCAACGCCTATTGGTCTTTTTGAGTGACAGTTTCTTCAGGAAATTGTTACTGATTGAAAGACTTACAGAAAATTACTATATTTTTAAGGTACGAAAACATTTTGACTAGGAAATTAATTCCTGAACTAAATTTTTAAACTCTGAAGTGAAAATAAAAAAGCCAGTATTTGACAGTGTTAACAGGGAGATAGTATTTCTACAGACTCTTCCTTGCTGAAGGTAAATTAGAAAACTCAAAAGTAAAACTAAATATAAGAAATTCAGCTTAACAGCAAGAATCAAAGCAGAAGTTTTAAATGCTGAAGGTAGTTGAAAGCCACATATACATTAAATATTATGGGACTCTCTTCCTGCCAAGAAATAAAACCAGAATAGTTTTGTTTGGAGTATCTTCCTAGATAGATAAAAAAAATAAGGAATGGTGAACACAAGCCAGAGTAAAGGCTTCTCTAGATTACTTGTTCCTTTTTCAAAGTGCTGAATGTAAAACGCTTCCTGATGGGATACATACGACTAAATCAATTTACTACAGACTTTTTACGTAAAAGGCTTTCCAAAATGCTGCAAAAGGATACAAGCTAAAAGTGCTAAAAGTTAGTCAGGTTTTAATCTGATCATTCTCTTTCTGCCCTGGTCTTGACTTCTGAGTATGAGTCCTTCTCTGCAGAATCTGGAAGTAACTGAAACTTGTTACTTAGCAACTGGGTCACATTCCTTTTTTTTTTGGCTCCACAATGAGTAGTGCTTCCAGAACTTAAAATTAAAAACTTTCAACAATCTCCTATATATAACTTGAAAAATTAGGAATAAATTCTCCTTTAGTAAACCCCACGTAAAAAACTTACATGGCAATAAATCACTAAGATTTACTCTTGCCCCTTCAGTTTTAAATTTTAATGAAAAGATCAGATTTTTTCCTTCCATATGTGGAATGGACTATGAATAGCTGCATTTCCTTGAAAAAAAAAATTCCTTCGATTTATCTTTCTGGTTCATCTCCTGTTGCCTAGACTTACGGAAGCAAAAGTCAATATATAAAAAGAAAGGTTATAACAAATGCAAGTGTATAAATATCCATTTCCTGAAATTAGTAATTACAAGCTATTAGCATTACTGTGCCTTTCAAAAGATGTATCTGTTAAGTAATCTGCTTTGTACTGTTTGAATGGTACAGACAGGAGTTAACTCTGCAGACACTCCAGAACTCCGGAGACTGATCACCTCCCTCGTATCCACAACGTGTTTGTGCACACACAAAATCTGGACAAAGTCCTACACTAGTGAACTGTCTTGACTGTGAGAGAGCATCCTGTTCTGGGATTCCTTCCTTGTTAGTATTTTCTCTTCCAACTCCTGGGCTAGAAGGCTTCTGAGACTTTGATTAGAAGACGCTGAATGTGTATCCAGTGATCGAATTGCTGCCCGTGTCATGTGTTCAGACTTGGGTATGCAACAAGTTCTACATGACTAGTGGTTTAATATTTGGCATAAACTTTTTGGTTCAGGGTCCACTTTGATGGATCAGCCTTTTTGGCACATAAACAAAAGTTATAAACCGGCTCACAATCAGGAGTGCTATTTTTATTGTTTTGCTGGTTATTCATTGATCCCTTACATAGCTTTAGTTCTTTACGGCATATATTTACAGCAGAGTTAATTTGGGTGACTGGCATCCTGAAGTGGCATCTTTGAGTTCAACAACCTCTTTCTGCACAATCACCATTTAATGTTAAGTGATGTAACTGCTTATTTGTAAGAACAGGACATATACATTCATCTCTCACAGTTCTTAAAAAGTACTGGAATCTAAGCCACTCCCAATGAATTATGGGGACTGAATACCTTTTTAGGAATGTTAGCAAATTAGTGGGGAACAGTGGAAACGTGTCTGCCTTCAAGGATTTGACTTGCATTTTCACTGAAATATAGGTTTATTACTACCTCTAATAAAACCAGCAACCAGGCATCTATCACAGAACGGTTGGGGTTGGAAGTGACCTCTGGAGGTCATCTGGTCCAACCCCCCTGCTGAAGCAGGGCTACCTAGAGCCAGTTGCCCAGGACTGTTTCCAGATGGCTTTTGAGTATCTCCAAGGATGGAGACAGCACAACCTCTCTGGGCAACCTGTGTCAGTGCTCAGTCACTCTTGCAGTGAAAAAGCATTTCCTGATGTTCAGATGGAACCTCCTGTGTTTCAGTTTGTGCCCATTGTCTCTGTCCATGTCAATGGGCACCATGAACAGAGTTTGGCTCCACCTTCTCTAGAATATAGATTCTTCAGATACCTATAAACCTTCATAAGATTCCTCCGAGCCACCTCTTCTGCAGGCTAAATAGTCCCAGCTCTCTCAGCCTTTCCTCATATGAGCCATGCTCCAGTCCCTTAATCATCTCCGTGGCCCTTTTCTGGACTCTATCCAGTAGCCCCATCTCTTGCTTGTACCAGGGAGCCCAGATCTGGACATAGTACTCCAGGTTTGGCCTTAGCAGGCCTGAATAGAAGGAAAGGATCACGTGCCTCAACCTACAGGCAACACCCCTAATCCAACCCAGGATACCATGAGCTGTTGTTGGTGCAAGGGCACATTGTTGAAAAAGAAAATAGAGGCATAAGTGTGCTGTTCCACGATTACCTTTCATTTTCTTTAAAAAATGGATGGGTAGCTACTCTTAATATTGGTACCTTGCTTCTGATTTCTATCATGCAGAAAGACCATCAGAAAATGGTCTTAAAGGTAAGCACCTCTGTTTGGATCTGCTTTTGAGCATTTATGTCTCCAAACTACACTTCTGAAAATTTCAGATTTGAACAACCTAGCTCATATTTATTGGCTGCCTTTGATGTGGTAGAAGTGAATTGAGAAGCTTTATACAGAAATCTGTGTATTAAAGTGCATTTTATCATCTGCAATCTTTAAAAGGCTTCATTTAGGACTAAATGAATGAAATACGCAAATTCTATAAGCATAAGGATTTATGGAAACTATAAAGGTTAGAAGTGGATTCTTATGTACCCCAAACATGTTAGAACACTTACTGCTAAAAAATTACACCTTTTGCTCTTAATAGAAGAGCACCACATTCTACCAAGGAAAATTCTGAATTAAGACACTCAATAACTTCTCTGTTTCAGCTTTACATCCTGATGAGCACTATCTAGTTTTCAATTGAAAAATATCTTTAGAACAAACAAATTTGTGCTTATCATTATAAATTAATGGAGAATCAATCTTCCCTGGTAATTTACCATTGAAAATATGGTCTCAATTCAAACGTTTTTTGGATACCAACACATTCTCAATGGATTTATGATTAAAGAGAAGTCTTTCTCCTACATCAGCAATAGCCCTAAATTAACTTGTTTTAAAAGAAAGTTCACTTTGCTTTTTAAACTTAGAAGAATATTTTTGTAACTCTTATACAACCTCTTCAAAGTTTTCCAAATGTTCCTCTCAGTTGCTATCTTTTATTACTATAATCTAATTCACAAATAACATTTAAAAACTCTATAAAATCTGACCCACATATCTGTAGAATATAGTACGGCTAATTTCCCCGTTCTATGGCAGTTTCCCACAGCTGTGGGTATGGATAGTTTGGCATCTACCCCAGGAAGAAATGCTTAAGAGCATTGTTGCTATATTCCTGATGTACTTCTGGCCTCTAGTTACCTGATATGAAAGCTCTCTGTTTTTTTGCTAAAGACTCCCTGATCTGACCCTTGCTCAGAGCAGAGAGAGACTGCTCTTTCTTTGCATTTGTGAAGTTATAAGCCTGAGAAGTTCTGGCTATCTTGAGGCAAGGAGAGTTTTACAAGTGATTATTATTATTTTTTTTAATTGGGCATTGTTCCTATATTTGATCAATTACGATTGAAAGGGATGGACCAAAAGAAATTTGAGGAATGTGCCAGAATAAAGCTAACTCTCTAGCAGAAGCAAGTCTACCCTCAAGGACTCAAATCCATTCAGAAACTTCCTGCCTTAAGACTTCACTAAAATCATCTTTGATTCAGGGGAGTTTGGGGATCCACAGCATATCCCAATTTTCCAAGCATTGCAATATTAGGCTCCGTAATCCCAGCGTCAATACAAGGTAAAGTCTGTGAATAGTTTTCAAAATAAGAAAGTGCACATAGCGATGTGTATCTGAATGTGCATGTGGCTTGAATCAACAGCTCCAGGAAGTGACAAATGTCCTTGTCATTTTCCTGTGCTATCAGTTAAGATGATAATCTAAATATTAGGACTGTTAATTAATTATAATCAACCAACAAATTAATTAATTCAAAATAACTGCAACAATTATAATGATAATGGGATCCTTTTTCATCTTCTAATGAAGAAAGGACAAAACTTAAGCAGCTGACATAAGCTCAAACAAGAAAAAGCCAAAATTAAGCATCTATTTCAAGTACCAAAATATTCTGAACAATCTACATTTACCAGTTAGGTCCTAGTAAACATGAATAAACTAAAAGCAATCATGGAAAGCTTTTTTAGAAACTTGGGCAAAGATGTTCAGTTTATGTTTGTGTATCTGCCTCCCACTTGTTAAAATCAACAAGTGTCAGATTCTGTTTTCTGATCTGCCTGGAAATCTGGGTCTTTGTCATTTCACCACACACCTACTTTAAACTGAGTAGAAAGAGGACAAGAAAGCTAGACTCAACATTTGCCCAAATTAAATAACAGTTCCTGCATTTCTTAAGAAAGGCAACCTAAATATTTATTACACTACCTGCCTTATTATTTAAAAGAGGCAGTGAAAAAATCAATCCATGACTGACTTTCTCATAGTTATTACTATTAAAGCGTACTCCCAGAAAAGTGTTCATTCAGAATAACATAAGCTTTGCAGGAAGTCTGATTGATTCCCAGATCAACCAGTCAGTTTTACTAAACACCTGTTTTGACATCCATCATAGTCCTTTTTAATAACAGTATATCTATAAGGCAATAACTTAAATAAAAAGTAAATATGAATTTCATGAACATAGGAGAACTTACTGTTCCGTGCAACACAAGTACTTACATTTAAAAGGCTGCTGATGGCATCAGGTTGTATTTTTTTAACATCATCATAACATGGCCATACTATTTTCCTCTTAGTCCGAGAGAGTGAACCATCCGTGTGGTCAGCTTCCTCTGCAGCACTGCATTTTGCAGTGACCATGGTCCAATCATAGGAAGGACCTGTAGCCAAAATTTCTTCTACATAATAATCCCACTTTTTGAGGCTGGACATATTTACATTTGGCTTCAGTGCCTATTTGAAACAAAGTTTTATTATAATGACAGAAAGGAAGTCTTCGAGTTTCAGGCTTACAATACAGTACAATGCTTGTAATTTCTAGATTATTCTAAATTGAACAGTGTATTGCACTGGGTGAGTAGTGCTGCAGTTTGGTAAGTTCTACAGCAAGATCTTGGCTCAGTCAGATCAAAACCTAGAACTAGTACTAGCTTTGGGAATATACTGCTCATTTTTACCCTTCTACTAAACCATGTGCCTACCAAGAACTCTAATTCAGCATATCTAGTTGGTACCCACAGTGTCTTTGTCCCTCCTGTTAAAGATACAAAAGGCACTTGATAGCAATCACCCTTCAATTCTTCTCAGCAGAAAATACAAGACTGTACCATCAGAGCAAGGAGACAGGCTGTATAGCATAGGCAAACAAGCCACTTGGGAAAACCACAGTAATTAAGTAGGCAGACAGAGAATGTAGATCTTTCAGAGTAGTTTAAAACAGATCACTTAGTAGTAAAAATGTTGGGTTTGTTTTTTTTTTTTCTTTTAAAAAATAAGGTAAGAGGTGCTGTTTACATGTGCCTTACTTGAAGGGAATTCCTGCCTCAAGTGAACGGGCAACTTTAAAGTAAGGGTGATGCTCAGTCATAACGACTAATTCTGCTATTATGACTAATTCTGCTACTATGACACCATTTCTTATGAGGAAAAACAGTTTCTTCTAAAAAAAGAGAAAGAAAACACTATGAAAATATCAAAAGCTACTCCTGATTGCTTACTAATCAGGCTACTGCTTACAGCAAAGTGGATTGAACGCACAGTGAACAAGCAGCCCATCAAGCTCAAATTAATCACAGTGATGGTTCTACAGAGAAAAGCAATGCTTCTCTAAAACAAAGACAGCTGAAGCACTTTCTGTCTACTGATGGTCACTCTCTCGTTTTCTTCCTCCTCTTGCACTGCCGCTTTATTAGGGGAGTGTAAGTGTATGTGCGGGTTGAAGGAGGCTGCACTGTTGTCTGCAATAATGATCTGATACAGACTCAAAATACCTTAAAGAAAATATTTTTTTTCCTTTTTTTTTTGTGTGAGGTCAGTTTATAGAGCAGACTTGAGCGCAAGGTGCTATGTATGCTAAGATACAATGTGGTGAAACAACTTGAGAAAAAAGGAAAGCCAAGAAACACTAACAAAAATATCAGTGGTGCAATGGCCTCTGAGATGGTGGAGACTATCCCATCATGATGTTTTCTGGTCACCAGCAGTGGACAGACAAATGATTTATCGGGGTGAAGCTCACTGCCAAAGCAGGAGAGCACAGCACAGGAATAAACATTTGTGGGGCCGTGAATGGCAGGAATGTCTTAAAACAGCCTTGTCTCCAGAAGTACAGTTAAGAACAGCACCCTTTTCTTGCAGTTCCTGAGATATCTTGACTGCTTCTTCCCCAGCTATTGCAGAATTCTATAATGATGAGTGCATTGTGAATTTTATATAATTATTCAAGAGACAGTCCAATCTAGTGGACATACATTATCATATGAGACAGTGATACAGATAATGTCATTCAATCAGATGGTTATGAAATGTATCGCATTGTGACTCTAAACTCATTTCCCCATAACTGTGGTTTGCAGTATGTAATTTAAAAAAAAAATATCTGTGCAAACTTTAAGATAATCATTCCTATAATTAAATGAAATTAAATAAAGATCCTCATTTACCTCAGCAAGATGCATAAATACATGTTCTAGAATTTTGCCCTTTAAATGACATTTCCGTAACTAAGAAGTGGGCAACTTTTCTGCCAAATGCTTATTCAGTTAAAATTAAATAAAAATTACTCAAGGAATCACTCAGAATAACAAACCACTTTTTTTTTTTTTAAAATCATACCTCTATTTCAGCAGGGGCATAGAGGTAATTGAAAAAACAGGGTTTTGTGCATCTTTTCAATACATTCCCAAATACAAATTCCTTTTTTGGCATGTTTATCTCCTTTATCTTCAAACAATGTCCCTAGGGAAATACCAGCAAAAAGATAGCTTTTATGATAATACACAACAAACACGAAAGCATAGCCAAAAGGAATTTCACAGACTAAATGTAGAGTAAAAGCTACTATCAAATGCCACTGCAACAAGATATTGTATTTGATGAAACAACTGTTGTACTTTGCAACTGCAACTATTCGGTAGCATTATATTTATAAACCTGTTCTGGAATTTCATAGAATCACAGAATGTTTTGGGTTGGAAGGGACCCCTAGAAGTCATCTAGTCCAACCCCCCTGCAGTGAGCAGGGACACCGCTAACTAGATCAGGTTGCTCAGAGCCCCATCCAACCTGACCTTGAATGTTTCCAGGGATGGGGCCTCCACTACCTCTCTGGGCAACCTGTTCCAGTGTTTCACCACCCTCATTGTAAAGAATTTCTTCCTTAGATCTAGTCTAAACCTACCCTGGTTTAGTTTAAAACCATTACACCTCATCCTGTCACAGCTGGCCCTACTAAAAAGACTTTCCCCATCTTTCCTATAGACCCCCTTTAGGTACTGAAAGGCCGTAATCAGGTCTCCCCAGGGCCTTCTCTTCTCCAGGCTGAACAAGCCCAACTCTCTCAGCCTGTCCTCATAGGAGAGGTGCTCCAGCCCTCGGATCATTTTTGTGGCCCTCCTCTGGACCCGCTCCAACAGTTCCATGTCCTTCTTGTGCTGAGGGCTCCAGAGCTGGACGCAGTACTCTAGGTGAGGTCTCACCAGAGCAGAGTAGAGGGGCAGAATCACCTCCCTCGACCTGCTGGCCACGCTTCTCCTGATGCAGCCCAGAGTACGGTTGGCCTTCTGGGCCGCCAGCGCACATTGCCGGCTCATGTCCAGCTTTTCATCCACCAGCACCCCCAGGTCCCCCTCAGCAGGGCTGCTCTCGATCCTTTCTTCCCCCAGCCTGTACTGATACTGGGGGTTACCCCGACCCAGGTGCAGGACCTTGCACTTGGCCTTGTTGAACCTCATGAGGTTCACACAGGCCCACCTCTCCAGCCTGTCCAGGTCTCTCTGGATGACATCCCGTCCTTCTGGTGTGTCAACTGCACCACTCAGCTTGGTGTCATCCGCAAACTTGTTGAGGGTGCATTCGATCTCACTAAGTCATTGATGAAAACTTTAAACAGCACTGGTCCCAGTATGGACCCCTGAGGGACACCACTTGTCACCGGTCTCCATCTGGACATTGAGCCATTGACCACTACCCTCTGAATGTGACCGTTTATGAGAATACTTGAGTGAATTTATGAATGTCCCTTTCTGCCTGCAGCTACACTGATTCAGCAGACCACCAAGCCCTGCTAACCAATTCTGCCAAGGTTACCCAAGTTACCAGCCCTTCCAATCTGCTGGGCCAGCTGTACTTGAAATTACTTGCTAACTCATTTCAGGGAAAACAAATCAGGCTAATGTTAATAAGTTTTCCATAGATGTGTGCTATCTGAAATGACTTTGGAAGGACATATAAACTATACATATATATCTATCTATCTCCAAAGACTACTGGAAACAGGATTTGATATTGCATTAAATGATATTTGAAAGCAAACTACCCCTAAATAAGCAAACAACGCCCCCTCAAATTGTAGAACCATGTAACAATCCAGGCTGGAAGGAACCACAGGAGGTCATTGACTCCAACTCCTTGCTTTTGTTCAAGTGAAGGTAAAGAACGGAACTTTTTTTGTTGAAATAAAATGGTTGCTCAAGTTTAGTCTGTTCCACAGTTAGTATAGTTTTTAAGAAAAGCATTCAAATTGACCATATGCCATGAGAACCACCCCACAAAGCAGTGAAATTCAGAGCACGTAAATATTTTGCCTAGTGAACAAGTTCTAAACCCAGCCTCAACTGTGGTTGTGTAGTCTTATTCAGAGGGCTCCGAGGGTATGTAAGGCCTTGGAACCAGTAAGGTTGCATGTGATAGATGGGGTAAAAGGCTTTCCTTTCCTGAAACTTCAAGCACTCTTTGAAGGATTCCCCAGGACTTTTGTTTCTGTTAAAATAAGGTATTTAGTAGGGGCAACGGAACCATGTGGATAAATTGCTAAAAACCCCTAAGTCATGGCACTAATTTCTTCCACATTCTCTTAGTCCCATCAGTGGCATGCCTCAGGAATCATTAATTCAGAAAATTCTACATGTTCTTCACTTCTATTTTGCTTTATATTCCTGAAATGGAATTCATTACATCATCACCATGCAATTACTGGACCATCTCAAACTAGGCAAACTTTTGTAGACTAAATATTGATGAGACAAATACCAAAACCTACAAACCCAATCAATAAACAAACATCACACATACCATGTTCTAGTCTTTCATAGTCTGAATCCAGAAGAAATGTTTTAAATCTATTTGATATGTGATGAAAAGCCAGAAACTTCAGATAATATTGATTGAACTCAAACTCTGTTGGGTATTGGTTATGAATCTGAAAAAAAAAAAGGGGGGGGGGGGAAGGGATACCAAGGCAAAATACAAGTAAGAAATAATAACGTGAAACATCACAGCAAAATAAATCCCCTATGAATGCTGACAACAAATATATCCATAGGCAACTATCTTGTCTGCACACACAAATCCTTCTACATTTTGTCTAAAAATATTTTAAAGCTAATTTAATTAATTTGTATGCTGCAAAAATGTTTCAAATCAGATAGGGTGTACTGTATAGTAATCAGTATTACACTCTGTACAAAACCCAGGATTCTTCAAAGTAATCAAACTGGATATAAATCTTTTATAATATTCCTTGAGACGCCATGTAAGTTCATAGGCAAAGATGCTACTCCTGCTTGTAGCTGGAATCAAACTTAAATTGCAAGGTTTGCAGTGGACTTTTTGCTATTGCTCAGAACCCAATGGACATGTACGGACATAATGCTGCAAATATTATTCCATTTACCGTTACTGAAACATCTAATTTCTGAAGTACTTGCTAGTCTACACATATTTCTTCCTTTTCAAAATATGCACCAAAATATTACAGTACCAAAAAAAACCCCCATACTGAGGAGGTATGTTGCTATTATTCTTTTAAAACAGTAAAAACTATGTAATGTCTTAAATTGTTCTCCTCAGTTAGGCTGGGGATCTGCCTAGTTCAGTGAATGTCTCCAACATGAGTCAGGAGCAGATATTTAAGAAGACAACACAAGATTATCAGAGCACAGCACCATGGGATGGCTGGCTCTACACAAAATTTTTAGCATTAATTATTGATATTTATACTTGATATGCATATAAAATTCAAGATTCTAAAAATCTTGATGAGATATTAGTCACAGAAATTTCATGTGTTAATTTCAAATTTAGAATTTACTTCTCAAATAAGTTTATGAATTGTGAGCTTTGCTTTAGAATTAAGCATGGTAATTAACTGAAAATTCCAAATTACAAAGGGAATAAGTACAGTGTGCAATCAAAAAAGAAACTGCTGATTGAATTTCACATTTGAAATGCGTCCCACCGTGCTTTGTCTAGCTTCACATCAAACTTGTAAAATACCTTTAGTTCTGCAATCTTCCTGTGTCTTGTCTTTTGCATTCCCACCACTCTCATTCTCCCCGTTACATCTTTTCTCTCTAATCTCTACTATATCAGTTCCTCAAGAGAGAAACTTTTTTTTTTTTTAGTATTTATGGAAACTAGTATTAGACTACTTGAAGCTCACTGATGGTTAGATTTTCACATGTGGCAGCTGAAAAAAAAACCAAGCCCAACCAGCTAAATAAAAAAAAAAAAAAAAAATGCATTTAGCAAGGAAAGGTTATCTACCGAACGTACAACAGTGACAGGAAAATCCCTTGAAAGGACCTATAAACAAATACACAGCATTTCAGTCAGAGAATTTGTTGTAATCATACCTGAATATTAGCTTGTGGCTAGGCATTTAAAATGCTAAGATACTTAAAGATATCTCACTTCAGTATACCCACTTACTTTATCCCCACTTCTCCCCTGATACAAATGACTACAATTCCTGCACTATTTGTTAAGAATAAAGCTAGGCAAAATTTTTTCTCTAATAAATTCAAGACTTCAACTTCACAAAGTAACTTCTTAGTTCTCATTGTAAAAAGAAAAATACTTTTTTCTGGCATATATTAAATTAAAATGTAATCTGAGTATGCTAATTCTGTTAAAAAATGTCACAATGTACTTCTCAGCTGAAATCCAAAAAGCTCTGCATGTGTGTGTGCATTTAGACACATATACACACATATACAAATACTTTAGTATACGCTTTCTCCTTGTGTTAGAAGTTTTCTTTAATACACGGTAAGAAGGAAAGGCTACATTCTGCTATTTGACATGACTTATACAGGGTCCTAATTTCTACTTATGGTCCAATAATTATTTTAATACGTTTGAAGAGTTACAAGAATAAGCTGCTACTGAAATCCTGTCCTGGAACTGGTGTTGTGAGTGCTCCTGTTTCTGAGATTTCTGGAACTAGAAGTAACTAGAAGTTATAATTTATCTTTTAAGTGAAAACAACTATAATCTAAAACATTGCTTTGATAAAAATGAATAATGTACTGATTGTCTGTGTTTTAATGGCTGTGGCTGATTTCACCGCACTTGGCAACTGGAAAGATGCACGGCTAGGTGAAGTGACTACCATTACCTATGATTTGTGTAGCTGCAGTGCAGTCTGCAAACTTTAAAATGTGGCTGTGCTAGCAGGAAAAAAAGCTCCTGATAAAATACAACTCAACTTCAGAAGTGATAAACGAGAAATTTAACATAGGAGAAAATGATTGTATTAATTTAAGCAACTAAAAATAAACATAAAAAGAGAGATTTTTATTACTGTGGACAACGTAACCACTTAGGTTAAGGTTAAATATAGCTGGTCTCTCTCTGATAACTCTTTGATGCCACTTCAGTTAATTCATTGATTTTAAGGGATATACTCAAAATTTACATTTAAGTTAGAAGCAATGTTTTATACTTTACAATTTCAGCACAAACACCCTAGAAAGACAGGTCTATAGGGACAGGGTATCTTTGAAAATTACACCTGCATCCTCCTTTAAAATGCTTAATCTCCATAATATATCAACATTTAAAACCTGACTATTTACAATATGTATAAGGTGTTTCTAACATTATGACTGAAAGAACTCAGTATTTTAGAATTCTTTTTCAAATCACCATGTTCCCAGTTAACTTAAATATCTCCTAAATGTATTTAATAATCTTACATTTCTATCAGCCTTCCTTAGTTTTCCAATACATTTTGGTTTTGTAATCCCACTATATATCAGTATTTACTTAGTTTAAATAAGAAATATAGTACTCCAAAATGTCCCGTGCTAGTAACCACTAAGAGGCTACTCCTGCAAACACTGGAATAACTGAATAAATCTACCATGGGAGTAGCAGACTCACCTCCTCTTATACAGGGTGCTGTAACAGAGCTCCTTATTGAGCTTAAAAGAAGTCAATTCTAAAAATCATTCCATTTTTATTATATTTAATAAATTACAAAAAAGATACAGAAGAAAAATAAGAAAAGCTTCCTGCACTGACATCACTTTCATAAACTCAGCCGTCTTAGAAGCAGCGAGAGTTATCTGCCAGATGCTGCTATTGTGAAAGAATGATTTTGCATTAATAATTCAGCTGACACCTGGAGATATTGGCATAAACAATGACTTTTTACAAGATGATGCAGTTCTAATTTAGGAGTCACTGCTTCATTTGTTTTCTCTGTATCTTTAGTTTAACCCATGACATTTAATGCACATACTGGCTCTATGGTGGCTTTGTTACCACACATAATACATTGAGATTATAACGGTTAAAAATATTTTGAAAGGACCAAACGTTTATATCCAGTGAATAGGTAATTTTTAAAAACTCATAATATATTACACTTCATGGCCAAGTTGCAATCTAATTGGATTCTGTGGTTGTCTAACAAGTTGCACAGAAACCAATGAAACTTAACAGAAATGTTCAAGTACAAATGTTAAGTAAATTTATTTTTCATGGTAAATTCCTATGAAACTTTAATTTGTTTTCAAAAGTAATTTCCCTAGAGTTTACAATCATACTGTTAGAATTTGGTAAGTCAATACTATGCCATCATGAGTGAGAAGACTAATCTATTAATCTATTTCTAGAAAACATACTCAAGAGTTGCATTCTAAATAGGACTGCAAGTTATTTATTTTAAAGATTTTTTTCTAATAACAGACAAGTCTATCTTATCAATATTACACTGTGTTCCCATGTCTTTCTTGGCTGAACATAACACTGGCTGAAAAGATTATAACCCCTAGACAGCCTTATCCTTCCTCATGAGAAGTTACTGCCTCCTGCAGATTGACTTGCCGTACTGCTTCTAAATCCACACCCATCAAAACAAGATGGTCTTTCCTACCAATTTTTCTACAATTTTGATTGGAAAAGGCAGACAGGTTCACATGAACCCCTTAGCTAACAGACTGGAAGGGTGGTATCTCCACCAGAGAAGAAGTGATGAGTAGCTCCAGATGGCCTGCAGGAGGTCATCTTTCTCCTGATACGGCTGCAGCCAGGGCATGTGAACACAGCTTAACACCAAACCCCAGAAAATACAGATCTTTCTGTAAAATGTATCCGTTAATAACTTGTATACTTTATATTGTCTTTTAAAGACAGAGAAGAGTCAGATACCTCGTGACATGAATCAAAGCTGCTATCTGAGATGACTTACAAGGGCAATGTTCTTCTATTTCCTTGACACATTCACATGTATAGCAGAAATATTTTAGGCACTTTGCAGCTTGAGGCAAAATCATACCTGACCAGCTGGTAACAGCATGGATTTATCCCACTTAACATTTCATCCTAACTTTTAAAGCCAGGATGATTACAATCCATTATTCCATGTTCTTAGACCTGCAGACTGTGTTAAACGTAACTTAAAGAAAAACCAAGAATTTTGCCATGAAGAAAACATGGCACATTCTATTTTATTACAATAAACCAAAATGCTTGCATTTAATTTTATCTTTGTTCTGGATAACCCCTTTGTTTCCAAAGTTGGTGGGATCTCTGGACTCAAGAAAAAAATACTGTACAGGTATGCGTGGATAATTTCCTTGCTTTTCTTTGTGCCAACTTTCTAAGATTTATTACAGTAAAATTGGAGCAAAGTGTTTCCAGGGTCAGAAACAGGATGTAAGCTATGTCTACGTTAGCAAGTAATTCAGAGCAAAAGGAGTAGACAAACAGACGGAAGCAGCTGGTGCTGAGGTCCTTGCAGCTATACTACGCATTTATTATTTGAATTTGGACTAGATTTAGTCCAGTTGAGTTGATGACCCCCCTTGGTTATAAGCTAAGGGATGAATCATTGGTTCAGATCCTTTTAGGACCTGGTGAGTGTTTAGTACGTACCTGAGGCAGAACTTATGGGTTAAATTCTTCCAAGAAAAATCTAGTACACATGCATCAAAACAGCATCAACAAATGTTGAGGGGAGATGCTGGAGGGATTCACTTCAAAATTACATTACTGCTTGCAATCAGTAATGTTTAGTAGGTTTAGTCCATTCTACTAATAGACAGTGTTATCCAGTCAGCTCATTTAAGCTTGGAAAAGTCATCTAACAGCAGAGAGAATACAGCACCACACGAATGATTTACACACAGAATTGAACAAACCACCAAGCAGATGGGTTTCAGTACTGGAAGACATGGCTATTCTGTCCTGTTATAGCCATTTCCACCAAGAATTTGGTTGTCTACTTCAGAAAAGGAGCAGTAACCTTATGTTTGAATGAAAAATGCAGTACTGATTCTCTTTAGAGAAATCTCCCCATTTCAAATAAAAATTAACCTGAGGACCACATCCATTGGGAAATAGATTGATGAAACAGGAGATGTGACAAATACTTCTATGGTTTTCTAATGGGGAATGCCATAGGAATCAAACCAAATTCCAAGTATATTATTTATTAATTGCAAGACAGCAATAATGATGGCTGCTGGTGTTTAATGTTAGGATACAAATAAAATTTTTCTCTTCTGCAACATGTTCTTCAGTAAGCCTTTACTCATCTTCCAATAAGCTCATTCATTATCAGTCTCCCACAGATATCTAAAGATCATTTTTCATTGGTTTACCAAGTTATTTTATCTGCGGACTTTGCTTCAGGTAGCAAAGTAAGTCCACTTGCTGACTTTTCTTTCAAGGTCTACTTCATCCAAGTATTCACTGTGAATGTCTGTTCCCAGTAAGAAGGCTGGTGCTTTAACATCTTCCGTGAGACACAGTCACCCATAAATTTTAATACAAGTTAATAATGTCCAGGAGTCGTTTCAGATTTTTCAGCAAGAAAAATGAGAGAAGTGGGAAAAGAAAGACATATGTAGAAGAGTAACTATGCAAGCTCCTATCTTGTGTTCGCATAGACTCTGCAAATCACTTATATTTACTGGTTTGAGATGAAGAAAAGGACAGACTTCAGAATTAACCTGAAATGAGTGTAATATAATTAACCTAACTTCCTATATGATGTAACTGTTGGTGCTCATCTTCTTCTGAACATGCAGTATATAGAAAAAGAAGAACATAGAATCATAGAATCATAGAATGTTTGGGGTTGGAAGGGACCCCTAGAGGTCATCTAGTCCAACCCCCCTGCAGTGAGCAGGGACACCGCTAACTAGATCAGGTTGCTCAGAGCCCCATCCAACCTGACCTTGAATGTTTCCAGGGATGGGGCCTCCACCACCTCTCTGGGCAACCTGTTCCAGTGTTTCAACACCCTCATTGTAAAGAATTTCTTCCTTATATCTAGTCTATCTCAGGACCCTCTGGTTTATAGCTTGCTGTTTCTGGAACTGATGGAGTACAAGGCCTCTTTTCAAAGCTTATCATCAAGCACAAGGAATTAAAAACTGCCTAGTCACTGTACTAACAATAATTTTTTTCCTCCTGAATAAAGGTACTCCAGACTGCTGAAAGCCAGTCTTAAGCTTAAAAAACTTCTATTTGTAATCTCTGCATAAATGACCTTAAAAGATCCATAATGCCAACCATCCCTCTTAGTCTGTTTTGCGTGGATGGGTCAAGTCTGCTCTAGGTTTTCATTCCAGCTCTTCTTGAGGTGAAATCCATTCGCTTTAATAAAGCCTAGAGAAGGAAGTTACTAGTCTTCTCTCAAACCATTATTTATAATATCTGAAATAGTGGCATCTATGCACTTATTTATGCATTCTCCTTGTAAACTAAAATTAGATAGAGGTTGACTTACCTGATGCACACAGTCTAAGAACTGTAAGAAAACAGGAGCAAATCCACTACCCTGACAATTGAGAGTCAGATTACTACGTTGACTGAATTTATGACCAAAAGAGAGCCATTCTTTTTCCACCAGCATCCGGAAGCCTTCAAGTGTCCTATAGAAGGGATCACTGAGTAACTGCACCAGAGATACTACCTAGATCACAAGACAGGACATACTGTGTTAGAAGTGACAAAAGTTAGGAGAACGCTTTAGTTAATGAATGTAAACATTCCATAATCCGTTTGTAGTTCAAGGAAACAAAAGCCTTCGTATATACTGAACTAC
This sequence comes from Gorsachius magnificus, assembly GCA_034008185.1. Classification (NCBI taxonomy): domain Eukaryota; kingdom Metazoa; phylum Chordata; class Aves; order Pelecaniformes; family Ardeidae; genus Gorsachius; species Gorsachius magnificus. The sequence continues at coordinate 11,130,513 of CM067086.1, forward strand.
GAATATTTTACCACATACTTTAAGTACTTTTATAAAACAAACCAAATAACATCTCACATGAAAAAGCTTCAAAACTTTCGGTATCTGTAAAAGTTTTAAATTTGTTTGAAATAAACCCACTTTTCTTAATAAAATAAGGATAATAAACATTTATAAAATAGTACAGGCTACCTCAACAAAGAAAGTGTTAAAGAATTGGTCCTGAGGGTGACTTCAGTCAGTGTTGCTGTGCTATCATGCTCACCAGCCAACTTCAGCCTGTTTTTGTAGACAGCATCTCAGGAGACTTTAAAATGTAGCACAGACTTCTTTCACTTCCAGCTATTTATGTTCCCTTCTCTGCTCTTGATTGTTTGACAATGATACCAATAATTATGTTAACATTCTTTTGTGGGTTTGTTTACCTGGTATCAGGATGCTGGCTGCACATGAGGTTTTTATTTACTAAGATTATTGACATCTGTGTTCATCTGAATAATGAAGCAACTACGTGGACACAATGCACCCGGTAAATGATGCAGTGGGTCTTCATTCACCTAACTGGTATTTTATTACAGGAAGCTATCTGTTGTGGTGATCTGTCCTGGAAGCAGGTGTTAGTCACTTTGACACAAATTTAGTTTTCTCCCTGTGTGTGGCCTCCTAACTTCATTTATTGAAAGTGAATGGCAAGAGAAAGAATTCCTTCCCTTCTGTGTTTTAAGTGTACTACGTTTACAAAGATAAATGAACAGTTGTGTCAACTTTCAGCTTTCATTCTTACGTATGGTCGGGTGCAGGAATGCAGATTTTATATCTAAGCCTTAGAACTGTAAGTCCATCAGGACCTTTGGAACAAATTAATTTTAAGGAACTCTTTCATGGTGAAAATTGCAAACGAATGCAAGGATTCATGTATTCTAGTTCCTTCTCTGCCACCACAACACAAATTCATTAATGTTCTACCAAATTATCAGTCACTTGTGTAAAAAAGTACTGCATGGTGTTTTTTCTTAATATTTAGCTATTTCAAGGTTTTAATAGCAGCTTACTTGCGCAGTAATATCCCAGCCATCTTCCAAACAAACCATAACAGAAGAACCATTTTCCAGGAGCTCAGAGATGATCACACACAACTGCATTATCCTGTGAAGCTATAAAGTATTACAAATAAGTAACATACTAAAGTATAATATAAAATTCTAGATAGTATTAATAAACAGTATCTTTCCATATTTATTATTAGACTATATATTCTGAAATCTACTTACAGCACAGAGAAATGCATTGATGTAACAGATTAGAAAGCTATAAAATGTAACAGTCTCAGGATTTTCATCTGAACTATGACAAAACTAAGCAAAGATTTGAAAATGGGAACTTAAACCATTAAAACCAATGAGTACTGTAATAAAACAGCTGTCATAAAAAGGAGAATGGGAACAACATGGTTGACAGATTTATTGTAGAGAAATTCCATCCTGGGCTTAACGCTAAAATAATTTCCTGTGAAATGTTAAAGTTCCATAAAGTCACCAAGTACTGTGATGGGAGAACCCACGTAAGATATTTACAAGATAGTATTTCTAACGCTCAATCCCATGGAAGTTGGGAATTAATGAATTTAATAATAATTGTAATAATTATGATGATGAAAAAACCAAACCACAAACCTAAAAACAAACACAAAAAAAATCCTATTTCTATAATTTTGAAATTGTTTAGATAGATTAAACAGTGTTTCTTATACTTAGGCAGAGTGGCTGAAACATGTGGAAAGAGGACACATTAATTATTTGCATTCCAGTATTCATTATGCAGTGATATTAAAATTCCCTGCACACGTGGGTTAGTTAATTTCCCTGGGAAGGGTTACTGACTTGACTAAGATTGATTCAAACATGGTAAGTGTAAGCAGGTTAAAAAACTTAGGTGAATTTGAGAAATTTTATCTTACTATGAGACTTCACATTACTATCAACTAAAAGGAAAACCTATATGATGTTTCTACCATTTTGTCGTACTATGGCAGCATTCTTGGTAAACAACATAATAGACAATATGTAAGCAATTCAGTTTTTTACAGTAGAATTAAACTGGTCTTTGCAGAGCACTAAATACAATCCTGCCAAATAGCAGCAATAGGAACGACAAAAGCCTGAAAGAAGAGAGAAAGCAGTATAGGAAAACAAATAAACAAAAGATGGCAAGAGACATCTAAAATCATTTATGCAAGGAAAAAAGTAAGTTCAGAAAGTACAGACGGCACAGGAAAGTGATTCACATGCTTATAAAGAAATATTTAGCCTATACAGTGTTAAAATCAATACTGTGTAATTTCTGTTGCCCAGGAAAGGAAAGCGTAGTACAATAAAAACACATTTCCAAGATGACAGATCTATGTTCTTTCACAGGAATAGTGGAAAATGTGTCAAATCAGTCATAAATTAACTTTATCACATAAGTTATGTACAACATGATTTAAACCACGGAAATGTGGTTTAAATGCCTCACAGCTAGTGTGTGACACTATGATCTAGTCCTGAGCAAGGAGTGACATGCTATTACTTTTCCTCTCAAATATGGCAAAAGAGATAACGCCAATGTTATAAACTCCCCTTGATCTCTGTGTTGCTACATGGACGTGTTGATTTCATCACAGTGACATTCAATTAATTTATCTAAACTTATCAAATTGCTCAACTACTCTGTGACTGCAAATGTGCACATGATGAGGGAGGCAAGCCTTCCTGCTCTTTCCACTTCTCCCCTTCCTGAAGGTGATGGTGGCCAGACACAGCATTGACCAGCTCCTATGTTCTCTAAGGAGTGATCACACCTCAAGGGAAGAAGCTAAGCCACTCCTTGCACTGTAGCACATTTCAACCAGGGGTACATTTTCTGATGCATAATTACTGAAATGACTGTGTTACTCACATGTATTTCTTCCTTAAGAAGACCGCATAAGAGTCTATTCTGTTTTCTATGATTAATTGCATTTGAGGAGAATATATTCAAGCACAGTATTCCAAAAATAACATGCAACTAGTAAAAACCATTCACTATAATTAAAATGGGTTTAGATTTACAAAGAGCTGACTTTCCCACATCCTTCTTGATTTGAATTTTGCAAAGTTACTTCCAGTCTTGCCTTCGTTTGGTTAATCTTTACATAAGGGAATATGGGGTAGGGAAGTAAAGGAACAGATCCAAAGAGAACAGATTAACACACACAAAATCCCCTCTCCCCTGCAAACACTTCCCCATATCCAGCCACAGATAACACATATTAGCTTATTTTTTAAATACTTGTACATATGGAAATTCAGCATGGGAATACATATGAAGAGTAGAATATTGGTTTTAAAATCAAAAGGCTCATTTATTGTTCTATACTTTTTTCTGATTTTTAAAATATGTAAAATAAAAAAATTAAAACCAACCAATTAGGAGAAAAAACGGTCATTTCTACTTGTGTACGAGTTCCATGTTATAAACCATAAATGATGTTATAAAAAATGCCTCCCACATTTGTAAATGTTATGATTGTATTAAAATAATAATAATGCTCACGTAATGACAGAACTGGTAGTATGCAAAATAATTACAATGAACAAAGACGAACAGCTGGGTAGAGCACAATAGTCCTCTGTCAGAAGAGCCTGAAATTTATTTTGTGTAAGCAGTACTGCATATAGATTATTAGAAGTACCTGTCATATATAAATTACCTGTGGGAACCACTCTGACTCCCCAAGTGCTTTAAGGAATGTTGCCTCAGAATCTGTAGGAATAGTGCTGGGAACACAAGCTCTCATCAGCTTTTTAAAGCTTGCCTTTGTCTGTCGGATGTCACTGAATTCAACAGGAACAAATTCACAATTCAAAGCAAAATCAAGTTTGAATCCCTGTATGAAAAGGAAAACAGCAGATGTAATTTTAAAGGGAACCATATTTTTCACTGACAGTCTCATCAAATCTCAGAGTCTTGCCTGCTTCATTGCTAAATATTTCAATTCCTAATTAAAAATCTGTTTAGATAAACACCTGCCCAGGATAATAAAAAATCCGTGTAACACTTGCAAAATGTACGATAGTAAAGTACCCATCTACTACTCATAAGAGCAGAATGTACTGCACGGCAGTCATATTTTTAATAATAACAATTATAGTAATAATAGTAGCAAAAACCCAAAGTTGAGTGATAAATCTGTTGAGTTCTTTATACACAACGTAATGTGCTTTCATTTGGATTTTTAAAGCTAATTAACAACAAATAAATAAAAATTAAAATAACTGTATGGATGACATACCAACAGTGCAGGACAGATTCTAGAAGTTCAATAAAGCAGAAAAAAGTAATCTCCAAATCCAAAAAGAACCCCCAAAACTGCAAACTAGGCGACTCATCTAAGCAGCCACTGCACATTGAGATAGTTGTTTGTCAGTTCCTAGTTCGACACAGAATAGCAGTTGGGGAATACCCAATAAAATTTCCAAGAGGTATGTGAAGTTTTCCTAGCAAAATGTTTCATGTTTTGTCTTTCTTACTGCATTTAGAAAATTTGCAATAGAAGAGGAGGACTGAATTAAGAGAGATCAAGTTAGCTAACTGGAAAAAAAAAAAACCAAACTATGATGAAAAGGATAATATAGAGAAAGTTATTAGGAAAAACAATTCTAATGGGTGAAGCATCACTGAAGATCTTCACAGCAAACTCTCAGTTTTCTTCAGAAATTGCTCTTTCATGGAATTAAACTTAGCCTTCAAATAATCTTAAGCTGCTTCATGGGATGCCAAGCAAAAATGTAGAAAAGTGAAAGCCCAGATTTCATTCCATTTCTGTTTTGGCATGGTTCAAAAAGAAATTCAGTAGCTCAACTAGCAAACTTGCTTTTTTAGAATCTTAAGTTGTAATAATGTATGATAAAAGTAATTGAGAAAAGCAGCATGATTTCCCTAAAATGTTACAAATTTTAGTTTGTATCACCAATTTATGTGACATGACATTTAGTAGAATAAAGCAGGCCCTTACAGGAATCCACATCAGTAATGCATGCTCTGCCAAGCCCTTTACAAAGCCAGCAAATTCCAAGTTAGCAGGATGCTGATAAAAGCTAGGAAAATACTTCACAGTCAAAAATCAACAAGATTCCTTTATACAAATACAAAAGTTGAATTGATTTTATAGACTAGATACAAATCAATGAGAGAGGGTTCAAAACAATCACTTAATCCCTATGTAATTTTATTCTTACATTTGCTAACGCAATACACTTTTCCTCAGAAAAGCCCAGAGATGACCCATCTTCTGCAAAATTGTATTATTAAACAAAACAAAAAAAAAATGTGAAAAATCTGTAAGCTCTAAACCAGCAAGGAAATCATCCAGCCTAATGTAAGGATACTTGAAGGACTGATTTTTAAACAATTTCCAAATTACATACATCCTACTGGACTTCAGACTATTTCATGTTGGTTTTGTCCAATGTTTGTTGTTTGCACATCCAAAAGTCAGCTCTTTTCATATTCTGCATAATAATACACACCTGTATGGTAATATATTAAAAATGCTTTAATCTACACCAAGCTATACCAATCCTCACCTAGTTTGTGACTGCTGATACATTAAATAACTCCCATTTTTTGCCCAAGTGGTCTAAAGGGTCACTTCAAAGCAGCAGACTAAAGATGTTTCTATTACTTATCTTTAGATGCATGACTGAACTCTTCACTTATCATTCATTAAGATCTCAAACAAATAGAAACGTGAGTAATCGTTACTATTGGATTATGGCAATTTAATTCTATGTAATCATTTCTCTTGCATTACTCTTACTGTATTCCTTTTCATCGAAATGTCTCCTTTGCCAGAGTCTTTGGGGGGTTACAGTTATAAAAGATGGTGATTAACAAGATGAAAACTGATATGAATCGACCTGTTTGAAAACTTTGGGAAGAATGTTCTCCAAAAAAGAAAATGAAATTGCCAACTCAATAAAATTGAAAAATTTTGCAGGAAAATAAACAGTTTTCTTACTGTTCAAAAGAACAGTTTATTCTAATAATGATAAATGATGTTTACTTTCAAAATTTCTGATTAGTCTTTCATGTTATATTCTTACGCCTTGCTACATTAAATCAGAATGTTTATAGACTTAACAGGATATTTCTGCGAATTATTGTTATGCTAATTATATTATAAAGAAATAAAATGTCAAATGATATCTAACTAATTAAAAATTACTACTTTGTGTGCCACTGTGTAATGAGGAAATCAAAAAGAACATGAATTTGCAAACCAATTATAAAAGACAAAGTAAAAAAGGAATAAGAACTAATACCTGTCATCATTTAAAATATTTAAATAATCATTTAAAATACAACCAAAAATACAAATAAGATATAAAAGAACTTTTGAAATTACAAAAAAAGTCAAAATAAAAACAAAATTTGCAAAGAATTTTGATTCATCATTCTGATACAGCATGATTCTTCCACCTCCGGGTATAACATAATTTCAGAAAGAATTGAATACTGATGTTTTTTCCTACTACCAATACCTGCTTTTGGAAATTATATATATTTCAAAAAATACATAATATTTTATGGATGATCACATTTTGAGTAAGAAAGTAGAAAACGATTGATTTTTCAATCTTTGAATGTAGAGATTTTAAAAAAAATCTGCAAACATTTTCTGAAAAAAAGTAATAACATCTATCCAAAAAGATGTAAGAAATTGTAGACATCATGCTCCTCTTCATGTAATCAAATCAGGACGGACAGACTTCTGGGTTGGCCTTATTCACATCAATTTGGCTTCATGTGAGTTTAAGTGCTGCTCACAGTAACAAAGGTTTTCTTCTCTGATAATTGCTTTCCTGACTAACAACATTCCATTTGCTTCATAACATATTGCAACCCATCAGGAAAAAGAAAATTGTACTTTAAATTACCAAATAAGTCTGTTTCATGTTTCCCAAAACAGAAATCAGTGAGATGATGACGCAGCTGAATGTTACTCAGTAGAATCAGAGCACAGTGGTATGTATTTAGGTGTAACTAAGCGTGGCTCTGAAAGCAAGAACTTACAGATACAGAACTCCAGCACTTCCCTTGAAATAGCTCTGAACAGTCTCTGAAAGGGGCAGCAAGCTCCCCTGCTGCTACACCAGCCCCGCTTAATCTGTCTACAGCCCCCATCATTCATCTTTAACCCAGCAGCTATGCTGGGCAGAGCCAAACTCTGCTGTCCTTGCTCCCTGCAAAGCCAATGCAAGGAGACAGGTGAAAACACGGTGACTTCTGAATAAGGCGGCTTTGCTGGATGCTCTGTTGCCTGTATTTCTTTCATAGCCATGTCTTTCCCAATTTGAATGCTGTTACCTTGTACAAAAGCTATTCCATTCCTCTAGTCATCTGTTACCCATCCTTGTATCTCTTAGCTCTACTACACATCAGCGCTTGACCAAAAGTGACAAATATGGCTCTACCCACAGAACTTTTGTGAGTTTGAGCCTGATCTTTAACTGCTCTTTAAGATAATTTAGTGTATTTTAATTTATGTTAACTTTGTTGTATTATATAACCACAGAGCTTGATTTTCACCCCCTCAGCCCCCACTGAGTTATACAGCATTAATTGTTGCTCCATGTATAGGAATAATAACTCATAGGAGTTTATACCTTTATGAGAGTTATCCATCCACCTTGTCTAGAATATGATTTATTATTTTGTGAAAACATTAGGGTTATTAAACTGAAGCCAAATAAAAACTATGTTAACATAAAAAAAAAAAGCCATTACCCGTAACTGAGATTTTTCTCCAAATATATAGAGGGCTGCTTGCCGTCTCAAAAGCTGACTTTGCAGAAAAGCACTGCTACTGTAGGAAGTGGTGTTATCTTTCCCTGCAAGTCTTGCACCAACATCAATGAAGGGAGTCTGAGTGTTGATAAATCGGTTGCTTGAACGAAGGCTTGCCCATACACCTTCATAAAGATGAAAAATATTTAAAATCCTCTTTGCATGAGGCACTGGAGATCAGAACTATTAAGGCATATGCTAAAACATAATTTGGAAAGTAGAATGCTTAACCAGTCATTTGCATCCCTCATAGAACATAATTAACAGCACATACTGGTAAGAAATATTTTCATAACAAAAACTGTCAAAAGCATCCTACTGCATTGTCATCTAACCTAAGACAGTAATCAAACTCTGCACAGCTCTTTCTATTGTAGAGAAAATGGTTGCTATATCAGTAATACAATGATAAAATGAATCACAACTTGCAAGTAATTAATGTCCATTTAAGTGTATGGAAATGAAATTGCTAGTGTTGTTCTTTCCAGAAGTAGGGACAAAAATTTGATGTATTTCCTTGTCAAAGGCACATTATTTTGGAAGTCTAACTAGTAGGAGTATTATATCATGACTTTCTCCAACACATGAAATTGTATCACTTAAAATTCCCCTTTACCTAGAATTCTTGGGTTCCTTTTGCCTGGCACAATGTAATTGTAACAACCATGTTGCATTATAATGACAACGTATAAGGATGATCAAGTCAAATATTACATTTCAGGATAAAGTATTCCACATATACTCTTGAAATGCCATGATTAAAATGTGGAATGCCATGAATTTTTGTTTTCAATTGTCCATGTCTAATGGACAATTAGAAATGACAATGAATTTAAGGAAGTTCTTTTTTTAATCATGTGTTTCATGACTATATTCCAGCAGATGTGACTATGGTACAGTTGTGTGAGTAGAGAGAAGGATGCCTAGAAGATCGCAGTCTTACAGTTTTAATCTGGCAGTAAGATCACCATTACTCTGGCAGCAGGGCATGGTACAGAAATCCCAAAGCTAGCAACAACATGAGCTTGAAACAGTGCAGTGTGACGTGGAACCACGGACTTGCATCTGAAAGCAGCACAGCAATATTTGAATGGCATTGTACCAACCTCTGCCTCTCAACAGCATTTTTAGTTTGTGTATTGTGCCTTGCTGATGCAGCTGTATTGTCATTTTCAGAGGAGGAAATCCCTACAGCACACTGACATGCTCTGATCTGATCATGCTTAAGTCAGCTTCGTGATTTCACCATAAGATAAATGATAAGCCAGATTGCCAAGGCCTGTTTAGCACCAGCAGAAGAAAAGACAAGTGGTAAATACTTTTCTGTTCCTTGTGCCTCAGTTAACAACAATGATTTTGTAAGACTGTTTTTGTGTGTCCAATGGGAGGTGTGTGAAAGGTACTTGATTTTCAGAATATAAATAACACTGCTTGAAAATCAAATCCCTTAAAGTATACTAGATTTGGCATTCAAATGGCAGTGTGAAATTCTTTAACCCAATATGCAGTAAATCAGATTATCAGAAGAGACTCTTGAACATAAATCTGTGAAGCAAGATATCCAAAAGAGGCATCAGAAATACCTCGCAGTAGTAGAAATGTAGATATACAGTACCAAAAAAACCTCTCCAACTCCTTCAAGCAAAATCCAATAATATGCATAGTTAATATTTCTTGCATTACAGAAAAGAACTGCAGATAACAGTAAAAATCCACTGAGATAGCTCAATCAGTAAAATGATTTTATTCTATTTTTGAGAAGCAGGATTATGTTTCTATTAAAGAATAATTCTGTACAGTAATCCTCAACAGGGACTTGTCTGTACAGTTTAGCGTGTCTGCCTGTCTCGCTGCTAGTCTTAGATGTGAGCAAACAAACAGGAGCAACTGAGAGTGGTTGGCTAGGAACTTAGGAACTTATGGTAACAGTTCTAAACAGTTTCCACTTCAAAGACAGCCGGTTTTAAAAAATACCTCACGTAGTAAAGTAGTATGTTTTGTATAAACTTTTGTTCCACATCTGAACTATTAGAGATTAAATAATAAAGACTTCAGCAAGCAGAAATCACAGCAAGCATTTAGCAAGATAAAGAATTTCTTGTTCATTTGGTATGAAAAAATACTAGCTCCAACATAGGCAACTGTCCCCAAAGACGATATATACAAAAATACACAGTCACACTTTCTAACATTTTACAAACACAGGCCATCATTAGCGCCTGTAGAACATCAAAAGCAACACAACTGGTTACAAATAGGTGCATATGAACATGTTTACCAGTGATGGATAACAGTGATTAAAAGACACAATTATATCTCTGTTATATTTCTATTCTAATTTTGCCTAATATATTTTGCCTTATTTTTTGTTAGCAGTGGCTAGCTTTCATTATTTGGCATATATCATATTATTATGACTTTCTAATTTGGCAGAAATAAATCTTTCCCTGATCACTAATGTTAACAATAATTTTGGAAAGAAAGTTCATTGACTAGGTAACAATATTTGTTAGCTGTTTTACTGAAGCAGTAGAAGTACTAAATGCTCTTTTGCAGAATTAATTTTTTGCTGTTCAAAATTTTCACACAGAAAATTTTCTACATATCTCTCTGCATTAGATCATCACATTGTTAAAGAATAACATGGTGAAGTGTGTGGCTAATCACTGTAACTGCATCATACATTCAATGGCCAAAAAAACCCAAACCAAAACAAAGCCGCAACACTGAACTAAAACCCCAAAATTTTGTTAATGCAGAACCAAGACTTTCTGTCAGTATCATTTTAGCATGTATTAAGATATCGCAGTAGTTATGGAGATGATAGAAAAGAACGTGTTTTCAGGACACAGAATACAGTACCTTGATGGACTCTTCCCTTAGTTGCTGATTTGGAATTTGAATGAGTGAAACATTTATCGCTGTACCCAAGCACTGGTAGATAACAGTTAAGACAGAAGGAGGAGGAATAGAATGCACATTGCAGCGAGACACATTGCCGGAGAAAAGAAAAGGGTTACTTATTAATTTCCAAAGATCTAGAATATATTGAATTTCTTTATAGTACATGATTTATCAGACAGCACAAATCTTAGTCATCACAAGACAAAACATCAATCAAGCCAGAAAACCAATATAAAATGGGAAGGAAGTATCCATTTATCAAAAAGGAGTAATTTTCATTGTCATTGCAATAGTTTCAAACATGTAGCACAGCCATCGTGTGTTTCTCCATAATTATAATACCAAAGGAAATGTAACGATTAAATCATTCTGCTGAATACTTTATTGAAAGCTTCTATCCAGCTGAAAGTTAGCTTAATTAAAAATCCTAAACCTCAGTGCTTTTTTAAAAAACTGTTTTAGTCTATTTTACATACACAATTTGATGGACCTCAAAATCAGATCAGAGTGCAAGATGTTAGTTCTATACACCTACAAACATTTTTAAAGGACTGTGTAAAAGTATTTAGAAAAATTTAGAAAACATATAATATCTATCACACAAAGAGATTTCCTCCCAGCTTGCAAAAATTCTCTTTTTCAGTGGGAGCCTTATGTGCTTATCAGAGGGTGTACTTTTGGTTCAAAAGCCACATCAACACAAGCAACTTCTTTTAATACAAATAATCTATTAAAACATACTCAAACTACTAATGTCTCCTGCTTTTAAAATAAATGCCTGAGCTGAGTCTGTGTTTATTTATTATAAATATCCTAGTATTTTTCCAACAGCAGCAAATCACACTGAGAAAACATTTTATTCCAAGTTACACACCAATGCCAGGTAAGAAGTGCCGTTCTGTAGAACCACACTATACTTATAATGTAATATAAGAAGAAAAGGTATGTATTTTGAGTGAACTTACAGTTCTTATGAAAGATATCAACCAAGCAATTGCTACAAAAAGGTCCCAGAATGAAAATATATTATGAAATGCAAGTATTTGGCCAAATGTTTCAGATCAGAAACAACTTAACTGGGCTTTAGGCAACTAATTTGTTACAGTGTTCCAGATAAAAGTAAAAAACCGTACCTGACACAGACACAAATATTCAGGACAACTGATGAGTATTCAGACCAATGACAATTTTTAAAAATGAGAAATACTATTCAAGCACTCGCACATACCTTTTAAATTAAATTTTAAATGGATGTGTATTAAAAATACATCGTCTGGCACAAAAACCAGAAAATGTCATTTTCAATTGGTGTATCATAGCTGAACCTGGCTTTTGAGCCTTGGTATGTGTGAGAATAAAAACAAGGAAAGAAAGAGAGATCCAGAATCAAAACCACAAAAGTACCACTATTGTATTTTGTACAGTGTAGTGCATAATCCATAACTGCTTGCTATGATAAAGTAACTAGCTAATCCCATTGCTTTTTTTCTTTATTTTTTTTTTTTTTTTTGCTTTTTGAGTTATACTTAGGAATATGAAGGAGAGAGAAATCACCATTTTTAGACTGCCTGCATAAAATAAGTCTGCCTTTTTTTTTCAACTGACCAGGTTTTTGGTCAGGTTTTTTTGGTCCTGCATACAGTCTCATAACACTACTTGACATGTGAAACATAACTAGCTGTGAAAAAGTAGTAAAAACCTTTGCAATAATAAATCACGTGAATCAATTTATTTGAGAACAACAATTTTAGAGATTCTATATACTTTGTGTATTTTAGAGTTCCTTCTAAAAGAATCCTGTTTAGCTAATCTAAAAACCCCAGTGTTTACTTCTCTACGGAGAGATATTCCCTTTCCCTGTTCCCTCTTACCCTGTCAACTTCTCACCTTCACTAGTGCTCCCACTGTACTTGTCAAACATTCTTATGTTTCAGCAAAGTCCTCATGTATCCAGCTGAACTGTGAATAGACTGCAGATACTGCGCTGTAATTACACCTGTCAGATATACAGAGCAGGTGTGGCATCAATCCAGCAAGACACAAGATAACTTCTCTGCCCTCTTCCTGATTACTGCTGAAATTTAGCCAAGAGACTTCAATGTCCAACAAAACAACACGTCTGTGACCTAATACTGCCTTGAGACTCCTTTTTTCTTCACTGAGTAGCAACAAACTCAGCCTATCGCACTTGCCACAAACTCTAACCCCAGAAACCAGCAATAGTTATTTCAGTAATCCTTTTATCTTCAAAAGACAACTTCAATACAGTCAACCAGCAAGCTTTCCCTTACTTATCTGGAGCACCTTCACTGCCCCGCAGCACCACTTCGCTGTTAGAACTTTTGTCCCAACACAAGAGGATGGAACACAACCAAATGTCTGCTGCCAGCTACCCAGCCTTTTCACTATTTCAGTTCAAAGTCAAGCTGGGCACAGCCACCAATTTATCTAACAATTCCAGACACTATCAACTCCTGTTCTTTTAGGTCCCCGGCCATTTCACCTTTCCAATTAAAATCACTATGTTTTTTCATCTCCATGTGCTGCAGTAACAAGACAGTGAGCAGAGAGCATAAACAGAACTTTTAGATAGGAAATATGCATATACTATGATTAACGAAAATGCACAGAATGTTCCATTCCTCGGTGATCACTGTTTAACTGCCCTTCCTCTCTTTCCTTCTGCTACAATTCTCACATAACTTCTCTGTACAGCTCTGAGTATTTTCCCTTCTTCCTTCCTTTCTCCCTCCCTCCTGCCTTCTTCCTTCCTTCATTTCTCTAATCCCATCCATCTCTTCTGAAAGTTTTTCCCCACAAAATTGTTTTATTCTTCCCCATAGGAAGCTACAGTTTTTCTATCACACAATAATTTAGGTTGGAATGGACTTCAGCAGGTCAAAGTAGGTCTAACTAATTTTAGATGAGGTATCTTACAGCCTTTCTCACTCACACCTCTGAAAATCTGACCTGCATTTGCTGTAAGATGGTTAATGCACTGCTCACAAAGCTGGAAGGAATCAAAAAGAAAGAAAAGCAACTTTTAGATGCTTAGAAATAATTATAAGAACAGCCTTCACAGCTAAAAGGTAATAAACAAAACACAAAATGCTCCCTTTTGGTAAACAGATTTATCCCTATCCAAACAAACATAGACTTAAGGAATTTGATGCACTAATTTATGCATGTATTACACATAAAAAAATCACAACAATTTCATCAGACTAGAAGAGTGAAAGTAGTTGGAATCCACTTCACAGAATGCAAGCTTCTTGTAGAAATGACACTGATGAGCCCTTGTACCTAAGAATAACTATTTCCAAAGAACACACTGTACCTCCCTACTCATTACAGACTGGCGACATAACTCCCTCCTTTACCTAGAGTAAAGTTACTCAGATAGATTATTTGTAACTTTATGAAGCATCAGCTAATCTTCAGCCAAATGCTGGAATGATCTGTAATTGGAGATTCTAAAGTGCATTCAATCCTAGTAGAAAAATAAAAGCATTTTCAGGCCACGCATTTTAGTCTAATTAAAAATATGGATGAATCACAAAGTATTTCGAAACATAATTCCCAATCAAGTGCTTAGTTTTCCACTAATTTCCAGCATAAAACAAGATTTATTGCAATGACAAGTAAAGGACTTAAACAGAAATTAGACACTTAAATAACGTTATGGACTGAGGCTGGTCAGTAATTTCTACTTTGTTGTTTCAGAGAGTGATGGATCAGTAAGCAGTGTAATTATTTTTATTTAACTAACAATTTGTTATCATTTATTATTTCAAATAATAGACTTTGAGCTAGTCTTACTAACCTCCTCGAGCAAAGCTATTGGATAGATTTACATCCAAATGTCCTGGCACTACCTGCTTAAACACAGTAGACATTCTTGAAGCCCTCCTTTCAGTGCCTAAAGTCAGCCAAAAAAAGAATAAGAGATTGAAAAACTACAGTGTTACTCAGACTAACACTTAACATAACTGATAAAAATGCCCTTTTTCACACAATACAGCTTATTCTTGCCAATTTTGTACTTCAGATTTATTTTTTAAGACACGTATACATTGGCAACAGTATAGAGGTGTTAGATACAGCTAAGCAATCAACATAGCTTACAATAAATGAAGCAAAGCATGCACACTTTGGGAATGGTGTTATTTCACAAGAAAAGCCACTGTTTGGCTATATCAGGCCAATTACCACCAGCTGAATAAGGCAAGACTGACACAATTTCAGGTCATGTACTCCTCTTTCTAAGACATCGGGGTTACCTTCACATAAACCTTACCAGGTTTCATCACAAAATAACTGAAATAAAACATGGATTAATTTCTTCATGGTTCCACATATGCATAACTCAGTGTATTTTGAAAGAGTTTTCACTGCAAGTAAAGCTCTACTTGGAGCTGATGTTAAAAGCCCATTATGGGTATGTAACACACAAGGAAATGCCTATATACCTTCCATTGCTGCTGTAGCTAAATAGTGCATCTGTTTATATAGAATCTGAGCTTGCAATCTTGTATTTTCTCATTATATGAAATAGAGTAGTATTTTGCATTCTCTTCCATTTGGCAGTCTCTTATTCAATATACAGTTTTCAATATGCTTAATTTGTTATAAAAGACTTCAAAGTGGATCTTTGCTTTTGATTCTGTTATATAATGTATTGTTGCATTTGATATATATATATATATATATATATATATATATATATATATATATAAAACCTGGAAAGATTTGGCATCTTGATATTCTGGAGAACTTTATTTTATTTGTTCCAGAATTGTAATAAATTACTAACACCTCAAGATGGGCCCACCATACTCAAGTGAATTTCATCAAAAACTATGACCCACAGGTGGATAGTCATTTACTGTCAAATTAAGAATACTGAAAAATATTTTGGGAAATGTTATAAACATCTTTTACATATGGAAAACACATTCACTGAAACTAAGTGTGAACAAACTATCTGGGAAGTGCAACAATAAAGAACAACGGAATTCATATGGGACAAATTAAACTAACAACAAATCAGAGAAAACTCACTTTTCAATTTAACTATAGAAAAGCACTATATTAATCCATTTTACCTGGAGACAGAGCAATTGCTGGTCTAACAGTGAGAGTATTACCGACGTTCATTTTGCAGTGGACGGATATCACATTCAGTAAGGCTTGTAGGTATTTTTCTTGTTCTATACTGCTTGAAGATTCTAAAGAAGCAGGAGCTAGATTTACAAGAAGAATGGAATATGTTAAAATATAAGTTCATTTATAAATACAAAGAATATAAAAATAAAAAGCTTACTCTATAAAGCAGAGCACTGAAAATGTTATGGTTTGTCAATCAAAGGTTCAAAAAGGTCCTTTGGTGACAAAGAATGCTCAGATGTTCATCACCTGGCTGCAGAGGAGCACCCGGCAATGTTCTTTTGCATTCCACTTCACAAAGCTAAACTTCTCACCCCATGGTTACTACTTAAAACATTCATCATCAGCCAGTGATCAATACAAACAGAATGACGATGATGTAGCTTTCCCTTCACTCAGAATGAAAAGCAACATTTCTAAGTTTATGCTACTTGTCAACAAATTTCAGCCTTTTAAAAAAATGTGTAGAGAAGAGATAGAACTGTGTCTTTATCAAAAGTAAGTTAAAGCCATACTCAACCAGCTCTTCCTCATTCCAGTGAAGGAAGGTTACTTACCCATAACTGGAGATATATTGAGATACACTGCTCATTTACTGAAAGTATACATATATCAAAAGATGCCAGTGTTTATGCATTCTGCTGCACTTAGAGACATCAATGGACACAATCTACATGTCCTTCATGTACCCTGCCTCCAGAATCTGCCCTTTTTAATGGAATAGAGAGGAAAGATGGACAGTACATGCACACCTGGATAACACACATCAAGGGATCTCCACTTAGCAAAAGTAACACTCCTGTTCCCCAGTGACAGTCCACCTGCTCCTTCACCAGTAGCTAACTTCAGAAAGTATCTTCCCACATGTGTAGGTAACTTGTAGGAGGGGAGGCTGCATTGTTGTGAGAACCACAATTCCTTCTCTGAAAACCTCTGAATGTGCATGTGGTTTCAGATGACTACGTTACAGATGTCAGAATAATTTTCCAATTGTTACTGATGTTGCTTAAGTTGCTGGAGACCTGGAGAAGAACCATTTCAGAGAGACAGAAGTGGCTGCAAAAGACTGGACAGAAGCACAGCCAGAGAGGAAACAGACACAGTTTAAAAACAGAGGGTGGAGTAAAAAAAAGCAAGAGAGAAAAGACATCCATTAAGACAAGACAATCTTAAGACTTAAAAAAGTTAAGAAACCAGTAACAAAAAACAGAATCAAGGAAACCTCCCCCCCCCAAAATAAGAAAAATAAAAAAATAAACTTGACCAGAGAAACTCTGCCCGTTTGCATCCAGGTGCAAGGACTTAAAGGAAGGGAAGGAGATGAAAGTCAGGTCCTGGGCCACGCTGTGATGACAAAAAAGTGACCAGTCTCAATGAGTCAGATTTTTTTCAAAAGCTGAACAAAATTTTTTGAGTTCTATTTTATTGCAACCACCTCTGGATCACTCACTATAGGACAAAAAAAGTCACAGCTGCTTAAACCAGGATTTGATATCTTGACCACAAGAGCCAAGCTTTGGAATAAGAGATAGAGAGAGTGAAAGACTTTGAGCGTATTTTGACAAAACACAATGGTAATTTATAAATAGCTTTCTCCAGTGCTGATCCAATCAGATTCTATGCTGGAGACTAGTAAGATGGTAACCTAATTAGCTGGAGGTGGCAAAAGAAATTTCAAGACAGACATGTTAAAATTAGTATCTAAATAGCCCTGTTAAAATTAGTGTCTGAATTGAAAGTACAATTAGGAAGTGATTAGAAAATGCACATACAGGAAACATCATGCTGTTTCTGTCTGACAAAGTGGAACAAGCCTGAAGAACATTATTTTCTCTTCTACTTTTAAGCAGGGTTTACACATCCTGAAATCCACTTGAATGATCTCTGGGTCCTTGAAGCAATGCCACAAGAAGTCAATTTTGGTCTTAAAAATTCAGTTAAATGAAAGGAAATTAAATGTCTAAATGAAAGGGTAATGTCCTAACCACTTGCACTTACAATGTTTTATTTCGTGAAGTGTATAGCGTGCGTTTAGTGTGTTAAGAGACTTGGGAGATGAACAGCTTGACTTACATGAAGAGTCTGCTGTTGAACTGGGCAGATATCTGAATTAAAGATTGAGGGCAATAATGTCATTGGGAAGGATTATAGATAGAAAATTTGCCCTTCATCCTTACCACTGATCATCCCCTCACACAGTGCTTAACAGCAGTATAAAGGGCTGAAAGACTGCTGGTGACTTCTGAACCCCTTACCTGCACAGGTGAACAGGGATTTCTATAAAGTGACTGATCTTTTAAGTGCCGTATCATACATGAAGGCCATCACAACAGCATAAATTCAAACAAAAGAAGGGGATGGAGATACCAGTAGCGGTTTTATAAATTGCAGGAAAGAAATGCATTGCTTAGTAATGCATTGCCTCAGTTGCTAAAATGTACTCTGTATGCCTGGTTGCAGGTTGCTCCATCTTTATCTTACAACAGGTCACAATATAGTCAATAACCCAGCTTGTATCAAGATAATTCTCTTGGATGGTGTTACTACATACAAGAAACATAAATGGCCTTTTACATGGCAGTTGACCAATAGTTGGTAATTCAGGTGTAGAACATCACATTTAGAACTAAATGCTCTGTAAAAAAATTCCCAGAAAGGCCAAAGTGAAATTCAGATACCAACTTTCATGTTTCAAAGGGACTTCTGAAAAGACCTGTATACAGGCTTTGAAAATTGCTTAACACACAACGTAACAGGAAATCACAAAAACGGTTCACTAAGTTCCAACAGGTTCTCTTTGTTTCTGTGTATCAATCCAGAACCGCCTAATAAAAATCTACTCCTATGAAATCTCTGCTTAGGAAGGTATGCATCTGTCAGCTTGAATTTAACTTAATATTATCTTCCTCCTCTTATTTTGCATCACAATGCATTTTTCAATATAGACATTTTTCACTGTACAGAACTCCTACTGAGGCAAATCCATGCACCTGTGTATAACTATCTTTATTGATCTGTTTCTTCAAAAGTTTTTTTTCACCAAGCTTCAACTTCATTATGAATAAAATAAATATCCTGTAAATATTTTTCATTTTCCTTGCAGTACCTTCCTGAGTAGAGTCTCCATTTTCTTCTCATTTTAAAAAAAAACAGTAACTCCAGAAGCTAATGTCTGACAGATAGTTATTGTCAATCAGATTATCTATTGCCTAACATAGTGCTGGAATTATGACAATGACAATATAAAAGACTATATAAAATGAAGAAAAGAAACCACCTACAAAAGCAATGAGATTACACACAGGAAACATGCTTTAACGGGTCAGGCTTTGAAGATCTTGTCTTGGAAGGCTTTCATACTCCCATGCACATAGAAATTATAGCTACTACGGAAAACATGAAAGCTTTTGTCTTTATATAATTTGCAGCATTTTTTTGATTTATTCTATTTATACCAGCTTAGAGATGCCTGGCCAGTATTTCAGCTAAGACAATCAGTATTAAATGAGTTTATAAGACTAACATTTGAATTAGCATTCTTAGGATTCACACTATAAACCTGCGGAGCAACTGGTGTAGCTCACAGCTTTGGCAGCTGCTATGTTAACTATTGGTAGTACTTCACTGATTCATTTTATGAATCCTTTCAACCAAAATGCATTATATAAAACTCAACTCATTACATTGCTCCTCACTCCAACTAAAAAATGCCCCCACAAAACACTGATGAGACACACTGAATCAATGCTGTAGCAGTGAATATTCAGCAGATAATTAGTGATTCACAAATTAGTGTTAATAGCCAGTCCAGACACTGTCTGATGTAAAAAATGTTTTTCTAATAAGATCTCTGAAATTTTGATATGTTAAAGGTGAATTTGATATACACAAAACCCCATATAGCTATTATATATATACAACATATATATAATGTCTGATATGAACTGTTCTTTACTAGTAATAATAAAACTGTGGTTTTCATAAAGATATGCTGTGAAGGAAAAATTCAGGACTATGCAGAAAATATTTAAATCATGTAATCTTCAAACTACTTTTATGCAACTTGCACATATTTGTACAGTATGCTTGTTACAGGTTTTGAAAAATTCCATACAAGAAACTATTCAGTAGAGTCAAACCCTTTAATTGTGTTTTAGTCGTTATTGGGGTGAAACTTAGTCATAAACAGGATTGAGGAATTTCTTTGCTACCATAATGAGTTCCTAGTATTCCAATTCTATGTCACATTTTCTTTTTCTCAAAAAAGAAAAATTATGGCCTAATTCTAGAATTATTTCTAAACAACTATCAGTTTGATTAAAGAGAATAATGACTTTTTCTTCAACAATATACCAAATTCATTCTCATCATGAAATTAACTTCGAAGAAACTATCAGCATAAGAGATGGAAATCCAGGCAGTCACAGTAAGTATCCTAAACACTGCCTGTGAATGATAGAAGTCAACTAATGTTTTTTCCAAAACTAACATTGCCCTAATATGTTATAGTCTTCTGGGAAATTAACTGTTCTGACAAATCTTGTGCTGATCCTGTCTTGATCACACAAAGGAAGAGATTTACCTAATGCAAAGACCCCCACTACAATTTTTCAGGTCTATGCTTTATAAAAGAAAGGTAAAAGTTAAACTAATATTACAATGAAAAACATGAGAGAATCCAATGGATAATATAATCTCTAGTATTTTACATAGTTCTCTATTGAAAAGGACAACATACCCTCATTACATAAACCAGTGCAAAGGAAAAAGATAATTTAATGGAAACAGGGGAAGTTTGCATTGCATTTGGCAGATGCCAGCTTTTACCAAAGACTCTTGATACGTATAGAATCTCCTTTCAAATTATTCATTGACATTTTTTGAACCACTTTCATACCATTCAGGATCTGCTTCTTAACATACAGTAATTAAATGGAATTAATATAATATCAGATAACTATTCATACCCTTAGACTTTTGATTCAATTGTATCAGTGATTTCCTCTAGAAAAATAAGTATTTCTATATAAAATTATTTGTACAGAAAGCCTAGCTGCATCAACTCACCTGTAGTATGTGTGTTCTGGGATTTGAAGAGGCCAACAACACCTTTTCCATGAAAGCCTCCAGATCTAAGTAGAAGAGTACCGTTTTTAGTGTTCTTCCAACAGACAACTGGTAGGCGATTGTGACGGTAACAGCGAGCAACTCGCTGCAGACTGCTGTCTTGAACAGACTGAGGTACTACCAGAAGCCCAGGATAACTGTGTTGACAAAAAGATGAAAAAAATTGAACAGCAATTAAAATAGCTTTTGAAATTTTAAACAATGAAAAAAAAAAATCCTAAAATTACAAGTTGAATATATATCTTAATGAAAATATACCTCGTTAGAATTATTTTTTATTTTGTAACTCTCAATTTTCATTATCATGGTGATTTCATTATCAGTAATGAAAGCAAAGACTAGTCAAAATTGGCTTTAGAGAATGCAAGTGCTATTCTCATATGACTCATGCAGATATGTATTAAAAAAGCATTTTTGGGGGTAGTGGTAGCAAACTACATCAGCTTTCACAATAGAAAGAAGTTAGTAACATTCACGTGTTAAAACACAGCACGTGACGTTAACACATGACAAACTTTTGAAGTACTGCAGATACCTTAATTAATTCAATTTTAAAACATTTTTATTAGAAGAAAATAGTTATGCATAATTGTTTCTGAGGCTTGCTTTTGTATTTGGGAACAGAATAGATTTTATATGCAAATATAAGACAAATAATTTCCAGTAGCAACTCCGTAAGTTGCAGAAACCATACTGAGAGAGCAAGTTCTACCAGGTAACTTTATTGGTTAAGTCAGAAAGCTGAAAAATAGCCTAATGATTTAGACATTAATGTAGAAAGTCAAGAGAGAAACTCCTTCAAAAGGCAACTCAGAGTATGTAGGTTAGTTTCTTCCAAAAGCCCCAGGGCCACTCTCCTTCCATGGGCTATAGAAAGAACCTAGGAAGGAAGACTTGTGTTGTCTGACGGAGTTTCTGGGACAGTCCTGAAAGCTCACTTCTGGCTACCATTCCTGGCACTCTTTCCAAATCTGATGAATACATATGTAGCCACCAGAAGACAAATCTCTGAGTGGAAGACAAATAGCTTCAAGGTCACTGGTTAAACACTCCTACTGTAGGCAAAAGTTTTCTCAGAATAAGTTACTTAAATGGATACATCATGTGGTATATGTGTCATGTCATCTTTTTTCCAACTACTTGACTGAATTGGTAAACTCACCTCCTGCAAAGTGAATACATCCTGTTCAGTGCAGTTATTCTCAAGTATTCTGTTTTTGCGCGAGAAGGTTACTACTGATGGTCCCTAGCCCAAACGCTGATAGTCTCAAACAGGCTCTTTCTACTAATTGCTCCATTGTTGATTTTTCTGATGCTTTTAGGGTACCGCTTGTGTGCAGCTCACTGTCATCTGAAACTAAAGTTAAAAACCTTTAAGAGTTTGTTATTGGGGAGGCCAGCAGTTACACAGAAAACAATGCTATTTTCTTTGATAATATTCTTCAACAAAATATTAGTTTGTCTTACTGTTAGTGATGAATGACAAGAACCAATATCTACAAACCACAGTTTCTAGAAATTGTAAGCAATAAAATAGTTTAGTCAGGAAACCTGAATATATCGCAGTTACCTACTGCCTTTTTGACTGGCATGGCTGACAACTCTTGTGCTAAAATCCTGGAAAAAGTTATCTCATCTCTTCATTTGAGCCGAACCAAAGGCAGATAATCTTTCCACAATTTATGAAAACCTCTTAAACCCACAACTGCTACACAAAGATGTACACAAGACAGAACAATGACAAATGGGCACATAAATTCATTAAACATCCAAGATAAAATAGAACTTGCAGTTCTTTTAAACTATCTTCAAAAGATGTAACAATCTTTTTAAGGCTTGGTTCAAATAAAAAAAAGTTTGTGTCATAATTTCACAACAGATGACTGTTGGTTTCTTAATGTCTCAGTTTCCATGTCAAACAGCAGCTCTCTTCAGCCGTGTACATCAGCTGCACTTTCCAAAGCAGAAAAACCTTTAACTATGAGAGATAAAAACGATGTCACAAGTTCAAACTACACTGAAATTCAAGTCAAGCAAGGTCTTTGTACAAAACCTGCCACCTGCCTGTTACTGACACTTCCAACTATTTCCAAATACTTCTGAAAGAAGATTTACTGTTCACAGCATGTATCAGTTACTTGCTACCACCTCAAGCATTGATATATGTGTGTATGAGGGGAAGTATTTCTTCATGAATGATGCACTGAAAAGTATAGAATGATTTAAATTTAAAACAGGACTTTATAAAACTGGAAATTCAAATTATTTTACAAAATAAAAATTATGATACAATTAAAATTTTACTGGCAGTAGACAACATTCAGAATTTACCGGAGTAGAACTCATATACTTCTTTCTTTGTGCATCTTAACATAAAAGCTAAATGAATGATTTTGTTGCCCCTGCAGCTCATCAAACAAAATCAACAATTCTCTATTTGACCTAAATAAAAAATATCTCCTCTTTTTTTCTGTGTTTTCATATTTATTACGGTAAGAAAGAAGTTACAAAACATTTACAAGTCTGAAGTGCACTAATGAGAAACAAATTAAAGGACTTTTAGAAATAATTTTATTTGGGGTCATATAGAAACTTTTATTTACATATAAAGAAACTCTATTTAACAGTTTTGAATGGAAAGTTATAATTGACTCAGATAAGATAAGGGTGCATTTTTCGAAATATTTTTTTCTAAATGCATTTTTCTCTCATGAAAGCAGGTATATTGGTGATCGGAATTTGCAAAAACTTTTCCTGTGCATAAAAAGCAAGAGATTATAAGATCTCACATCAATGTTCTTAACCTGAAGAGGGAGATGAAATTGTTTTGCTGTCTCAAGTTTATTTTTTTTTAAATTGATTTTGAAAAGAGGAGGAATAATCCCTCTATTTTACTATTCCTGAGATATGACTGTTTGTAAAAGTGGGTTTTGCAGTCTCCTGTTTTATGGAACACAGCGGTATGATCACCTATGGGAAACAGAATTTAGTAGTGAAGAGATTCTAAACTCTGAAAATAAAAACATGGGGAAGAACTGGAGGGAAATTAGGTGTTCATTAGCAACAACTAATAACTAGAGTACTGTGCACAGTTTTGGAAATCACATTGCAAGTTATATGTGGACCAGCTAAAGAGGACCAAGAAAAGAGCAAGTAAGATGATCAGAAGTCTAGCAAGACTAATAAACAAAGAACTGAAAGAACTGCAGCTATTTAATATAGAGGGAAAAAAAGATAAATATTACAACAGTCCATAAATGCATTAAGCACTGCGATCAGAATGAAGGGAATCAGCTCTCCTGTATGTATATGGTGGCAGAATAAGAAGCGAAGGCTTTAAATTGTGGCAAGGAAATGTTTAGGCCTGAATACCAAAAAGTTGCTTGTTTTTCTCCAGCATTAAGGATGGTTAAAGCATTAATACAAATTGTGGAACCTTCATCTTTGAAAGCATCTCAGAAAAAGTTAGGTAAACACCTATGAGGAACAGATTAAGTATGCTGATCTTGCCTTGGGGCAGAGAGATGGACTAGATGACCTTTTGGAGTTCCTTTCAACCCTATTTTTAACATTTCTTTTTTAAGACAACGCATCATCTTCTGCTAATAGTTCCTGTTTGCTTGACTGTTGGTATAGCTGCATAGTTTCCTATACTTCAGTTTTGGAGACTTGCAAACAAAAAGTCCTTTGCAGCAGTCAATATGAAAGAAATTGCAGTGACTGAACAGCAAATTTCCTATGGCTATTTGTACTCTGCCTGAAGCAAAGAGTTACTGCTGTTGTCAGATGGCTATACCTGAGCTGTCAGTGTAGTATGGAGAGAAAAGCCAACTGTGAGACTTTGATCACCTTACACGTACCCAGTCAAAACATGCGGAAAGCAGCAGGTAGGAAGTATCACAATTTATATTTTTATATTTTTGTTAGGGGAGGAAAAAAGTGACTATCACTAATGTTTATGTAACACCTGTGTTCACTGAAGAATGTAGTAGTTTTGTACACCAGCAATGCAAAAACTCTTAAAATTTCTTCACCATCAAGAAAAGTACAAATACACAGGTATAACTGTGCTTGGTGTCTCTGGATGAAGGACACAAAATCACCCAAAAATCATGCAGGCACAGCCGGCAGAATTGCTTCTGACCCAAAGAACCTGCAACATCAGAACTCATACTAACTCAGCACTTAAGGAAGATGCTGGAAATTCCATTAAGATTGTATTTTTTCAGCACTGTAAAGACATTCTGTATTTTGTAAACCTTTCTTTTTGCATTTTTCCCACCACTTCTATCTGGAATGAAAGAAGAGAATCAATATTTTTTAGCATTCCTGGAATGGCTTTCTTCCATTTCGGAGAGAACAGAAACAGTGCAGTAACACAGTCCTGCTTCAGACAACTTTTATGTATCTGCTCCTCAGTCATGTAAGTTGCCTTGCTCATTGACTAAATATTCAAAAGGAAAATTTGGCTTGTCTGAGGTTTTGAAGAAATTATTAGTGTTTGATAAACACTTTGTTATCAGAAATGCTTAATTTTTTTATTTTTTTTTTTTAAAGAAAGAATGGTATGACAAAACAATACCTGTTTATGTACAGGAGAATCTGGTTCCCTCTAGTGGTTTATTATAAATTAGCACTGGTCCAGATAAGGATATACTGACAGCAGCACATGGTAGGAAAAGAAGTATTTGGAAGAAAGTCAAACTCCACACCATCACATGAACTATACAAAGTGCCCAAATCACTTTCTACCCTCTGTCCCCAAATACTTTCAACCAGAATTTGGAAAAACGACATTTTCAGTAATAACGACTTCTCCTGCTTTCAGAAATCATTTCTCACTTCTGCATCCACAAGTGTCTCCCACAGTATTTGCTCCTTCTTGAATCTCACCAATTACTGCTTTCTCATCACAGACTAATTGTAGATGTCATGATATCTAGAGATGAGTGGAGGCTACAGCATGCTTCTGTGCTGTTCCATCTATACTATTATGATGTAAAAATGATAAAAAAGATACAATATGCAAATAGTTTGATAATTAAAAAATTATAATCTGGTATTTTGCTTTATCACTGAATGAAATCAACTTCCTCTTTTGCCTCGTCATCACAAAAGAAAACTCTAAATGTATATATTTGAAACCCTTCTCTTTCCTGTCTAGGAGGACTCTGCAATTTCTTCTTGAAGATATTCCTTATTCAATATATTGGAATGGAAGCAAAACAGGATAGACTTATCAACATGGAAAAAGAATGTTTTACCATTACCAGAGATATCATCGTCTTCATTCCAGCCTGCGCGATTCCCTCTTTCTTCCACTATTGTGCCTGTCTTCTTCTTTAATAAGTATTGGCGTCCAATTGTCATCTTCCCAGCACGTTTTGCTCCTTTCACAATGCTTTTTGAGAAGGTACTATAAATTCATAGCAATAAAAATATTTAGAAAGATGAATATGATTCTCCCTGATAGCATGTACAGATTTTTATGATGGACCCACTTACCCAAATAAAATGTACTTATAATTTTTAACTTAATATAATGATAACAATTATAACCTCCAGAAAAGTTACTTCCCATATGTCCTGGTTAAACCACAACACTACATTAATTTTTAAACACCAATTTTATTATTTTGAGATAAATCTGCGTCTATTACAGCTAATGGTAACGAATAACCAGCTATCATCTTTCTTTCAGTATTTTTATTTTGCTAGCAATGTGATAAATCTACAAAGCTGACAAAGTAAAGGCAGGAAAGATAGAAATTACCTTAAAGTTTTAGGATTCCATGACTAGCTTGGGATTCTAGTTTCCTGTGTCAACAATGCAATAATCAACAGAGTATCACAGGAACTATCACTCTGGAACAGACTAATGATCCATCTAGTCTAGTAAAAATTAATGTATATCATAAACTTCAAAAGAGGACCCAAAGCTCAAACTCTAGATTAAAAAACACTAGGACAACTCTACAGACTGTACTAAGGGTAAAATGAATTCTAACCCACATTAGGTTATTAATCTATAAAGTAATACACAAGAAACCTGGTTTTCATGTTGGCATAGTTTGCATAGCTGAAGATACTACTTACATTGTGTGTTTCAAAATGTAACGAGATGCTTCTGCAAATCTACCGCAGCCAGAAATTTGGATAAATAATATATTCCTATACCAAACTGACATGTATATCATACTAATCTACCTTTTAGTCAGTAAATATAAAAAGATGCAGAGCAGCAATCAGTTACTTTGACTTTCCTGAAAACTTCTTGAATGATCTGCATTTCTGCAAAGCTGTCAGATTGTTCAACGTATTTGACTAATACTGAACAAAAACATCAGTAATAAAAGAAGAAGAAAGACTATACCGGAATGATGTGTTCTTTTCTTTTTGTTTTGGTAAAATTATCTGTGGTGCTGTTTGCCCAGCTGCAAATGCAAAAGTGCTGAAGATAGATTGAGGATAACGGAACTTCATTAACTGTTTCTTAAATATTTCCACCACTTCAGGACTTACTTCTTCATCAAATGCTACTTTAATTAACTGCATATTAAAGACATGACATGTTAGAAATTTAAAAAAAGTATAAAATTAAAGAAGTTAAAAAATCCTAAAATATATTAGCAAAATTCCCATAATTATGCAGTACTACACACATTGGAAAATATAAATATATGTACATATATCTTACTGATTTTGAGGGGTATTACAAGGCTTATTAATTTTTCATTTATTTTTTACATTTATGTCCTAATACTAAAGTATTTTTGCTAAGAAGCACCTGGAATTCTCATAATATCAACCACAAAATACTTTGGTAAATCCAAGTAGTAGTGCTGGCACTAAGATGTCTACAACAGTTCAAATGCTAGTCACACGGGACAGCTTGGCTTGGAAATATTCTGCCAGCTCTGCCCATGTACCAGGATCTAAGGTTGGTAATGCACTTCAAAGACTCTCATCAAACTAACAATTTCAGCATTCATACGTCACGGCCATTATACTTCCATTACTTAGTCATTCTAATTTTTGCCTCACCTTGCAAAGTATAGAAAACTCCTAATAAAAAAAAAGTAATAGTGAAGTCTGATCCTTAAAAAGGAACTGACCTCGTGCTATTCAACACTGATCCATCCACACCACTAAAAATGTTTTTTGAAAGGTTTTGGGAGGGAAAATAATAAAAAAAAAATTAAATCCCACCCCATCATTCTCAGAAAAAATGATAACAGTCCAGAATTCAGGAGGAAAAAAAGATGACAAAAAAGAAGAGAGCAAAAATAGGGAATCCAAGGGCCCAAAAGAATTTTAAGAATGTGCAAAAGCAAACAAATATCCTAGAGCTTTATCTCTGAGTGCATACCTGTATACCTTTTGAATGTCTTTTGTTTGCCATCTAGAAGGTGGATTCCATCATTGCTTTTTTAATTTCACTTGTTTTGTAAATACTTTCCAAATGACTAATAGCTCTGTTGTTCTAGGACCTCCTTGAAAGACGCTCTTGAATCTTTAGGGGTTACAGTGATTTGAGGTTTTAAAGACATTAAATAGCATAACTGCAGCCAAAAATTTCTGAAAGTCATAATTAATAAACAAAGAGGAGGGGCTATTTCATACTGTATTGAACTCTGGCTGTTATAAAGGGAACAGAAAGTAAACTGTTTGCTGATTGTTTTTGTTCTCATAACCTAATACAAAACTATGCTAAACAAAAGCAAAGATGATGTTGGACCAGAATCCAGCACTAAAAACATTGAGATGTGCCTGTATTTAGCACATCGTTGAAGCATGCTATTATGGTAGAAAGATTTCTGTAAAATAAAAGTCCTCGTGAAGTCACCTCAAAAGTCCACAAGAACAACTTTATTTCAGTTGTTTTACTCACTTGTATTCCTAATCTTATGCTTTTGAATAGGATATTGAAAGACTATTAGCTAAATATTGCCCACTATTGTAAGAAACTAGTAAAATGCTGATGATCTATTTTATGTTTTCAAATGTTAGAGTTATTGTTCTCAATGAAAATACACTTCTGCAGTCACCCAACCAACAAAATATTTCATATCTTAAGTACTGCAGTCTACTTGCTGTCCACGATACAAAATTGTTTGCCTTCAACCTTCCATCTCTTAGGGTTTGACCACAGTTAAGATCACCACCAAGAAGAAACATTTAGGGAAGACTTTAGAGACTTCATGATTCCTAATTCTTAGAAGTCCATCTCTCAGTTGCCCTGCAGTACACGCTTCTGCTGAACACACTGAGGGGGATCCTACAGACAGGAAAACTGCCAGGATCTGTGCAAGTCATAGGGAGGCTCATTGGTTCTGGCCAATGGTGGCTACCCTCAAGATTCCTGGAAGTACAGCTTCCATGTGAGACGTACCATGACTTTCTGCCATAGATTTTTACAGAAAGCTGGTAAAGTGACAAGTCTTGAGAAGAAAGCACTATTTATAGCTTTTCCATATTCATTCCATGTAGCTGGAGTAGAGAGAAAACATGTTTCCACTGGCCTGTCTAGGCCTCTACTTACTCACATTAAGTGATTTTGGACCCAAACCAGCCCTTTACTAGTTCCAAAATAGAAAGGTGAGTAAAGGAGTGAAAGAAATCAAATATGAACCTCTGTAAATATCAACTGGGCCAAGAAACACCAGGGTTTCTACAGGAGGACTGAATTCTCTATTGACTTTACAGGACAGAAAACTGAACTTTACACAAATACCAGGACAAAGTGCTGCTCATAAGTATTTTGAGCTGACAGTGTTGTCACATAAATTTTTACAAAACCTCCTTTTACCTGAAAGGTAGCTGAAGTGATCTGCAGTCCTTCCTGCATACTCTGCTGCAGCTGGTTCTGTATAGTAATCTTCTTCTCCTTCGTAACAGATGCAATAGGAAAGCTCCGGATCACCGTCTGCTCTCCAACTGAGGACCATAAAATTGTATTTACAGATACTTGTTAGGTCAAAGAATCAGATCTGGTTTGGTCACATCGTACTTTGAATAGAGAGGAATGAGTAAGCACAAAGCAACACAAAAATAATAGTACAGAATTATTTCCGGCAAAATACCTGGAAATTCCTGAAGTATTATTTGTAATCTGAATTTCTGCTTAATTTCAGCTGGGATGATTAGAAAAATATTCTTCCTTCCAAGTCTTTCTACATGATGGAAATGCACCCCCAAAATCTGGGTTGGTAGGCAGTGAAAAAACAGTTTCAAGCCTATTCAAATTTCATATTGCATTATAAATCTTACAAACAATGAACAATATATGATGTTATTTTACATATGACCATGAACTTTCCACAATAAATTTATACTTCTGGATGACAATCCAGAAATGGCAGATGTCAAAATATGAAAATGTATCATTCAGAAGAGCTATTTCCATTACATAATAAAAAGAATACCAAATTTATTAATAATCATTTTAGGGAAGATACTAAGTCATAAATATTTTTCATTTAACACACTTCCAGTAGCTAAAATAATTGTTTTATGAAAAGCTAGAGGTAGTGGAAGCTGCAGATCTCACACAGATACATGTTCTCTCTTACTGGTGAACATTTACCAATGTTGCTCTGTAAAGCAGCATTATTAGACCAACTTTACAGATGGAACTGAGGTATAAAGATACTAAGCATTTTGTCCATACAAAACAGAAGGTCTATGGCAATTACTGAAGTATGGTCAGGAATGTCCTTATTTTCTGTCTCCAAATTTAGGTAGTCCGTTAAAGCCCATAACACCATGTCCCATAATACCATGACAGTCTACTGAAGCTTCCTCTAAGACAAGTATGTATTATGATTTTTATATTACATAAATGACTGAAGACAGCACTCTAAATATCTACCAGTATGGAGGAATAAAAAAAACATTTGACACCTAATGCCTCACCTGAAGAAATCAGTTCTACTTAAGTTAAATGCAAAATCAAAATCATTGTCATATCTAGTGATAAAAACCTATATTAAGAGATTATTCTTATCTGATCAACATGAAAAATGATACTGTGAGGTATATACATTTTGATGTTGATGCTTGAATAGGTGGATAGGCCAGCTCAAAGTCCTGCCTATACAAGGACCACAATTATCATTGTTTCATTTATCTTACCCAGTTGATCATGAGGAGTGCCTTTAAATATAATTCTGTAAGTGGTAAGGAACAAAGCTCCTTCAGCAGGGAGTATGTGAGGACCTCCAAGTAGTCCTCCCGTAGCTTCCTCTCTGCCATCAGGATCCAGTAGCACACGGAGACCTTCACAAACAAATTCTTCTCCTGGCAGTAAAGTTGGTCGTAGAATTTTAGGCTGATGCAAATAAATGAAAGTGTAAGTGTAATGGCAATACCAGTGTTATACCTCAGTCTAGTTATAATATTTGGCTTAAAAACCTTCAAAACAAAATTGTTATGAGACTGAATCCAAAGAAGGGAGACCGAGTTTGGACACAACTAAGAGAGATGTGTCTCAAAAAACAGTGGGCATGCAACAGCTTGTTTATGATCAGACGTTTGGCTCTACTAGTTTCATAAGTTCATGTTTCATGAGACCAAAGCCAAGCATTTTATTTATCACTGGTGGAAATTTTCTTTTAATGTTTTGATGTTTCCTCCCAACATTATGAGGGGGGAAAAAAGATGACTAAATTGCATGATTCTAATACTTGTAAAGAATAAAATATGTTTCATAATACTTGCCTTCTGTATTGGTGGAAGCCGCCTACTCTCACGGTGGACAGCCTCCAGTGTCTCTATGTGCATTGCGACAATGCCTGGAAAGCAGTATTACCATAAATGAAGTCTCACATAGTACGAAAGAGAAATTCGCAATCTAATTAAAACTCTGATATTCTGAAATTCTCAATTTTAACATCAAGGGAATAATTCTTTGAAATTCAACAGCAATTACAGTCTAGAAAAGAAATCTAACCTCCTAACTCCACTGAAAGTAACTGAAACTAAAAAGTACATTTATCTCACTAGAAAAAAAAAAAAGAAAGACTACAAACCACTTTTTTGTCATCATTCTTACCTGGTATCATGCAATGAAGACTCTTGATGTGATCTTGTGTAACTCCGCTCTCTGTGCAAACCTTGTCAATAAATCTGGTGATGAAGCGTACAACTGCATTTGCAACATCATTGTTCTCAGAATCCTCAAATCCACTTTCAGTGTCATAACTCTCTGCAACGCTGCCTGCAATGCTATGAACATAAATAAAAGAAATTTCAAGTGTGAAAAATTCATGTGGTGATGCACCTGTGATACCTGGCAGTGTGTGTATATATATATATATACACACACACACAACACACACACACCTGACAGACAAGCTGGGGTTTTTCTCCTAGTTACAATACATAAACCTTGCTAAAAGCATATGGTACTACCACAGATAGACCATATTTTCGCTGTCATGGACACTGTCAGAACTGCATGGAGAACTTTTCCTCCATGATTCCAGCACAGACAGGCTCACAAGAGAAAAAAAGTTGCTTGGAAGTGAGCTCTCTGTCGTCTCTTCATAGAGTCAAGTACATTATTTGCAACCAATGGTAAACAAATATCCAATTACATGCAGAAAGATACATCAAATGAATATTTTGGTTGCAGAGGAAAGCATTCAAAAGCTAAAAAGACCATAAGAAAAGGTTTTTGTGCATCAGATGGAAAATGCAAACAAGTCAGTGGGAGATGTACTTTGAAATCTAAAATGCCTCCCATGATAATATTAAGGACCAGATTCATACATTGCAACATATAGTGCAAACTGTCTACCAAGCATGTCCTAATGCCTGAGTCTAGAGGTGTTTAGTCAGCAGAAATGAGTGGCCGTGGGGAGTTTGATACCAATAGCCTGCCTATCTTTTACTGGATGCCAATGTTCTCACATAGTGTTCTACAATTTTATCAGGTAGGAATTCTCTTGGATCATGGGTTATAATGAAGACAATAAATAGAAAGGGAGGAAGGCTTGTTATGAAATGTCCTGGATTTGCATGCTAGGGAATGTAACTGGCGTTACACTCCTCCTGCCTCCTTAGTAGTTTAACCTTTCCCACAGTCTAACCTTTTAGCCCTCTCATTTTTTGTGACCTCAGCACCTTTCTTCCTTGCAGCTGTTGCACAGAAATTGTGATTTTTATGGATGCTATACAAATGCTTTCCTGACTTGAGGTTCAAACACTGTTTTTTTCAAGTTACATAAAAACTAAGACTAGTTTTTGAGCTGCTGTTTCCTTTCTCATCATTCCCTATGTGTGTCTTCAAAATTTGCATTACTATGTTAAAAATTCTTACTGCAATAATAAAATTTTTATGTTCCTTCAAATGGTGGTAAATTACAGATTAAGTTCTGTTATTTAAGAGGAATCACGTTAGACTTCTGCTCTCCTTAATTAATGAACTTGAAAAGAAGAGAAGGTACTGAAATAAGCTTTTGAAAACTGTGGCCCGTCCTGACTGATTACCACTGAGCTTGTGTACCCACCTGTTCGTGACAATGCTGTTGCTTCCGCTCTCCCAGTCACCGGTAGCTGATGTTCTCAACAACTTGTTCTTACTTGTATCCAGTGGTACTAGCAGGTAAACCATGAGGTTAGCAAAATGAATTGCCTGGCTGAAAACTGTACTTTCCTCATTCTGGACTAGCTCCTGCTGTGTTTGTTTATTAAGAGTCGGCCATAATCGCAACTGCTCAGCAGCCAGGTCCATTGCTGTCTTATCCTGGTCTGGAACTGCAGAATTTTTCTCCTAGAAGACACATAGAAAGATGTAGAAGAAATAATAAAGCTATAACTTCAAAAACCATGTTTAGTCAAAACTTATTAAATTTACTTCTTTAGTTCTTTAAATGATATATTAATTTGAAAAGAAAAAGCAAATTACTACACTCAATAGGGTTTAAGGAGAATTATGATTATAGTAACTGAGCTTTGAAGGCAGCTTACTGAAATATGCACATAGCACAATGTAGACAGATCTATATAACATTATTTCTTTCTAGACCTTTTCTATGCTATGCCATCTTCCATGTTTCTTTAGAGTGGTTTACTGAGCTGCTCTCCTTTGCTTATCCACTTAGCTCACATAAGAACAAGCATAAATCAGATTGAGAAATAACATGCAGCTCACTGCGTGATGCAGGTGATACTCTCTAAATTCCTAGGATGTTCAGGTGAGGCAAGCTTTTATATAAATAGTTTCCAGACCAGCTGAAACATTCATGTTTTTACATGTCGGAGCTTGACCCAAACTAGGTAGATAGCACATAGTCAAATTATATTATAGCCTGAGGAAGTTAAAGGTATCTGGCAGCTGATATTAGTGACCTAATGCCTGATGTTAAATTATGAAAGGACTAGGAATCTTGTAAATGTTTTTTCCATACTAAGTTAAAGTGAAACTAATATTTCTTATAAACACTGGTGAGGGTTAAAGTAGATGCTTCCTTTTAAGTTCTACTATTCTTCACGTTTTTCTTTACGTAGTGTCCGGTTGGAAGGGACTTCCCATACACAGTCCCACAGTCCTTTTCTCTTTATCTCTGATACGTCTGACATGCCTTTTCAGAGATGTACCTTCCTCCTGCTGACACAGACATTTTGTGTTCTGGAAGATCGTCCAATTTTAATAAAGCAGATTGAGTGCCATTCAACAGAAGCCACCCTAGGGTTTGGTAATAATCTAACACCAGACACTAGAACTGCTGCTAGCTTAGGTTGTTCATATAATAGAACTGTCACTAGTTTGTAACATTGCTATATGGTAAGATACTACTCTCAAGAAAAACATATACCTTAAAGTGTGGAAAATTATACAAAAAGCAGTTGTTTGAGCAACATCAAATTATAATGCTTTGCAGAGCAATGTAAATTCTTTTTTTTTTTCATGTTAGTCTATGCTGTTTAATATGGGAAAAATGAAAGAAAAATACGTAAAATTGAAGAAACCATAACTTAGCTCTCTATAACTTAGGAGACAACTAAAATGTGAATAAAAATACTACCTTAATATTTACTTTTATATATCCTCCTACCTTTTGTCTCAACTGTACTGCATGGCTGTCATCTTTGGCTGTAAGGTAGAGGGAGCGAACTTGATTTTGCACATTGCTATAAAAGGTTGTTTCCCAAAACTGTTGGTTAGTCCAGATAGGATGGTCTTGTACACAGGTGTAAGCAAACTGACTAACTCCAGGTGCTAATTTCTGAAAGAAAAAATAACCATGCAAAATTGACAAATTAGTCCTATTATTTAATTTCCTTTAAAGGCTATTGGTAGAGTACTGAAAAATATATACATATAAAAAATCAGTTGTACAGACTGAAATATGCAATATATGCCATCTTTTGTACTGCAATATAGGAAAGAGAAATTATCTCCAGTTTTGTGCCATTAAAGGAATTAACATACAGGAAGCTTGTGTACAAGTCTAATGCTAGCGCAAGGCATGGCTTTCTTGATTCACAGTAGAAAAACGAGACTTGAGAGGAAGAATTCTGTGATGATAGTACGGAACACATTTCTAATACAAAAAATTTCCTTGCCAACAAAATATAGTATTTTTAATAACCTAGTCCTACAACACAGAAATCAGTATTCAAACAGATGAAAATTATATCTCATTTTATTAAAAAGTCAGAAGTACAGTAATGAAATTTAATATAATTTGTACGTGGCAACTGAGTCCTTCCAATAAGCTGCATTTGTTGCAACAGCAGGAGATTAGATATATTGTTCCCTTCCTTGTTATCTACCACACTGTATGACTCAAATCCAGCTCCCAAAAGAGGACTAAATGGGGATGTTCTTTGAAGTCACAAGGGTCTGGATCCCTATAAGGTCTCATACAAAACCAGAATTGTTACAGCATTACTCATTATGAATGCACCATTTTTTTCAAGTCGATCTATTTATTTAAGTGGCGCTGGTCTCCCAGTGAGTTGTTTAATATTCTTGATAACCACATACAATGAAAGGAAATTTATTTCAGTGACCCAAATCATAAAGAATGAAATCTTGTATCATACATTCTTATTTTTTTGAAAAAAGGCCACAGAAAAATGTGTGTTATATACTGCATATAGGAAAGAAGCAGGTAATCTAACTATCTCCTTACGATTATTTCTGCAGTAGAACTGAAGATTAAAGTACATTATGGGGTGCCTCATTTAATGACTTTCACTCAGAATACTACCCATACCTGAAATATACACTATATATACACAAGTAAAATTTTACTTTAATGATTATGTTGTAAACTACTTTCCTGTAGAGCATAAATACTACTTGATTTACTATTTATAATTGTACAATTATACACAACAGCCAATAAATATAATACTTCCTTAGTAGGTACCCAGGCATTCAAGTGGAAGGCTAGAAAGCTACAACTGAAAATTTTCAAGTCTGGTTTACAGATTTCTGGTTTTGCAATTCTTCAAGCTGTGTTTTCCACACTATGCTCTTCCAAGGACATCATGAACTAAAAGTTCTGATCAAGTGCCATGTATTCATTCCCTATCAAAGACAAGGTCCTTTGAAATGGTACGTTTGAGAAAATGATATGTGACGTTACTAAATTTTACCCAATTGAAATACCTTCTTGCAATTAACCATCAGATTTGAGAAATGTAATTTTTATTTAATCATGCAGAATTTAATCAAAATTTCTTGGTAACCTCTTAAGAAAGCTAAATGAGTGGAAGATTCAAGTTACGTTAAATGTGACTTTGTTTATTCAATACAGATTGAAACAGAAGACAGCTGGTTTGTTTAAGAGATTCCCAAGTTTCAGCTGTGATGCAGTTTAGGGTAGCTCACTGGAAATGGTAACTGATTGCATGGTAATGGCTCCCATGCTTGATCTACCCGTTAAATCACAGAACAGGACAGCTCAAATAGTGTCCTACTGATCTTTGTATTGACTGCTCGGCATCCCTTGAAAGAGTTTCAGGCATACAAAATATACACTAACCCATGATTATGTCAAGCCTGTTAATTAGCAGGACAACTAACTGTACATGGAATGGAGTCTTTGAATTGTAAAAAATGAGAAAATGTTAAACCAAAAAATATACAGGAGGACTACCTCTATCCTCCTGTAAAGCTACCTCCTTTACAGTAATCTTTATTCTTTAAGAGCTGTACACATTTCATACCTTTCACTGTTGGCAGGTGTATATGCACTAGCTTAAAATGGCTTAACTTGTTCAGCTGTGGTAATTAACACAGGGCCCAGAATGGATCTGGACCAATCACACACCTAACTCAAAATCCAGATGCACAAAACCTGTGTTACAGAGGAATGGGGATGACAGGTAAATCATCGAATATAAACATGGACAACACATCTTGAAAGCTACAGTTACTGCTAAAGCTGTATCATGACTTGTACTTTGATTTATTCTTTATTCTTTTCTTTTTCTCACTGGCAGTAATTCCCAGTCACAATACACTGCAAAAGGGAGTATGTTAGAAAAAAAGAAAGAGAAAAAGAGAAAGATAAAAGAGAAAAAGGTAAATGTCTGTTCAAGCCTAGCTAGTTGGTGTAATTAACTTATGCCAATTTGTGTAGTGAATGCCTCACAAAGGAGAGATTTGACTAGCAACCTGTCAAGCTGCCTTTGATGCCTCAGCCCAAATCAGGTACTTAGGTAAACTAGGTAGAGAGGGGGTGATCTTTGGCACAAACCCAAAAGAAAGCTTAAACTCAACCCTAGGTCCATAGCAATAGTGTTTCAGAAATCAAAATGAAACAAATGATTTTCACATGGGGACAAACGTGACAGGAAAGCTGAGGAGTTTTTAGATGCTCTTCCTGTGCTCATAATTGAAAACCATTGAAGTCATGTACAAAACACAATTTTTAAGTGATGGAAATTTATGTTCAAATATAACAACATAAATCAACCCTGCAGTAACTTCTAGGCAAAGTAAAAATAGTTTGCTTACAAAAGGATGAAAGAAAATCCATCAAAAAGCTAAGCAATCATAAACATTATCCTTCTCATCACCTGCATGTGTTGAAACAAATGGCAAAACCTGATAGTGGCCAGAGTACAGAATCAAAGTCAGGACTTGTAGTTCCAGGCTCAGCTCTGCCAGTTATTTTGGGCAACATCACTTTGGATTCTCAGCTTGTTTTGGTTAGTTTGTTTGTAAAGAAGCAATGTGAATACCAACCTTAAGAACCACACTGCTGCTGCTACGCAGTCAAAATCCACAGATTAAAAATACTCAGTACAAATATAAGCATTCCACAAAGCTTGCAGTATCTATATTCTCTACCCTGGGAGTGCTTAGTCAGTCCGTCTGACTAGAATGGAAACGAATCTAATACATCAAAAGGGCCCCGATGTTTCCTGTTGTATTCAAAGGAATTTGCTCAGAATTTCTCCAATTTAACTAAAACAGTAGTTCAGTGGTTTTCATCAAGCAATACTACATATATAAAACAAATCTTCACCTATCCTTCCACAGGACAGCCAAATTATGCTGATATTTATGCTCTTTCTCCCTGTCCTGATAATTCGTTTCTGCCAGACAGAATGAACATAGGAGGTAGCAAAAGAATTTCCTACTTATAAGGGAGGATTTAAGGGCTGTCAGCTTAAAAAAGACCCCAGAAGAAAATAATAAAAAGTCCTGAACTGATAAAGTCCTTATTCTAAAGCTGTCTATATGACAGCTTAAGTGAACATTGAGGTGTAAATTGTAATAACCGACAGAAAATGAGTTAGCTTCGGCAAAGGACACCAAGTTCTTTCAACAGACTAACGGCACTTCAGCCCCAAACACTTCCCTCCCAAATTATGTATGAAACAGACATTACCCATACCAAAATAATCAATTACATTCTACAGTTTGTGAAAACACAACGTAGGATTTGGGAATTTCTATATGTGACTATAATGCAACTTCCTGAATACAGGAATTAACTTTCCATTATTTCCACCTTACTGAGCGGCACTGGGTAATACCTGCCTAGAATTTTTTCTCTGTTTCCTGACACTGGATACTCCTGATTCTGAAAATGATACTTGCAGCTCAGTAAAAAATGTGCTCCAACCCCAAGACTCCAAAACTTACTGTGAGGTGCAGATTGCCAAAGAGCTTCTCTATGACATTATATTATTTAGATTGCTTGTTTCTGGAAAAGAAAAGCATGCTTTGTGCTGATCACTCATCAGTCATTATCCTTTACACCACAAAAACTTAAAGAGGAAAGCAAGTTTATTCTAGCAAAGTGAAAGATCCAGTTATTGATTGTGAAGTTGGAAAAAGAGTTACAAAACAAGGAGTAAAACCAGAATATAAATATACCTGAGACTGTTCTTTTCTCACAGGACTTTGCTGCATGTCTCTTGGCTATGGAAACGAAAGGGCAAACTCAACAATAATCCATTTTTTAGAGAAATCCAGTTTACTTCAGAAGTAAACTGGATTAAAGCATAGAGTAAGAACTCTGAAGCTTCCACTATTACGTTTTTTAATTTTAATTTTTACCGCTTCATTAAAAAAAAAAAAGACAAAATACTAAAACAAGCTCCTTCGCCAACCTGAAAACCTCAGCAACAAAAAAGAAAAAAATCTGCCACCTCTCCTACCTTTAGAAAGCCACCAAACAAGACTGGACTCAAGATTGATTTATATTTTAAAATGCTTTACTTCAAAAGTAAACTGGATTAAACTGGAGTAAACTCCAACTTATATCCTGGGTTATTGGTTCATATATTTTTAGTGAGAAGAGGAAGGAGAAGAGGTGAGGAGGTTGTTGCTGCTGAATGCAAAGAATTACTTCCTTCTCAGCTCCTTGAGGAATCACTGTGCTATGGGTTATCTGCTTGACCTCTGTGAGAAAGATAATCGCAACATCTGTGAAATTACCCATCCATCTTCTTTGCATACTGAAGGAGACCACAGCACTTCCTCTCCTGTATTGGTTAAGGTTCTCCCTGGAAGTCTGCAAGTATAAGCTTACAGAGCACTCAGGACATAGTGACACTGCTGCTTTAAAGGGTTACTCCCCACCTAAGAGCTGCCTATATAGACATACAGTCAAATACCACCTACTGCATATCATGTATAGGTCCCACTTACTGTAGGCAACACTCTCCCCCTCCCCAAGGCAGGTAAATCAAGTTCTGCATATAAATATATTCTATGAGCTAGTCCTGCATTCAGATCTATGTTGTGTCCACACAGACACCTGGTAAGTTCAAAAAGACTTCAAAGAAGCCCCACAGGATCAACTACATAGATTGACCTGCACGAGTGAGGCTTATCTATATATGACTTGCAGACAGCACTTCATCGCACTGTGCATATATATCAGTATTTATCACAGCATGCACATACTCAAACAAGTGTATATGAATATGCTTTCAAGCCTGAGCGCTGCATGGATAGCATCAGTCAAAAAATTGAATTCAATAAATAGGTTTCCTATTTGGTCTAAAATATAAAAGTATACCCACATGTATTGTACACAGAAATGTGGGGACAGGTCGTAAAAGCATAAAGTAAAAACTCTGAAGCTTCCATTATTATGTTTTTTAATTTTGATTTTTACCGCTTTAGAAAAAAAAAACTCTAAATACTAAATCAAGCTATTTCTCCAACCTGAAAACCTCAGCAACAAAAAGAAAAAAATCTGCCACCTCTCCTACCTTCAGAAAGCCACCAAACAAGACTGGACTCAAGATTGATTTATATTTTAAAATGCTTTAAAGTTTGAGTAGCAAAGCAGTTCATTACACTGTTTATCTACTATTATTTCACCAGGAAAACAAAAGAAAGGCCAATTTACTTATAATTCAGCGCTACCAAATCACAGACAGGTACACTAAACCAGCAGAGGGCAATAGAATTCTAGAATTTTGCAAAATTGGGATGTAATTCTGGATGGAGCTTTATTTATTATATACATTTTCTGACAAAAGTGACTTAAACATCTAACTACTCATGATCTTTAATCCCAGATTCCTGTATATCATGTATAATTTACTATATATTACTTAAAGCCATACGGAATATCTCAGATTTCCATATAGACGTATCAAGACAGATATACGCTAATAACACACAGTAATATACTTCTCCTTTCTCCAAAGAGACAACAAAAAGATTTACAAAGCTCTGTTATACATGGAACACACTAAGGAAACTAAAATAATCTAGAATGAAGGATGTTCAGAACCCACAAAAAAGAAAGAGAAGACATTTTCATACCAGAACATCACAGTTCTAAATAACGTTAAGTTCCAAGAAACAGGTAAGAAATATGCTGATTTTTCCCCCTGTCTACACTTTCAAGTATTTTATTTTAATCTAATTTCATTACAAAGATTATCATGACTCTATTCACCAAGGTTTAAATCCATTAGTTAAGTTACAGGTTTCACAAATTCTCAGCTGCAGTTTGAATCCACATGAAATTGTGACACAGCAGTTTTGAAAACCTTCTAAAAAGTCACCGTATTCCTTTGGCATTAGGTGGCTCAGCAGTGAGCGTGCGTATGTGTGCATTGGAATGGTGGCATTGGCTCTACCCACAAAAATAACCCCCCAGCAACGATGTTGTTATCCTGGTCTATGCTCAGAAACAAATAAATCCCATAAATCTCACAATTTCATGTTTTTATTTATATTCAGATAGTGGTCCTTGGATTTATTGATGACGTGATATGAAATTTAAAGCCCAGTTAACAGAACATCTAAGTAATCCCCGAAGAGTAATAAAGTAATTATTTTTAAGTTGTTCTGTCACTCCATTCTAGTATTTCTGTAATTACTATATTCATTGTCCTGTGGCAGCTTTCTCTGTCTTCAGCGGTAGAATTGTCTCTGAAGTTCTCTCAATATACAGTGTTTCCTTATCTGCAGAAACTATTAAAACAATAGCCCTTAAGTAGTCCTCAAGAACAGGATGAGCAAGA
Source organism: Gorsachius magnificus (assembly GCA_034008185.1). Taxonomy (NCBI): domain Eukaryota; kingdom Metazoa; phylum Chordata; class Aves; order Pelecaniformes; family Ardeidae; genus Gorsachius; species Gorsachius magnificus. The sequence goes on from CM067086.1 coordinate 11,172,522, forward strand.
GAGTCAGAAAGATGTAAGGGTACAATACAGAATATAAATTGCAAATCAATAAAAAAAAATAACTAGTAGATCTCATCTTAGCAATACAAATTATATATACTACATAGTTCAGAAGGTGAAAGGATGGGCAAAACCAGAAAAAGCAGTATCATGAAGAATTCTGAAAGCAAGGACAAGAAACCTGAACTTATTGCACTCTGAGGTAAGTAATTTGAGAGATTAAACAAAGGTCCAGTCTGACCCAGAGGCAAAGAAAATGATCGTGGAAGTGCTGGATGCAAGTGCACTACAGAGTAGGATATTGTAAGGAGCTCTCCTGCCAAATGATAAGATCCAGATACGGCATGAGCAGTGCGTGAGGAAGCCCAGTAAATTCTTGGGGTTGGTTTGAACCAATGACAAAGAGCTGATGTGGTACTCACAAGTTCAGAAAGCCAGTGACAAATCTGAGGAAGTGAAGAAGAGGATTCTAACAAGAGTTTGAACTTAGGAACTATCATGAAGGATAAAGAAGTAGCAAGTGGATAAAATGCAGGGATGTGGATGAAAACAAGAGTAGCAGATACAAACTGTAATAATGGGCTTGAATCACTGGGAGAATCATGCTCGAATCATGGCAGATAATAATGCTCCAATGAACTGAAATCAATAAAAGCAATTGTATTTCCATGCAGAAACTTAAGTTCCATTCTACTGGAACAAATACGTAGCGATCAGGAGGTGGAGTTGAACTTGCAGATACAGAAAACTCATGGGACACTGCTACTTCAGATTTATATTCCTTCACTTTAAGGTCTGAAGCTTTACCAGAAATGTTAATTAAACCACCAGAAATTCTTTCACGGTGAAAATTCTAAATAAAGCAGTATTTCTGTAACACTCTAATCCCTCCTAGAAATAACAACAACCTAAAGAGATGGGATGGAACGAAATTAAAATTGTTACACTCAAACCAGAGTTCTGTGTCACTGGTAGAAAATGAGTTCAAGTGGAATCAGAAATAGTTACAAATTACATAATCCAGTGCCTGTGGGAATCAATGGAAAGGTTTCTGTTTATTCTAGAGATAGTGGATCAGTTCCTCAGTTACAGAACTCAACATTTACTACAACATTCATCTTCACTTATTTTAATTGGGAATGGGGGGGGGGGGGGGTTGTCCTTTCTTTTTTCCTGACCAAGTACTTCCTCCCACAAACCACTAAGGAAAGGAATTGCAGATTGCAAAGTTCCCTTCAATGTTTCTCATGATGTTATCGTTCTGGGAAAGCAAGCTTCTTCAACTGGGAAAAGTTACTACAGTAATTAATTTTCAAAATTCCTTGTGAAGACACATGTTAAAAAATCCTCTAGTTAGTCTCTCCCACTAATGTGCTAAACTGTCACATTATATTTTCCTGTTTTATTTCTCCCAGATTCTTTTTTCCACCTAAAAATAGTTTTGGAAGTGAGATATGCTCTACCTGCAAAGACATAAAATCTGTTCTTACAGACATGTATTACGTATCCATTCAAAACCAAAGTATACTAATTAAAATCTTAAGGATCAAAGATGACATTTTGGCATCTATGTTTGCAAGAGATACTGCAAAACCACTCAACCATAGCTAACAAGGTTCCCCAGATTCCTGTTTTAACTTAAAAAGTATGTTTGCTTTTACAAAAGATTACTGGACTGTAATCTCTATATGGAGGGAACTTTTAATAGATGTAAATGAAAAACCCTTGACTGGGAGAGTGTTTGGAAACATTGACAGAACTTTGACCGTCGCCTTACTATTCTCTTCCATGACCCCACTCATATTGATAAGCACCTGCCAAGTAGCCACATTATACTCTCTCAAAATTCAATAAAATACAGCTTTTATGTCATGTCTATAAAAACTTCATCCATAACCTACTGGTGGACAGAATCACCAACAATAATTATGACTAATACTGCTCCACAGCTTCCTTGCAGGGCCTGAAACGGCCTGGCTTCAAGTATTATTACTTATTTCAAATTCATATTGTAAGCTCTGGAGGATAAGGATCTTCATCTTTGTGTTCTTTTGTATGAAAGCAAGGCCAAGCAGTTCCGGTCCATAATTAAGACTCCTGGACTTTCCAGAAATGCAAATAATGCTCATATACAAACTTGATAAAATTGTAAAATACCCTGAATCAATCTTTTGCCTGTCAACTTGAATATGTGCAAAATGAGTAAGACCTCTAAATGAAGAATTGTTTAACAAAATGATGCATGGAAAAACAATGTACATATTAAATTAAGATTTAAAAATCTAGCTTATGTTATAAACATACTGCATGTTGGTTTAAGTTACGCTAGTGTCAGGAGTCTAGGAACTGACCTCAACCTAAAGGATAAACATGGATAAACAAGTATTTTTTCCTTACAAAATATGAATCACCTGAAAGGATTCATGTCCAGCCCTACCCCTGCGAAACAGGGCATGTGTATCATGCCCTTTTACACTTTTCACCAACATTACCACTCACTTTCTCCCAACAAACCAGACTGGTATCTGGAGTTGAAACATTACAATCTCTGCTGACATAAAGCAGCATCAGGGCTCTGATAGTGAAAGAACAGCAAAATGCAATGATGAAAGCTATATGTTTTTTGATACTTATTACTTCATTTGAAGTACTACAGAAAAAGCTTTCTTCTCTCCTGTGTGATGTCCTTAAATTCACTGCTGTTTGATTTAGAAGAGTTATGTAAAAAATAGGAACCAGTTAAAGTCTGCCTACATGTATTTTCTTTTGTGATTAAGCTTCTTCCATAATATCCACTATATGATACAGGCATGTTCTTGCTGCTGTTGTTTAAGCAGGCAACTTACTGTATTTCTACATTTAAGAGATTATCATTCTGAGACTGGATAAGTAATTATAGTATTAAGAACAAAGTTATCTAATACAATTTCAGTCACAAAAACATTTCCATAGTATCGGAACTGGCAGAATAGAGACACAAGAAGAAAATTAATGTCTTCTTGCCAAGACAATAAAGGAAGTCTTTCAGGATGGGAGTTTCCTACATTAAAGCCAGCAATTCAAGAGTGGAGAATTTTAAAGTAGAAGTAATTTCATCCTAAGCACATCAGTGTAAGAGAGAAACATTTAGAAAGAAATACAGTAACTACATGTAAGAATGAAAATATTTCAGTATAGAAAGCTAACGCATTACAGAAAGTCCTTCTAGCTTTACATAAGGCTAACAGCATGCTGACGTTGATGAGAATTACTTTGGCCAATCGCAGCTGTGTAGAAATACAAGCAAAGAATGAAAACTCATGTTAAATGTAAAACCCCCCACTAATTTTGCTTTTCAAAATTAATTGTATTATTTATTATAAAGTAACAGAGATCATGGTAGTAGCAACTTTCCCAATGTTTTCCGCAGTACAGTTGGACCAATATTCCACTTATTCCAGCTGATACTAACTGTAAAATTGCTGTGATAAATACATAAAAATGGAATTGACTCTTAACCCATCATCATACATTTCCACATCAGCCTTTTATTAGGTAGCTTCTCTGTGACTTCATAGCTGATGCTATACAACAGAGAGCACATTTCAAATTATGATGCTTCTGTTACATAACTAACCTTGAAATGTGTCTCTCTTGGAAAAGTGTTTAATGGCAATAGTTAAAATATTAAAGCTCCTCTGGATTTCTCTAGTACTGCCTCTTTAAACTTCAGGGAAAGCCCTTATAACTGGGAATCCCTCCCACACCTAACAGGCTCTGGAGTAAAGCAGTCATTTATTTAGACATTTCAAGGAATAAAGGCTTTCTTCCACTGAACGTCTGTCATAACTGTTACTGAAACTTGGTAATTCATTTCAACTAGGCAAGTATACACTCAAATTCATTTCATTTTATTATTACGCTATGCAAAAGAGCCTATGTATTTCATTGTGGAAAACATTAGATTTATAATGGTGTCTTAACATGGAACACTTCCAGTTTTACATTTTCTCATTAACTTCAATTTTTTTCTTAAATCACAATTTTGTACTCACCTTGAAGATTATTAAAAAAAACCTTAAACAAACTTAAACAAAACCCACTTCCAATAAATGTGGACTAACTTTTTCATCTCAAAAATGCTACTAGGATAAATCCTAAGATGACCGCAATAAAAGTTCTGTACTATATTCAAAAGTTGTAAATAAAATGATTTACCAAATTTTAGCAACCTTTTAAAAACACTGAATAACGCAACTCTCCCATTTTATGTAATTCTATTTCTTTCTCAGGGGAGAAAGGTATAGGCATTTGGAGCATAAAAGATGAATGAGCAGACGTTTAGATGAACAGCCAAACAACAGCACACCCTAAGGATTTCAGTTAGCCCTGGTCTGCACAATATTTCTCTGATGTTTCATTGCAAATCCTAGAATACAATCGGCATCTGTATCCAACTGAAATTTTATTGAAAATTTAGCGGCTAACAAGCATAAAAATAAATTTTAAAATCAATCCTTCCCTCCATTCTGCCCAACAATTACATAATTTAGTGACGTAAAAATTATGAAGCAGTCTCCAACACATCTCACTGCGTTACACTAAATGACAAATGTAAATTTTAATGTAATATAGCCAATCTGTGAGACAGTTTACTGCATTTGTGTTATTTTTGCTGAAACTAGATCAGCATTACCTAAGTGTACATCAAACCATTAAAAACAACAACTCAGAAATCTAACTGAAATACTTGTGTTTCTGAAAAATAATACTGCTCTGGCTAATGCAATTTAAAGAAATTTACTCATCTGTAAAATATGGAAGTCCATTCATAATTACTACAAAGAACAAACTTCACTTTCAGAACAGTATCTTTTTATTATGACACTTCCTTCATTCAAAAACAAGTGATCAGAACTGTCACTGCTGAATGTCAAATAACAAAAATTTGCAAGTATGTTATCATGTAATGAGGTAGAGTATCCTTAGAAAGGCATGGAAACACACATGGTTATACACAATTTAAGCATAAAATTTTAATTATAAAAGTTCAAAAAAAGATCTCCTGAAAGTGAGAAAATTGTATTATAATCTGCACGTTCAGGTTCTGCAATGGTTGAGGGATGCAAGAAAGGATGTTTGATCAAACTGCCAAACACCACTTTAGTTGAAAAGGGAGAGAAGATGGAGAAGTGGACTCTGCCTGTGATTTGGGCATGGAAGAGCAGTGAGGAAGACAGCTTTTGCTCCTTCTGCCTGTTGTCCAGAGGACACGTTGAAACTGGTGCCTGCCACTGATCATCACTTTTGCTATACACTAAACCTTGAGGAAACGCTGGGTAGTCTACACAACGTCTTGCCACCTTTGCCAAGAGAAATAATTGAAACAAGAGTATCCAAATCCTGTGAATTTCACAATGCCAAATATACGATTGTCAAAATATCTTCCTCAACGAGTAAATAAAACAAAAATATGATTAAAATCTTTGCTGCAGGACCAGGGAATACAACATTTCTATTTTTTACACAAAAAGGAATGACCACATACCAAATAAGCATGGGTCATGTGTACCAAAAAAACATGGAAAAATTCTTTTTTGTTCATGTATAAATACATTTTATTTATACTCTTTCAATTTAAACAAAATTCCTACAGTATTACTAATGGTAAACTAAAACCTTTTTCTAACCCAGAAGCAAAAGATGTGTTTGTTTTTGTGACATTAACAGTACACACCAAAGCCCACTGTCACTGATGAGTCACATTTTGCTAATAGCTCATGTCCAATATTTAAATTTTTTAAAAAGTATTGTGACTATTTTTTTCTAGAAAAATTCAATTATTTCTCCAGGCCACAAATATGCAGCCAGTACTGACTTCCTGTCTATGAATTTAATCCCACCAGCTATGAGTTAGAGTGCGCTCAAATCAGGCCCGATCAAGTTTCACAACAGATCACTTGCCAGACTTCAGGAGTTGACAGCATGCTGTATGTAGGGTGATGTTTCTTTTTATTTAACTAGATATATGTAGAAATACATGAGACTAACCTTTATGTAAGCAAAGACATTAAGACAGGACCTGAAGATCATGCAAGCTTTTTCCTTTCTATACATTACTGTTTTCCCAAGAATATTTTAAAATACCTCAAGGCTAGAGCACTGACCTCTTAATGGGAAGACCGTTCCAGAATCTTACCAACATCACCTCTAGGAGTACGTTTCTCTTACTACTCAGTTTCTTGGTTTCCTCTGCTGGACTCATACACACCTTTCTCATTATTTACACACCTCAAACACTTGGTGCCTGCACTATGTGTGGCTGCGTACAGTAAAGCTATTCAGGAAGAACAGGTGACTGTTTCATTGGTGCTCTGCTTTGCGTTGGGTAAATAAAATGAAACTTAACATTTCATATACACAATAGTCCTTTCATAAAGGGGCTGTGATGTCATGTAACTTCTTTTTATTATTTCATTTGCAATAACAGCAATTACATTAACAATAAAATGTTGGGATATGAAATCCCATCAGAATTTCCCATTGAAATGCTATAGCAAACATAGATGGTAAAATTTGTATTTGATATAACTCTACAAGATTTTTAGATTTACTACAGGCTTTCTCACTGATAACTCTATTTGGAATACTACTTTGCACAGTAATACCAATGCACACACAAATGAAAACCTGTGTCACTATTAGGTTCACAATTCCTGCCTATTCCTTGCTACCAAGAACACTGTGCAGTTTCTGTGTCCTGTGTAACATGCTCTAGGTGAACCTGCTTTAGCAGGAGGGTTGGACTAGATGATCTCCCAAGGTCCCTTCCAACCCTTGCCATTCTGTGATTCTGTGTGATTCAACAGGGCTAGGTAAAATAATATTTAATATGCTGCTGGCATTGAACATGGTATTCTGATAACAGAAACATCAGTAAAAACAAGTCCATACTGCCCAGTGCTACTTCACCATTTTTTGGAAAGCACAACCACACTTGGAGCAGAGGTAAGGCAGTTCTGCATATTGAAGCAACAGCATTGGAATACCTGTGCTCTGCCTACAGAAAAATGAAATATGGCTTGAAGTGTGTGTGCGCACGTGCATGTGTGCGCAAACTAAACTGTATATGGTAATTAAATAAAATTGACAAGCAACTCAGGAGGAAAGGCCATGACATAGTTTGACAGTGCAAACATACCAGTTTTCATGAAGGTATTTTAATAAAAAACAAATAATCCCCCAAATGACCTTAATTTTAGTTTGTACATTCCTCTGGACTTAGCAGAGACAGAACTGCAATATGCTGTGTTAAGCAACAAAACTTTCATCATTCTAGCTAAGATTTCAGTAAAGGGAAACCCAGTGAAAAGAGAACTTATAAACTGTTAATACATTAGAAAGCAGGAAGCCCAAGGGAGAAAAGTAAAGCAGCAGGATTTGGTATTATTTCTCCCCAAAACAGGGCAAGAGGAACATTAGTTTCATGTAACTCTAGAGCAGGAATCCCTCCAAAGGTTTAGAGAGATTTTAAAGTGATAGAAAAATGACACCCATTTTTCTTAATTTAAGAATACCAGTACAGAACACTGCTCCTACACAGGTTCATGCTAGGTAGAACATACTCGCTCTAGCCTAGGCTACAATTTTGAAAACCTCTAGAGAAACGGAAAAAATGCTCAAAAAAGTTTCATTTTACTCACACTGCAGACAGATAGATCCTTAAACTGTTAATCTTATTTTTAACTTATCACTGCAAAGTTTGTCTACTCATCTTATGTTCTGAACAACACATCAGTTTGTATTTAGTATGAATAGTTTTCTACCAAAATAAGTACTTTTGCCAAAGAATTGTATCTAATGGGACATACCAAAGGGGACCATCGCTGAACCTGAGGATTAGATCCGGGAAAAACAAAATTCTTTTTCTATTATGCATTAACAGCTGGCTTTTGCAAGTTAACAGTCAGGTTACTGTAATTTTTAATTCAGGTCTGGAATGTTAAAAAAAAATTATCATACTTCTCGCATCCGGGGACTCACAGTTTCCTGAGTATGTAGCTTTAGAGTTAAATAGTTTAAGTATGGGACTAGGTTATTACACAAAAAATTTCAGGGAACTTCTTTTAAGAGAAATGGTGTGAGATCCTGGTATTCCTACCAAAAATACAAGTGTTTTAAAGAAATTATTTAAAGACATTCTATATTCAATCCTAAATTAAAACTTATTTAAGCTTATTTAAACTATATACTCCATGCCAAAAAAAAAAAAGTTTTTGTTTTTTTGTTTTTTTGTTTTTTTTTTTTTAAACTTATTTTTCCCCCGCTTGTGAAATTTACCAAACGAAGAATCTAACCCCCCAAAATACTCTCTGTACCTCTCAAGGTAAAGAGCTATGTGGATTCTCTTGGCCACTTTTATTAGAGGAACTAAAAATCAGAAAATAAAACAAAAGTAAAGTCAATCTTTCTTCATAATATAGGATTAATGCAGTAGCAAGAATAAAACAAGGAAATGGAAAATCTCTATAGCACATTAGCTCTTTCTTCAAATTGAGTATTAGTGGCAGCAATCAATGTCAAGCAACTCATGATTCTGCTACTCAAGGACTGAAAAGAGAGGGAACAGAAAAAGATGAGCTTGCAATTAAAGATGGGAGAAAGTTTATTTGCTGGGATTGAAAAATTTAATGTCTCACCAGGCTAGCTTATAAAAGAGAATGAAAATACTCTAGACTCTTTCCAGAAAGCAGTCTTAGTGTATTATGTACAGCTCTGAAATGAAACCCATTTAAACAAAACTTTTTCACAGTTCAAGCGATTAGAAGAAAGAAAATGCACCACTTTGTGCTCTATGTATGTAGTAAATACTGGCTTATACAGGAGATTTCAAGAAACTTCCTATGCACAGGACTTTGTCAAAATTGCTCTCATCTTCAGCAGATGTTTCTGTGTTCTAAGACTGGTGAAGTTCCACATTTTTTATTCTAAAAACCACATCACAGAATCTGTTTCTAGTTTAAAACAACCCGAAATTGTTCAATTAGAATGTGTAATTTAAATTGAAAAGCACTGATTAATTTCTCAACTTACTGTTGCAAAAACCTTAGTTTCTATTCAGCTAAATAGGAATCTCTTGGCATTTTATTTATGACGACTCATAAATTCCTCATACAGCGTCTGAAGGATGGAAGATTTTCTTAATTTCTATCACGTTGTTAATGTCTAGCTAGACTGTCACATGAACTACTATTTTGCAGTATCATGACATACCAATCACCAATGATTAAACACGTATTTCCCAAACTGGGTTGTATAACAACATTCACATTAAACGAAGATTATTTAATATTGCAAGCAAGTCCATATTCCGAACTTATCTCCTCAGATATGTACATCCTAAGAAGTGGCACGTGAGCTAACCAGAACTGGTGAAAATGCTACCATACTGGGACACTGAAATAACTACAGCCATACTATGTAAGTTCTGCTTTTGAAAGAATTACTTGCAGAAGTTGCATTATTTACATTTTCATATTTACTAACGTACTATATTTTATCATTATCAAACACTACACAAAAAAAAGAAAAAAAAACCAACACAAAAAACTGAAAACAAATATACAGTTAAAACAAGCCATTCATAATATTCTCCAAATTTAACAACTACACAGACTGAAAACTTAACATGTACTTCTTGGCCAATGCTTAACATGCCAAATTAAACAAAGTAGTACTTCAAGAAACAGTTTTTACACAATAAAATCAGAAATTATTCTTTTCAATTATTTTAGGGACTAGTAATAGTTCAATGACAATTCTCTAACCCATCACATAAGCCTGAATTTAGTTCTGGGTAAATTTATCATAAAATCATCATAACCCAAGATCAATGAGTGTAATTATGCAGCAATGGCCATATTAAAAGACTTCCACTCACATCAATCAATTTTAGAGTGAACCTTCCGACCTGTCATCATTTCCTTCATTTTAACAATGTAGGTAATGTAAAAAAAATACAAAATAGAAGTGGTTTTCAATAAAGACTTACCCTATAAAAAGCAGTCGTCAAGGGTAGCAAGGCTGCAGCAATGCTATATTCTTCTGAAGATGAACAATCCTTCAAGAAAAACAAGAAAATAAGCAAAATCATTTTCAATGTAATGCTATATAATTTAATTTCTGCCTTATGGAGTCCCTCTGATATCCCTCCTATACACACTGTAACTTTTAATCACTTGATATCATGTAAGAATAACATATATTTATGTGTTTGCATGTGTGTGTACATATACATATCTTCTCTCGATTTCTGCTAGAGAGGTATTGCTATGATTCTTCCCATTTAAGGAATTTATTAGCAGCTTTCTCACTCCCATGTCCGAAATACAATTTCACCAAAGGAGTTTACATATAAAAAGGAAAGTATTCCTCGTTTAGGAAACAATAAAAATGTAGTTTACTTCCATTGGGGTCAACAGCAAATCTGACTAAAATGGAAGTGATTTGATGGCCAAAGAATGCACTCTCAAAAAGTTTACACAAAGAAACTGACATTTATTTAATATGAAATAATCACCTCCACTGCCTCTACAAAAGTTTGGCACAAGGTTAACTTTAAAAGAAGATGAAAACGCATTCTCTTCATGGTCTTGGAATGCCTCATTCAACAGTCAAGTGTGTCATTTGTGTCTCTCTAGGCTGAAAAGGGTATGCCAAAGTAAATCAACTAATAATTGCACTGATGAAAATAGTAATTTTATTACGGAAGCCTTTTAAAAGAAACCAGAATTGGAATGCAACTTAATATTTAAAAAACAAACTACTTGAATTTTTAAGACTTTTAAAAAAAAAAGTAGAATAAAAAATACTCAACAAGAGTTAAAAAGATCCTTATTTTTAAGTCCCTAGATTTTTTTCATTAGCTCTTCTGCCAACACTGAAGAACACAATAACGCACATAGTTCTACGGGACAAATGTACCACCATTGTGCCCCTGGATGATGAATGGCAAAACATTTCCATTTGCACAATTCATTTCACTACTTTTAACATTCATTCTTACAATGGGCACCCTCCAACTCAAACCACACTCCTGTTAAGTACCTATAACATCTGACAAAATACCAAAATTTAAGTATCTCAAGTCTTCCTCTGCCAGAATTTTCATTTATGCCTTCATCTCATATCAGAGTTCTCTCCCTAACACAGCAACTAGCAAAAACCTGGCAGAAGCCGACTGTGATAGCAGAAATATAAAACCTGCATTAAAGGAACAATCATGTTAAGGATCATTAGGATGTTATTTGTATTCATCTCTCTCTACTTTCTTAAATGGCTGCTGAATGATTATGGGCTGCAGGTTTAAAGCAGCAAACCAAAAAACTTATCACAAGACTATTTTGCTTCTCATTACTTTAAAAGTCCATTTCATCCTTTGTGATTTTCCAATAACAAATACTTAACCTTATATTACTTTAATCAAGCTCACCTGAACAGAATACCAATGTCCACACACAGCTAAATACAGTAGCATTTAGAAAACCACGTACATATTTATTCTGAAAAGGTGTACAATAAGTTCATAGATATGAAGCTTGATTTTTGCACACTTACTGAAGGTTTTAACATGTCTAACTCTGCATGACTGCATGTATGCTAACTTCGCGTGGAACACAAAAGGTGTGCAATTGCTCACGCTTCGTAACACATTCCAATCTGGTAGAGGAAAACAGTAAGAAAAGCGGACACTGAGAAACTCAACATATGTTTTAATGATGCCTACAGTATTGTGACACATATATAAAAAACCCAAATTAGTTTGTAAGATGTCAGAACAGTGAGACTAAAAGACATAGCCCCAGCTGCTTTTCATTTTCAATTTCTGCATTATAACCTATTTTTATCCATATCCTTAACCCCCATTTGGAATTTAGTACATGCATTTGTAGCTTAATAGAAAGATATGATAAATATTGTTAGTATTTTTTCACTTAATCAGAAAGCTTCTCATTTAAAATGAGACTTTACAACTGTAGGAATGCTTCACCGTTTTCAAGGAAATATGTATCTTATTTCTGTACATGCTTATATATAACCAGGTATAAACTGATCCATCCTCATTGTTTCAAGTTATCTACTTAATCCCTTAGCTCAAATTATTTGTAAGAGCTTTGGCTTTTATCCAAAATATACATAAAAATATCTTTATAAAAACTGAGCAACGTATCTTCACCTAGAGAGCATTCAATATTCCAAGAGCTAACATATGTCTCAAAGATATATATCATCACCACATAAACAACACAGTAGATTATTTTTCCATTCTTTCTTGCAAGTATGAAATTCTCCACATATTCTATGTCAGCAGTACCCCCTGGACTTGTGCTATGGAAGTATTACCTACATGTATTTTTTTTCCTTCGCCAGCATATGGCAAGAAATGTAAAATGATCTCAGTTAGGAATAAAGTATAATAGTGCTGTTTTAAGAATAGTGAAATTAATTAACTGTTTATCTGCTTTGCAGCTGCAAGACAGAATGCCATAGTTAACAGAAATGTTGCACTGAAATCTTAGTTTCTCAATTTTACAGGCAAACCAAAGTACTGGAAATGTCATATATGTATCGCATGCAATTAATTTAGACTCCTAAAACAAAGCAATCCAGCTGCCTTATAAATAATAATGTCTCTACCAATTGTGAAAAATATCTCTTACTTGTGCTACATAAGTAGACAAATCAAGTACCACAAAATAACCAAAGCTAATTTGCGCAAAATGAAGCCGAAACAAACCTGGGGATCAAAAATTATTCTCAGCAAATTAATTTCCTAAAAACATCATCTTATGACAGTGAAATATGGACTTCCACCATGCCATGTGCAGCCTACTACTTTGAATCCATGCCCGAGTAAAGACCTGGCACGTTATTCTGGCCATACTGATCTTATATGCAGATAGCTGCTGAACTCTGTAGCAGATTGGAAGTGTTACAGGAATTCATGTACATTTAAAATAGTTTTGCTAATTAAATTATATTTAATATTTAAAATAGTTAATGATTTAATATTTAATAACTTAATATTTAAAATAATAATTTAATACGTAAAATCATTTTTCTGAATTGACAAGTGAATAATAAAATGAGAATATTTTTCCTTACATTACTTACTTTGATAATACACGTGATTTACTTTTATGTTCTGCTTGGTTTAATATGCAGCAAAACTTTGGTGGTTAGATGCTGTCGTTACATTGCAGAACTGACAGCTAGGAAGTTACAGACTACTTGGATGGACACATGGTAATGCTAGTAGCTGGTGAGACACTGATGGTTTTTGGAATCTGGTAGGTGGCTTAGGCTTCTTCTGCTGGAGAGGAGAGGCAACTCTTCTGCTCATTCTTGACTTCAGAACAAGTACTGACCTGAACTTTCCTTTGGAAAACAAGGTATTGTACTTGATCATTAAGTTGAGATGCCCTCCACCAATCTGATACTAGTGATGAACAGCTAAGAAAAGCCACCCCAGGTAAAGGTGAAGGTGCAGGCCCAGATTCAGCAATGCCTGTAAGCACCCTTTGATGTCCCGCTGACTACAAGATCAAGGCAAAGTCGGTGAAGCACAGTGACAGTGAAGCATATGCTTACACACCTTCCTGAGCAGGCTGCAGTACTGATACTTAGGGATTTCTACTTTCTCTTAGTCACATGACAGAAAATCTAGGAGATATATATTAAATACCTGATAACATCTGGAGTGCAATTTTATTTTTAAATCCATCTTGATAGTCTTTCTCCTTAAATGCTAGCTGGTACAGTATGTATCCTGTGTTAAACCACATTCTGCTTTGGGCAGTAAGCTTTTCAGAACGACACCACATTTTTAACAATCTACAGAAATCCGAGTATGCTGAAAACTTGTGACCCAATTTTGCTTTACATTCAGCAGCACTATAAATAAATGGAATTACATGGAATTACCCGCAGGCCTGTTGCATGCAATTAATGTAACCTGCAGCAAATGCATTCAAACCAAAAAGCTAAACATGGCAGCTCTGCATCCATGCTTTTTTGGCAGTGCAGTATGATGCATGCATGCTCTATTAAAAATACTGCTAAAGGAACCCTCAACACTGCATTGTCCCTCTTGAGTACTGAATGCTGAAAATTTTCATGAAGACCGAGAGCATTCACCACCATGTAGGACTAAGCTCACGATGAATCAAGACAAAAATGCGAGAATCTTTAGAGTCATTTAGAGTCAGCGTTTTTATCAAAGAAAACCTATTCCATGTTAATTGATGCTACGACCAATGTCCTTTCTATTCAAGCTCAGCAGAGTTAAAAATCCAAGTAAATAAACAGACAGTTTCACAATGTACTGATTATTTCCAATATAATTATATGATGCCTTGAAAGAAAGGTGAAAACAACATAGTCCTATTTGGAATTTCCAATGTGACTTTTAAAAGTATTAAAATACAAGTTTTAACTCCACAGATAAAGCCACCATCTGGAGCAATACTCAAAATGACATATTTTGCTGGACTAAACGCCAATACGACACCAGTTACTTACATTGCTTATTACTAACAGCATATAATTAACTTAAAAAAAAGTTTGGAATCTTCTAGTTGAAATCATAAGCAAAATGGTTTTTTTCAGTGAAAATTAATGTACAGTTACCTTCTTTCTAACATTTATATACTGTTTTGCCTAGTGAAGTTAACATCACTGCTAGCCGCTGCTCTGCTTTATAATGGGATCAAAGTTTTCTTTTTTTCTTGTAACCAAAGGTGAAATCAAACCTTATTTGAGACAGCTACAATTTTGTTAAATGCACCTCTTCTAGGAATTCAGAAACAGGATGGAAGGCAGACATACCTAGGAGGCCCATATAGCTGACTACCTGTGGATTTATTTATCAGCAGAACTACAAGAACCCACTCAAAACTTGGAACATACTGCCTTATGTAATTCTCAATACTTTAAAAACTTCTCATTTTGATAAGGATATGTACAGTCTTTCAAAATTATTAACTCACAAAACCCCTCTTCCTTCAGAAATGACCCTAGCACATTTTACGTGTTACTCATTAACACAAACTTTTAATTTAACTTTTGTTCTATGTAAACACTGTTGCAGTGATTCTCAGTAAATAAAATTAAAAACATACACTCTTATTGTTTATTGTTTCCAGCTTTAACATTGACCAGAATCACACTTTGGGCTTTTGAGGAGCAACTTCTCAGATTGCTACCTGGTTACTATCTGACAGCAGTAATTCAACACAAAGTCCACACTAGGCAGACCTCACCTGTGCCCTGAATTAAGCCAGACTTAACAGTTTCTTCATCCTCTATGGCCATTACATTCATACAAGTGCAAATGTAAAAGACAGAGGAACTGCACCCAGCCCAGAAGACTCCTCACCAATTTGTTTTCACTTTCTGGTCTTTCTGCCTGACTAGGAGCCTTCATAACGACCAGTTAATTAAGGAACCTAGCATGTCAGTAATAGGATGCAAGATGCTGTATGTCTAACATTCCATGTATCAGGAGATCCAACTCCATTTTAGAAGAATTTTACTTTCTGAAGAGCTTCCTCTTTGTCTTTACCTGGCCCTGAGTTCTCATAGGTTTGTCTGTCCTTGAAACATAGTGGTATAAGGGACAGAATTCAATTGATGCAATTTAGATGGAATTACACAAGCACGTAACTTTTATTGATTTTTAAGTTTCCTTTTGCTTTACTCCACACATTCACAAGTTAATAAGTGAAGCATATTTTCTCTATGCAGCTCCATTGTACCTTTGATCTCACAGCAAGCCAAAACAAGAAACAACATTTTACTCAAAGAAGAGCTGTCGAGTCCCGTCCCCCCCTTCTTTCTCAATAAATACATTTCCATCTAGGGTTGAGGGTTGAGATTAGTCATTTCCTCCTTCTCATAGCAAATTATGTTTAGGAAATCAGGAACCTCAATTTTCATGTGCATAAAGTGCACATTCTTCACTGTATTTTTAGTGTACCCCAAAAGCGTACGAACATTTAATTTTTTTGCAAGATACTGATAAACACAAGAATGCCATCCCTTGCGTCTAAGCACATCTGAGTTTCTTTAACAGAAATGCCATGCATGTTTCTGAATACTGTCATGAGGCCCATGGCAATAAAGTTCAACATACTTAGGCTGTAATCTTCTCCCAAGGAAATGGTTGGGATGCCAAGATGCCTTTTGACTTTTATTTCACAGCAGGGCTTCATTCACAGTGACTCTGTCCAAACCTTAAACTACACCAGCTGTGATACAAGGTCCTGCACAGTAATTTGTAAAAAGTATTTGACAAACAACATTCAAATGATAGAATACATTGCAATTCATGAGAAAACAGCGATCAATATCCATTAACTACTCAGTTAGAAAGGGGCGATTAATTCGTAATATATCTGCAAACTGCAGTGTACTCCTAAAGCCCTGATAGACCAATGCACTTATGCAGCGGTTGCAAAACATAAATACAGGATACTTTGCAAACCACTTCACATACAGCCTGCTTAAATGAGTTCAGAAACAATGCAAAAATGTTTAAAATATTAGAAGGACTGTTAAAATAGATGCAATATTCCAGTATAGTCCAGTTATCTATTAGCGAATCAGTTCACAAGTACACAGCACACATTCCTATGCATTCTAGCATTCATTCGGTGCACAAGAGCATATTTTTATAAATTATATGCAAAGTCACACACTTTCAAACATGTAGGAATATATTCACCTTGCTTAATTTAATTTTACTGTTGTTCTCTAATTTTCATGCAATTTTCTAATTTCACATACTTTTAATAAAAATGCAACACATTGTCAGTGCACAATCTGTACAATTTTTACAACTTAACAGGAATTAAGACATTTTTTAAAAAAAGATCATATACCTATGGGTATGTAAAGTGATTGAAAAGTCAGTTTTTCACTTTAGAAAAATATTGTTTGGATAGAAGGGGAATTTTACATCTATCTTCTGAAACGCAAAGAGTCAACGCTCAGTTCAAATCAATTACCAAAAGATTCAAGGTCCAGTTTAGTATGGAGAAATTGAACAAAAAATGGCTGATGAAATGTAACTTGGAAGTAGGGCTCACTGAAAATTTTCCACTGAATACCATGTGATGGCAAAATAATTTTTTATTTGTGCTAAAACCCCTCACTGACCTCATCTTAGAAAAGAGAACTTCTAAACCCTGAAATGTTCCCCTTGGGAGACTTAGTAGGTAGGTGCCTTATCAATTATAACTGATTTTCCGGTGAAACAAAAATAAAACCTTGGGCAAAACCTCAAAGAAAGCAAGGAATATGCATAGGGGATCTACAGGCTGGGCTGTAGGGAGCAAGTCCTCATAGAGGGCCTTTCAAGAAACATGAAGAACAAGAAAGTGATTGAGAACATAAAGCACAGGCTGACCACGGGCAAATGGATCAACCTCTGTGATGAAGTAACGAGCTCTGTAGCTGAGGAAAGCACCGCATGGTCTCATTTACCTTGGATCCAACAGGTCTTTTGACACATGCTCCTTTGGTATCTTTGTAGGCAAGCTGAGGAGATATGGTCTAGATGAAAGAATGGAAAACTGATTGCACTGTCAGACTCAAAAGACAGTGGTCAATGGTTCCACATTTAGCAGGAGGTCATATTTTCAGGGGTTGATACTGTGGCAAACGCCACCTAATGTTTTCATTAACAACCTGTAAAATGGCATGAAATGCATCTTCATCAAATTTCTGGATGACACCAAATTGGGGGAGTGGTATATACACTGGAGGGCAGGACTGCTACTAACTGGCATCACAGCCTGTCAGAAACAGACTGACGAGAACCTCCTGAACTTCAGCAAAGACAAATGCAAAGTTCTGCAAAAGGGACAACTCCATGCAAAACAGAAAACTACGTATGATCAGCACCTGGAATCACATGCTGTTTTATACATGTCAAAACAAGACTGTGCCCTAAACTTCAGAAAGAGGCGCAAAATGAACTACCTTGTTCTGTTGCTGTTTGCAGATCTCAGCAAACTCTGTGTAGTATAGATAGCTCTGAGGAATCGGTAAAATAGGCAATACTGGAGTTGAATTGAACAGGCATTCAACATGAGAGGAAATGGAAATATTATGACCCATCTTGATGTCAGAAAAGCAGCATTACAAGAATAGCAACAGGCAGAAGTAGTGAATAGATTTACAGTAGTGATATTAAGTTTCTGAAAAAAATACCTGAGGTAAAGAGTAAATAATTGGAAACAATGTGTAAGACTGGTGGGAGATAGGAGGGAGAAAAATATCTTGTACCAAGTCAAAGATGTTAAAAATATTAGTCTCACCAAGAGTTCATATACTCATAGCAGGGGCAAAAGAACAACACAACCGGAGAGTTTAAGGACCTCATCCAAGAGATGGAAACTGTCAGGAGAGTGCAGAACTGAAAGAAGCCCAGAAGAACTACGTAAGTATATAAAGCGAAAACATTATGCTCAGCCAGCATAGAAAAAAATGATTGGAGAGAAAGCTAATTCCAGTATTTTTTTATTTTTTTTAATATATATGTATACACCGAATGCATCCGCAGGGTTCTGGCAGGTGCCCCTGGGAACCCAAGTACATGTTTGTGTGGATGCAAACCTGCCTCTGGGAGATGCATTTTTCACAAACTGCCAGAAGTGGAGTCTCTTTTCAATATGTATTTGACATCTTGATGCCGGACAGCTTCAGTTTTTCTATGCCAACCTTGATAGCATTGAGAAGCTTTGCTACAGTTTTGGCAGAGGCACAAGTTAGTCTGTGTACAGCTGCACCAAAGGACAAGAACGACAATGACCAGCTGCTTCTGGAAGAAGTTTTCTTGGATCAGCTTTGTTGGTGCAGCTCCATTTCTGGATTCATGAAACAAGTGTCAGCTGCTGGAAGAGGATATTTCTGGGATGACCTGCAATGGCTGCAGAATTTCAAGGATGACAAAGGGGGGTTTTGTGGTTTTTTGAGGTAATTCTGCTTATTATAAGGTTATGAACCTTGAATTCAGCCAGCAAGGGCTTTTCCACGCTTAGGCACAAATGACGAATTGCATTAGTTGTACTGGTGAATTTGACGGAACCTAAAATCCCTTGTTGCCAACACTGCTGCCAGACCTCTCAGTTCCTTAATATGCTGGAATGTAAATTTTCTGTTATGTTTCAAAGAGTAGTTACAATTTTAACAACTTTAATACAAGTTGTTGTATAAGCTGCTTAATCCAAAAAAATCAACCTTGTAACAACATCGCAATAGCCTTATTCCACATCATTAAAAAAAAATTACAGAATCATTTTTTTGGAAAAGACCTTTAAGATGCTAATAAAGCCATTATCAGGAATATCGCATTTTTCTGGAGAAAAAACTGCCTGCAAATTTAAGATTTATAACCCCAGCTGATAAAGTCTTTTAAAGGATAAATATTTCACAGAAAGAATACCTAAAGCAAATGTGGGAAACTGAAGGACATATGTTGTGCATGATTAAGTAGCAGGTTGTAGAGCAGTGTCCATCTTGATTAACACATCAAATCTGTGTGATCAAGGAAGAATGTTGTTGCAAAGCCTGGAAAGCCCAAGAGATTCAGAGATTTCAAGAGCTGCTTGATTTAGTAAAGTGCTCCCTCCAGGATAACATTCATCAATGAAATATATACATTCTAATAAAAATATTTAAACTATGGAAAAGAAAACTTAGAAAAATATAATATTTTTATTTAACTTAATGTGAAGTATTTTAAGTGTTCAGATTGTACTTTCCAGTGCAGGGGCAGCAGCTTCTTTCAGTGGATACAGATTTTATTTGAGATCTTACACATTTTTGTGGTTCAATACTACAAGTGTAAGTGCATGCGAGATGTGGGAACTATTTCTTATGAAACTGTTATTAAAAATGTGTTCCTTCAATGTTAGTAAGTGTTTGTTTTTCTAAGAATACAAGTGAAAACAAATGTGAAGCATTTTTTGAAAGAGATAAATAAAGAAAATGGAAGAAACAGTAAAATAATTTTGAACTGGCAATTGTAAAACTATCCCCTGAATCTCTCAGTCTTAGAACTTGTTGTATTGATACTTTTCTCTGGGATTTTCAAATGGCTCCATGAAATCTGGAGGTTAGAATTCCAGAAACTCCTCTGACTTTAGTTACAGAAGTGAAATTGTAAGCTCCCAAAACATACCAGTTTGTCCTCTAGAAGAGGCATGTTTGGATGTCCTTGAAACAAATTCCCGTTCTCCGTAAAAAACAGTTCTGCAGGGCAAACACTACTAAAGAAGGAATCCTTGAGCTTGCTGTTGTGGACCAAAGAAGCAGAAGCGTAGTAAGGAGCTTTGCTGTAGCACTGCCTTCCAGTAAAACTGTTTCTTTGATACAAACTGTAAGATATCTTGGTATAACCCTTTTCTGTTCCATAGCCTTCTAAATCATTGCTAGCAGCAACAACATCCAGCTAACTAGCCACAGAGAAAGACGCCTTTTCCAGCTTTTGGGTTGCCATAATCCATATTAAAACCCTCACAGATCTTCTCTGAGGCTATCTGATCTTCCTTCCTGAGGGTTTTACTCCAAAAACCTTTCTGCTTTGTTCTTACTTTCTTGAAATTATAGGGGAAAAATGCAGAAAGGGGAGTTCTGCTATGGAAGCACAGTAAGTGACAATGAAAAGATTCATAAAAGGCAACTTGGAGTACAGTGAAATATTAGGGAAGTATTAAGATCCAACTATACTCATGCTTTTTGAAATCCCTTCAACACAATTCATATTTGGAGCTTTGAGAAGGATAAGCCAGATTGCAATAGCTGGGGAAAAAAAAAAAAAAAAAAGAATGGCTAGCGAAAATAAAGTCACATGTTTAAGCATTAGCAATGGCTTTGGCAATCTAAAACCAGCAATACTCCAATTCTCGAGAATGCCAATTACCAAATGAGTGCAGGACAGAATTCTGAAGATCAATAGCTAGTTTCTGGACAGCACGGCATAATTCAGTGTGTATACTGAATGAAATGCACTCTATCAGCATGGACTGTTAGCCACGTAAAATAAACATAAACGTGATGACTCAAAACTTAAATATTTCTAATCTGTGTCTCCTCCTAACAAGAAATGTGAGCAGATATCCTGATACATATCACCATCTCCTCAGTCCTTTTATCTTACCTGCAGTTCTAAGTAGCAAAAAAATCCTCAGGCTTTCAGGAAGACCTTCACTGTCAGAGTTGACATGAATCCCACAGTCCCCATTCCCCTCTCTTTCAGTACCATGCCTGTGTCCCATGGCCATGTTTTGT
The DNA here is from genome assembly GCA_034008185.1 of Gorsachius magnificus. Taxonomy (NCBI): domain Eukaryota; kingdom Metazoa; phylum Chordata; class Aves; order Pelecaniformes; family Ardeidae; genus Gorsachius; species Gorsachius magnificus. Next base: position 11,193,855 of record CM067086.1, read on the forward strand.
CTAAGTTCCTTATGCTGCTGAAATTTTGGATCTTGCTCTTTGCTGTTATGTAAGGAGATTTAAGAGTATAGCTTTTGATTCAGTGCTGTAAGATATCCTGACAGGTGATCTGAATCAACAATTCAATAAAAAATTTCAAACTCTCTTATTTACCATCCTTCTCCTTCTTCTTTGAACCTTGTCCTCTCCACAGAAAATGAAACAATAAATAATAAAGATCTGGGCTTGCTATATTAACACACAGCAAGAGAGATGGATGCAGAAGCACAGTACAATGCTACTGGGCAGTATACTGATGCTCATTTGTGGAGCAAGACACGTGAATGCGATGATACAGCGATGTATAGGAAGGGTAGTGACATGCAGTCCAAGCTATTCCTGGGAGCGCATAGTACGTATAACAGACTAAGTTAGTCTGGAAGGATGCTGAATGCACAGTACGGCACTTGCAGCACTACCACTGGATCCGCCTGAATGAGAGCACATGAACCGAACAGCAGCCTTACAGCATTTTCAGTGAGGTGCAGAAAATAAGCTACCTTGCCAGGTAATGCATTCCAAGGACTTGATGGTGTGAATGGAAATCATTTTGATGCACCACAACTGAGTAGAGGACTAATAACAGCCTCTTCCCTCTGAGCACATAAAGCTCCTCTGTCACTATAGACAAACATTACATGTATTATATATTGTCAAAAAATTATCTGATCATTTTGCATTCACAGTTCAATCAGCAATTGATCTTATCTGTTATATTTACACTAATGAATTAACACATTAAATTAATAAATACTTACATATAGCCTGACTCTTCTCCAAAACAACTTCTCTCCTCTCCCCACTCCCTCGGCTATCACTGAAGTTTAGACCAGATTATAGTATTTTAATTTAACCCTATACCTGGGAATAACAGCACAGTAGTGATCTGCTAATACTGTATTTTTATAACAATAAAGGGAAAATTAAGTATTTGTCTCTTACAACAGCTGCTTCTAAACATTTATGTTTATTATTGAAGTAAAATAAGTAAAAAGCTCACTGATAAGCACCAGATTTTTATATTATAAGGTAACATGTCTTGCAAGATTTACTGCACTAAATAAAGGTATATACCCAATAGTTAGAAAAAGTTGCTGTCTCAAGAAATATGTTAAATTTGATCAACTTTTATAAATCACAAGAATGCAAAGATAAAAAGGTCTTAATTTTTTGTGATAATTTACCAAGTATCTGGTACGCAACTACAAAAATATTTTCCCAAGTTTTCGCCATTGCCTTCAAAGTACATTTTTTTCTGACCTTAAATATGACAGCTAAGTGTCAGCCAAAATTCACCACTGCTGTAACAATAACATGGAGGTGATGCACATCTGATTTTCATGAAAATCCCTAAAAAATACCTTGTCATTAAATGTTGGATCCAAATCGTTTATCTTCATCCTGAATGAGTTAAGTATAGAGATACACTACATGTTAAGTATAGAGATACACTACATGTTGCATTTTTATTTTGCTAGTTTTTAATAATGGCATCACTGTAGCCAATACGCAACAAAATAAGGATTACCCTCTCTCATTTTATCAAGTAATGAACTTAGCAAGATTAACACACGAATGGAAGCTTTGGTATACCTACAATAGTATCAGGACTTCAATCTGGGCACAGAGAGAGTTATCAAAAAAAAAAATATTTAAAGATACAGTACTCAGAAAAGCATAGTGCCTGCCAACCTTTACGATCATACCAGTAATCAGTGAAGGCAGATAAAGGAAATCTATATAGTAATAGTGGTAATCATTAGATGACCATAGCAGAGTCCACAGTACTGAAACAATTTCTGGAAGTCCTATAACCCAATAGTGTCTCAAATCAAGAAGTGAAGAAATCTTAAATTAAGGAAGCACCTCTCAGTTGAATTGCAAAATGTTTCAAAACATCAGGTTTCCAGATACATCTTTTACTGACATACGACTTCCTAAAAACAGTCAACAGATTCAACTATTTTGTAATAATGATTAGTAAAGCTGGTTGTCTATCATAAGGGGAAAAAAAGAAGGAGGAATCGCTATGGAGTGATGATAAAATAAATGCAAGAGATTTAATATTAGCAAAAAAATGACTGCCAAAGGATGACTACCAAACACAGTGAAAAGAATACAGAAAAGAATAAAAAGGAGACCAAAAAAGCACAGAGAACATTGCTTTAGCTGCTTCCAGGGGCATCTGTTCTGAACTGAAAGTGGCATGCTGACTAGGAAAAGAAATATGTCAACATTTTTTGTTAATCATACGGATTTTAAATGCTGCTAACCACTACAGTTCTTGCATACATTGCTAACCAAAATTAATTTTTTAATAAGTACTTCAGCTTTTATTTCTAAAAAAAGCTACATTCATACAAAATTGTGACAGAACCAAGCTTTACAGTGGTATGGTACAAGCTAAAGGTTTCTGCACTAGATACTATAAAGTTCATGATCAAATGTTGGTTTTAGTCTTTTCAGTAAGTTTTTGAAAAAATCTTTCTTCAGGAAAACTTTTAATGGAGAATTTGGAAGTATTTACATTATGACTTAAAATTACTTCATTGAAAATGAATTTGTTGATGATTTCTTTCTTATTATACTGTTGCCTGAGTAGCCAAAGACATTTCATCACTAGCATGGAGATTACAGGCTCCACCAGAACTTCAGCTACCCCCAAGGACCTCTAAGATCAGCTTCTTTTTACTGACCAGAAAACTGAGCTACACACTTGTTAATTTTATTTTTAAGTACATAATTATGTTTCAAATTTTGAAAATTAGATAGGAATAGATGTAGGAGATTTTAATTTTTTTTTAAGATCTGGCAAAGAAGGGAAGAATCAGGCAAAGAAGGGAAGCGACCGGCATGGCTGAGACGAGAGATGCTAGTCAAACTAAGGAGGAAGAGGGAACTGCACAGGCAGTGGAAGCAGGGACAGGCATCCTGGGAAGAGTATAGGGATGCGGTCTGGTTGTGTAGGAATGGGGTCAGGAAGGCCAAGGCTCAGCTGGAGCTAAACTTGGCTAGGGATGCAAAGAATAACAAGAAGGGTTTCTACAGGTATATCAGCCGGAAAAGGATGGTTAAAGACAGCGTACCCCCGCTGATGAGCAAGACCGGGAAGCTGGTAACAGCAGATGAGGAGAAGGCTGAGGTACTCAACAACTTTTTTGCCTCAGTCTTCACTGGGAACCTTTCTCCTCACCCCTCCCGAGTTGATGGATGGCATGAGGGGGACCGGGAGGGCAAAACCCCTCCTGCTGTAGGAGAAGATCAGGTTCGTGACCACCCGAGGAACCTGAACGCACATAAGTCCACGGGACCTGATGAGATGCATCCCAGAGTCCTGAGGGAATTGGCTGATGTAGTCGCCAAGCCGCTCTCCATGACATTTGTAAAGTCATGGCAGTCAGGTGAAGTCCCTGGTGACTGGAAGAAGGGAAACATTGTGCCCATTTTCAAAAAGGGTAGAAAGGAAGACCCTGGGAACTACCGACCTGTCAGCCTCACCTCTGTGCCTGTGAAGATCATGGAACAGATCCTCCTAGAAGCTATGCTAAGGCACATGGAGGCCAGGGAGATAATTTGAGATAGCCAGCATGGCTTCACCAAGGGCAAGTCCTGCCTGACGAACCTAGTGGCTTTCTATGATGGTGTGACAACAACAGTGGACAAAGGAAAACCAATGGATGTCATCTATCTGGACTTCTGCAAAGCCTTTGACACGGTCCCCCACAACAGCCTTCTCTCTAAATTGGAGAGCTATGGATTTGATGGGTGGACTGTTCGGTGGATAAGGAACTGGCTGGATGGTCGCATCCAGAGGGTAGTGGTCAATGGCTCGATGTCCGGATGGAGACCGGTGATGAGTGGTGTCCCTCAGGGGTCCGTACTGGGACCGGTGCTGTTTAATATATTCATCAATGACTTAGACAGCGAGATCGAATGCACCCTCAGCAAGTTTGCGGATGACACCAAACTGAGTGGTGCAGTTGACACACCAGAAGGACGGGATGTCATCCAGAGAGACCTGGACAGGCTGGAGAGGTGGGCCTGTGTGAACCTCATGAGGTTCAACAAGGCCAAGTGCAAGGTCCTGCACCTGGGGCGGGGTAACCCCCAGTATCAGTACAGGCTGGGGGAAGAAAGGATCGAGAGCAGCCCTGCCGAGAGGGACTTGGGGGTGCTGGTGGATGAAAAGCTGGACATGAGCCGGCAATGTGTGCTGGCGGCCCAGAAGGCCAACTGTACTCTGGGCTGCATCAGGAGAAGCGTGGCCAGCAGGTCGAGGGAGGTGATTCTGCCCCTCTACTCTGCTCTGGTGAGACCTCACCTGGAGCCCTTTGTCCACCTCTGGAGCCCTCAGCACAAGAAGGACATGGAACTGTTGGAGCGGGTCCAGAGGAGGGCCACAAAAATGATCCGAGGGCTGGAGCACCTCTCCTATGAGGACAGGCTGAGGGAGTTGGGCTTGTTCAGCCTGGAGAAGAGAAGGCTGCGGCCTAGACCTGATTGCGGCCTTTCAGTACCTAAAGGGGGCCTATAGGAAAGATGGGGAAAATCTTTTTAGTAGGGCCAGCTGTGTCAGGACAAGGGGGAATGGTTTTAAACTAAAACTGGGTAGGTTTAGACTGGATATAAGGAGGAAATTCTTTACAACGAGGGTGGTGAAACACTGGAACAGGTTGCCCAGAGAGGTAGTGGAGGCCCCATCCCTGGGAACATTCAAGGCCAGGTTGGATGGGGCTCTGAGCAACCTGATCTAGTTAGCGGTGTCCCTGCTCACTGCAGGGGGGTTGGACTAGATGACCTCTAGGGGTCCCTTCCAACCCAAAACATTCTATGATTCTATGGAAAATATGGAACATAGTCCCCTTTACTAAGAGGTAACAGGGAACATATGGCATTCCATGTAATACTCCCTCTCCCTCTTAGCAAGCATCTTTATTTGTTTGTCTTCATGCTCCCAGAAGCGTATATTATCAGTAACCGAAACAAAAAAAAATTCAAACTATCACGGAAACAATGCGCACCAAGAAAATATGTTGACTTAGGTAAATTTATTAAACGTTATTTGGTTCAATCTGACTTGGAAAAAAAGTTATTTCCTCCCAACAAATCCTAATCCCCTTCTCCAAAAACAGTATTTATGGAGATTGATAAAACCTGAATGGGCAACATGTAACCTCAAAAATGTTCGTGGAATATTCAGAAAATTTCTGGCTGCAGAAACCATCTTTAACGTGCTCTTGTGGAAAAAAGTATCCAAGAATCAGCAACTCTCCCCACAGTTTTGATTACTCCTAGGTGATCTCAGATGAGATGATTTTCAAGTAGGCTACTGAAGAAAGTGAATGTATAAAAGAAATAACCGGAATGCTCATATATTTTAGTATAGCTGGTCTTACTTTTAAGCACAGAATGCCCCAGAGATTTGACACCAGGAATGAACACCACCAATGACAGCCTGAGTAGACTTCAGGTATGATCTTTCACCTTTCCATAAGCTGATTTTTCATTAATAGATAATTATGGTTTGGGATAGTTAAGGTTTGCTGGATTGATTTTAAGTTAATCAGTTCTGATGCCTACTGTTTTCATACACGTTGTATCTTCAATTTCAAATTAGACAAGACTGATAGAATTCAAATCTTTGTCATATGGTACTTTTATATCAAATTATCCTGAAGCAGTTCTTTGCACTGAACATGCGTAAAATGCATGTGGCAGTCTGAGTCCCTTTGTTAAAGTTTAGCTGAAATGTGGATAATCAAAGAAGTGATTCTTGTAATACCTCCCAGCATCCTGGTTTGGATTTTCTCTGCAGTCATGGTTTTCATGTTTTGATCCATGCAACACGCTGGTCTACTGACTATGCCTGAGAGGTTGTGAAAAGTAACTGAAAAACCGCAAGCCTACTGTCAGTTAAATTTCCTTCACGGAAAATGTTTTACACAGTAACTGGCTCTGTAGGGGTGGAGGCTAAATGGACAGGGGACTGAGAAGATAACAGCCATCTATCATAATCAAGTCAGGATCAAACCCTATGACTTTCTTATACATGCGATTCAGAGGCCGAGTAACAAATTTTGTTAACATCACCGTAGTTGTGGCCTGTGGCTTTTAAGCAGAACCACATATGGTTACTATTTCAGCTATTCCCAAATGACAAAGGCAAGGCTCCAAAATAGTCCATTCAAATAAATATTTTCCTTTAAATTGTTTTTCACAAAAACGGTTATACCTTTTAAATTGTTAAATACAACAAGCTAAATTCCAATGAAATCAATAGTCTAGCTTGGCCTGAAAACAATAAATTAAAGGCCATTTTAGTCCACTGGCTCTGCCTGCATTAACATTTCTTTCTCTTCTTATGAAGAAAAAAATGTCCGAAACAACAACTTGTTTTGCCTCTGCTCTTAATAGGAAAAAAAAATTTTTCAGTAAAGACTTCACTTGGTTTAAGGGTGTGAACCCCAGCTTCTGCTGGCACATAGGCAAGATGCTGATCAAGAAACATGTTGTGGGTAGCATCATAGTTTGTGCCATCTGTGAATCTAGACTGCACTAATGTTAATGTTCTTGCACAAGTGGAAAATATCAGGGCATGCATGATATTTACAGAAGAAAAATTTTGGGAGTCTTGAAAGTATAGGAAAATATATAAAATATTGGCAATTCCATTAAGGTATTGAAAGCAAAGAAAAATAAAAGCTTGTTGAGAATTAAAATCATCAGTACTGTTGAAGGTATGTACAATACATAAAACTCAGACGCCTATGGTTCAGAGGTAGACAGAATATTATAATGCCGATAAGGAAAAAGATGAAATTTCTGAAGAAGTGCTGAAAATCACGGCATCCTCATAGTCCAGGTTGATTTTAAATCTATTACTATTACTACGGTTAGAGTAAGAGATAATCTACTAAGATATTTCATTCCATACAGCTGGAAGGGATAGAGAATATTATATGCCAATTGTATGCAACTTATTTAGGTATAAGAAAGGATATGTATCCTCTAAAGGGACATTTAGTCAATTAACATCAAAAGCAAAGGTTTTACAAGGTGTTCTACTGACTAGAGAAATTAATCAAAATTACTTGCTTTTGTCCACAAAAGTCAAATAGTCTAGATTCTAATTCTATTTGTACACTCACAAACATTGTGAGATTTTAGACTGTTAAACAGACAAGTTTGTTGTTTTTTTTTTAAGTCCTAGCTCCCAAGTGGAGTTCTGGAGTTTGGAGTAGAAATTCTGGGAAGAGGTGGGGAAGGGGATTGGTGGGGTGGGTTTGTTTGTTTGTTTGTTCAGTTGGGTTTTTTAATCTACAGATATTAGGTGAAGTTATTTTTAAATACTATGCTGGATCACTAGATACCAAAGCCTGCCCCCCAACTGTGTACATGGGGGGAATTACTAAAAATCATCTTCACCATAGCATGCTTACATGGCATTTTCCCATGCATCCTAAAAACCAATTCATGTAAGTCATAAATCTGGGCTATAATATTGAAAATGAATGTCAACAGCTGCAAGAATTTTTTACATCTGTAGACTGTCAAACATTCTTCTGTTTACACCTTTATGTTCTGTTTTTGTTCTATAACTTCATACATTTTTTGTTTATGTAACAGTAGAGGTAGGTCTATTACTGTAAAGAAATTGATTCTTACACTTTTTTCTTCAAAAATCTTTCTAAAATGCCACATATGTTCACTATTTTATGTTTGTCATATTTACGCATTTTTCAAAGTTTACAGAAAATATTGACAAAATCCAGAACTGCCCTGTGTTTTATGGTATTTATCTCAACATCACACTTCAATTTTTGAATACAAGCTGCCAAGATTTCAATTGTTTAAACCAAAGGTTATACAAACATTATAGCAACCAAATGATTAGAAGACTCTGAATGCATTTCAATGTTCTTTCTGTTTTAGAAATGACTGTATGTGAAAAATAAATAAAAGATGATGATCTTAAAGCCACCCATTGGCAACTTATATGCAAATTCCTGCAAAATAAAAGATTTTAAACCAGACAACTTCATAAAATTCCTTACAGAAACAACAAACAAGTCCTCTATATGGCATATTTCTTCAGGGAAGTTAAATACCATCAATGATCAAGGGAGCACACACCTTGCTCGCAGAACAGAGAAGCATTCCACTTCAGCTCCTCTACTACACCTCAGTTTAACAGTTATTTGAAAGGTGAAGCACGGAGAGGGGAAGACCAGAGTGAGACTATGTTAGACAGACAAACTCCTGCCCTTCATTTTAGTAATAAAAGACTGGACTACAGCTAAATACACACGTGCATATGGGTGGCCACTGAGGTACATTCACTGAATGGGTAGAGTACATCAATACTGTGTAATGTTTTGTTGCTTATTGTAGACATAAAATGACACTCAATACAGATTAAGCACATGTACACATACCTAACAGTGTTATATATGAATGTATATGGAATTATGTACCTGTACCGAAATACAAGTTACATGCATACATAAAATTTAAAACAAAACCAAAATTCCATGCATTCCTTCCATATTTTTACTAAATATAAAACCTGTAAAAACAGAAGTCACTGATTTCCGTACTTAGATTCTATTAGCAAAATGCCTATTCTTTCCAACATCAAAGACTTTTTTTTTTTTTTTTTTTTTTTTTTGTGCTCCCTTTCATCACTCCACCCTTTCTCAGGCAGGCTAGAGAGTAACTACACAGCAGTATAACACAATTCCTAAACCAGACTTGTTTTATTTACAGCAGTGAGTAGCATACAAGTACATGTCTGCTTTTCATCAAGTTGACCAAAAATATTTAGAACACAGAGTTATTAGGAACACTTGGCAACCACAAGGCCACAATTAGCAGTAATGAACACTTAAGAGCAGTCAGAGCCTACCACGTCAACGCTCCAAGAAGCTACGTGGTTTCAATAAGATACCTATGTGTGAGCAAACACACACGAGCATGCCCTGTATTAACAGCAAATATAGGAGGACTGAACAAAAGCCAGTGACAGCAGACGTCCATTAAAAGACGGCTCTAGCAGATGAATGTCCCAGAGACCCAACGGGGACGGGGCGGGGGGTTGTACCACTCTCCTTAGCCCTGCCAGGGGCTACGTGGCGCGAGACCCTCGTCGGGTGTCTGATGCTCCAGTGCTTATGTTAGCATCCAAAAGGCCACCACATTTTTATTTATCTATCTGTAAGCCAGATAACGACCTGACTGAAACCAATGTAACCCAGACACAGACCCGCTGTCTGCAGTTTGGATATTATACCCTATATTTTTATCTAAAATGCCTACATTGCTATGTACATGCCATGTAAAATCTGCTAAAAATATGCTCAAAACTCTTCAAGATGATCACAGCTCTTAACATACCTATCTTTGTTGCTGCTGTTTTCCTTCAGGGCCTTGATTTCTATTGTGCAGGAGCCCTGTGAGGGCGTGACTGAGGCTGTGGGCAGCAGGGGGCTGTGGGGCAGCCAGGGCTGGTCACAACCGGTCATGGCTGCGTTTGGAAAGCCCACAGCGAGCCCCAAAGCTGCAGCCAGCCAGAGGAGCCGGTGGCACTGCTGCTCACATGTATTTCTGCTTATTCTTGTATTAAAACCAATAACCCTTCTGTCATTTGCTATTTTTAATAAAAATATTTAGCAGAGACGCTTAAAACAAGGCTGAATCCTGCCTCTGATAACTGCATAGAAACACAACGAAGGCATAATCAATATCCCCACACCCTGCAGTCTAGAAAACAAGTTAGATCTATGGCAAGTTATATCGACAGAAAGGAGGACACCATCACATTTTTACTCTGGCATTTTTGATCCCTTTTCACATCAGCAGCAAAAGCCCTGGCGTAAACCAGGGGATTCCCTGCAACCGAAGCCCTCGAGATGTACATTCATTCCCACTCCAAACATGCTGCTCTGATAATAGTGGGACTTGGGGGTTAACTCCTACATTACTATCGAGTTGATATTTATGTGTATACGTGTACACATATTTCTCTATATAGCAGACATATACATCTGTATCACCCTTGTGCCTCATGTATGCACATACATAGGTGTATACATAGAGGGGAGAAGAAAGTCTGCAGGGAAACAGCAAATTTAGGAAGTGCCCAGCCACACATGCGATTATTCGTGAACACCTCCACTGGCACATGCCAGCATGAAAAGCAGCCACAGTTTTCTGCTGCCTGGTCACCAAAGAAATTCCTCACTAAAACCACAGAGGTAGTTTAAAGCAGCTTGAGACAACCACTGTGGTCCCTGGACACACATGCAGAACCAGCCAGTCCTCTCTCTGTGGAGACCACTGCACAAACAAATCTCCCTAAGTATTACAAAAAGAAATTACTTGGACACTGCCACCTCCACAGGGAGAGTCCTGGCCCAGAGAACAGCTACTGCTCTGTCAAGGTGGTCACCTCCCTTGACACCTGCAGAGTAGGTAACTGTGGACTGGTCTTCTAGCAGCAGCAACAAAGATTTTTAAAGTCTGCAATGTTGAGTGGCATACATACATGGGCAATCTCAGAAATAAAGAAACTTGTGAATGGATTTTTTGCTGAACTGTGTGGCCATCCAGTGAGATGGGGCGAGTAAAACAGTATGTTCCTCAAAGCACAGAAAGGAAAAATGAAAACGGATCAGCAGTATAATCTTCTACACTGTACTTCCATTTTTTTTCCGAGAGAAATTATGTGAGCACCTTCGATTCAGCCTTGTGCAAAGATATTCTAGTCTCTTGCAATTTCTTGGGAAAGAGACATCAGAAAGATTTAGAAACAGCAGCTTCTTTTAAGTCCAGAACATTACAGATGGACCCTAAAAAGTCAGCAGGATGGAAAAACTGTTATTTCTACTTTTTGGATAATAAACCATGGACTAGAAAAAGTATATGATGTGCCCACTGCAACAACAACAAAAAAAATCTGCACATGGAATATGCAATTCCAGTATGGAATTAAATCTGGAAGTTTCAAGTCCAAGCCTTAGACACTGGCATCTCCTTTCTTTCACTTAAATAATACCATGACTTTGTCTAACAAAAGATCATATTGTTAATAACTGATGAATGAATTGAATTAACTGTGGCCCTGTTAAAGTCCCATGTTTTCTCTTCATGATATATTTTGTATGTTTTAAAGATACCTTAAAATATTTTCAAATATTGCTGTTGTTCAAACATTACTGCTGAGAGTCTCTGCTTCCAGGAATGTAAGTCAAACGTTTGAGTAACAAAAGGCAGGCCATGAAATAGAAGTCTGAGAGGAGAGGAATCTATTCTAACCCTCCAAAATAAAGACGTCTGGCAACATTGTTTTCAAAATAAAATACATGAAATGCTAGTTCATTTAACCTCTATATTGCCAAGAATTTGACTCATGACACACAGCTGATTTTCTCTCAGGAGTAATAAAATCTTGCTTGTTGTTGAATGGTATTAGCAAACCTCTGAATTCTGAGAACTGACTGATAATTTTTAAACTTTATCTGGTGGCAGAATATAATACAAAAGTTATTGCATAAGAAAAATAAATATAATATTATTTATAGAATAGCATTGTTTTTAATTTTGGATATTAAAGTTTCTTTCACAACAGCCTGTACAGTAAGTGCTAGAAAGAGGCCCTTATTACACCAAAGTGATACAGAAGAATCACAAGCAAAATTCTAGAGGCAAAATTCATCAATACTATCTTTCATCTGCTTTTGGCTACTGTTGGACAACAGGTGCTGGCCCAGATATACCTTTGTTGTCATTTAATACAGGTTAAATTTTTAATTTTGCCCTGGTTGCTACTAAGACTTCCTACAGTTGTTTTTCATACCATATACGATAAGTATCCTTTTGGAATACTCTGTATACTCTATTTGAAAGATAAACATCTGCTTATTGCCACTATGGAAAGCACCAGTGATCTACTAGAAATCATCTAAAGCACTAAAATGATGGATAATTTCTCTACTATTGAAGATATTCTCTCCGTTACACTGGAACAACACATGTATATTCACACAGACATGACATTGGAGCAAACCAGGTCTTAAAACAGCATTGATGACTTTGTAAATTGTCAGATTACATCACACCATTAGAAGACACCCCACTCCTCCTTTCCTACACCTACAGATCAGAATTTTGAAAGTATTTAAGAGTTTCATTCCCACTCTAACCACATTTAGATTAAGTACTCCAATGTCTGGAGCACATATGTTTTCCAATTTGACCCACACTTGCCAAAGAGAAGCATTAATACGCAGTTAGGCAATGTTACTGACCAACACCTCACAGAGGAAATGTTATATTGCAACATAGTAGTTTTAGAGGTTTTTTTTGTTTTACCAAAGGAAGCTGCCAAAGGAAGCTACTTCATCGTCCTGAACTATCTGAAGAGAATCTTTCCCCAGAAAAAAATTTTTTTAGGGAGCCTTATTGTGACTGTTAAGTATTTTATGCAAATTTTTTAGAATGTCTTTTTAATATAAAGATTGTTTCTGATTACCAAGTACTCTCCACCTACTCAGTGCAAGAAGTTACCATCTTCAGGCCTCTTTTTGCCTTTAGTGACTTTTTATCAAATTAAGTGCTATTATGTTTCAAAACACAGAGTTCTCTTGCTGCTGCCAGAGGAAAGTCAGAGACAATTGAAAATCTGGACAAGTCATTTTGTTTGTCACAAATTAATGGAGCAGTATGCAAATTGAGCCTTGAGATGGTTTTTGCCATTGCTTCTTAGTGAGTATTAAAAACACAATGTGTTGCTGGAAACATAATTACATAGAAGAAGTGTTTCTCTGGTTAAAAAAAGACTTTTTAGTTGCAAAAAAGTTAATAGTCTTCTCTGAAATGTCAGAAAAAAGCATTTCATTACAGAAAATGTAAGAGGGAAAAAAAGCTTTTAAAATAGGAATCTATGTGTAATCGCAAATTATTCTGAGGTAAACACAGCAGCAGGTAGGAAATGCCATGACAATAATTTCTAGAGAAATCATTTCACATTTTTCTCATTACAGTGTTATTTGTATTACTAAATTGTCAATCAATATATTAAGCTTTCACAACACTGCAAATGGTTTTTAACAGTAATTTAGTTCTATAACATACAAGCAGAACATAATGCTTCTACTTCGTTATCACAGATGTTAATCACTGCTGTCATACAGGCTGATTTAAATGCTTGTCAGAGTATATGATTTGTCAGGGGAAAAATTCTTAATTAGGGCATGACAAAGTTTTTAGCAAGTGGCCAATGATAACTCCTAGAAGAGATAAAAGTAAGTTACTTGGAATTTAATTGCCCTCATCAGAAGACAATTGCTTTAATCAATCAGCAATACAATCTCCATGTCATTTTTATCTTCCTACTACTAAGAATGATCAGAAATACTTGTTTCATTTTCATTTCAGTCCCAGTAGATTGACAATACTTCCCAGACACAAGAACACCCAGTAAAGCATGTTTTTAACGTTTTGGTGTTGACTTACTGCATCATGCCTTAACTTTTCTGTATTTCTAAAGCCACCTAAAGTCTACCACTAGGCTTGACATGCAGCTGCACACCTGCTAAGAAGGGCAGATTAATCTGAAGTTCTATTTACTATTCCATAGATCATAGGCCTATTAAAATTTTGCAGCAAGGTCCTGCCCAGCACCTTCAGACTGTAAATAGTCTAAAGAATAGTTGAAAAGATGCCACTCTTGGACTGAGAGATTCAAGCTGACAAACACCAGAGATCTGGCAAGCCCAAGTGCCGCCATCTCTAGAGAAATCAGTAAAATACCACCCTCCCTTCCTTCCAGTTGCAAAAGGGTTAGAGATCAGATACTGGGGGAAATACAGCCTAAGTAATTTTTCAGTAAAATAAAACAGCTACTAACTTGAAGCAATGGTATGAATATTTTATTCCTCCTCCCTAATCTATTCTCAAGCACTGTCGTAGCAGACGTCACACCAGATTAATGAGACCAGCAACAATATACATGGTGGGATTATTACTAGCATTTTGTTAACACACTGCTCTTCATCTACAAAATGAGTATGCAGAAGCTCTGAAAAAGCATCTGGCCTTTATTCTTACGGACTCCAGTAAAACAAGAGAATACATTCTATTAAAAGAAAAAACCTGACACTAAACAACCAGGAAGATCTTGAATAGTAATGGAGAACTCTACAATAAACTTGCAGAACGAACGCTATCTTCCTGGTTTTGTAATATGTGTCACTGCTCCCAGTAAGACAAAGAATTCAGTACATGCCAATAATAGTTTCCTGTTCAAAAGACGCTTCCAGAAATGGCCAACCTGTACCTCTTGAAATACACACTGTTTGCAACAATTCACATTATCAATAGCAGAGGTTTGGTGGCTGGGGAGCATCAGATTTCCTATGTGCATGACCAAGTGAGCCAGCAGACTGGTATTTCCCAGGGAAAATCATCAGGCTGGGGCTTGCAGCACACCCATCCCAGCTCAACCCAGTGTGAACAGCAAAGAGCCAGGGCTCTGCCCAACCTATCAACCATGCCTGGGGCCTTCCCTTCCTCTCAGCTTTTGATTCTGCTGCTATATGCCTCCTGGACACAGCAATATTTTAGTTTGTATCTTATAGAAGCCAATGGGAACATGCAATAACATTAACAGAAAAATCTGTGACAAGACGTTTGGTGGCGCGACAGTTTCTACAATTCCAATAATTCAGTGAGGTTTTAAAGCAATACTGCAATCTAACTCCCCCCCAAAATTCCATCATAATTAATGTGGTATTTCCCTAAAGCCTGAATACATCTACAGTTAAGACCACATTTCTTAAATTAGACTTTTGTATCTTTTTAACAGACACTGGTTAAATTACTTGGTCTTATGACCTACAGCTAACAGAATTCATGTCTCTAGAGCAAAATGCTGACTTTCTGAGTCCCACTGCAGCAAGGGCAAACTTAAGTAAGCTCTTGATAACGTATTTTTTTCTTGAACTGATACAGGGAAGCTCCAAAATGTCACAATTTACACATTGTTCCAAATAATACAGTTGAATAAAGTGCACAGAGAAATTATAAATCATGCTTTTATCTTAATAAATAATTTCATATGTCATAAAAGCAGATGTACTAAATACTTGCTTCTAACTAGCTGCCCAGTGTCAGGAGTTCAGATGTTTTCATACTGGCCAAACTTACCCCTGAGAAATGGAAATTTCCTTTTTATATTTTCAAAGATATGAAAATACCGCTGGGGGAAAAAAGCATAAAAACTGTGCCTCCTTACTTGATCTATCTGTTTCCTCTGCACGATTTGAGTTATATTTGCTAGCTTTGTTGAGAAAAAAAAAAATCTATTTTAACTTCAGTAAGACTTCAGACACAGTGATTTCTATGAACATTAAGGTCCTTCTTGGGTCTTCAAATCACTGGGAAGAAAAATAACATTTTTCTCCAAGAGAAAAAATGGATTTTATTGCTTTATTAAAAGGTGGTGTCAGTATTTCTTTCCTCAGCAAAGGAAATTTCCTGAAGTTCCCATTTTCTTCTGCCCTCTGTTTTGTACTAAGATACGGCAAATAAAGGGGATTTGTATTTTGCTCCTGTTGTCTAAAAACATCTCAATTTTTTAATCTCAGGAACAATCAAAAAAGTAGAAGCAAAATCTATGGCACATCTAGACAATTCTGATTTCTGGTTTGAAAGAAAATTTCAAACTCTGGAATACACAGCAGGTGCAGTATTCCATTGGTCTTGATTTTGGGCAGAGAAATACAGTTTCATAGATAGCTTCAATTTTTCTTCCAACTCTGAGACTAAACTTAGAGCTTGGAAAAGGCCAATGCCTGTGCCAAAAAAGCACACTCTGGTATATACTGTGCAATTTTAGCCAGTTGACTTTAGTTTGCATCTGCTAATTGCCGCCAATTTTACTCCCAAGACCACTGCTCAGACAAAGTTGAATTTTGTTCCAAACAGTAGAAAAATATCTACTGTGAACAAACAAGAAATACAACAGACAACAAAACTTACATTTGATGGTGACCTGATCTGCATTTGCTCAGTCATGTTAATTTATTTCTATACTTAAGTGAAAGCTGTATTTACCACTCTGTTACAAATATGGGTCAACAAACTGCTGCAAAATAATATAAATGGTTTTCTGGTTAGAGGAGAGTGGGGTGAAAATACCAATGCCTCAATCAAGTCCCTAATTTGATAAAATAACTTAGACAGGGGCAACAAGAGACAAATTATAATCAAATGTGATCACATTACAAATTAAAAAAAAATACTACTACATTCTCAGATATCAGACTGAAAACACTGATGTCTATAAAATATTTCTGACAATGAACTACCAACAAGTAAAGCTAAAATAGATTATTCAAATGAAAGTTGAAAGAAGTCATCCCATATTTTACTCTCATAGGCAGCTGCCACTGTATGTTGATGTTTATTCAGCACAAAATTTTTAATTTTAACAGTAGAATAACTTAGTAGAAGAACTGCAAACACCTTCAGTGGGTCTCTGACGAACCAGGATGTCACCATGACAAGTAGAACTAACACCATGAACCATGGAAGCAGAAAGTATGCTTTCTTCTTGAAGTATGTTAGCACTTGTGATGACAAAGAGGACAAACTTCTGTGTTTTTTAAGTAAGTAGTGGGTAATGCACATTTTAGGAGCTTAGAGTTGAAAATTACTTGGAAAAGCTAACACCTGTTCATTAAAAAAGTATTTAAAGCCCTTAAGATAAATCACTTCAATACTTACCAAAACTAAATTATATCTAAATTATTAATACTGGGAACAGTTTTCTTTCTGTTTTTCCTATCAGGCAGATCTGTATAGACCTGAATGTTTTGTCCTTTGTCCTTTCAACAACAAAGTATCTTAAATCCACTGTCAAGTAGCATCTGCTACATCACTGTAGTTTGTAGTCCTAGAATTTGTTTTGCTTCTCCACATCACTCTAAACAATTTTCTGATTATCATAATGACAAAGACAACCAAAGAACAAAACCTTCACATACTGTACCTGCAAAGCACAGTTCATCATCCGCACAATGTAGTCAAACTGCTGATGGTCCAATATTGCTCGATTTTGTTTAACATGCAGGCCTAATTCCTGTGTCAGGCAGTGCCGAGCTGCCTTTCCTTTCAGGGCTCTCAGAGCTGCAGGCAGAGTCTGGAGACAAGAAAATCTAACTTTATGAAAATGAAATGAAATGAAATGGCACTATTCATACTGAATATCATTCATTCTTTATCAAGCAACTGCAAGTGACAGTATACTGAAGAATAACTTTGGCAATGACTTATTAGCTTGAATATCAAACTTTCACATAATGGTTGGTTTAGCTTGAGTCATTATTAAATTTTTCCCACCTTTTTTCCAAACACATTAGACAGCATTTTTCACCTACGTCTGTAAATAGAAATGATTGAATAGGGACAGGCATTGAATGGATGTGAAATCAGAAAGGCATTATTGTGCACGAAAAAAATCAAGTGGTCTATTCTGTACCAGCCAGGCCAGGTCTCAAGTTAGCATGTCAAGGCCAAGCAGCATGTTTTTTGATAAGCAGTGAATGACAAATGGCTTTAGAAGTGGCATACCTCTCATAGCAAAGAGGCCACAAGACTGTTAGGCAGTTTGCGCTAAAACAGTGCCAATATAATATTTATGCCCATGTTTTAAAGATGCAGCAACTGCTACATCAGTGATATCAACTGTGGCCCTTTAGACTAGATGTAATGGGTGGTAACAGATGAACAAGAAAAGGTAGCCTATCGTCTAAGGACAAATTTACCATGCAGGGGGACAAAAAACTACTGACATTTTCTCAGTGCCTGTAAGTTGAAAGAGGTTAAAAACTACTCTGTTACATGTGCATCTAAGTCTTTAAAGAGCTACACCTAACTCTTTAAAGAGCTACACATTTTATTAGGACTTTTCCCATAGGCATTTCCATAACATAACTTGTAAATCAAGAAATGCTCATTTTCTACCTTGAGCTGCACAGCCTCAGAGATACACAGGTGATACTTTTATGAGAAATCAAAAAAATCTCAAGATAATTTTACAGCCATTTTCATATGTAGAATTAGATTTGAGAGTAAGCTTGAATGATTGCTCTAGAATCAATTGAAAACTCTATTGAATCTATAAAACCTGGAAATTTCTTAATGTGAAAAAATAAGAATGAAAACTCACTAGTACACTTTAGTGAAGGCAGACATGCCAAACATTTACATTCATCTCCAAGTTCTATAAATTATTGATAAAACCAGCAATTTACTGTAGTGAAAATTTCAAGAGCATTGGTTGACAAACACTGAAATGTCTATGTATGCCTTTTGTTTACATTCCTCCTAATCTATACTGCTACACCAACACATAACCCTTTTAAAAAATATCATGTGGACAATACTGTTTATAATGGTAATATAAATTAGCAACACACCTACACAGTATTACAAGCAGGTTTGCAAATCCATCAGCTTCATATGACACACAGTACTGCATTTAAACTATTAGTTTTATTACTTAATTCATTCACTTAAATGGTTAAAACAATCATTAATATTTGAAACAAGACTGCAAAATGTACTTTGTGACAAGGTCAGTCTCCATTTGCTCATTAACAGAACGAAGGCTTATTTGGGAAAGTTGAAATTTCATTTTATTACCTTTTCAGTCTCCAAAAATTTGTTTTCAAAAATGAATGAGATGCAGTTTCTAACAACTTCCAGCCTTTGTGCACTGTTGAAAACTGTGCTTCCTTTTTCCATTATGGAAACTAACAAAGAAGAAGAAGAAGAATACACATCTGTGAAATGTCTTCTGCAAAAGCCACAAAGAATACCTGAAAGTTCTTTAAAAAAAAAAAAAAAAATTCATGTGCCCTCCGTTTTGTTCTGTTAAGCAAATACCATTAGTAGGCATATACAGATGGGAACTTGAGATCCTGTATCTTTGGTTTTCCTATACTATCTGAAGAGAGTGCTCTGAATTTTAACTAGAGCAGTTGATTCTCTTTACTACTTGTCCTATTTGCCTCATACAGGCACAAAGATTCAACCTCTAAGATCCTACTGAAATATATAAATAAATAAAAATTAATTAAAGAAAAAGAGTGTGTGTGTTCTGCAGTGAAGTATGTAGCCTTGCGTATTTTGGAGCAGCAGATAACTATTTTTCCCTAAAGAATTCATTGGCTGTGACAAGAATTCTGTGACATGGAATAAACCTGACAAACCTGTTCTCTTATCTAGATTCCAATTTGCTGAGATCTAAAGATTATTTTCTTAATGCAGTGTTTCACTCTGAATTTTCAAGAAAATTCAGAACGGAACAACTAACATTCTCTTTTTCTCTTTATTATCATGCAAACAGAGTATAAATGCAGAACATGCTCTTCTTGTAGATGATAATGAGCTCCTAATATCCAAGGATTTTGACACACAGGACAGCAGGGAGGATGAGTGTGAAAGCTGTTCCTTGGGGGGAAAAAACCCAACAAACCCAACCCAAAAAAAACCCCAAAACCCAAAAACCACCAACAGAAAAACCAAAACTTTGACATAAAAATTAGCTTATTAAGAAAGAATACCTCTTGCATCTAGCCTTTTAAAGAAAGGCAACAGAACACAAGCACCTACTCTTTCAATTTTCTGTAATTAACAGATTCAATGATACAGTCAACAGCAAAGGCAGGTGAATAGAGTTCATCTTCTTAAATAAACCCAAAGAGAAACAGGCCTGGAAGGGGCCTCAAGAGGCCCTCTAGTTCAGCCTGCTGTCCCTAGACAGGATCAACTGTATTTATATTATTGCTCATGCTTGTCTAGTATGTTCCCAAAGTTCTGTGATAACAGACTCCATGGCTTCGCAAGAAATCCATTCAACTGCCTCACAATCCTCATTTTACCAAGTTTTTCCTCTACTTTTGTGCTGCAATTAAACCCATTATCTCTTATCACTACAGATTACTCCCTTTCTGTTTTTAACAGCCTCTTATGTAATTGAAGACAGCTATTATGTGTTCCCTGTGTCTTCTATTTTTCAATCTAAACAACTCTCCATCTTTTCTTGTAGGTCACATTCTCCAGACCACTGGTCATTCTTGTTGCTTTCTTCTGGAGTCCCTCCAACAGAACCAAGAACAGAGACAGCCTTCCAGTGTCCAAAAATGGATACAAACAGTCCAGCTGAGGTCTTACTGAGTACAATGAAAGGATTTCTCCATGGGGTTCACTGACTGTACTCCTGTTTATACATCCTACTAAGATGTTTGTCTTTGTTGCAATAGCTTGATATAGTTGGGTCACGTTTGCCCTATGATCATTATAATCCCCAAATTAATTTCTGAAGAACTGTTGCCTAGTCAGCTGATCATGCCTATGCGAGTACAATACCTTATTTGAAGAAAAACAGTAGAGAAGGACAAAATTCAACAGACTATATGACTAATTTTTCAAGATTGACTTGACTTCTAATCCCGTCCTTAAAACATTTTGCAAACTCTGCCAGCTTCCTGTGTCCTACAAGTTTACTAAACATACTTGTTTACACCGTCATTCACATTGACGAATATGACTATGATTAAGAGAATTTTTCTAGCATTAAAATTAAATTGACAGGCCTACAATGTCTACATCTGTTTTCTGTATTTAAATATAGATATATTTATTTTGAGACAGATGCTATGTTTGTTCCTTGCCTTTTCCTGGTAATTTACACATCTTCGACTAGTGTCAAAGGTGAAACCCTATCTCCTTAAAGCTTGGGTCAGCCAGTCCTACAAGTAACCTACAGTGATATTCATCAGACCTAGATGAGTAGACAATATCTAATTTAATAGTTTAACCTAACTCAGATCAAATCCCTTTTTGTTGTTAGTAATTATGCCACTCACTGTCTCGATGTTTGACTTCTTAGTAAAGGCTGATGCAAAAGGGTTTTTAAAATTGCAAAGGCAAACAGGCAAGTCTATGTACTAAAGTTTACTATGATCGCTAAAAATATGGTATCAACATGAAATTGGGAGCAACACATTGCAGCCGTGCTAATTACATATTCAACTCATGAGACAGGATGACAAATAGGTTTAAGTTGGGGAACAAGTAACATACCGACAGGGGGACCCGCTGGAACAACGCACTTCTTGTCCCCCCGGGTGGCAGGGGGGGCACCCTGACTCCTTGCGAGACCTTCCTGGAGGAGCTCCTGAACCCGGCACTCATTGATCCGGGGGAAAGGGAGGATGTGAACCCGCAAGTGGGAGCCCTCCGTGGGCCGTGGCACTTTCTGGAATGCTATGTGGGGATTGGGATTCTCCTGCAGGTGAGAAGCAAAAGGTTATACACAAATGTGCTACATAGCGTTACCATCTGTCACATCCAGTTTTATTGCTGTTTCGTGTATCTGTCATACCTGAAAGATTAAGCCAAGTACCTAATGCAGCTGACTAATGTTTCATATTCATATCACCCTTGATTTATTATCTGCTACTTCCAACTTCGTTAAAGGCTTTTACAAGATTATTTCTGTCAACATGCAAAACTCAAAAAGAGAGAGCAAAAGAAAATCGCTGCTTAACTTAGTTTGATTTTATGCAGCTTAATGAATATTTAAGACTTGAACAGACATTAGTTTGACAATCAATCTCTTCATTAGAGAGCGGGTTGACGAATATTAAAACATACAATCTCTTCACCAAGTACTGAGAAATAATCTCACGTTGATCAAGACTATGAAGTGAAAATTCATTTTTGTACCACATTGTATCAAATTACAGCTATCCCTCACTAGGGACCAATTTTCTATTTTCTGTATGTCCCATAAAAATATATCACACAGCTCACTGTTTGCAATAAAAAAAAAAATTAAAAAGTTAGTACAGGTGATCAAAGACAGTAAATGACGGGCCTAAACTACAAGTACAGTAAAAAGAAGCCGTACCATCAGATTTTGGGGTGTTCTCAAAGGATAGAAAACACTTCTATTGTTACAAAACAATCAGCATCTCCACTGTGAAGATAAACATTTGCCTACATGATTTTTCACTCACTGTTTTACAGTCTTTTTTTTCTTTTTCTTTAAAAGAAAATGTAATAAGCAGCCCCAAAGAAAGCTTTTCTCCTTACTTTTAGGTTTTCTTGCAGAGGTCTTCAGAATTAAAAAAATATAAAAAATCATTTTCATATTGCAGAACACTGACTTATCAAAATAACTGGCGCATCTGCTACTATCTAATTATTTTATTTGTCTTGATCTCAACATTATCATGCAATACCGAAGCCATTAGCAAAATATGTACTGTACCAAACAACAGAGATGTGACTGTATATGTCATATTTGAAGACTTGCTCTGTGTAGGTAAGCTCTGTTGGCATTGGCCAATACCAGATGCAGTATCAGTGCAGTATTTGTTCCTATATGTGGACACGCATCTTCTGCCTCTGGTATTCAGCAGCTGGAAAGACCATGTACATTAAAAACCACTAAGTTTCTCTCAACTGCCTCCACACTGATTTCAGCTTAAAACACGCTTTCCAGAAAGATATCCTGAAGAGAGCAAGATATGAAAATTCATCATTTATTTTATTTTTTTTTCCTCAAATGTTTGATCATCATTCCTGGTTTGTTTTTGGGTTCTGTTTTGTTTGGGTTGGTTTGGGTTTTTTTTTCTGGCTTCAGGTTGTACCTTTTCCAAAATACAGCCAAGATTTACATGTTCTGCAAGGATTCTACCACCACTCAACAGGATCACATCTCATATCTTGAGTAGTGTAACGATCAATCAAACAAAACTGGGTATTTTCATCTCTTCATTCATATAACAGGGGTATATGAATTACGTATATGAATCATTAATCATGTTTGAATTTACGGTTATCCCATTTGACTCCATGCTGTTACTTATTACTGGCTATGTACCACTGCCAAAGAATGCTACTCAATTAGGTTTCTGTTGTACAAGCACAACTAGCTTGCGATAAAACTTTAAACAGGAGCTAGCCTGATGCTTTCATTTACGGGAACAGAAGACAACAAGGAGAACAAATGCATCAACTTGAGAAATAGCAGTCAAAACAAACCAGCTACTTAGCCATACAAATTCTCTGCAGAGTAAAGTTTAATGAAACAAGTGAAAAATCTAGCTAGGGGGATGAGAGCAGCAGATGCCAGAAGCAGCAAGGCAAGGAAAGGGAACACAATCTCAGCAGGGGCTAACAGATGACCTATAACAGAAAAAGCCAGACAGGGAAAATAACTATTCCACATTCCACTTCACAGCAAAGAGAGATCAGGAGGAAAGATACAGAAGGAGTTATTTTAATCTTGGCCATCCCAAACCTCTCTATCTCAGCTCTACATGCTACTAGGAATGTAGGTCTAACGTCTTCAACTACTGAAGCAGTATATGCCAAAAACTTGTCTAGATTTTCCACTTGTACCAGCTAGACGAATATAAACATTATCGCTCCCTAACAAACCTTGTTTCTCCTATGTATCTAGACTGTCACTACTATATGATGACTATTTAAACTGTGGAACAAGATGTCCAAATATGTCATGCAGTGAGTTTAAAATCAGGCAGCTCTAGGCATAATTTATAGAAGTAATGTTACTCACCACAGTGCTTTATTCAGGGATAGCTGTATGCGTAAACTACTAAAAATCTGACTTTAAATACACTAAGTCATGGACTTAGTAGTAGTGAAGTATCAGGTCAATCACAACGGTATAAATAAATCTCATCATAAAAAAAGACTAAAATGAGTTCGTTTTGACACTAATTTTAAGAAATAATGTAAGTGAAAAGTTGCGCGTAGGCACATTCACTGACGCTTTATAGGCTCTTTCATTCTAAAAAGGATCTATATCCACCAGAAAACAAATACAAATGTTTGCCATCTCCTTTGGAGTAATTTAGTATCGTAATACTGATGTGATGTGATGGTTGGAGGCCATCTTGGCACAGCAATCACGAAATGAGAGAGATTTTGGTTCTCAGAGAAATAAGGAGGGGGCTCAGCAGAACTGCCACCTTGGACTTCTGGAGGGCAGACTTTGGCCTGTTTAGAAGCCTGGTTGACAGAATCCCTTGGGAAACAGTCCTGAAGGGCAAAGGAGTCCAGGAAGGTTGGACATTCTTCAGGAAGGAAATCTTAAAGACGAAGCAGCAGGGCATCCCCATGTGCCGAAAGATGAGCCAGTGGGGAAGACTGGCCTGGCTAAACAGAGTGCTTTGGCTGAACTGTTAGCGGTGTTCCCCAGGGCTCAGTATTGGGTCCAGTTCTGTTTAACATCTTTATCAATGATCTGGACAAGGGGATCAAGTGCACTCCCAGCAAGTTTGTAGATGACACCAAATTGGGAAGGAGTGTTGATCTTCTGGAGGAAAGCCCTACAGAAGAATCTGGAAAGGCTGGATTGATGGGCTGATGCCAGCTGTATGAGGTTCAACAAGGCCAAGTGCCGGGTCCTGCACTTGGGTCACAACAATCTCATGCAACACTATGGGCTTGGGGATGAGTGGCTGGAAAGCTGCTTGGCAGAGAGGGATCTGGGGGTACTGGTTGACAGCCAATAGTGTGCCCAGCTGGCCAAGGCCAACAGCATCCTGGTTTCTATCAGAAATAGCGTGGCCAGCAGGAGCACGGAAATGATCATGCCCCTGTACTCAGCACTGGTGAGGCCATGCCTTGAATACTGTGTTCAGTTTTGGGGCCCTCACTACAAGAAAGACATTGAGGCACTAGAGCATGTCCAGAGGAGAGCAACAAAGCTGGTGAGGGGTCTGGAGCATGAGTCTTGTGAGCAGCGGCTGAGGGAGGTAGGATTGTTCAGCCTAGAGAAGAGAAGGCTGAGGGGAGACCTTATCGCCCTCTACAACTGCGTGACAGGAGGCTGTAGCGAGGTAGGTGTTGGTCTCTTCTCCCAAGTAGCAAGCAATAGGATGAGAGGAAATGGCCTCAAGTTCTGCCAGGGGAGGTTTGGATTGGAAATTAGGAAAAATTTCTTCACAGAAAGGGTTGTCAGGCACCGGAACAGGCTGCCCAGGGAAGCGGTTGAGTCGTCATCCCTGGAGGCAGTTAAAAGATGTGCAGATGTGGCACTTAGGGACATGGTTTAGTGGTGAGATGGCAGTGTTAGGTTAACGGTTGGACTTGATGATCTTAAAGGTCTTTCCAACCTAAACAATTCTACGATTCTGTGATTAATTTGGGGGGGGGAAAAAAAGACACACACAACCCAACACTCCCCCCCTCTCCGCCCCCGCCCCCCCCCCCCCCCCAACACCCCGGAACTTAGCAGTACTTCGTAATTCTTGTGATTTTTTTATAGAAGTATAGATGTAAATCATAGTTTTAGGGAAATGGGATATAGAAAAGAAAGCGTGGTAAAGGTGTTAACTGACTGTGTAATAGATACTGCTCTGTGGAGTCAGAAAAAAGACAGAAAGTGTGGGGGGAGTGAGATTAGCTGATGCCAAAAAAAACCAAAACCACAAAAAAACCAACAAAAAACAAACCCCAAACAACAAAAACCCACCACCCAAAACACCAAAAATCCCACCAGCTAATAGAATGGTAAGAGATTTTACAAAAGCATCATGTCACATAAAGGCATGACAGGAAGGCAAGAATGAAACTGGAAATTGTATTCTAGGGAACCTAAAGAGTCCAAAAGCAATAGGCTGTGAGAAATGAAGTAGTGTTTACTGAGCACACAAATCATGGCGACTGGATTGCACAGCACGAAAGATCTGCTAAAAGTATGCATTATGCCAAACTGGATGCACAGTTATGGAAGAGTGTTGAGACACAAGAAAAGAGATGTATTTGGCATGGACAGATTGCAGCAGAGAAAATAAAAGTTTATATACATTACGTGGATACACACTAAGAAAATAGAATACTGAGTAGCAGTAGCTATATGTAAATCAATAATACCATTAATAAATCAGTATTACTATATTGAACTTCCTTCACATGTACAAAATAAGTGACATTTAAAGTTCCAAAGTCTTTTGTCATAATGCAGATGATGAACTACCACAAGCAGTCACTTCCATTTTCAGATACTGGATTGAACTCAGAAATAAGAATTTTTGATCTTACTATCTCAACTTGAAGTGCAGCAGGTTTAGTAAACTTACATTTTTGAAGAGCTGTTCCGCAAGTTCTCTAACATGCTTTATCATTTTTGGTGGATTACCTTCCTCAGCTTTAATTCTTTCAACTTCAAAGGCTACCAACTTTAAAACAAACAAACAAAAAGAATAAAAATGTTGATAATTCAACTAAAAATAATTTCTTTCTTATTTAAGTTATGAAATGTTAATCTTAAATTGCAACTGAGCAAAAAAACCTGAACACTGAAAAATGTGCAATGTCATATTGCTCTGGAACATGAGGTATTTTCACTTTCTTACAGAGCTTCTGTTACCAGGTTTTATAGTCCTACCTAACACAGAAAGTCCTATGTACCTAAAACATTCCTTTAACATTTCTAATACCACAATCCCTATTTCTTATATATACTACCACCATGCAGAATTAATACCAAGCTCTATTTTTACTCTACATTCAAATAAAAGCCAGCACAGTAAAAATACAGCATTACTTTTTAAAAGAAAAAATGTTTGACCCAGTTTATATTGTTGGCTATGTATTTAATTTAATATTTCTCAATTACTTTTTGAATGTTTCTAAGAATATAATTAAGTTACTCCAAATAATTCTGTACTAGCACATGTGATGCATTATGAAGTTCCAAACCTGACAATAGGAACAGCATTACCGTGATTGTTTAGCTTCAAGTGTTTAACTTCATACTTATGAGCAGGACATAATTTTACGGCAGTAAGCTAGGAATGTATACTTAGTAGAAAAGGAGAACTGAGAAATTTAGTATAAACAGTGAGGATTCAGAAGCATTTCAATTGAAATATCATAGGTACATTTTAATTTCCTTGGGAATACAGAAACAGTTTTCACCTCATCAAAAAGATCACAGGCTCTGAAAGGAGGACCCCTCTCTGAAACAAAACCAGCAAATGCCATTCCATTGAGAACTTTGGTTAGGAAGTCATTCTCAATTAAGCCTCGCTGCCCCAAGAAGGCTGCCTGCAGTAAAGACAGAAAAAAAATGCATGTATTTTATCAGTATCCAAACTGCAACCAACTATTTATGTACTAGCAGTTAAACATTTTCACCAGCTTACAGTAGTATCTGTTACTTTCTAATTAAATCTTTTATATTACCTAGTGTTTTTTTATACCTAAATTAATGTGTGATGTAACAGGAAGTTTGATGCACACATTGTATAAATCTCACAGGCAATAGTAGAAAACTAGTACTTTCAAGTATTGTTTCCTAATTACATACATATGTTTTAAAAATTCCTTAATGATTCCTCAGATGTTTCTTTTTATTAAATTTTAATGTTAACTTTGTTTCACATTTCATCACTTTCCCTGCGATTAGTCCCACTAAAATGCACTGATATAGTGCTATGTCAAAATGCTATGCTTATCACATGCAGATCATTTTTTTTTTTTTAAACTTTAATACTTGTTCAAAAGGCAAGCTTGTGGGAATAATGTGACACAAATGAATACTAACTAAGTATACGTAACTGCTTCTCTTTTACCTTATGGAAATGAATTACTGGTTCAGCATGAATTCTGATCAGCTGAAGACATGACCTGTATCCTTGGAAAAGTTGTGCAAATAGCCGAAGGAAGATTGCTCGTACTTCTTTATCCTGTAAACAGTAATTGAATACGCTGTCAAAACATTTTTGTATTCTAAATTTTTCCACACTTTGTATAAAGCCGTCTGAGAAATGCCGAGAAATTAATCAGACAATGCAGAAGTGGAGATACTTGTACACATAGGAAGTTATCTTATATGAGGCTACAGTTTCACTGACCTGTCCTCAAATGGCAATGACAGATTTTGTACATATTCACCCGTTTTCTCCTTCTGCTCTTTTCTATGCCTGCACAATAACCTCTGGGCAATGCAAGCGTAACAGTTGAGGTGGTCATGTGGTGAACCACATGAAGGAACTGCCACGAGAGAAAACTGATGCTAAATAAAGGAGGGTATTTCAGCATGGATTTATTCCCTACAATAAATGTGGCTCTGCAGCACAACACAAGCAGTGCCACTGGAGTGGGCAGGGGTGGCAGGGAACCACAGGCGCCTAAGCTGCCATTGCTGCTGCTGGGGGAATGTCCAGGTTTCGGCTGGGATAGAGTTAATTTTTCTCCCAGTAGCTGGCACAGCACCGTGTTTTGGATTTAGTACCAGAATAACGTTGTTAACACACTGATGCTTTAGTGGTTGCTCAGCAGTACTTACACTAAGTCAAGGACTTTTCAGCTTCCCCTGCTCTGCCAGGGGCACAAGAAGCTGGAAGGGGGCACAGCCAGGACAGCTGACCCCAGCTGGCCAAAGGGCTATGCCAGACCATATGACATCATGCTCAGTATAGAAACTGGAGGGAGTTGGCTGGGGGGCAGTGATCGCTGCTCGGGGATGGGATGGGCATCGGTCAGCAGGTGGTGAGCAACTGCATTGTGCATCACTTTTTTTATATATTCTTTCTCACCATTATTACTATTTTCTCTTCCTTTGTTCTATTAAACTATTTTTATATCTAAACTCCTAGGGTTTAGGTTTTGTTTTTTTTTCCCGATTCTCTCCCCCATCCCAGCGGGGCAGGGGAAGGGGGAGTGAGCCACTGTGTGGTGCTTAGCTGCCGACTGGGGTTAAACCTGGACAGGGAACCAGGCTCAGAGCATCACAGGCATCACCACAGTCACTGGCTGTGGCTCTGCCAGAGCCAGAGGAGACTGTTCTACGCCTGCTCAGCTACTTGTCTAGCATTCTCCCAACTCATGTCTTCACTTGCCAATTTACTGCAGTCAAAACAAGCCAGGGTTAGTTTAAAAAGTTTAAAATAGTACATCTTTAAAGTCCTGGTTTATTTTGTTTTAAATGAGTAAGGGAGTGCTTACATAAACATCTACGGGTTAATGGAAATTATGTGAACAGCTGGGGGCAGACTTGGGGCAGTGACATCTTCAGCTAGCCCAAACGCAAATAAAGACTCTGATCAAATCCTGTGCCACCCATGTTATTTTATCTTAGCTCAGGTACGTACACAGATTGCTGCCATGTCTAAAACCTGAGGTCTTAAAAATTGTTTTATGACATCAGGTTTCATGGTGTCTCAAAGGACTTCTAAAACAAACTCTAACTTTAAAAGTTAAAAGCAGCAAAGAATATTAAATTAATGAATCGGGTAAAGAGCTGATCAACTAATCAACAAGCAAATACAACCTAAATAATGTAAAACTTATAATGTTTTTTTAAAGAAATAAGTTTAGGTATATGCAAGAGTCTATGATGCTGTCCTACTGGAATATTTTTCTAGATGTCTTAATTTTGTAAAGGCTCACTTTACTGAGAGATATTCTCATTTTCTTTTTGTCCAGGCTGCTTTCTAGGATTTGAACAGGTACATTTGTATCCTGACTTTTTGGAGTACTTGAAAACACAGTAATTTCTTTCAGATTTAACAAAATTTTCATTTTGATACAAAATTATATTCATTTATAACTTCACCATTCAAAGCGAGATCTTAGCTGAATGTTGCCATGAGTTTAAATGAAATCTGGATGACATATTCTGTCTGCAGCAATTAAAAAAATCTAATCTTAAAGCAAGAATTAAGAATAACAAATACACTGTACCACTTCAGAGTTTTACATTTTTGAATACACCTACACAAAAAACCTGAGGTGAGTTCCTGAATTGGCATTTGGATTTTAGTTTGGACCACCAACTCATGTTCAATTCTAGACACTCCTACAAGCTAAAACCAGCAGCTTTACCAAGTGGTTAAGTTATCATGGCTTCAAAACTACTTTTAATGTAAATTAGCTAGATTTTAGTAGAAAAGTTTCTGCAGCCTTTTTTCAGTATAGACAATGACAAATTGTTTCATTCAGGCTGAGGTTCATTAAGGCCAATTCCAATGTTAAAAAACATACAACTCCTTTCCCAATATGTCCAAGCATACAATGCATAATAATTATAATTATTATTGTAAAACCAGTGACTTGTTTTGCTGACACAGCAACCACTTCTATCTTTACTCATATTTACCCTAAAATCTAGATTGTGAATGAAATTTTTAATATTTCTGGACATTTTTTTCTTGGGGGTGGGGTGAGGTATCTATCAGAGAACTTAATTATAACATACACACACACAAAAAGACCAGTTTGTCCACTCATGTAAAATTCTGCAGCTTTACTGGTCTACAAAACTGAGAAGGCACAGATTTAACTTAATAAACAGCAATATTAAAAGAAAATAAGGTGCTTATATATTAATACAAATACGTTTATAAAAACTTCAAACCCATTAGAATGCTATTAGAGGGCAGAAGGCATTTCTTTGCTCCACCAATAACACTATAAAGGATAAGGAAAAGAAAACAAAAAGTGGAAATTCTTAAAGAAAGTTAGTCTAAAATTTCAACAGTTCTCTACTTAAGAAAGTCAGACATAACACAGAAATCTTACCAGCATTTTTGAGTGTGATAAAGCTGTTCGTGGGGGAGGGAATGCATAATCTGCTGTTTCCAAATCAGGATGCAACACCTAGAGAATTTTTTAAACAAAATTTTTTTCCCTCATTTTGCTGAGGAAAGGACAAATTATTTTTTCTTCTTTCTCAAATTAATATTAAGTACCTCAAATAACAGATTGAGTTAAATTATGAAGACTGTATTGAAATAAAAGTAGAATTATTTTCTCAGCTTCAGGTTTCTGTATGTGAGCTAGTTATCAAAAAAACTCCTATTACAGTCGATAAAGCTAATCGATATAGTTAAGGATTTCAGAGTTGATTCATCTGAAACAGATTAACAGACAGAAGATTCTTCTCTTGAAGATAAGATTTCTTCAAAAGCCTCCAAATAAGGTGTTTTCTAACTTATGACAATGACAGTAAAAAGACAAAGGGAACTACTTTTTCTGGTGATTGCCTAATGTAGAATCAATCATTCCTGAATAAATACAAATAAACTTTGAGACTAATTGGTTATTCATTTCTTAAACTTCAAGACAATGTACAGTTGAAATGAATTTATGAAAACAGAAAAGCAGCTAAAATGAATAGTAACAATGCTGCTCAAACACTGAGGTTGAACTGTTATTAAAAAAATCATTATTAGGAAGTGAAAAATCACTAACATCCTCTTGAATAGTGAAAAAGCATTTTAGAAGTAAATTACTGATGATATTAACTCTAACTTCAGATAATAAATTCTTCTACAAACAGGAATGCTGGCAGGAATCATAGTTTTAAATCTCACATTTCCAGTGTGTTTGAAAATGATTTAATACTGAAATTAATTTTTTTCTTTAAAAAGGAGGATAGAAAAAGGGGTTTGTATCAAAACATACTAGAGAAAGTGCCATTTGAGTCTGATGTAGCAGTGGCTCTGGCAGCTGAGAAAGATGAATACATTCAGGAATTTTAATTGTGCCTCCATCCAGGTCTGCTATGATTACATCTAACTGTAAGGAACAAACAAAAATATTATCTGTAGTGTACACTGTGAGCATTGTTTAAAAGCACAACAGTTCAAATTTAATGATCTGCACATAAATTAAAACAAACAAATTAAAATAGCGTTAACTTTAATATATAGAATGCTTTTGATAAAGGAAATACTCCAAATGCTTCATATTACTGAATCTAGCTGTGGAAAATGAATGTAAACCAAAGACAGTGAAATTAGGCCAAAGTTTCAAAAATTACTTCTGTTTCTGGACATTCTAGGTCCACGTTCAGTGATCTACCAGGCTGTTCGTGAAAGGACAAAGTGAGGACAACTATAAGTAAAATTACATGTCTCTAGACCTCTGTAACCCTGGTTCAGTTTCTCCAAGCACATGCTTAAAAAGCAAGTATAAAATAAAATAATTGATGATGCATTTGAAAATTTTAAGTGAATTGTTCAAACTCATGACAAATATATGACAAAGCTGGAAACTGATCCATTGCTTCCCATCCTGCACTAGAATCAAATTGGTTCCCTCCTCTACTTTATAGTCTCAATGTATTTACAAAAGAATTGACGCTTTTTCTTTTTCTCCTTCTAATTGTCTTGCCTTGCCTTCTATGGTAATATTCTAGAAGCATATGTACTATTCATATAAACATCTCTGAAGCATGGAAAAATCTCTGCAACTAAACGTCACAAATGACATCGTGACTACGCATACGCTGGGTAGACATACTTACAAGCTCATGAATGTCATTACGAAAGACAGAATGTACGCCAATTATGAAAGGTGTTGGTGAGCTGAGAACTTCCAATAGCTGTGCAGGAAGAATTGGAATATAGGGATAACTGTGAAAAGAACAAATAAAATAAAATAAAAGCTCCTGACTATCCCTTCACATAGGGCACCTTTTTTCTTCCTGTTACATATTACATTTGTTATAAATACCTGTATTTTAACACCTGCCATGTAAACTCCAGAAGTTATTACATTATATGGTCTACAATTCAGTGTGAACAAGAACATTTTGCAAAACAAAAAAAGGCTATATTTGTAACATTTATGTTATACAGACATTGTATGTGTCTACAACTTCTAGGTAACTTGGGCCATTAAAGTTATACACAATACTTCCATTTTAAAAAATGGGTAGTTTTTGACCAGACACCTGCAATTCAGCCTTTTGTAAAATATCATTAATAAGAAATCTTTACATGAAATCTTCTGCTTTGCCATTGAAAAGACAACTAACCACTATGGTATAGAATTCTATATTTCAGATACTGTTTACTTGATTTGACAATTAAAAAAATTTAGTGTTTTCATCAGAGCAACATGAAAATATATATCTAAATTGATCAATGCATTTCAACACCTGATTTATAGTTATTAAAAATTTACATTCATTTAATTCATGACTATTTTAGCATTAAGAAACACATTCCAAAATTCACTTTCAATTTTTTCCTTCTTATTCTATATTAAAACGAAGCCCATCTCTGAATTAGTTTAAATAAAAATATGCTACTAGACTACAAGAATCTTTTAAAACAGGTGAGTGAGAACTAGATGTGTTTTTCCTAAAAAAGCCAAATAGCTTGACATTAAGTTTTCCGTTTCAAAATGCTGGATTCAGATGTGGCTTTTTAGGGAGAATCAATTTGATCATTTAAGGTCATTTTCTGGCGGACATTTGTCAGTGAGTTAAAACTGTGACACAAGCTAATGTAGATGTTATCTTAGAACCACAGAATCTTTTGGGTTGTAAAGGGCCTCAGGAGATGATTTAGCCCAACCTTTTGCTCAAAGCAGGGTCAAGGCTGAATCCAGATCAAGTTGCCCTGGGCTCTGTCCAATTTGGTCCTGAAAACCCACAGGGATGGAAGCACCACAGGCGATCTGTTCCACTGCTTAGTTATTCTCATAATAAAACATGTTTTCCCTGCACACAGTCGGAAACCTTCCTCTCCCCTGTGTTGGTTTATGACCCCAATCTCTTGTTCTGTCATGCACCTCCTCTTACTTGTTGTCAGGCTGTTATTAGGTCTCCCCCGTATCTTCTCCATGCATTTACTCATGGATCATAACTGTCAAGTTTTATCATCCAACTGATGTTGTGAGTAGGGTTTCTATTGTATTTGTAGTTTGGATGTTTCTCCTCTTTCTACTGTCATGATGCAATTAGATTTTTTATTAATGACATGTAGAGACTAGAACTTGTATATATGATCATTAATGCCTTTGCTTATTTGGACAAATATAGCACAAATCTTTTGTTAAGGACAATGTAATGTAAGTTATTAAATGAATTATGAAATTAGTCAAAGAGTTCAAAGATTCAAAGCTCAACTCACCTATATTTGAGGGGAAACATCAAAGACTCCAGAGCCCTACAGGCATCACTGAGCCTCTGAAAACTTGTGGAGTGAAAGAGAACTTTGTTTTCTGTAAGCACGGCACAGAATAAGCTGAGTACGTTTTGGATTCCTAAAAACAAACAAACAAACAAACTGTAACAAAATTCCAAAAGAATAATCAAAATTACATTAAAATGTACCATTTTCTGGAGGACTTCTCAAAAAGCATATTATGAATGCGTAAATTGTCAAACCCTTCTACCTTTTCTTTAACTAGTGCAGCTTCTTTTCTATTTTTCAGGTTGCTAAAATCTATCTGAATGTATTTCTACATTTCAAATATACTGTATTATATCTCCCTTTCAATACCACTTATAAGGATTTCCTCTTCTCAGCACAAACCCCAGCAATGCTTAATAATGACTTCAAACAGTATTATGTGTATTTCTACATAGCTTTCTGTGTATCTAGAATTCAATTCTGGTTGCTGATCCAGGCTTAGCTTCTAAACCTTTATGTATCTCCATGGGGGAAAACAAAACAAAACAAAAAACCAAAAAAGATTCATACTGCTGAGCTCAAAAGAAAACGACAAAGACTTCCTAGTAAATACACTTACACTTTATCCATTGAGAGCATTCTGGAAGTCACAAGGTTAAAAAAGGGCAGTAAGAGTGTACATGACATTAGAAGGATATGCTAAAGAAGAGCTGACTGTTTAAACAAGCCCCACTACATTTAGGGTAAGACTCACAAATCAGATTATGGGGGGGGGTTAAGACAATATAATTTACCTAGGAGACAAAGCCATGTGCTTTCAGGGAAAACCAAAAATACATTTCCTTTAAAACAAAGTCCCATCCTGAGAAGCAGACATGTCTGAGATATGTGAGATACGCTGAAATTTATGAAATTTCCTGAAATATGCTGGAATGTATGATGTTTCCCTGAGGACATAGCTTGTATTATCAGTAAGACAGCCTGTATTACCTTTACAAAGCTGCTGCTTATCTTGCAATAACCTTCCCAATAAAAAGTGTGACTACTGAGAGCTGCTATATTCCGATGATAATTAATGCATTGTTTTGCTTAAGTAATTTTTATTACATGTTTTGACAAATCTTTTTGTTCTATGATGTTGCATGAAAATTTGCTTCACTGGAGTGGAGCTTGGTTCATAAATATAAAGGGACAAGAATTTGGAGAGGGTTTTTGAGAGAAAGACTTAATTCTTGGGATGAACAAGTCAAACAATAACATAAGAGCTTGTGCTTTCAAAGTCCATTCTCCAGGAATCCTAAGGACAGACTCACGAAATCAAAGGCAGAGACTTGAGGGCACTCAAGGACAGGCAGCTTTGTTATAACTTTGAGTGAGTTACTGTTGCAAATATTTGCTATTGTTTTCAGTGGCATAATTAATACTGTGTTAGTATAAACCAAACTGCTTTATAATACACAGTGTAAGGATAGTGTTAAAAAAAACCCAGCCTAGTTTCCCTACACGAATGACATAGCATTCATCAGTGAATGGTTAGAAGCTAACTTGAAATAGCGTCCTTGCTTCTGTATGGATGGATGTATTTGAACACAAAGTTAGAAACCCCTGCCTGTTTAAAACAATCTCTGTAAGAAATTAAAAACTTGAGCTGCCCTTTTTATGTAAAGCTACCCTTGTTCCTTTCCTGAAAGATTTTAAAGATTGCTTTGGAGTATAGTTTTTGTTTTAAACTAAGTTTTTGTCTTCAAGCTAAGTAGGCTTTTTACACCCTTTCGTTCCACATCAAACATCTTATTAAGACACTTAGGAATATATTTTTTTTAAACATATGACACTTTTTTTTATAATGAGATACAAAAATTCTCAAGCAATCCTCTGTAAAACTTTAATGTCTGGCAGATATTACTGAGGAAAACAATCCCTACAAAACTCACAAGTATTCACGACACCTGGTACAACTAAATTTTCTTAAAAAAAACCCTCTTGTGATCAAAATACCTAAAACTAAAAATTCTTGAAAAAAAAATGCTTGTCCATTCTGCATGTCTTAAAATTGCAACCTAGGCTATCATAAATTAGCAGGTCTTCTAAGGAATAGCAGGAAAAAAACCAGTAAGGACACTGGGAAATATCCAACCTTCTCTGTGAGTTTGAGCAGGGACAGATGAAAGCCATGACCAAAGCAAGGAAACAGGCTGGTAGGGGCAAGGAAAGCTCACTGGCCAACTGATCAGGTATCAGAAGGGATAAGAAGCATTGCCTCTCCGGTCTGGCAATCCCTGTCACATGTCCAAGCTAGCAGGTCCTTGGAAAAAGCAGTTAAAAGCAGCTGTGAACTATGCACATTACTGCCCGGCAGTCGATCACTGGCTAAAATCCCTGCGCAAGGGAACACCTCAGCAGAGCACCAAAGAACCAAGGGCAGGGAACTCCCTGCCCATCTGGGCTAAGTCCAAACGTGCACAAGAAGCCTGCGTAGGAAATGTGCGATAGTTACCTAATGTAACCGACGTAACTTTATGGATGTTAACTTCAAGCTGAACCTGGAATTTTCAGTGGATTGAAATCTCCATCTAAAAGTATTTCTAAATTCTCTCAGCCATTTTCTGCGTTCTGAATGCATAAAAAACTGAAAGTCACCTCACCAAAACTGGCCAGATTTCAGCAGAAACAGAAAAGACCAGGAATCTTGTGTGCTTGCATTTGAAAATAAAATTATTTTCATTTCTGCAAGGTACCTACCATACAAATGAATACACCATAATGAAAGTATTTGCCTTGTCCCGTGTAATCAGAGTTCATCTACAAATATATAACTTACAAGAAATAACACAATTCAAGAAAACCTCCAAGAAATAACCAAGGTCATTTCTTTAGGTACCTTTCACAAAAGCCAGTTTAAAGTGGGAACGTCACTGGCTCTTACTCTTTTCTTTCCTGAATGAAAGCTTCACGGCCTAAGAAATATTAAATTTATACCTAAGAAGAGCTTCTGAAGTTTTTGAGGGTTTTGTTTTGTTTGGGTTTTTTTTCTTTAACAGAAGCGTTCTGTCATTCAGAAGCTAATCACCAATTTTGACCAACTTCTTGAAAACAGGCCACTCAGTTTGGAAACGCACTTAGACAGTGAAACCCAGGCTAACCACCTCCCCCGACTGAAGAACTTGTACAGCCCAGACAGCTGCTTTGGTACCAGTTGTTTTCCTTCCCTCACTCTCTTTTTTTTAATAATCGGTATACTATACAGAAAAATTTAAAATAAATAAAACCAAGTGTACAATACAGACTTCTAATCTGGAATTTGCTTGTCTTCAAGATGATAGCCACTAACTCAATACAATATTATTGCTCCACACGTACTTGGAAATATATTTCAGGAATATGAACAATGTAGTGACTGTGAAGGAAATTTTAATCTGACAGAATCAAACAAAATTATAAATAGTAAGGCTTTTGATTACTTTCCTTTTTTAAACATTTAAACTATTGATTAAATTATTTGACCAAGCCACCAAGGTGTTGTTTCAAGCCTTGCATATTGTTTACTTAAAATAAACAGTTCCAAATAACAGCCTGAGCCCTGTTTCCTCATGCTACAAGACAAAACCGTGTCTGTCTGTAACCTTGAACTGTATACTGGTCTTTAGACTCCACACTACATCCGATGCTAATTTGTCAGGGCATAAATAGACAACACTAAAAACAACAAACAAGCTGGTTTTTACAGATTACTCTTTTGCAGTCTACAGACAGACATCCTGTAAAATATTATACATACGCTGGAAAATTTTGAATGGAGGCTTCCTGACCTTCACTGTTTTCAAGCATTCAAAGAATCTGTAATTTGTACTAAATTATCTGACATCCTACATCAACAAATGTATCATTCTGCCGGTTTCCTGTTGTTCTAGAATTTAAGTATTTATTTCAGCATGATTAAAAAAAACCCCAAACACAAAGTGTATTACACATGTTAACAACTGTCCTCTGTATTGCATGGAACCAAAATATTAGCACTAACTTCTTCAGACCTTTGTAAAGAGTTATAAACATGAGGTTTGGAAACTCAACTAGTTGAATACATTATATTATGCCAATATGCCATTCTTGAATTATTGGACACAAAAAAAAGCTTAATACACAAAATAATCCATAACTTAGCCAGACTAATCCAGGAAATGGGTCAACAAAGACTGAAAAGCCTTTCTGAAAGGCCACTGGAGAGCGCATAGTACAAGTTCTGTGCCAGGCAGTGTCAAGCTCTAAAGATAACTGGGAAAAAAGTACAGAAAACAAAACTCTTTTCATTTTTATTTTTAGATTTAGCTGCATAGCACTGCTAATGAACAAAATACGAGCTTAACTAATAAATAAGAGGCAACAATTGTACTCAATATTCATATAGGTAATCCTTGCCAAATTGCATTCATTTGTCAATCCAAAAATTACACAGTATCTCCAAGGAACTACACACAGTTAAAACAACCCCTAAAATTGCTACATCACTCAGATCAGGATCAATTCACATTTAGAGAAGTATACAGTTCTGTTATTAGAGTAGGACTGCACTGCACGCTGCGTGATGAAACCATAGCCAAACTTGCTCACAAATGGGGAGCAATCTAGCCGTGCCGGTAGAGAGTTTTGTGAGGGTTAATTTATCCTGTTTTCTGGCTGGGTAACAGAGAACATGAGTCAGACAAGTACCCCAAGAGATTAACTTCTTTGATCTTTGTCAGACTAAGGAGGAAGAGAAGCAGTCTCTACAGCACAGGGCCTTCAGCAAATACCCCCTCAAAGAATCAAACATTTAATGAATAAAGTGTTTGTACTAATTTCTGAGCACATAGAAGCAAACATGGGTGTAACCAGCAGTACTGAAATCAAACCACATTTTTAGAGATAAACTTTTGATTTTGGAACTGAAGTGAAGGCAATTCAGTATCTGAACCATGAACGTTGCATGTTCTTTGTAAGAAGCAGGACAGAATGAAGGCTTCTCTACAAACCAGCCTTTGGAGAGGGCTGGAAGAGGTAAGGAACAGGAGGACCACACAGAAAGATGCTGGTATAAATGCCATAAAAGCCAACTGATCATTAAACAGCATATCAAAAAGGCTGAAAAAGAGTCTATGTATAAAAAAGATCTCTTCAGCTGATGGATAAATATTCCTACCACTATTGCTCCACCAAAGTCTAACAATATCAACTGTGTTCTGCTAACACTGAGTCAAGCAGATGGCTGTCATCCAAATCCAAAATTACACGGGCAGAAGGAAATGGGGATTAAGCACAGCATACGATCTACTTAAGACACACGGTGACGTCTGTCATTTGCATGTTGATATCACTTCATTATTACCATGTTCATTAAATCCCTCTGCAGACCTACTTAAAGGAGCAGGAAAAGCCCTCTGGATTTCTTGAGCCTTTAAATACAAGCCTGCCAATACACTGAGTGAACATGATCTCCTCTTTTTTTTTCCAGAGACAATGATACAGCTAAAGAAAATTAAAAATAATATATTTAGCTAATAAGGTCTTCATCCCTGAAAGAAAGAAGTGCAAAACCATTTCACATGCACAGTTGTAAAGCTATACATATATGAAACAAGACTGATAAGCTCAAGATTTATATGAGTGTGTTGAGTGAGTTTTCTCAATAAAGCAGGAAAGACAATGGAAGGTAAAACAGACAAGTAATGGTTTCATATACAGAAAGTACTCACATGGCAGGGAGGTAAATGCCTAATTCACATGAAAAGCAATAACTCTGAATTACACCAACATAACCTGCATTACCAATTGAAGGTTCCAACTGATTGTATGTCTGGCTCACACAGACAGGCTTGATAGGTGCTACTAAAAATAGATTTCGTTACTTAGATGTTGTTTCTGTTTTTTTTTTTTAACTGAACACAGATCAAAATCAAATTCCAGTTAAGAATAAATGCCAAGAGAATGTCAAAGTAGGTTTGCATATAAAACAAAATTCAGAGTTGTTAAGGGGAAGATAATCTTCAGACAAATCAAAGATTAATTTTTTCTCCTATGTGGAGTGGCAAACAGCATTTCTCAATATTGAACTGTTAACTACCAGATTAAAACAGAAGTTTTTGTTCTCATACCATCTGTCTCTATAAGCATACAGGCATTAACATCTATTCTGCTGAAATAGGATTTATTTTCACATCTCATCTTCTGCTTAGTTATTTAGTTGTCTAGTAAGGTACCTAAAATAGGAAGCTATTTGGTTTGGATGTTTATCCCATAAATACCTAGTATTCCAGCCCTGAGAAATTCTTAAGTAGAGATAAACAATAATCCTGTACCAAACTAACATCAGGATACAGAATTTCTGTACAACCTTCACAGGCCCACGCTAACCAAAACTCAGTGAAAGAATTTTGTAAAAAAATTTGAGTGGACTGGGATAATGGGTACCTACTAATGAACTGAAATGCTGCCAATTTCCCTAAGCAGAGGTGGGAGAGTGCTACTGAAATGTTCCCACATTTTTGGAAGTTTTATAGGTGGTTTTCCTTCTTTAGAACTGCTCTTTTAAGAAACATGAATTTATTGTTTGTACCAAATGTTTTATGAAACCTTCTCCCCACACGTATCAAAAGATACATTGGAAAAATAAGCACATGCTATAAAACAATATTTTTAGCAGTTAAATTAGCCAAAATTATCTTTCGTTATTCTGATAGCAAATCTAAAATCATAATTTGGTGTGGAGAAATTATTTTCAACTGCTGACTCAAAAACAGATACTGAATTTACCAGCTCTCCAAATTTATTCCTATACAATAAACTGTCTGAAAGTAAAGGAGGATTTCTGTTCAGCCACCAACAGACATTTTAAACTTCAGGAGGAGCATTACAAGTTTTTCAAACCACCCAATTTGTTTTTAAAATTTCACTTTAGAAATCAGGAAAACTATTACAGCAAAGAAATATTAACTTTTCTGACCACAGATTCAAAGTCATGGTGGGATGAATAGAAAGCAAAGTTACAACCATGGCTTTTTAGAGACTACTGGAAATTATTCTGCATAAAAACAAATTAGCAAAGTATGTTACCTAATAGGGAAGCAGCACATCAAAATGACATTACCATATTTATCCCCTCATTGTCAATCTCAACAATTCAAGAACCGTCTGGGAATAAAGCCTGAACAACTTTTACACATTAATGACAGCCTTTTTATGGGACTTAGCCATGTTAGCTAGGTAGCATCAGAAAGCTGATACAGTGATGTCC
This sequence comes from Gorsachius magnificus, assembly GCA_034008185.1. Lineage (NCBI taxonomy): Eukaryota > Metazoa > Chordata > Aves > Pelecaniformes > Ardeidae > Gorsachius > Gorsachius magnificus. The sequence goes on from CM067086.1 coordinate 11,235,141, forward strand.
ACTTACAGAAACCAGCATATCATAGATCCTGATCTTCAAACCCTATTCTTTATCATAGGCACAACGTGCAAACCAGAATTTCTAAAAATAGAAAGGTATATGCTAAAGGTATGAAATTGGCACATTTCCCTTTCACCAACCAATGAAAAGACTTAATGAGTTTTTACCTTGATGATGGGTATTTTTGTCATCTTTGCAGCTACATATAAACCAGCAAGTCCTGAGTGATTTTAATCAAACTACAGTCCCTAATTCGAGATAAATGCATAAAATACATAAAATTTTAAAAGCAAGTGTTTCACTCATAGCTAAGAACAAATCCATCAGACAGGCAAAATAGAGAATTAAACCCACAGAATTATGAGTAGCTGCATAGAGGAAAGACTGCCACATGTAATGGATTGTAAAATATTCCAAGTAGAAATAATACAAATTAAATCCTGATGGAGCAAATGTATACCCATAATTTGACTGAATTCATTTAAAGCAGAAAAACGTCCTTTAACAAAATATCCTTTAAAAAAACAATGCAAGAGTAATACCATTATGATCCTTAGAAAGAAAATATCCAAGAATGAGAAGAGTATTGCCTTTCTTGAACTGTACACAGGAAAAATGGTCAAGGATACATGAGAAATTGCAAACATATCTGTTTCCTGCCTAAGGACTACACAGTCTTTCTCAAGGGACGTAACTACTGAAGCATTATATTAATGGAATCAAACAAATGCAAAGACAAGAACGGAGGTGACTGGTAGGGATGTTCTGTTAGAGCTACCTTCAGCCACTGTTGGTTGATATTCATGGACCATAAAGCCACAAATATTCAACTAAGGAAACTGTGAAACACCATAAACATGAAAAGTGAAAAAAGTTGCTTTTTTTTTCTCGGGTTCTCTGCAAAATGTTTAGCGATTTTTAAAAATTTCTTGTGAAATCATCTGACATTTTCCTGACCTTTGGAGATACTGATAACTCGGCCCACAGTGCAACTAAATAGCAATAATTTAAACATTATTTTACAAGAACAAATGGAATGAAATTTCTATAGTACTGCTTTTTCTTTCCTCTTCAGCACAGGTATTAACACTGAACTTTTGAAATTTAAAGTTTTGCAAGGTCTCATGATTTAACTGCTATCAAGTTTGCTTTGGAATAATAAGAAAGGTTATTTCTGCTTTCATACCAGCAACAGAAGAAAAAACAGTAATCTGTTCCGAGTAGGATCAGTATTTTCTCTAAGCAGAGGTAAGCCTCTTTTGCCTTTGCTAAATATGTTTGTTTATTTATTAGACATTTGTTTTTTGGAGTTTACATTTTTCCCGTCTCTGGAAAAAAATAACTTGTTTTCACTCTTCTGAAAAGTGTTTTCTGAAGTCCTACTATAAATAGAAAATTACAATCTTCTCAAGTATCTCAAAAGAAATTTTCACTTAACCTTTTAAAAAAATGTCACCTCACTGTTGTAATGCAAACAGTAATATATAATTTTATTATTTTTCATCTTATTTGAAAAGCTTCCTATTAAAAAACCAGCTCATTAAATACCACATTTTATCAAATACACAGCTTTAAGTTTTTTTACTTTAACAGTAGTATTTACTTTTGTCAGATAACTTTTCCTTCCGAGATCTGTAATTTGCTTAAAATGAACTACTACACATTTTGTCTCCCTAAAAGAGACATTCGTAATACACATTTGGACTGGATAAAAAGTGAGCGAGCATCTTATTTCATGTGCTTTGTTGTTCTGCAAAACAGTGAACACTGCGAGAAGTATCAACCACTGCCTCCCAACACATTTCAGAATCCTCTCTGCTGGCAGCTGGCATCACAGCACCAGGATTATATGGAAATGAGAGAGCTCTCAGTGCATCCACCTATGACAAAAGAACGTAAAAAACCTGAGCAGCAGGTACTGAAGGAATAGTTTGACATTACCTGATTGTTAGCTGCTCTAATGGCTCCCATTGAAAGGGATGGTCTTATCCCACCCACACACTGCTGCTGCTTTCCTTACACCTGCACTAAAGCTCACAATGGTCCAAGGTGAGCTAGTTCAAGCTGGAAGAGGGATGGATCTGTTCTCATGGCAGCACTTTGCTATTAGACTGACAATTACAGCATCAAACTACAACCTAAGACTGCTGACAGAAAATAGATGTGACTTTCCCTCCCTCCACCCTCCAAATATTTTGTTGACTTGGCGAGATAAAATAGCTCAGCTTGGGTGAGCCAAGCACCACTTTAGTACAGGGGATAGGGCAGGACCGTGCAACTGGAAATGGACATTCATGAATGGGACCAGCTGCCTGGCAGTTTATGCTGCTGGGGAAATGAAGCCTCAGTGACTGTCCACAAAGTGCAGTTACTTGGGAGTGCAGAAAGAGTCCCTGTACAAAATTCACTATGACAATATCCCTTTATTTCCAACAGAATCTAAAAGAACGCTTTCTTTTTGTTCTGCTGTTGCAGCAGTAAGGGCCCATTAGCAGTAAATGCCATATCAAATCCCTGGTAATCTATTTGTTCTTTGACAGACTACACAAATCTACTTGGAAAGCTTGAATGGCAAATTCTCTTTTGCTGGGTTATAGAGCTAATCACAGCTCACCAGCCATTGGGATTTAAACCAAAACTAAACATAAGCCACCAGTGTCCACTCATGCAACATGTGGTGCCAGGTTCCATAGGCTGCAGAGCATACAGTTTATTAAGATCAAAGACTGATTAGAAGTTTCTTGATTATATACTTCAATCAAACTGTCTTAATTTAATTTAATCACACATGCTGTTAAATTCCAACAAAGGGTATATATGTTCCCATCACACGATATATGACATCTTCTGGAAAGAAAAAAAGAAATTGAGTGAGTTGGCTAAGAAGTTTGTAAACAACCTGACAGAGGTAAAAGAAGTCTCATAACAAACATGAGATGTGGAAAGGGCCCCACATCAACTCTCTGATCTTAGTGCATTTCCCAGTTATAGGTATTAGTGTATTGAAAATGCTGCATTTGGTCACTTCATATGTTGCGCAGACTAAATCAATCTCTCACTGTTTAGCTGCCCCTACATTATTTCTGAACGTAATGAAGTATTAAAAGATAAACAATTCTTGCTCTTGAAGACACTAGGATTTTCTTAGTCAACAAGCTGAAGCCAGCTCACATGCTGACTGTGCAGTGACCCCTTCATAATGTTTCCCAGCCATACAAATACACATATGTATTTATCAGGAACGTCTTTTGCCATTTATACAGTAATTCAATACAGACATCCGTTGGCATAAAGTACCCTACATGAGAGGGGTTATATATAAATTGTATCTCCCCTAAACCAGAATTAAAATAATGAGAAACTATTACATTACAGAAAACATTGTCAAAGTGTCAACAAATGTAGTCAAAAGCAAAAATTCTGGGTACTTTAATATATCCCGGATTTAGAAATATGGGACCGAAGGGTCTACAAACAGTGAAAGGGTCTGGCGTTTTACCGTCATGACTATATCAGACAATTCCAAATTGATCAAGCTGCTTCTTAAATGTAGTGATACCGCCTGTCATGGCTACTCACAATGGAAGGTGTTTCAGAATTTCTCCTCCTATGGTTAGAAATCATCTTTTATCTTCCAGCCTTAATTGATTCATAACCTTTTTGTATTTGTTCTCGATGCTCGCCATTTTCTGTAGCTTAAGCAGGTGTACTGACAAACTCCTCTCTCTGAACAATATTGATGTAAAAAGCAGCAAATGGTAACATACATGGTCTATGATATGGAGCAAAATAAAAGGATAAAACACAGCAGAAAAACCTAATGTTCAAAAGCAACCTTTAAAAGCCAATATGAGCAATAATATGACCAACAATTTAAATATTCCTCTCAGATTTTGGGTTATTTTGGGATTTGCTTTCTAAAGGAGGCTACACTTTTTAAGCAGTAGAACTCCTTTTACTTTCATTCAGAATAAAAATGTAAAGCATAGCATGTCCTACAAGTATTGCCAATTTAAAAATTAGCTATCACAAAAATTAGCTAATTTGTGGAACATCATAATTCAGTTTTTCCCTTTTTGATTGGATTGGTATTTTCTAATAGTCATAGTAAAATTAATTATATTTTAATGTTACTATATAATCCTATGAAATTTATACAGAAGTTATATGAAAATTATAACACTATCTACAAAGAGTCTTGGTTGGGGTTTTTAAAGTATAAAATGTCAAATATTACCTAAAAATTTTAATCACAGTAGTAAGTTTTGGCTCTATTGCCTATTGTTTTCTTGACATGGTTCCATATATGATCCACCTGCCTTAGGAACTATTTGAAGTATATGAGATGAGAGTGCAAATCTATAAAAATCTATAAAATAATAACTGTTAGTATAAAAAAGTAAAGCCACGGATAACCCTGTTCAGCAGAACACTAGGCTGAAAAAGAAAAACTGCTGTAGACTCACAGGTCTTTTGATAGAGCTGAACAAGAATGGGCTGAGCTAGGGAGACTGGGGGAATGGGGAATGCTAGGGAATGGGCTGAGAAGGGAGACTGAAACCAATATCCGCAAGCTTAAGACTGCACAATTGGGTTGTGCTTCTGGGAAAGGCAAAATATGTGCATCCTGCTTGTTATTGACTATCAAAAATGCAAAATGGTGCTTGAATCCAATTATTCTAGAAAATCTCTGCCTTGGTATTTAAGCCCTCCCTTACCACAGAAGAAAAAAATAAATTAAGGGCTTATGATCGAGACCGCTTGGGGCAGCGTCTTATGATCTCGCATGAAAGTGCACTCTTTTCCCAAGCATTCAGGTTCTCTCGCTCTTAAGCTACATGTGACACTCAACTACGCTTTTCAGTTTCTCCCCTATATAGGATGCAGTTTAACCCTAACAGCCTTGTAAATCATTCACCTTTGACAGCACTACTAGTATTGCACTCTTTTGATATATACGTGTCTACTAATTTGCACCCTAAATTGTGACAGTCAGTAGACTACAAGTTCTTCCTTTTCTTCAGCAAAGCAAAATACCTCACACTTGAACATTTCTGCTGTCTAGTGGTGTTGAGGTCTGACTCAGCACAGTGATTCTTTGTACTTAGACTGAAACAAAAAAAAATCACAGATTATCTCCACCAGATCATTTCTCTGCGTTCTCCATAGGTCAACAGTTGCTGAACTGTGGGATGTTTATCTTTGTGATACATAAACAATTGTGGTCCAGTAACTCACATCCTAATTTCTGAGGCAGTGCATTGGGAAGCAATAGAACATTGCAAAGGCTGTTAACAGATTAAGCCAGCTTTATTGCAGAATGCTGAAAGTCTGACCAGTGTATGTATTCTAAGATCAAGAAAGATCTCTTCCTCAGGATCAAACTATACCAGTCAGGTATTGGTGCACAACTACATCTCTTGTAAGACTTGCAAAACTTGATTTTTAGTTTGAAAGGTATCAAAACCTATTGTGAACAACTAATACCAAAACATCAACTTTCTCAAGACTTTTAGAAAGTAAAAAGTGAAAACTGAAGAACCACCAGCTGCCAGTGACCAGCAATGTTATACTGCTCCATAACAGAAGGCAAGGCAGATGCCAAGTATGGAAACAAGGCAGGAAGGGGAAGTATCCTCACCAAAAAGTGGTGGAGTCCCACAGTACCCAGAGCAAGGTAAGTTGTGTAGGTCTGCTGACAGCAGCTACGTTCAGCCAAAAGTCAAGATAGCCAGACAAGCCCATAGTGATGAAGACTGTCTGAGGTCAAGCCAGAAAAAATCAGCACAGCAGGGTCAGGATCAGGTCCAGCAATGGCAGCCAGGTCAGTCACAGTGAAAAAAGACCTGAGACGGGAAAGGTTCCAGGCACAAGCATCGCTGCAAAATGGCTCAGGCGAGGACCAAGGGCATGGCCTGAGCTTAAGTACAGCATCCAAGCGAAGAGGTCAACAGGCCCCTCCTTCTCACATCTTCCACACAGCTGTTTCCTCAACAGTCTAAACCAAGGTTGCACAGCTGTGCTACATCAATGCTGACCTCGAGCACAGGCAACTCAACCCTGCAAGGAGGTGTTCAGGGCACTGGTGATGTGCTCAGGGCCCTGACATCAGCTTTCAAAGGAAATACTTCTAAGAACCAAGGACAGAGCCTGCTGAACTATCAGCCTAAGCAGAGGTCTTCTGAGAGCAAAAATTATGCAGTATGTTATTGGCACAACTACAGAACCATTTTAAAAGATGCAGGTTTTAATGAGTTAACCAAAATTGTAAAGTACAAATCTGTCAGTTTAAAATCCCTCTGCATGTACAAATAATCTACATCCAAATAGAGAAGGAGTGGCATACCGTCATTAAAAAAAATAATTAAAATTATGCTGTTGTAATTAAGATCTTCCTCCCCAACAAATTTTTGAACACACAAAACAATTTTAGTATATTCATTATCAAAACAAAAATATTTTAAAAACTCCATCATTATTCATTACTTTCTAACAAATCAAATGACTGAAAAAATGAGAAAATACGGCATTTCTTTTACTTCTGTACACTTTGATAGTCCACCCAAAAAATTATAAACAGGTAAGATAGTTAATATATGATCCCACCATTCTGTTATTAATGGATTTATCACCGTGTAATGGTAATGGGTTTTGGCTCCATGACTGTTTAAACCAATAAAAATCATCACTGTCAGTGTCCCACCACGGAAACATGTGGAACATCATTCACTTATATTTGCTTGCTTAGTGTTCATTAATTAACTATTTACTTTTAAGGTACTCTCTATGGTATCAGTAAAGTATCTGCTCTGGTGGGGAAAAAAAAAAAGGAACATGCAAATAGGGAGAAAAGACAGATAATACTCCAAACTTCTCGGTCTCGAGTCACAATGTTGAATTTTGGAACTGAATAGCCATATTCAAAAAAAAAAAAAATTAAATGTTACCAGTATTATTAATACTAGAACAGAGCATTTTAAACTGCTTGTACTGAAGCAATTCCCTGCTTATCAACTCCACCATCATCACACACATCTGCCCTAGTATTTATATTTTGTGCAACCGTAACCATCTGTAGAAGTTTAATTGACCCATCACTTCTGACATCTGGAATTACTGATAGTTAATGACACTGCAGTCTTCAAATATATTGTTTATAAAGTACTTGTTTTAGGGGCTTCATATATAGCCTAATGGTATATAGACAATTTCTTGATTAAAAATATTTTAAGATATGTAAAAAGGCTGAAGGATAATGATATTTAACACTTTCATATAAGTTACATCACAGGTTGGACAAATGAAAGACAAGCTTGCCCAGCAACCTGGCTCAACCTACCATTACCATTCATCTTCATCCTGTTCCACCTATTCAATCTCTATTCTACACAGCCCTGAATTCAAAAGCACCCTTACCTTGTGTCTTCATCCAGAAGATTCAAAGTAGAATTTACTTCAAAGTTTCATTTTTGCCACTTAAAAAACTACTTTCTTTGTAACACTTAAAGTCAGTCTGAGTTCTACTGAAAATCCTTCAGTGGTGAATTAAAGATCATAGAATTATAGAATTGTTTAGGTTGGAAAAGACCTTTAAGATCACCAAGTCCAACTGTTAACCTACCACTGCCAAGATCTGAGGAAGAAAACCAGCACAGACAAATGAAACGGAACAGAGGAAATAAGGGGACAGGAAAACAGCCCAGATAAGAGACTATACAAGAAGGAAAGGAAGGAAAACTCTTTGGTCTTCGATTAAGTGTTTGGAAAATAGGTGTAAACATTAATTCTTCAGGAAAATAAATTTTCATATTTGTTCTGCTCAGCTCAGCAGTGTGATTCATGCTACCAGTGCTTGAAACATGCAAAAATTAAAAGTGCTGTTTAAACTTTAGGTTCTTGTTTTGCTGCTCAGGTCCCTAACACAACTTTGTGTCTTAGGTTCTTTGGAAAAAACTGCCCACTGGGGAGATGGAGGTGTACGTGTCAGATACAAATCGCTGAATACAGCAGTGCTGAATAACCATACTGCCAGCAGAATGGAGAAGGCAAGTAGGTTTGGAGTTTGGGGAAATGAAAAGATCTTAAGGCAGAAACACAGGAATGTATTGTTAATAAAGTGAGAGAGAAGAGAAATAGAAACCAAAACCTCCTTTGAGCCTGAAGAAGGCTACTGTGTTTTGAAGCTTTTACAGATACCTACCATCTTAAGAGACAATGAGAAATAGAAGAGTACTGAAAGTCTTCTAGCTACCACAGATCATTTTTAAAAGTAACTTTATGATTACTGTTTTTCCAGCTAATACTTGTCAATGAAATCATTTTCAGGTGTAGCGATCCAGCTACAGGCCTGGCTTTTGTCACATGATTCCCATATATTAATTTTTTAAATGAAAAAAGAATGTATGATTTAAGATGTCAAACACTGCTGTTCCTTATTATTAAGCTTAAAACCTTTGGGGATGTTTTTCCCAACTGTAGTTTAATGCCTAAGTAAAAATAAGGTCTATTTCCAGATATGCTGTGAACTTGGTAATACAGGGAGGGTCATCCGCTGACACAGTATTATCCTGCCAAGCAGAAAAAGCATGATGCGACTACTATTGCACAATATTTCTCAAAATAAATGTTGAAATTACTTTTGTATCTATTCATAGTGGTAAATTTTGTCTTGCTGCCCATCTTATTCAAAGAAAGAGCTATTTTTAAAAAGGTGATTTATACAGTTCACAAATATTTTTCTAGCTACTCTTGAATTTGCTATTAATAATGTCAATAGGATTAAGTGACTTGTACCAGCAAAGAAATAGTTGAACATGTCGTTACTTGACAAACAGCCTAGTCAATATTTGTGTCCTGAACACAAGCATTTGATGGGATAACAGCTGTCGTTGGACAACATTGGACTTCAGTGGACAACAGAAGTAGAATGCTTTTGACCAGGTTGGTAGAGACAAATAGGCATTAAGCTCCTGTTCAAATGGAATGAGATTTAATAGAGCAAGTGTGAATATTGTTACAAAAAGGACAAAAAACTTCCGACAAGCTCAACTATGATTTCCAGAGGAAAGGATTAGGCCTTATCTTAGAAAAATAAACTTTTTCAAAGGGATGAGCTAATAGGTTCTACCACATCCTTCTGGACTCACTGCCTTTAACTCTTCATAAGACTACATGAAAAGTGAGAATAAATGAGAATTTATTTAAAACAGCCTGTTCATATTTCCAGGTCCTCTTTTTATTCAACCACCATTGCAAACAGACCTATGTAGCTGTATTAACAGCTCTTTTTTAGTAAATCCAAACAAATTTAGCATTAACAAACCTTGGCGTTAAGAAGACAATGACAGTCCATCACCTACATGTGAAAGGAATTATGTACAATATGAAAACGCAAACTTTTTTTTTTTAATTTGTGTCCTTAGAGATACAAGGCGATTCTACCATTGTGCTATATCCCCAGATACTTAAGACACAAAAAACTTTGAAAGGGACATCAGCTGAGAACTGATTTTGAAGAAAAAAAAAAAAAAAAGCAGTGGACAGAAGGTGGGAAAAATAAGTCTCTTTCGCAAATGGTTCAAGTAGCTGCTTAAAAAAAAAAAATAATAAATCTACCTGCCAACCTATTTCAGGCCCGTTCCCAAGCAACTACTACTGTCCTCATCACACCAAAGAACAGGACGGAGACAGGAAGACCATTAGGCAAGTTCTTCCTAATAGTTTTGATAGTCTTGTAAAGGAGAAAATTGTGCCACAACAGAAAAGAAGGTATATTGAGATAAATTCTTTTTTTTCCTACAAACTTGTATGATTTCTTCAGGGAAACAGGATGTAAGCCTATAGCTTCTCTTCAAGAAGATTTGCCAAGTTTTATAATCACATACTTTCCTCAGTGTCTGTCTTCTTCAGGCCAGCTCAAGTGTCACTAACCAGAACTGTGAGCAATGAGCAAGTTTTCCTCATTATCTCCCTTTCACTAGTTTTATCATTAACCTCCTTGGTTTTGTTTGGAGTTTGTACAGTATCCAAGGGGTGGGAAATCTTTTTACATCAATGTTTTTGTAATTAAACAGAGGCCAGGCTCACTTCTCCTCACAGTACACTTACAGATGCTAGATAATATTGGAGATAACTTACCACAGGCAGGACGTACAAAAAGGTTACGTGAATGTCTGATTAGGGGATAAAAGCACTATTAGTCATTCTTTCATTCAAAAGAAATTAATATTTACCATGTAGCTTTCTTGGCACATGATTTGAACGCATGAGAACAGAAAATACCTCATTCTGTAATTTAGAAAAAGAATTATTTTTTTTTCAAAGGAGACCTATACATACCCAGTTGCTGAAAGAGAAGAGCCACACTGGTGCCTGTAACAGGAAGGCTATCATGTAGAGGAGTCTGTATCAGTTGTCGGTCTCCAGCTCCCAAAGAAAACAGTTTCTGCAGAAAGAATTCTTTTTAATTGAGTATAAATTTAATTTATATAGAATAAACAAGCTGTTATCATACAGAGAAGTGATTCATCCTGCAAAATTACTTATTTTGTATACAAAAATTTAAAGTCAGTAAGAATAATTGAATCGACCAATAGAGAGCTGAAATACAATTTGAGGACAATGATATATCTCCTTGAATGTATAGCATGATAATACCTTCCTTGCATTTCCACTGAGTTAGTTCAATAGTTATGGTTTTGAAGGCATTCAATATTATGTTTTTAATAATACATTAAAAAAACCTTCCAGAAAAAAAAAAAAACAAAACACAAACCACAGTTTAAAACCCATTCAAATCAGAAAAATAAATACTATTTTCTAACTGAAGTTCTTCGATATCTACTGTCTGCATGCATGTTTTAAATATGAACATACTTGTAATATATGGGTATTGAAGAGAACACTTCTGCTACTCCTATGTCCCTGCTCTGCATATTAAAATAGAATTAAAATTTTGGTTACCTTTCCAGAACACGAACATACCTCCCTTGAGGGAGGCAGGAAATGGGAATGGAAGGAATGCACTTGTGTATTACATCCCAAAAAGCATTGTAACTGCAAAATAACCTTGCTTTCCTCTGAGTAAAGCCACATGACATTCAAGCAGTGGGTGACTTCAAGCAGTTACTGCTAACTACCATGGGGTGGGGGGCGATTTTGTACAAGCAGTGTGGTAGAACTCCACTCTGTACGGCAGCAAAGATGTTGAACGTATGAAGGTAGCAAGCTCTATTTGCTGCATAACAGATGTTTGAAACCAAAATGCTTGACAACAAAACCATGCAAGTCCCTGAGCTGTAGCAGAGATGCTCTTCCTCAGCACTTTATCAGGAGACTCGGATGCAGGTCAAAAACTAATTTTGCAGTTGATTATTTCAGCAGTGGACACATGAATAACCTGGAAGGCTCCTCAAGGACTTGTGGAGATAAACATCAGAAGACTATGCTCATTCTAAGACACATAATTCAGATTTAGACCTGGAAGGCATAATGCTTAAGAAAGAAAACAGAGTAAGTTAATTTCTGATTAAAATGGTAGTTTGACACCAGCCAATTTAAGTTTGAACTGAAAGAACATTTTATTAGAAGACAGAAAGCAGAAGGGAGAATAGCCAGAGGAGCATGAATTCTCCTTCCTCTTCTAGCAGAGGAAATGGCTGCTGAGGAGAGCTGTATTGAAGGATGGGGGTTAAAGAAATCCAAAAAAACCCCCCCCCAAAAAAAAAGAAGATATAAAAGAAGTTCAAGTGGATCTCCATCTCCAAAACATGTAACATGAGGCTCCAATACCACTGGAAAAAAAAGGGTTTCTGATAGGGAGATACAATTTAATTACTCCTCTTCAAAACCAAAAGGCTTTGGATGCAAAAAACACAGAGACATGGTGGCCTGGCAAGCAGTAAGGTAGATCTTGACTAAGCTGAGAGGACATTTTGCCACTTACAGCACTATGAGAAATTCCAAAGCAGCCAGGGCTATGGGAAAACCAGAAAAGAATTAGGGATTTGTAGGATTTCAGGAAGGTTGATAATCCATAAGGTGGGTGGGAAGCGTGAGAAAATGTGTATGAAATCAACTTCAAAATAATTCCATTTGCATACTTAGTTTCCAGGTATGTTTCATGATACATTTCCCAGTAGTGTCACAGCAAAAAGTGAAGGTCAAGCAAATAAAACCCAACTGGCTTGTCAGAAACCCATAAAAGTATATGATTAATTTATTTAAAGTAAATCAACAAACAAACCTGACCTTCTGCTCACAGAAAGCATAGGTAAAAAGCAGAAAGAAGCGTAGTTGCTGGAAACCTTTTTTCTTATTTTTGAATGCATGAGCTACCTGGAATGTTTAATTACCTCTGAGAAAACCATGTCCAAGTTACTTTTTCAGCATTTTTAAAAAATTCTATGAAAACAGAAATTTAAAAGAGTCAACAAAGAAAAGACCAGTGGAATCCTGAACTGCATCAAGGAAAAGACATGGCTAAATGAACCAAAGTGAAGGACATGTTAAAAAATGGCAAAGAAAAAAAGCCTTTAAAAAAAATTATCTGTAGCAAGCAAAAATATTCCTGAACACACATTATTATTAAAAACTAAACTTATTCAAACTGCTTGATTTGTTACTGTGCCTCGTAAAAAGCCAACTCAGTGACAAAATTAACCCTTTGACCTTATCTTGGAATGGAATTTTTGCTGTCTTTAGAAGACAGGCCACAGGGAAAGCACTCAGCTGAACTATGGTCTTTTTTTCTTCAAAAATATTTCAAGAATTTATTTTCTGTTTTCTTCATAAATTAAATTAACTGGAAAAATACCCTTTTTTCCCATTTACCTGAGACCCTCCAGAAGCAGGGACAAGGCATGAACACAGATTTGCAATGAGAGTCTCCAGTGACACATTCAGGCTGTCCACATACACAGTATAGATCAGGCCAAGGCAAGCCTAGAAAGGTAGACAAAATATGTTAGACTGCTATATAGGGAAGGCAGACATTAAATTACTTCAAGATCTATGCTTTTTTTTTTTTTTTAAATAAGTGTGTCTTTATAGTTATTAATGTAGTGAAGTACTTTCCAACTGAAGACAAAGTAATTAGCTATAGAAGCCATCATTCATTAAAAAAAAAATAGCTTGGCTATTTAGAAGGGATATATGTGCTGGCTGGTCTAGATATATTCCTTTTTAAAAGAAATTAAACGTTTAATATCTGTGCTTTAATATTTGTGCTTTGTTCATGATACAAAAAGTGCTTTATTACCGAGTTACCTTTGAAAATTATAAAATCAACATAGCTTCATCTGTGCTTTGAATACTATGGACCTAACCCTGACTGCTTTCCAGAGTAGAACACTGATGAATCAATGAGTGTTTGAGGCTCATTTTAAGACTAGCATCAAGGATCAACAATTCCATATGTTATTTAACTTACATTATTTATTTTATTATTTCAATATGAATATATTTTTAAGTGAACAGTATATTAACACTTCAGCACTTCCATTTTTTTTGTATGTATTCAGTTTTGATTGAGAAGTCACAGTTAGAGCTTCATCATTTTTACTAATAATTTAATGTAACTAACATCATGTTCTAAGAAGCCTTTGGAAAAAAGGAAATAAATAACTTCGTTCCACAGCATTGTTTTGGTGCCTTTTAACTGCTGTAACTTTGATAATTCAGCAAATATTTTAGGAATTCTCTTAGAAATAATTCCAACAGTAACTTTTCATATAACACATAGTTAAGCTGTGAAACTCCTTGTCACGGGTTGCTGTAAAATCTGAGTGTTAAGAAACTTGACAAATTATATGAAAAACCCCACACAACTGACACCTCTGGTTCAGGATGTCATTTAACTATAATTCACACTGAATTAGGAAAGTATTGTGTGGAATTATTTCTACAGCCTGCCCTATTCTTGTACACTTTGCCTTGCATTCGCTACAGGCCACTATCAGCGACAAAATACTAGGCTATATAGACTTTTAATCTCACTCGGTACAGTCATTCTTAATATCAAATGACAACTTAACTGTTGAATGATTTCCTCCCTTGATCTGTAAACTGAACTATATTTGTTTCTCTCAAAATGTATTAGCTTAATAAAAATTTAAGCTTTTCATTTATCTCAGATCAACCATATTTCACCAGCTGAGAGTAATCCAAGATCCTAAATCTCTGTCATACATCTTAATTTGAAGACTCTCTGACATCTTGCCTTACATGTGGAGGAAAATTAGGATTTCGCTACTAATTTACCTTTATATATTTAATCAAATATTGTTATGTGTTGTTTTTACCTGAGCAAGTCTGGTTTTGTCCTACTAATTCCCTTCATTATACAGTTAATTGAGCCCAGATAAATCTCTATTTCATCTTGTATGTAGATTTAAAACTGCTTGGAGAGTAAAAAACTGCACTGTTTCAACCTATAGGGGCTTATTTACTGTCATAGACATTGAATTTTATCTAGTTCAATCTAAGCCTACTTTTGCTTTTAAATTTCTAAATCAATCCTGAGAGTTTTAAATCAAAAGTACTGTCACTGCTACTCATTAAAAACAGTTTTGTCTGTTGACATATATTATAAATGGTAATAGCAAGTTCTTTACCCTGAAAATTTCTGGATAATCTAGTCTGGATACCAACACCAGACTTTTAGGAGCAAATACTTCTGCAGGTGGAATTAAACCAGACTCCTCTTCACCTTCAATTTCTTTTGTTCCCTTGAAAACAGAAACACTGATTAATGAGCAGAAATAAACCTCAAATTAAAAATGTACACATTCTTCAAAAAAGTTAACATTTCTCAGAACTTGAGAAAAGAAAATTAATGCGTTATTTGAAACTGGTAGTGAAGTCAACTAACAGGAACGTGTTTCAATGGTTCAACTTGTTAAAACCCACCTGGGAAGTCATGCACCAGTGTACCTAAAATAAAGTTCTCCGAGACAGTAGTTTAACAGAACAACATTTCACATTAAATGCTCCCTGTTTCACATTTTAGATAGTGAAGCGGATTATAGAACTGGATCCTCTCACATCAAAGTGTTAGCTGACTTACAATCAGCCATACTTCAAGTACAGGAAAAAAATCTATTTCACAAAAAGATGTTTGGTTGTCCTACTCATATTCATATAATTCAATTTCTTACAGAATTTCCGCTAATGTTACAGCTAAAATTATCTATAAAATTGTCTCTGGCCTGACCCAGTGAATTTGTAATCTAAAGGAATTTCTTCACAAGAACACTAGTTCAGATTTCTCAAAAACCTCACAACCTTATGAACCACTAAGTTTCTGGTTGAAAAAAAGGAAAGGGTACAATGCAGATAAACTTTCAGTTGTTCATGATGTTGTGCAAGTTGTTATAACCTCCTTGCCAGCGCTTACGATTCAATCACAAATATTTCATTATTACTCATGGCCAAAACTAAAGATGTTACTAAATACTTTCATTTCTAAAATTCCTCACATTCTTTGACAAATTCATGAACTGATTAAGTTTTCAAGTGACAGAAAGTCCGTTCGTTCCAATTTTTGCATGTAATTGTCTCCACCCACACAGCACCCACCAAATTTGTAAGTATTTCATTTGTTCCTCTGACCAGACATTCTTCTAAGCAAAAATCACTCTATTATCTTAATTAGGAATACGAGAAAAATTACTTCCCTTTCCCTATGACAACATGAAAAATCTGCCTTCTATTCTATCATGTTACTAGTCATCATTTCACTTTATTTAAAAAAAAAAAATCCAACATCACTTTCCTATTACATCGAAGAAACTTGACAGAAATGCCCTTTAAATGCCAGGAATGCTGCGAGTTCATGAGCTTTATTTCACAACCTCAATTCAGAATGCATGGTTTCTTTAAGCAAACGCATGTATCCAAATAAAAGCATTTAAAACAATGTTATTAGACGTACTTAAAAAGACAACTTAATAAATGCCTTTAATTATGAAAAGTGTTCAGTTACAATAAACTGCAGGTGGGAGTTCTATTGATGGGGTGCACAATCAAAAAAGTTTGGAGACCACCGCCCTACAGCATAATTGTTCTAGTAGGAAACTAAACAGGTTCCTTCAAAAGTATTTGTTGTTTTAACTAACCTAAATGACTTTCTATTAAAACAAAATACATAACAACAGTCCTATCCTGTTCAGTCCTGTCTGCACAGTCCTGTGTGCCATGGTCAGAGCCACATGGTGGCAGCTGAAGACATCAGCTGTCAGGCAGCAGTCATCATCTGTGAACCATTTCATCATTTTTGCCTCGACACCAAGACCTGTGTTTTATTATATAAATGCTCTCCTCAGTTCTAGCACCAAATTGAAAAGGTCACTCTGGAAAGGTCCAGTAGCTGGCTATCAGCTGCCCTGACAGCTGTTGGGTAAATAAAGAGCTACTTCCTAACCTGACCCGCAGGTGAAGGTATCTACGTTAGAGCCTTTCCCATTGCCCCACTGCCTTTCCACCCATAAAGTCAGACCTGGCCTTTCAGGCTCGTGCCCCGAATGTGGGGTGTGTGTCTCTTGGAAGCTGCTCAACCACACTCAAGTTCTGTGTTAACCTATGCTAAAGCACTTCTCGCACACACCCCCTAAAGATAACATATTGTCCTGGTTTCGGTTGGGATAGAGTTAATTTTCTTCCTAGTAGCTAGGCATATATAGGACACATATATAGGGTGGGGGGTGCGCACAAGCACCTTGGTGCTCTGCTTTCATTAATACATAGACAAAAAAGCCCATGTCATTTTTTATATATATAACACAGAAGACACAAAGGGTATAAAATATTTTGATGCTTTTTTCATACACAAACTAAATGAGATTTTGGGGTTCCTGTAAAACTGCCACTGTGATCTTCAGGACATAAAAGTTAGGTGGTATCCATTCATGCTATGCTATCCCTTGTCTAAGCAAGATTGAAAAAAGTCTAAGTATCGCTATACTGAATCAGCCAAAAGGTTCCTCTACAGCTTAGAGCTCAGTACCCGGTCTCGGTGGGAAGGCCCCCCCTGCCGAACAGAGGGCAAGCTTAGCGAGGCTGTTCCTCCAGTGCATTCCCCCCATCTCCAGCAATCTGCAGCTCAGGAACTTCCTGACCTGAGGACAGCCTCCTATCTAAAAACCAATCCAGCATTCAAGTAAAAATGGTTTAAAAACAGAGTGCTTATGTTTGTATTAACCAGGCTGTTTTAATTAAGAGAGATGCATAATATTTTCATACCAAAGTAAAAACAATTGGCACAGCAGTATATATACACATATGGACATATACGCGGCTTTGTACATTAATTCTTACCGAAACAGTACCAAATTCATGCACAATGTACATGCTTAGTCTGGTATGCTGCATCTCCTTTCTAGGTTAAAGTTGTGATTCACAAATTAATAGAGAAAGCCAGTAACTCAACAGTCACGTCGCACACACGTTCATTTACTTCCATCCATTATAACGTTGACAGGGAGAGCTTTTACATTAATTAATGTTCCCTCCCCCTGCCCCCAAAAATGCAAGAAGAATTCTTAAATTATAGTTTAGTGGTTATATACCACTAAACATATAATCAACAGGAGTTTATTGTATCAACTGTTCTAAAGAGCAATTATGAATTCTAGGCATAAAGGCAACAGATTCTGGGTATCTGACAAATTGTGAACCCTGACAACATTAGGAAAAATGAAATTAAAACATATTCCACATTTCTAAAGGCAAGGGAACACGGAAGCTTCTCTAGATTCACCTGGTACTAAGATAATGAAAACTTAGGGTGCGCAGACAGGGAGGATGTTTCTATGAAAGACCATTTTCATAAAACCCACTCACTTCAGATCAAGTCTTGAATTAATGCTTAATTAGATTTAATTTAAAACTTTAAGGGCGCAACAGCAGCACAGTATTGAACTGATAAATCTTCTACCCTAGAAAAAACACTCTCTTACTTCATAAAAGATTTATGGAAAAATGTAATGTGACGAGCTGTATTTCTTCCTCGGCTAAACGTTCCGACAGGCACGCAGGCACATTATGGGGAGTCACCAGACTAAGTAGATAATCATTTCAAACACATGACTTTTAACCTACTTTTCAAGCAAAGTATTGCCAGCCCAAGCATTCTGTAGCGCTCCTAAATACAAAGCGGGAAAACCACAAACTTAATTCTTTCTAGTTACGCTTTTGCTCAGACACATCCACATTTCATCTTCCTTTATCCCCTTTCTCATCTAAGGAAAAAATATTCTCTAATCAAAGCTAGCAAAATCAAAGAATTGTTTTGGTGGGGTTTTTTTTCTCAATACATTTTTATTTTATAAATATAGCGTTCAGTTTACACTAAATTAAGAATAATTAGATGTTAAGGAAAATTGCTAACGATACATAAAAGATTAATTTAAATTGGTTAAATAAGAATATAATACTGCTATTTAATTTTATTTTTTCTAAATCTAGTTGATTGTTGTAGTATTCCTTTTGCATTTGTATTGGCAGGAAGACAGTGATAACGGTATTTGGTATACTGCTACAGGGCTTCCCAGCTATCTCTCGTCTAGATTGTCGGCTAGCAGTCCTTCATGCTACAGTAGAACAGATTAAGAATTTTCATAATTTCAATTAAATATTGAAAGACATTCCTTATTTATTTCCCCCTTTTTATTTCTACATAAAGGCAGAGAGCTGAGATGAGAAAAATGTACCACTAGAGAGCAAACCAGTGTTCCAGATGTGTAAAGATCCATTTTGTTTAAAAGTTGATACACATTTAAAATCTAATTCAGAAATATCTGTGAAAGATTTTTTTTAACATCAGATTAATAAAGTCCTGAAAAACTCTTCAGTAGGCTAAGGAATGGGTAACAGAGACTGATCTAACTGTATTAATGAAAGGAACTGTATGATGACCTGTGATTATACATGATTTGCCCATGCTTAAAATATTTGGTGCCCTGTAATTATATCTGTGTTTGTTGCCAAATCCAGAATCCTCTTCTCTTCTGCATCTTTCTAAAGTTACAAGGAGAACACAGTGCAGAGATCTGTAAATTATGGCTGACTCAAGTCCGTAGAGAAGTTGGTCTACAAAATCTACCAGATAATACTACATGATAATACAACTATGAATATGTTCATTACAGAACTTCTTATCCAGAAAATACCCAAAAAATCCAGCTGACAAAAACTGCCTTTGCAGAAATCTTTGTTGCAAGGATTCCTTGCTCACATACATACCACTGTGACAGTGTGGGCATCTGAAACACAGAAGGTACATAGGAGTTTTTGGTTTTTTTTAAAGACTGCCTTTCTTCTTCTAGCCCCTACTTGGAGAAACATTGCCAAACTGTTAAACTTAGATTTATTTTTTTTTTAAATAAATTTTAAATTGTCCTGTTCCAAACTGCCAAAAAAACATAGATAAAATGTCACACTAATGAATGTTAATACTTATTTCCCATGAGATCAAAAAAATAGGAAAAAAATCAAGATAACCAATTTTAAGATTAGATACAGAATCACATTCTTAAAATTTTAAAATAAAATTAAATAAGCATTTATTTATTGTGTAAGTAGAAGATGGTTGAGGATGTATCACAAGTCTAAACAGAAAAATCTTATCTGTTTTTACAGCAGGGTGTTTGATTTATTTACTTGTCCTTCCCCCCCCCCTCTTTTCCTGCATATATAACACATAATAAACAAACTCAGAAAATGGTGAAACTTCTTTTGAAGGACATATGATGCAATTTCATTTTGCTCAACTTGTTTGCTATAGTTGTGAAGTGGCCTCTTAAGAGACTGGCCAAAAAAATTGTGTGTCCTGTACATTTAAAAGTAGAGCAGTACATCCTTAAACTCAATTTTTTGGATATATTTTAAGGAATGTACACACCCATGCCTACACTAAAAGTATATACACATATATACATATATCCTGACATAGCATAGTAATGAGTTTCATAGGTTCTTAAATAAATGAGAATACAGAACCAGAGGGAGCATGAGTGCATATATTTCAACTGTTGGCCTTTCTTCTTGTATCATGAGAAGTATCCATTTATCATATTCATGACCTAAAGTGATGGGCTAAACTGGAATGTACAATAACCAACTAATTGAACTGACAGTATCACTTTATAGTTTATGAACCTCGTCAATAAAAGTAGCTGAATTAATAAATGCATTTGTGCAAGCATTTGAAAAAAAAAATCTCACAAAATAATAAAAGTTCACATGACCAAATAAATAAATAAATAAATATTCTGCATTAATCCCCTGACTGATAACCAACAGTTGAGAGAAATTAACTGAGATCAGCACTGTTCATCAGCATTCTGCTATTTATTTGCTTGTTTTCTGAGAACAATTTGTTCTTCAGTTAAGCCAAGGGATGTATATGGCATTAAGCCCAAGCTAGGCAAATTTAGACTAATTATTCAAGCATTTTTTTTAATAAGGAAGGTAACTGACAACTGGAGTTACCTGCCAACAGATCAGGCAAGACATCCCAGATCCACAGTCTAGAAAAAGGTTTAATACATTTTTAATAGCTGCAGTTAAAATCTAATACTTTTGAGCTTGACACAGATATTGTTAAATAAGGTATTGCTTTCCTTTAAATTGGTACCCTTTTGATTTAAGACATGTCTATATTTATAAAAAGTGTAGGAACAACTGGGTACAGTTTGCAGCATTTTATCAAGCACATTCTAATGAGATAAGAGTTTGAAAGGTTGGTATTAGAAGAAAATTTCAAAATTTAAGTATTAAGCAAAGCATAATCTTAATAATAAAACATGGCATATTTTCCTCAAATAAATTGGTGTAGATCAAGAGCAAAAATTTTCTCAAAACTGAAACGTATATTAAATGTTTTCTTAATATGCTACACACAAGGTACAGTGGAAAAGTGATTTACACATTCTAATGGAGCAAGTGATGAGCAGTCACGTAGCTCTCCCAGTTCAGTACCCATGCCAGTCTATCTAGGGAGACGTTAAAGGGAATGTAATGAACCCCGCGAATCTATGAAATCATACAATACAGAGTGCACAGGCTTGGCTTAACAATGTGTGATGGATACCACCTCAAAACTTCATCATGGTCTCCCCTGTTTCTTCAGTACGCACTACATGCACTACTTGGCAAAACTTAAGCGGGTACCAAAGGTGAATATGAAGTAGTCCTGCAACATTTTCTGACCAATGCATTTAAGTCACAAATATATATTCAGAGTTGAAAATTATAAGTTTTAAATGACATCTTGTAAGGCCAAGAATAGCGTAAGTGTTTAGTTTCTGTGCATAGCATCAAAGGAGCTTAAGAGAGAAATTTCACTGGAGCTATATTGCATACTGGCTTGCCAAAACAGAAGTAGTTAATACTGCACAAAACATGACAAAAGCTCAACCAATCAAACTAATAGCAAAACCGTTAGAAAATTCTTTGCATCACGTCTTTTTCTCATTGCTTAGTTTTACTCTTTATATACTTTTTACTGCTGACACCAAAAATTTCACATAGAAACCAGGCACCTGAAAATCAGACCAAACCCCCAAACAGCAAACCCAAAGTAAACTGGTCATTCACTCCTACTCTCAAGGAAGAACAACAAAAGCAACCACCACCATAGTCAGCATACTAATCGAAGAATGCTCAAAGCAAACAAATGGTGGTAGCCCTTCATGCAAGGGTTATTTAACTTGCGAAACTCTTCTGCTACAGAATAGTGGTAAGAAAAATGCGTACAGGGTCATGAGAAGGCCGGACAAATTAATGGAATTCACAGAGGTTACTAAACATGCACCAGGCATATTTAGCTCAATTGGTCCTTGGACTGTAGAGGTAGGGAGGGACCTCTCATGGAGACACTACATATGTCATGTTTCTCTGCTGTTCCCTAGACATTCACTCCTAACCATCCACAGAGACAAAATACTATGCAAGATGTCTTTTCTTTTTGACCCAAAATGATAACCCTTATGTTCTCACAAGCATTTAAGATATCTGAATGTATCTTATTTAGTGTTCAATAGCAGATAATAGTTTCAAGAACACATTAATTCTCTTTTGATACTCAGATCACACACACAAAAAGTACTAATGCAGGGTTAAGCCTAAGTCAGATAGTTTATTAAATACAGAAAAAAAAAAAATTATTACACACTTATTTTTTGATTCTCTTCTTTCTTTTCTCTCTGACTGAAAAAATTGTAAGGACACAAACACACACACACACCCCATATATGCAGATCTAAAGTATAAACTGACTTAATTTCATTCATGGTTTCAGACTTGGCCTCAGGTATGTGTAACAGAGAAGAAAAATAATTAAAGCATCCACATAAAAAGCAAATATCTCTTGGTAGCTATGAATTAATTTAATTTCCTGTAGCTTTATGTCAAAGTTAAAAACATTTGTGGATTACTTGATGTCTGACAAGGGTTGATCTCACACTCCAAGTTTTCCCTAATGTGGCAGTGGACTACGAAACACATCTTTCTGCTTCCCACCCACCCACTTTCGTGAAAGCTAACGCAATTACAAGATCTCTACTGTCAGTCACATTTGGTTGACAACGGATGTGTTTAAAATGTTGCATATGGAAAATCAGCACATAAACAGACATATTCATGAAAGCCATAATTTCAGCTTAAGAAATTATGTTAAAAATCTAGTAGAAAAAGGTGACTGATTTTGTGCTACCCCAGTGAAAAAACTGCAACTCATTTAAAGGCAACAGATGTGGCAGCCAAGAAAACAAGTGACAGCAGCCAACTTCATGCATATTAACCTTATCTTTTTTACTCAACAGAGAGATTCATTGCTCTGATCTAGTCCTCAAAATTTAAGGTTTCCTCTTGAACTTTTATGAACCTAATTTTGCCACAACAATCATATTATTTTAAGATGTGAGCTCTGCTTCTAAATATTGACATTTAACTTAAAAATAACAGTCCAGCCAAAATCTACATTAGGAAATGAAGTAAATTTTTAAAGATGAAAATGACCTACCAATATAGTCCAAAAAAATTCTCCCAACTACTGAATGTAGTTGATGTTAAGGAACTTAACTGGAGAACACATTGGCATTTGTTCCATCAATATGCAGCTGAATTATAGTGCACGTGAACCGTAACTATCCTTCCTCTCCTGTCTTTTCACCCCCATCTTCAGAACTTGGACATGTCCATCTTCATACTTTAATATGCACGCTCAAATCTGCCATTATCAAATCTCCAAGATGGAAGGCTCCTAGATAAAGCAACTCTGAACTTCTATCCAACTTTCCAAGACTATCAGCTGTCCCATCTGGTCTTCTCTTATATAGTGGCTCTGGCCCCCCCAGTTGGCTCACTATGTCCTTCTGGGTCTTTGAAGCACCTCTGAGGCAGGCAGCTCTGTGGACTGCCTTTGTCAGAGATGCCACTCATTTTCAAACATGAGGACAATCCAGGCATGCTGACTGTACATCTCCACTCCGGGGGCACATGTTAACTCAAGTCAGTGCATTTAGTTCTGATTAATATTGAGTGGAGAAAAATTAGGTTTATCTTCATGTCAGAGTGAGGAAAATCAATTTCAACTGAGGCACTAACAGAAAAGTTAGAAACCACAGAGCATTAGATGTACCTTTACCGTTCTGAAGGTGGCAGCTGGCAGGCATTATCTGAAACTCAAAGGAAATCAAATGTGAACAGAAAGTGAAATTAGAATTGTACTTTTATTAATTCATCCAGTTCTAGAGAAAGAACATCTCTCATTACAAAACTTCCACTCTAGTACTTCTTTATAACTGTCAAAAAGTTTTCCCTATGCAAAATTTTGCATTTGAAATTGCACCAAGTTCAGCAAGCCTGTTGTTTTTCTTCTAACTGCTCAGCAAAGAAGAATTAGAGACCATGTGTGATTTCTTATTTTAAGAAAAATTATTTGAAGTTTGCTTTAGTAATCTCGTGCCAATTGCTCATGTGGGATGGATCCCTTTCTCCCCATGTGACTTAGTCTCTGCTGGTCTTACTTGCAGCCAAATATACTCTTAGCTGGTTTATTAACAATCAAAGGCCAAAAAACATTCAGCATCAATTCATTTTATTTACTTTTCAGATTATACAAACGCATGCACCCAATAAATTCTAACACATGCACAATACAAACTTAGCTGACTGCCTCCAGAAGAGAAATCTGCATCCTGCCTACAGTCTGCTGTACTGAACTAAACTCACAGGTGAATAGATCCACTTCATGGCCTGTCTACATGCACAGAATCATACCACTGCAGCTAAACTTTACTGGAATAATAATACCAGCATAAAAGTCATTATCTTGATTTAATAATTTCAAAACAGGATAATAAACTGTACTAATTCACAGTAGGGACACTATCAACTAAAAAAGAAAAGGACAAGACAGAAAATGATGTGAAGATCATAAGTTTATCACATAGAGTAACCTCAAGTCTCTGTAATAACTCAGTTCATGCACTCCCTACATACTACTGAAACTTCAGAGTACTCATATATGATAATAAGGAGCCTGCATTGCACCTTCCAGCATTACACAAAATTTACACCACCAGCATCTATTGGATGTTTACCATTTAATGCACCTCACTTGAAAATGCCAGATGATGCATTATCATCTCAACACACTGACAGAACTTTGGAACACAAGTAAGCTAGTACCTATGCTTTCCACCTTTCCATCCAGCTTACACAGCCATAGGCTATAGAATATTTCTGAAGCAGGCCATTAGGCTATGCACACCCTGGAAGATCGGGGAAGTCCAAGGTAATGCATGTGCAGTTGCACTATAAACACTGAAATTCCACGGGGCAATAATCAATAGCATTAAGTAACTGCTTTCAACACGTTAACCTTGGCACTGAACAACGCTGAAGAACTACAATAACAAGTCTTTAGAAAGAACTATGCATATGCAAATAGTAATTTCAGAGCTTAGAGTTTACTAAATCTTTCTGAATTTTCCCAAACTTGATCCATGGATTCTACCCTTTCAAGCTTTACACACCTAAGGTGACGAGACTGCAGACACCTAAGCAATGTAAGCAGAACAAATAGTAAAAATAAAATTAACTTAAGAAAGCTGGTACTTCATACCCTATTTCAACTCAGTCATAATGGGTTTTATATAATATAGAACAGGATATGTGGAAGTAAACCAAAGCAAAATTTTACACACACAAGATTTTTGTTTTGTTTAATTAAAATATAGTCAATTAATTCCTTTAAACTGCATATGGGGAAATGCATTGAAAAGACTTTCAATGAATTAGTACTACTACTGTTTGAAAGTCAGATAAATTATCTGATCTCTACTGAGGAAGAAAAGTCTCTGCTTGACAGATCGTATCCCCCTATCCTGCGAGCTGGGACTTGGGGCCACTGTGTAGACATAGCACAGGAGTGAAGAGGAAAAGGATACCTTTACCCCAAACAAGCTTTTGCACCTGCAACACCATGAGATCAAATTGGGGATGCATGTGTGTGAATGCACGAGCCAGAGGATAAATAGGACAGTAGAAATTACTGCCAGAGTTATTAGGACGATGGGAATACGCTTTCCTCTGTACAACTGTTCTCACCTTAAATTTAAATTCTGGTCTAGAGAGTACCTTAAATGTTAAAAAGGACATAAAAAATGTAAGCCTATTTCTTATCATATAGAACATTAGCTGCAACCTTCTCTTTACACAGGTGCAGAAAGGAAATAAGACATTACTTGGATCTCTGTATGCTATCATACCATCCATTTTTCAGAAGATTTAGAAAGATGATGATGTAATATGCTTCACATTACTTTTAAAATTTAGGTTTTTCTTCAACAACATGTATTTTGGGGCATTAACAGTAAGAGGTCACTTTCAGAACAAATTTAACATTTGGGATATTCACAGAAAGTTATTAAACTTCATCTTAAGAATAACATGCTAATATAATATCCAAAGGGGGATCAGATTTCACACTTCAAAAAGGGTACAACTGAACTGAGTGTTCTCATCCTCTGCTAAAAACCAAACATCAGTGACTCATCATTCAGCATATGCTTTAACACAGTAGGATCACCAATTCTCCAGTCCAAGCATAAAAATTAAACTTTATGAAGCATGAAGTCATTCTGCTGGCAGTTTTTCCCTTGACTCAGGAAATATTTGTGAATGTTGTGAATCTGCCATTTTATGGTTTGGGATTTTTACAATTTCTTTTTCCTCTTTTTGCAAGGGGGCAGAGAGAGGAAGAAAACATGAATGGCAGAAAACGGGAGACTCATGAATTATTACTTACGTGATTTTCCAGAGTGATATCTTTAATTTTACCAACTTTGTGATTGCAATGTTTTAATGTACATATGCTTAAGACAACACACAAGAATGATAAAATCTTGCAGTAAGACTGTCATAAACAAATGTTTGGGGGTTTGTGCTGATCTCATTGAGCAGATTTTCTGTAATGCAAGAAATGCAGTTGCAGAGGCTCAGTTACTGATATAAATCATTTTCTAATTTGTTGATGGCAGTGTTGAGGAGAGAGAGTAATTTTCTTTCAAAGTGCAAAGCAATGTACAATTTGACCATTAAATTCCCAAATGATGCAAGTCAACATTTTTTAAAAAGATTCTATCTATGGTGCTCTTCCAAGCATTGTTAGTTTAAATTCTATCTGCATAATTGGTAAGAAGCACAGCTGAGGCCAGCAGAAGTATCTGCTGAGTCAAAAGTAGTAAATCAAGTGTTCGTGCACTAAGTGGTAACATCCAGAAATTGCTGTTAGAAATAAGAGCCTCATTTTAGCAAACAGTGTATACACCACACAGAATTATGTGTGTGTGTGTGTGTGTATATATATATATATGCATTTTTTGACGGCTAATAAAGTTACACACACAGAGTAACTGAGTTTTATGGGTGAATTCTGTACATGTAAGTTACGATTCTTCTGAATACCATTTGGACACTCAACAGTTTCCAGCTTCAGTCACCAGAAAAATAAACTCACTAGACTATTATTTTGGTTGATAGGACAAGGTTTTCTTTAAATCAATGAGATTGAAATCCACATCAATGATAAAACTACAGTAATTAAAAAAAAAAAGGAAAAGAAAAATCAACAAAAAAATCCTTCAAGGCACTGTGAGGGAAGAAGAAATAGGGATGTTTTGATTTATTCTCCTCCTCCTAATTCCTGTAGATAGATGCGAGTCAGTATGGCATCCAGCTTTATTCACTAGAGCATCTAAATGGCATGTCAGGCCAGACAGAAACATGGATCAGATCAAGCATGTGCTGGAGACATAAAAAACTGGAAGGAGAAACCAGTGCAGTATCTCAGATTTCTTTACACTTTTTATTGGTAGGGACATGAGGCGAAAGAGAAATCTGGCATACTGAAGTGCTTGGAAACATATTAAGGAAGTCTTTAAATGACACCACCTTTACCACTGCTAATTCATTATTAGACTTCCTCTAGTAGTCTAGTCAAGTTCCAAACTTTAGGCTTGTGTTAAAGTCAAACTTTCAAAGGCTTGATTTTAATCTCAGATGAGGAACATATCCTTACATAGCTTTAACAAATGTTACTGGGACAATTAAGTGAGACTAGCATCATAAAACAGAACAATTCACGACGGATTACACAGCAAAGCTGTATCACCTCCATTCATAGCACCAAATGTTATTCCCATATTTTATGGAATATCATGCGTTCGCCTTCCTTTTGACTACAGGTATGGAGTATTAACCAGACTAAATGTAACATCAATCTTGTTGCTGTATTATCACAACTTTATGAGAGCTGATCGCTAATCAAACTGATCCGCATTCATACAGATAATAAATTCTGGGTCAGTTCAGTACTCCAACAATGCAAAGCATGATTCACAGATGTCAACAAATAAAATAGTGTTTTATTTTCTATCCAGAGGTAGGAAGTTACAAATAGGGCATCAGCTGATTACTAGAGCTTGTGTTTTTCTCTGGAAAACTTGTTGTGACATGCAACTGCCAAGAGATTAAACTGAATCCAGGGCTTTCAGAGATACCAGGGAGAATACTTTTTTCCTGAAGATTATATAGCTTTTACAGTTGCTATATTAATCTTGCACCCTAGGTTATCATGGGTACCACCTAGATATACCATGTGAATACAATCTCCTTACTTTTCAGGTAGCATTTATTTACAAATAATCTTGTAACAAACAGCTGAAGCAGGAATGAAGGGAACCAGAATGACAGTGTGACAGCCTTCTCAGACCCTGCTTGATCACTTGTGTCAAAAGGGTTCTTCTAATATTATGCAGGGAGGCTCAAAAAAAGTTCAATAGTTCTCCTCCAGCACTCACAAACTGAGAAATTACTTTGTTTTCACTTTGCAGTTTAATTAACCACAGAAACTTGCAAGTGGTTATTGTGAAGGTAATTCTGCAAAGCCAAACATCTAATCTGCTCTAGCTGAATTCTGACCGATTTTGCGTATCACCAGTTTACCCAGTGAAGGCTACTGGGAAAGAAATAACCCTTCTTTTTCAGAAATTTAATCTTACTTTTGTCTGAGTGAGTTATATCATTCAGTAAAAAACAAAACAAAACAAAAAAAAAAACCACCAAACCACTTAACTGTATTTAACTGTGAAACCTACTGTCCAGATTTCATTTCAAGTCCCAGACACAATGTTCCATGGACTGTTTGTTTAATGAGGCATGCATCTGAATAGTTAAATCAGTATTACTTTCATAGCCCAGTGCTTCACAAGCTTATGTTTCATTACAGATTGTACATGTGCTGAATTCTTGTCTAATGACCATGTAACAGGGCACGTTCAATTATTCTCTTTGGGTTTTAGAAAGAAACAGGAAGTTTGGCTATAAACAATGCAGTCATAGAATAGATTTCACCACAGCAAGTTCATCTGAAAAATATGCATTCTTTACAACACAGCCAGGAATGGCATTATGAGAACCAACATCCTGCTGCGCTCAGGTTTTTTTTAATTTTGTTTTTTTGTGTGTTAATACTTAGGCAATGTAAGAAAAAAACCTTTTAGTTAATACTGGATGTTTTGTGATGAGCATTACTTGAAAGATGTGGATAGTGAATCAAAAGCAGCTGCTAGAAGCCACAGGATAAATAACAAGTTCGCTAAATTTAGCATATGTTATGAAATACATATTGTGGAGGAAGAATCAGCCGTTGTAAATTTTTATCAGCTGGCAAAGAATTAGTATAGAATATTTCACTCTTTACTTTTCAAATAAAGGAAAGATGACAGACATTAAATAATGACTAAATATTAATAGGAAGATGTCAGCTGATCTACACTAAAATTTAAGACTAAAATACATCTAATTCTTAGTTACATTTCTGCTTTTAACTCCTTTTAATAATCTACAAAAATATCCACCTAAACTACAGTGGTAATGAACTAAGAACTACTATTATTATCTGGCTTCCAATTGTGCCTAGAAAAAGCACAATATTATAGTTACTATGCCACATCTTTTAATTATTCTATAAATATGGTAACATTTCAACTCCAGTATTAAATAAGCAGAGTACACTCGGATCATTAAAAGCATTTTCCTAATATAATCAATAATGTTACAGTTCTTCACTAAAAGAGCAAAAAAATTACTTAGCCATCTATTTAATCTTAACTAAATTTAATATACTTAATGCAAGGTTTTACTTATTTTTTAATTTCCATGTGGGGAAAAAAGTATTTAAAAACATAACAATGACAGTCCGCAATTACAGATTGGATTAGGTTTTCCCTAGGTTTTAGCTTCTAAAGATTCCAAGTATTATGTCATAGCAGAGATTCTGTGAAGTACTTTACATCAAATGGGAAACAAAATGTCTATTTTTGAAAGACTGAGGTTGCCCAAAAATAATTAAATACACAAAAAACAAACACTGCCAAGTAGCTGACACCCAAAATCTGACCTACCTAAAAAACTGAAGGATTATTCTATCAGTTTTGAAATCTTGCCATTTACACCCACAAAAATCTTGCCAATAAATGCACTTAACAGAAGTACGTATATACATTACAGCATACTTGTATGCATTTGTCCTGTGCTGGCCTGATAGAGTTGGCCAGCAGAGGGAGCAGAAATTAATAAACTGTTTTCTTAGAACAAAGATGAGAATCATTCATGCAGTGTCAAACATGGAAGTAAATGAAAGGAACACCATCTTGGCTGTCCCATCAAAAAAAAAAAAAAAAAAAAACCAAAAAAAAACCACACCAACAAACCCATTTGGAGGGGAAAAATAAATTCTATTAAATGTTTTTGGTTTTTTTCAAAGCAGCTAAAAACCAAAACACAAAACCAAGTACATTGAGCTCACCTTTGTGCAAAAATATATGCATTTCTGTGTAACCAGAAAACACATCCTTACCAGGAGCAGCAAAATATTTTCTAAAGTTGTCCTCTATAACATTAATCTATTGTTTCTAGACATTTTTTTCTGCATTTTTGTTACTTATTGTAAAGTTTTTACCTGCAGGTTAATCTCTGCTTCATAGAAAGTTAAGCAGGAACAGTAGTGCCTCTCTGAGTCTATATCAGTCAAAACCACCACGAAGAACGTTGGCTGTTTTCTCTCTTTCGAAAGTTGCCATCCTCCAGGCTGGCAAAACTAATGAAACAAAAAAAAAAGATACATAGTTAAGTAGTAATATCAATTGTTTGAAGCAGTATGAAAAATAGTTGTAAACAATGTAACATAACTATCTAAAACAAGAATCAAATTTCATTTAAAGTGAACATACGCAGGGTTACACAATTCAGAGACAATGGGGAAAAAACCCAATAGGTCTTGGAGTTGGTTAGACGGATATAAATCTAGCTCTATAGGCATGAAGAAAGATATAACTAACTCTGCAAAGTGAAGGTGTGTTCCTTTGAATTCAGTATTCAAGATCATCTTTGCAGGGTTTAACAGGCAACAACAGGAATAAATTGACACTTTATGCAGGTTTCATTTCAATAACAGGTTAATTTGAAGCTACAATTGTTGTGCCTTGGAATGTCTCTACATTTTTATTTTCTCCACTTATTTCTCCATTAATTTATCTAATCAAACATAAATATTCCACCTACACCCATTTGCAAAGTTATGCAATACTTACTCCTACAAAAGATTATTTATAGAGCAGTACTTTTCATCCATTTATTGATTACCTCTATAAATTCATTGTGAACATTTGAACTTTTATAAGAGGTCACACCATAGCAGGGATTTAAGTTTTGCCATCCCTGTGAAAAATATGTTCAAGTTTTGTGACTTCGTAAGTCTCAGGGAGAAAGATAATTGCTTGCTTCTTGGACTCAGAGGGGCTGCACTTCTCCAAATACTTAATTTGTACTTAGAATACTACATGTTTCCAAGTTCCTGCAGCAATGAGCAGACTAAATATGTGCAATACTTAAAATACATGTCAAATAAGCCTAAGTCCTTTCAGTATTTGTTCCTTCAAGCTCACTAGGGCCATGGCAGTGCCGGTCACCAGAACCCAAGACAGCAATTCTGACCTCAGAACCCAGATGCACAAGCAGCAAGAACAAAAAGAGAACTACAGCTCAAAAGCAAAGGGAAAAGCGTATGTTTATTTCTTTTTAAAAAGATTGGAGTATGACATTGGTTAATAACTTGTTCCCAGTAATGGAAGAGTGCGCTGAAATCCAGAAATCAGTTTGCTGAAGATTACTGAGATGGCTTTTATGGAGTTTTGTATTCACTGTTTCTTTTACTTAAGGCTGAAGTCACATACATGACAAATTCACAAATACATTATTATTAGCAAAATTATAAACTCAAAATTTACATGGGGAAGCCCCTGTATGTATTAGGAATAAAAAAACAAACAAACAAAAAACCCAACCAACCAAAACCCACCCAAAACGTTTCTAGAATTGTTAAACAAAGCAAAGGAACCAGAGAGATACATCAAAATCTCGTTTCCAGCAATTGCTTCTTTCCCCTGGACAGCTGCTAAAAACTGAAAGAGCATGAAGAGAAAGTTCTAAACAAAAGCTAGAGATTCATCTCTAAAACCCCTACAATAAAACCTGGGTAGTCTTAGGTGAACAGCAGTTAAAACTCAGCCTCTGATATACAATTTGTTTTATGATCCTGGGAAAATCTTCAAAACCAAAGCTTGCTCATGTTACAACCTTCATATTCTAGATAGTCAGCTTAACACTTCTGAGTCCATATCCTTAGAAGTGCTAAGCACCCTGTCCTGCATCTGAGAATAACAGTTCTGAACATCAAAAAATACTCTGAGAAGAGACATACTAGCCATTCCAAGCTAAGCATCCAGGCTTAGTCCATGATTTTGATAATACTGGCCTAATCTCCCTTTGTTTTTCATGCCATGTCAGTTAAAAATAAGAAGATAGCACTATTAATCTTGCAGGACTGCTATAAAGATAATGTCATATGGTCTATATATACAGACATTATAACAAAAATATCATTCAGAAGTTTGACAATAAAATCATTAGAGTTCTGTATGTATTGCAGAGTTTAGGTGGTGTGTGGTAAATGAAGCCTGGAATCTGTAGCTCAAATAAGGTAAAACCCCCAAACTCTGAATAGCTATTTCTCAACAAGCATGTGCCAAAATGCAAAGAATGCAGTAAGATTCTGCTAATAAATAAAACCTTTCCATGGTATACCATTAAAACTGAATCATCCATACAAGGTAGGTCAAATTAAGGCTGCTTATGTAGTCCTAGTTCTGATACTTCTTAAGCTCCCAATGCCTGAGTTTACAATCGTAACCCTCCTTCAGATCTGCCAAGTCTACCTGTTCTGACAGGAGATCCTTGCTCGTGCCACTGCCCTTCAGCTTCACGGGTAATTTCCCATCTCACACCTGGAAGCAGCAATCTGTCAGATTTCTAAGTTTCTGGAATTCCTGAACAAATAACCATTCTGCACGCACCAAACACGACCCTACTGAAGGCACAGAAGAGCTGGTATATCCAAATAATCCACAGACAACATATTCTGCACCCAAACAATACATGAGCTTGGCATGTATGGCTTATGCATAGCTGGGTTTTCACAATATACACAGAATCTACCAATTTTGAACTTTGAGATAGTAGTAGGTTTGTTCTGAATATATTTTTGTATTTATTTTAAAATAAATTGTACTTAAAAATAATTCTTTTTACTGTAATAAGCCATTATTACCAGGTCTACTGCATAAAAATTTATACCAGCATGTCCCCCTGTAAACTGGGAAATGCAAAGGGAAAACCAACAGCTTGATTTTTAACCATCAGAAGTGACTGTTGATCTGGGCAGGCTGCTCTCAATAGCAATCTCTTGATCTTTATACATGTCTAAACCCTACTCAAGTCAGTGAGAATTCTTCCTGATTTCAAGATGATCTTGTGCATAACGTATGCTTTCTAGATTTAACTATTTCACTAGAAAACAACGATTAGTGATTGTTAAGGAAAACAGCTGAAGTAGAATCTACGCACTGGCTACACAGAAAATCTGTTTTCAAATAAACTCAAAGGAATTTACAAATATAGTGATTGAGGATAAAGACAACATGCTCCTCCAAGAAATTAAACAATGAATGATCCTCAGTTTCCTTAAAATATGGCAATAAATGTTAGCGTAAAATTTGAAATGCAAACAACATTGAGAAAAACTTTCCAAATTATAAATCTAAGCTACTGCCCAGTATGATTACTAGCACCGTCTGGCTACTAAGAACAGGAAAATGTTTCCCTACCGAACCAGATGCTATACCAAAACAGACAAAAGCACCACTGTGAATATAATCCCAAGGTCACGTGTTTCTTCAGTAAACAAGAAAAAAACCCCAGTTGTTCAAAAATGAACACGCTGCCATATTGTTTCACTTATTTGCCAGAATTCTTGGAACTAGAACATAGTTTCTATCAAAGACACTGAAAATTAGAAAGAAACAAGATTGTCCAACTGTTTATAGAAAAAAAAGCCTCTAATGGTGGCGAGCGCTTTCAATCAACTCCACATTACAACTGATTGCCTTCTAAAATCTGGTGCAAATATCCAGAAGTTGCTCTGAAGAACACGTAGCAGAGATCTTATATTCAAGGTGCTGAAATGACATTTCAAGCACTGTTTGAAACTGCAGGTGCCCACTGAAGCAAAGAACTTTCTCTTAATTATTCCCACAAATGCTTTCAGACTAAAGCAGCAGCCAGACAGATTTAAAAATGATGCATAGCATTTTAAAGCACTGTAGCTGGGTTTGTTACCTTTAAAAATTTTCTATGTCGTCACTACAATACTCTCTTTAAAGTCTGGACATGATTAATGAATATTTAAAAGTGACGTCTGTTTCTTCCAGTTTTTGTAAACCAAAACGGTCATCTTTGCTTGATTCATAAATTTGTTCCTCCTTTCCTACCCAGAGCCATAGCTGTACTCCTACTCCTTGCCTCGTCCTCCTCTATTAAAATAAGTCATTTGCATAAATCAGCATATACCTTAGAGATACTGTATACAGCCTTGGTGCCTATAACCACAGGATCATTGAATGTCCTGAATTGGAAGGGATCAAGTCCAACTCCTGACTCCACACAGAGCAACGCAAAAGTTAACCCATGAATCTAAGAGCATTGCCCAACAGGTTTGAGGCCATGACCACTTCCCTGGGGAGCACTCTGAAGTCTGCTGAAAAATTGAAGAAAATGTAAAAATAGTCACAATTTCTATTAGAGCACTGGAGGAATTAGGATGTAGGAAGAAGGCTTACTGGATACTGGGGAAGTGAAGACTAAATACTATTATTATACTGAACAGTAATTATACAGTGTTCAAGCTTCATTAGAGAAAAATTTTAGTCATTTGTATCCTTACCACAGCAAAACTATATTATTTGCCCTCTATATCTGCTGATCAGGAATTGCTCATTTGCTGAATTGTACGTTAGAACTTTGTCATTTACCTCTGGCTTGCACCCCAAGCACAACCAAGCCCATAACAAAAACCTGAACCAACATTCTGGTTGGGTCTGTGTAGCTACAGAGAGGAAGACTGCTCTCTCTGCACTTCACATTGTTTTCTGTATCAATGATCTGGTCAGCTTTCTATCAGAAATCCACTACTTCTGATGGCACTACCAAAGCAGAAAAGGGAAAAAGCTTGTTCATAAAGTTTGCGACATGATACATTCTTTGCAAGTCGTCTGTTGAAAGCATTTTTGAAGACTTAATAAAGAACAGAAGACAAGGTCTCTGAAACACCATTACAGAACCCTGCACTTAAATAATTAAAAAATTGTATTTAAAATATATTCTCACACCCTATCTTTTCTGCAAAATATATTTGTGCACTTGTTTCTTGTTAAATAAAATCCAAAGCTATCTAGATGCACATAAAATAGAAAACATCTGAACTCTATTGACAAGACTTGAATTAAAATATCCCAAAATGACTTTAGAATTTAAAACATCTGACACAGATATCCACCTTCCTTTCTAGTTTAACTCTTTGACCAAACATGTGATTCTCCTTTGGACCACTGGGCATAAAGTTTCATTTTATTAAGTCTGCTTCTGTAGGCTCTCTTTTACTTTTCAAATAACTGCGCTTTGTTTTTAACATGTATCATCATCTTTTCTACAAACCTCCCTGAAAATAAAGGACCATGTTCTGGACATTATGTGAAGGAAGTTTGTTCCATCTGGACTTGCATGACCTAGCACCAGCTGCTGAGTATTTCACCATTTCACCATTCACTTATGTATGGAATTTTGGCAAAGGGAATTTTCTTTTTCAGATGCATACCTCTACTTAAAACAAAACAAAACAATTACAATGCTCACTGGCATAATAAAAAAGCAATGTTATGAAGCTGTAAATCTGAGGAAATGCTTGGAGCTTTGGGGATATCTCTGAACGTAAACAGAATACAAAATATAGACTGAATTTTATAACGTCTTCCTGCCTTTCAACATCTTCTATCTAAGACACTGCATATTTATCCTTAGCCTAGTCTAAAGTAAAACTAGTGCATTTAAAGTATACTCCAAATTATTTCCAGGTAAAAGCCTGTTTCAAGTGTTGTAGAATATTCTGATGATCAACCGTAAACAATTAAACTCACACATAAAGAAAAAAAATAGCTTTTAAACATAAAAGAAATAAAAAGGGCTTTTCTACTTTGGAATGCACTGAAATCTATCAGCAGTCCTGGATGACTGGGGAAGTTCCACTTGACTAGAGGTTGGCAAATGTGACGCCCATTTACAAGAAGGGCCGAAGGGAGGATCCGGTGAACTAAAGGCCTGTCAGTCTGATCTCAGTGCCGGGGAAGGCCATGGAGCAGATCACCTTCAGTGTCATCACACAGCATGTCCAGGACAAGCAGAAGATCAGGCCCAGTCAACATGGATTTATGAAAGGCAGATCCTGCTTGCCTAGCCTGATCTCCTTCTATGACAAGGTGATATGCTTAGTGGGTGAGGGAAAGGCTATGGATGTTGCCTACCTAGATTTCAGTAAAGCCCTTGACACCATCTTCCACAGCATTCTCCTGGGGAAACTGGCTGCCCATGGCTGGACAGGCATACTCTTTGCTGGGTGTAAAAATGGCTGGATGGCCGAGCCCAAAGGGTGGTGGTGAATGGAGTTAAACCCAGTTGGCAGACAGTCACAAGCGGCGTTCCCCAGGGCTCAGTGTTGGGGCCAGTTCTGTTTAACATTTTTATCAACGACCTGGACAAGAGGATCAAGTGTAGCCTCAGCAAGTTTGCAGATTACACTAAGCTGGGTGGAAGCGTTGATCTGCTTCAGGGTAGGAAGGCTCTACGGAGGGACCTGGACAGGCTGGATCGATGGGCCGAGGTTCAACCAG
This sequence comes from Gorsachius magnificus, assembly GCA_034008185.1. Classification (NCBI taxonomy): domain Eukaryota; kingdom Metazoa; phylum Chordata; class Aves; order Pelecaniformes; family Ardeidae; genus Gorsachius; species Gorsachius magnificus. The sequence goes on from CM067086.1 coordinate 11,272,043, forward strand.
GTCAAGGGCCAGGTCCTGCACTTGGGTCACAACAACCCCATGCAACGCTACAGGCTTGGGGATGAGTGGCTGGGAAGCTGCTTGGCAGAGAGGGATCTGGGGGTGTTGGTCAAGAGCTGACTGAATATGAGCCAGCAGTGTGTCCAGCTGGGCAAGAGGGCCAACAGCTTCCTGGCTTCTATCAGAAAGAATGTGGCCAGCAGGAGTAGGGAAGTGATCGTGCCCCTGTACTCGGCACTGGTGAGGCCGCACCTCAAATACTGTGTTCAGTTCTGGGGCCCTCACTACAGGAAAGACATTGAGGCACTGGAGCATGTCCAGAGGAAGGCAACAAAGTTGGTGAATGGTCTGCAGCACAAGTCTTATGAGGAATGGCTGAGGTAACTAGGGTTGTTTAGCCTGGAGAAAAGCCTTATTGCTCTCTACAACTGCCTGAAAGGACGCTATAGCGAGGTGGGTGTTGGTCTCTTCTCCCAAGTAACAAGCGATAGGATGAGAGGAAATGGCCTCAAGTTGTGCCAGGGGAGATTTGGATTGGACATGAGGGAAAATTTCTTCACAGAAAGGGTTGTCAGGCACTGGAACAGGCTACCCAGGGAAGCGGTCAAGTCCCCGTCGCTGGAGGTATTTAAAAGATGGGTAGATGAGGTGCTTAAGAGACATGGTTTAGTTGTGGACAGGTACGGTTGGACTTAAAGATCTTAAAAGTCTTTTCCAGCCAAATGATTCTATGATTCTATGAAATACAGAGTTCTCCGAGATGAACCTTTACACAGTCACCTCATGACACCCAGGAACTGCCAGAACCTGCTGCCAGGATCTCCCACAAAGGCGCAAGCTGCCCACGTCTCCCACCCAGTCCAGTCAGAGGCTGGCAGGGTGCTGAAGCAGAAAAGAGTTTAAGAAGCCAACATTAACATACTTCATTAATGTCAGACTTTCTAACCTACAACACCTGAGTCAGAGGAGAGGCAAAAAGAGTGTGAATATGCAGTGTTCATTTGAAATCAAGAATCCTCTTAGCAAATCCGGAAGTCACACTTTGGTGCCTGCACATGCTGGCATTATTGGAGACTACCTGTCCCTTTGTCTCTCACACCTGAAATAGGTTGAAATACTTTGGGAATTCACACTAGAAGCAGCAGGAGGGTTGCTTGTGACTACAGGTGACATTACTGTCCAAGAAGAGTTACAGGTGAATAATTTTTCCCCTCCTTGCCCAGGACACACTCTCCCCACGTGCTCTGGACATTTCCGCCTCAGCGGTCAGCTCTTCAGTCAAACCTAAAAACCATCTCAAAAACAACTCTAAGAAACACTTCTCCTCAGTGGAAAGATTCTCAGCCACATTCTTAGGCTTCCTAAGGCTGAAAGTTGCTGAAAGATCTCTCAATGGCACTAATCCTGCACAAGTGACAGATGAGGTATCCTCTAATTTGAGCTACAGATTAAAGTGATCCTCAATAATCAGATGTTCAAGCTTGTCACAGAGACCCGGCAGCCAAAGTCCAACAAAAGAAAAGTTAGAATATTTGGGAACATCTCAACTAAAAATCAGCTATTTCACCTCAAAAGTCACAGACACAGAGAAGCCTTTTACTGATATTCATCACGAACCAGGTTAAGCTCCCCCACATACCAGTAAATATATAAGCCTGGATGTACATGGAAAAAAAATCACTTTCAAGTTCATTGCTTTACTTTTTTTAAAACCTCATAGAATTGTGCAATTTCAAACACCTTTCCACAATGAACTGCTATGCTGAAAACCTGAACTTCTAAAAAGCGTTTCCACAACAACTCTATTCCTAGTTTGTATTCTGTAAAAAATATTTGAACCACCTTTTAGAAAAAAACTATACCCACCAGGAAAACACTTTCTTTTTCTGCGTTCCAAACACTTAGTATCTCCACCCTGGTGTCTTATTTAAAATAAATAGATAGAATCTGTCACATAATCTTGTGACTATTTCTGAACAAAACCAACCTAGACTACAGATGTGGTGATTTACAAATAACTATTGTATGCTAACGCCTTTGTTTCAGAAACAGCACAGGATTAATGATGACATTCTGAGTGGGGTTTTCTTCTCAAAATGGAACTCCCATGTCCCTACTCTAATCAAGTTTATTAAGAAAGGGAATTTAGTGTGCTTGTGCAAATAGTTAATAATTTGGACTTTTTATTGATTTATTTAAACCATGCTCCCTCCTCTTGTTTTCAGCCAAGTGCCTTTCAAGATAATCTCAGGGCAATTTAAAAAATCTGAGACCCTTGGACCCAAAAATCTTTTTCTACCACCACCAGCACCAAAACCTGACACACCCACCATGCTCTGGGATACCTCAGGCAAAAACAGTGAGACAACTGTGAACAGTAACCAGAATTCTCAGCCGCACATCAATACGTCAAACCAAATACAAATAAGTTAGGTTTCTGAAGCAGGTATTTTAGCTCAAATATTTTTTTTTTTTTAAATAACATAAATTTTAAACATCAAAAAGTTAAAAAGTCATAAATTTAAACTCTCAGGACTTAGCAAGTGAGATCCAGGAACAGACAACCTGCCTTCAAAATTTTTCTTACCAAGAAATGCTTATTAGTCAGCAATAATTGCTGTCAATGACACCATTGGTCAGAATAATAGTAAGAAGTCTAGATACTAAATATTCAACAAAAGCAAAAAGCAATTCCAATGCAGCAATAAATTCACGTGAACAATGACTTTAGTAAATTTTAAAAAATATAGGTCTATAGCAAATAAACTGTGTTTGATTATAAAAAAAAGCATGGGGGGAAAATAATTGATATTTAGAATATTCCTGAAGCAACTCTGAAAGGACACTAAAAAAGAATATCATCATAAAAGAAATTAATTCTTTGTATTAAATGCTTGTGCTTTAAGCATCTTTGTCCCTCAACCTATTCAACAACCAGTGCTCAGGATTGGTTTCCAAAATGCACTGTGACACTTTCTAAGACAATGGTTAATTTGATTTGGGGTTTTTTTCCTGTTTTCACTGACCACTGTATATAGACTAGAGGAGATTGGTAGTCATCTGAGGTATAAAAGCCTAGAAAAATGGTTTCCACTTAGAAACATAAATGAGCATTTTAGACATATTTAATTTTTCAGTCAAGCATGAAATATTAACCTTGCCTAATGTGCTCTTTTTTTCTCTCCCCTGCCTGCCTTTCTCTTTCGAGAGCAGTACCATTGTGTTACAGCAACAGCCATAAACTTTTTCAAGTCTTTAATGACTTCCCAACTCATTTTCTAGATAATGCTATAAACTATCTTCCAAAATATATACAGCATGTAAAAGCATAATTATTGCATTGGTTGAAGAAAAGTACAGCAGGGTAATTAATGTACATCACTCAACAATTCCAACTAGCACACAGCAAGCTGTTTATATGATCATAAATTCTGATTTGACATTTTAATGCTTGAATGTTCCTCTAGAGGAACTGGTCAGCATTACATAAAATACCACTGTAATACACAATGTCCTCATTATCTTATTTTTATAGCTCACACCTGCACAATCAGATATTAAACCACACTGTTAATACCATACCCAACCTTGCTACCCTGTTTGAAGATACATTGTTACCTTCTAGCAATCGGTAAAAAAAGTGCAAGCAGCCTTGTGTAAAGATTTTTGCATTCATGATCTTATAACTCCTTAGAATATATCTGCCAGAGAAGGGTTCGAAGACAACACTTAGAGAAAAAGCGCATGGGTGCGAGGGGGTGTGTAAGTACATGGTAACACAGTGTATACTAAAAAGAACACTGATCTGAATTGACAGAGGCCTAGAAACTAAAAGGCCTGTGACTGCTGCAGCCAAATGGACTTAAGAGATTTAAGAGAGATGCCAACATCCTCAAGATGACAAAATACAGAGCAGGAAGTCTTGAAATACACAAATTAATTAAAACGTCAGCATTTGCTCTTAAAACAGAGGGCAGAAACTAGACTAGAACATACGCTCATAGAACAAACCACGAAAAGGATAATATATACCTTAAACCCCCTGAATAAAATGTACTCGGTGCAAACAAAATAATAATCAATTTCTTTTTTAAATATACCCCTTTGTAATGCAACTCTCAAAGTCACTTTGAGTTCCAGAAAGTGCCCGGGAGGAGCAGCAGAATGAATAACAGCAAACCAGATCGATACAAGCAGCGGGCTGCAAGTTGGCAAGTGTAATGCCGGGAAGGGATATATGCTTCTTTCCTGTTTTGGGGTAGGTGACACTCAGCCTGTGCAGGATTCAGCTAACTTCTGACTCTTGCCTTGCCTGATATTCTAGTCCGTGGAGGGGAGGTAGACGGGTTTCCCGAGACCAGATCTAAGTCTTCTGGTCTAACCACCCTCTAGAAATAATGCCAGCAAAACAGCGGTGCCATCTATCCCAGTGAATTATCATTACCTCTCTTTCCATCATTTTGGACACCAGACATCAAGTTAAAATACATTAATCTACCTTAACCTGTCCTACTTAAAATTTTATTCTCAAATCCAAATACTGTTAACTCAGTGTGCCTCCAAGATCTGGAACATGGACAACACTCATCCCAAGCAGCTTTCTGCCAGTTTTTCCCAGAGACAGCATGTTCCTCCCAACACCAACACTTATATCTAGTAAGGGGAAATTAAAGGAAAGAAGGAGGGGATGGCATGGGGAAGGGGCTTTTGGAAAGCCTGGGGAAGCTTAAACAGGTTGGCAGTCACCTAGCCCAGCATGAGCCTCTCTAGCCATGAAAAGCGAGCACGTCCATGACCACATCCTACAACCAGCCACCCTGCCAAACGGGCGCTCGCAGCAACCGCTCCCACCAGCCACTGCACGACCCCTCGCACTGCCTGCTCACCATCGCCCTCAAAGTGATTGAAGATGCACAGGACAGAGATAACTACAACAGTTACACTGCACCACAAACTTTATTCAGCTATGGGAACTTTAATTAAAAATCGGCAAAGAAAATTACAGCAGGGGTGGTATATTGCTGGTCTGTTAATTTGGGGAATTGAAAAATATTTCTTATATGCCTTGTGTTATTATCTCCCACTTACAGTCACAATCAATTTCCCCTTTGCAGATGTGAGCTTCCACAAAGAAACAGAAGAGGAACTACATAAGCATGGGAAAATCAAATGTGGCTAAAAATCTCACAAAGAAACATCTCCTTATGTGAGGGAAAGCCTAGGCTAGGACCTGAAATAAATAAAAAAACATTTACTGCATTGCAATACGAATCTACCCTGTTAACAAAGTTTTGCACATTGGCTGCTACTGCTGAATTTTACATTTCCACAGCATTAATTAAGAAAAATATGAAATGCATTTCCTGTCAGCACTCTCACCAAGAACACAATAAAATATGTAGCATGGAAAGAAAGCTGAAAACTTTGGTGCTTTCCAATGAGTTTCAGTTTCCTGTGCAAAAACAAATAGGATCCACAAGATGAGATGTACTTGTCCTCTCTTCCCACAAAACTGAGGCCTGTATGGTAACCAGAGGGCATTACTACTGGACTACACTATAGGATGTCTTTAACAGGTGTGGTAAGAGAAACACCCACGTGAGAGTTTGTCCAGGAAAGCCTCTGGAATAAACAAAAAGGCTTTGTGGCACTGCAGACATTTCACGTGCACTGTTGGCATGCCAGTAAACACCTATTCTGATGGACAGACTGTGTTTCCTCTAGGTAGGTCTGCAGAATTTAGCAGTTTCTGAACTAAGAAGATAATAAGAGATTCCAAAATCTGTCAAAATGAAACTTCAGAGAGGTTTGGCATTGGGAAAGGTTGCACTTGTAAATTCCTAACTAATCATGGTAACCATTTTTCCTCCCTTTTGGCATTTCTCCAGTGTACAGTTTGGAACACATCTTAAATTTGAGTTTTGCATAATCTCCAGAAGACTGCAACTTGAATGTTCTCCGTTCTCCAACACATGATAGTTAAAGCAAAGCAAAACAAAGCATTAGAAGTTCTAGTCACAATTGTACATCTGTAAAATGGGAGCATGCTTCTGTCATAAGATGTTACTGGAATGAAACCAAAGACTCTAAAAAGGAAAATGTGAGAACCTTTGATAAAATTCAACATGTTCAAACAGACTGGCTCAAGTAACTTGCATGTAAGAGAAAAGAACTAAGGAGCTCTTCACTACTAATATGAATATTCCGTAAGTTTTCCAGAAGGGAGAAATCCCAAAGGACTGGAGATTGCAGACATTATTCCTATGCTTTAAAAGGGTAAAAAGAACATCCACAGGAAATTATAGACTAGTTCACCACCACAGTCAACTCAGGTAAATTAATAGAGGATCATAGGAAGCTTTATCAGAGACAAAAATCAAAGATACAAACAGAATGATGACTGCTATGTTTCTATAGAAAACAAGCCATTAAAACAATTTTTGGGACGTGTGGCAGCAGAAATACAATGCAGCTAATAAACGCAACCACAAGGCATACTTGGATTTTTTCCTTTTTTTCTTCTTAAAGATATTTGATTTGATGCTTTTTGACAATTATGCTTTAGAAGTACACTGGATGACATTAGTATGGCATATAGTCCCCAGATTAAAAGACTAGTTTGCTGACAGACCGGAAATTATAACCGTTAGCAGAGACACACATCAACGAAGCCACCTCTATTGAAGCAGCATTAACTAATTCCCCACCCTTCTCCCAGCTAAAGAGCCTCATCCTTTCCCATGTGTCATTACTGGGCAGCCACAGAACCACTCAGAAAATCACCTTAGAACATAGTATAGAGAATGCAGAAGAGAGTTTTCCAAATAAGACCAAAAAAACCCCCAAAAAAACCCACCACCAAACAAAAAAAAACCCCACAAAAAACACCAAACCAAAAAACACCAAACCAAAACCTCTTGAGGCTAGAAAAGAAGTGCCATGTCATGAGTTTAAGAGAGCTCAGCTTTTTTTAGTTTAGTGCAGAAAGAGTTGAGAAGCACTTTGTGGAGTAGTTATATGTAGATAAGGTGTTTGCTAGTAAGAGGATTTCACTTAAGAGTGTCCCAGATCCAGTGTATTACAAGATCCAGAAGTCATCATCATAAAAATTCAAACCTCAAAATAAGATGTCACTCTCTAGTCAGGGAAGGAGACAGAAAATGGGAATAGGTTATCAGGGTGAGCAGTAGGCTCCCCTCAGTTGGAGTTGGAGTCCTTCAAGTAAAATTGAACAGCTTTTGGAAGAAATTATTCAGTCCATGTGTGCCAGCACAAGTCAGTCCACACAGTGGGACCTGGAAATCCGTTTATGAAACCTCTTGTTCTTTCCTTTTCAGAGTCTGGACATGTTTCTAACACCTGAAGCTCTACATTATTATATGATTATAATCAGATCTCATACTTCAGAGCTTCAACCATTCAAGCATACAGATTTAGACAGAATTTCCACCTGAATACTTAATTGGACATCCAAGTCCTTGCAAGAGAGCTAGCGGCAGTGATCTAGCACTTCACGGGGCTGGCAGGTAATGCAGAGAAGGCTGGCTGCCCTGGTTCACTTATGTGACTAAATGTCTTGTTCCAAACTAAGGGCTGGGAAGGAATTTTCTACCAAATCAAGCTGAAAGGGATTCAGGGATATCTTTTGCTTGCTTGTTTTCCTTTGTAACAACGCATGGCATGTTGGTATCGTCAATGCAATCAATTCCCTTAAACTCAGGAGATGCTCTGGTCTCATGCTAATCTCAAGAACACCATCAATTTGGACAGAACTGAAACTAGCTGGTATAACCAGAATTGCCAGGTACTGTATCACACATCAGTGATGCTAATTAATAGACTCTGGTCAGACTAAATAAACTGATGTATTACACATGATCTTCCCTATGAAGCCAGAAATAAGAAAAAAGTTTTAAAAAATAAACTGGCATGTTTTAAAAAGAAAGAAAAATTTATTGTTTCTAAGCAATGTACCCAAAATGTTGTATCATTTTAGATAGTAAAATTTGGTTCTCGTAAAGTACTGAGTAGGATTGGATAGGAAGAAATAAATATTTTTCAAGTGGGTTGGTAGGGATTAGATAATTCTATCTTGGCTTGATAATTTAATACAAAATAATTGGTCAGATCCAACACTTGTAAAATATTTTACTGCTTTAAAATGCCAGGTTTTGGTAATCAGCTAAAACAATGCAATATTAAGAGAACTGAAAAATGCAAGCTGTTAACTTTACTGTTTGGAAAAAACCACATGCTTCCCCCTCTGTCCCAAAACAGCTAAAATGCATTAAAAATATCCCATATAAGCACACTTGCACATTTCAACTGCATACAAGTGTCCTCTGCGGTGACAGCATGCCCAGAAAAGGCCTTCTCATAGTTCTTTACTGGGGGGATAATTCCAGTCTCTTCCATTCAAAGGCACCTGGGCTGCCCTTACAGTTCTTTCAAACTGAACATCATCAATTACAGATCATCTCATAAAATACAGGGAGTAGAAACAGAAGCCACATCTTTTTCATGTGAACTGCACAAGAGATGGGGAGCATATATTGTTGTTGTTGTTATACAATTGTTAAATTATTATCAAATAATTCTTACACAATAGAAGAAGCTACTGAATAGTAGGAATTAATACATGGAAAATTACATTGTAAAGATCACGTTCTCATTGAAAACATTAAATAAGTAACACGTTTCTTTCCAAAAATTAATCACATGTTAGTGGTACTCCGATATGTAAAAATAGAAACACTAGTCAGCTGGGGGGGGGGGGTTCCCTTCTACTGTCCCATAAGCATACAGAGGAAATAGAAATATTTCAAGGCATCTGTAATGTCTTACATACTTTGAATAAAATTAAGAGCCAAACCACTTAACAGTACTGAATTTTATTCCAAATTATACCCAAGAGGAAGCCATCTGCAGGAAAAATAAAAAGTAAAACACAAAAAAACAACACAGTTTTGACTTGGACATCACTTGTGCAATACAGCTATCCAAAAGGACAGCGTGTTCTTTTAAAAGAATGATTACTTTTTCTTTCATGATACAGGCAACATAAACATCACCTGAAAACTTTCAGGCTTTTTTAACTACTAAGAATAAATTAAACGGCGTTCCAGTGAAACACTGAACTACTTTCGGTTCTTTTATTTTTCCCCTCATCTAACATAAAATATCACTATATTGGCAAAAGCCATCTCTAGAAGACTAGGAAACGGTTTGAAGTTACCCACAGCCAAGCAAATCACTGCTGATACGGTCAAGTTTGAAAGGAGACCAAAACCTAAGGTCTAAAATGCATCAGTAGCTCATCATTGACACCTACAAGGCCATGAAAGTTTGAAGCCACTGCTTTAGACAACAGAAAACGTAGTAACATACAAATAGTAACATACAGCTTAGCTATACACTCACGGTTAAACTAAAATTCAATATATCAGGAAGATTTTTATAAAACGCTACTGTACAACACAATCTATGCCTGTAAGATGACGACTCTGTCGTAAGTGGCAAAGATGTCAAAATCTGAGGCATGATGGTCTTGTCTGAGCAGAGAGGCCTGCAAAGCTGCCTACAAAAATATTAGCGTGTCCATCATTTTGTCTCAGGAGTAATGATACAAGATGAGCAGAAATATCTGACTGCATGCAGTACTTCCTGATGCATCAATGTTTCCTACATTCCTAAGCCTCCAAAATATGAAACAGACCATACAAAAGAAAAATAAGATGAAAAATATTTGCTGTAAACTCCAAACAAATTAAGTGAAAATTTGAAAATAACTATGCAGTACTGGACAAACATTAGAAGACATTAATATACGAGCTTTGACAATGTGTGTATGGGTTACATTAAAAAAAAGAAACGAAAAACAAGCAAATAAACCCCTTTCAACAGTTGCATACCAGGAAACATGTGTTGACCCCTGACATTTGAACAGCTAACAATACTGTCTTACACTCAATCTACAACAGCACAGAAGAAAGGCAATTTTTCAGAGTATTTGGGGATTGGAGGAGCCTTTTCCAAAAATTACAGAATTTTTCTGCCAGTTCTATATTTGCTAGTCAACACCATGCAATTTAAGAAACAATTTCTTTTTCTTATAAAAAAGTATACAGGCAGTACTACCTAACAGTTTTGGCCCACACAGATAAACTCAGAGTAGATTGCCAAAACGATTTTTTCAATTATGCGCAGATTTGTACCAAAATAGAAACCAATGGACTGTATTTCAAGAAATAGTTTCCCCCACCTCCCCAGATTTTCTTAATAATAACAACTATCTCCTTAAAAATTCAAGCCTCAGCAACTTGAAAACCCTGGCCTACGTGTTCCTGCAAGTACTCGGAAAGTTATCATACTGAATTTCATAAACTACATTTCACCCAGAATAAGAACTCTCCATGTAAAGCCAGAACTATGTTCTAATTTCTTTTTAATTGAGCTGAAACCTTGAATACGTGAACGTAAGCCTGAAAGTCAAATGTCCTAATGAATGTAATCTTTTGAAAAATTTTGCCCAGGGCTAAGAAATAAATATAGTGGAAAAAGAACCAGCTCCTCTTAGCATTATTGTGAAAAAACTCACGCTGGCACTGCTGGTTTCAAAGACTGAAGCTTATATTTTCAGAGATAGTCCATACAAAAATAACAAAAAGCTATAATTCATGTATACTGAAAATGCCAGCTAAATGACACTAGCTATAGTTCTATACTGACTTTTTCTTTTTTTAATATTTAACCTGGATCAGGTTAAATATAAGCACCTAATATCCAAGAAATCTCCTAGATTCACATATAAAGAAGTCCTCAAGTTCAGCAAAGTCCTGCACCAAGGGAGGAATTTCTCAAAAGAAAACTATAGAAGTAAATTGACTGAATTGCTACTGTGCAGTAATTTTTAAAGACCTGCTTTAACTTCTGTCCCTCTTCAAATATGGAAAGCAATCCATTACAGCAAACACAGGCTGACATAAAAACCTACTGAAAATGTTTGTAGCTTTCCCCAAGCAATTACCTCAACCTAATAAAACATCAACATTTTAAACTCATAACTAAACCTCTCATAGCTAAAATGTAAAAATTTTCATTTGTATTACCCTGGAACAACTGACGCATTTTAAAAACATTCCTCCCCATGTCTCTTTTCAAAAACCATTGAAATAAAATAAACAAGTGAATGCAAGAGAAAAGTGACTTAAGCAGATGAGCAGCAGATATGGGAAAGAAAAACATACCACAACACCAGGTCAAAATTAAGCAGAGGGAATGGAAAGAACAGTTCTGCCAGGATCTAGACAATGTTATCTGAAACTATATGTTATGAGAGAGCTCATGAACTGTGTTCTTCATTTGCAAACCACAGCTAAACAGTATTTCCAAGTCAAAGAAATTGCCATCAAATATCCACATGTAACAGCAAAGCTGTCAAATAGCCCCCTCCATGCTGCCAGTAACAGAACTGATGGCCCCATGCCCTCAGTCCCCAACTGATTTAGATGTTTTATGGTTCAAAACCAGGGAGATAACAAGCACGCTAGGGAAAGAGGGAAAGGTCAACAAAAAGACATCTTTCATTTCATTATCATTAAGCCAAAAGAAATTAGCAATATACAAAGACATATCAGCACTTCAGAGTAAGAACTGGATATATAAACATGTTTACAGACTGAGTGGCAGACCAGAACTTGAATCATTATCCACAAAGTCTATTTCAGTTGGTCTTCCCACCAGCATCCAGGAAAATGTAATTTTCTGCCATAGCTGACCACCTACTCTTCCTGTCACCCAGTGACTCGCATCTTTTTCACCCGTTCTTCACTTACTTCCGACTCTAATCTTGCTTTATCTTAGACCATTTCCTTTATAACCTCTGATAAGTACATTTCTTGTACATTCTGCTGGTAAGTACACAGTTTGAGATACCACATCCCTTGATCACTATACTGAAGAACTAAAGCACTACTATTTTAACTGATTTTTAAAAATCCTGCTGAGCAACTGCTTTTTCCTGGCTCCAACTATATCAGCTCCTTTGTGGAACTATTTCTTGGGTTCTCTCTTACACAGCAATGTCAAGACTTTAAAAACTAGACCAAAAATTTACCTTCCCCTTACACAAACTCTTACACCTGTTCTCCCCTCCCCCGCCCCCCCCTTTTTTTTTTACACTATTTTTCTTATTTAACCACACATTTAAGAAAAACTTTTTTTTTTGATGCAGGTATTAATTTTCTTCAACAATTCCCAAAACCAATATGCAGTGGAAAGCTTTCAAGTGTGTCTTAAACCTTCTAATCTCTGAGCTGTCCTCCTGTGAAGTGGTTAAGATTTCTGGACATGATTTTCCTTAATTTTTGCAGCATTAGTTACTTCTAAAGCTTCAGTTTATTCTATCAGCACATACTTCAACTAATTGCCCCCAACAGCAGCGCAGTAAATCTTAAAATCAAATCTCCGTTAGTAGTGAGGTACGAGAAGCAATGCTACTTCCTAATTCTTGTCTCACTAGTCATCTTGCCTTTGAAGCCATGTTTACAGTTACACCAGACAATTTCATTTAGGACTGTACAAAGATCTTTCACCCTAATCTAAACTTCACAGTGTAACAGAGTCCTGTTATTTCTTTCTGTAGCCATCTGTACAGCTAAAGAACTCTCTTCAGTGCCTTTTGCAATCCAGTTCAGCTTGACTTTCAACAGTGCTCACTTTGATCACACGCTTTGGTGGTGTCCCATTTATGAAGGGTAACGTGCCCTTTTTGAAACTTTTTTCCTCCATTCAGGAAATTTCAAAACTATTTTAAAGCTGGACACAACACACTTGATCACAGCAAAGCTGCTGGAGAAACGTAGGCAGAATGTCATTACTAAAGATAGAAGTTTAAAGAAAACAAAGTGGGTAACACTCCTACATTTGCATGGATGGATCTTTAGTGCTTACAGTAGGCAGACCTCAGTTTCATGTCTCACCAAAAGCTGCCCATTCCAAAAAATATTCCCCCCAAACCACAGAGAGACAGCAATGTTGTAGCCATGACTGAATCCTGACAGAACTGTCTGCTTTTCCCTGTACCACTGAAATATATTTGACGTTTCTTTGCATATATAGTTTCCCACCCCAAAGAGTCTCAGGGATGAACAACTCCTATACAGAGTTTACATCTTGTAAAACTGAAACTGGTAGGCTGCAGAAAAAAATCTCAAGACTTTGTCTCAGCAACAAACTAATCCATGATCTTTTTCCTTAACATGAAATCATAATGATAAGGAACAAATAGTATTACACATTTTAATTCTTTAGTTGTAGATTACAAGACAAAGAACTTCCTACACATGACATTAATAACAAAACTATGTACAATGGAACTGAACTGGCTAACACCATCCAATTCTGCAAACCCATCTTCATAAAACTGGCACAGCAATATGTTACTTGTTGGCCTCCTTCCCAAAGCAGTGACCCCACCCTCTAACCGTAATAGCAGTGATTATAATTTCTGGAATGGTATGACGAGATTTGAACAGTCCAGGCGTTCTTCCACTTCTGTGGTGACTGTGCGTTTAGTAAAGTGCCATTGTACTAAATGCATTACGATTTTTGTATTTTTAAGAACACTTGTTTAACCTTGGATGAAATAACTCAGGTCTTCACTAAGCTCTTCAATTTCAGTTGTTGAAGTCTTTTCCTTACTTCTCTGATTTACTTGGTGGTAAAAATGCAACAAAATAACAAAGGAACCCCCCAAAACTGAGAATGCGGCACATTCTATCAGGTGTGTTCATAGCTACCACTGCAATGTCAGCAGATAGTGTCTTACAATATACACAAGAAAAAACACAACTCTTCTTTCTCCAAACCAAAATGGATATATTTCTGCACAGTTTAATGTAAAGCCCCAGATACTATGATGTTTAATAGCATGTTATCCAATAAATGTGGTTACAGTTAACACTCAGGTTATTCTTCCTATCTTAGTAATCTTTAGGTCCACTTGCTCCTCAAAACTATTATTCTACTCTCTGTTTTCTCTTTTTGTCTCTAACTGCTCAGCAACAGCCTCAAGGACAGCTTATGCAGCAAATTAAGCCATGCTTGCAGGGTAAATTAAAAAGGACAGCATAGAACAAAGACCAAGAACAGTGTGTCTTGCTTACAATATAGTAAAAGAAGAGCAAATCACACAAGTAACTATTTTGGTTTTCAAAAGATTTAAATTAGCAATGAAACAAAGAAGTTTTTTGATGCTACGAGTTATATGTGCCTTAAAAAAGTAAGTGTCCATCTACGAACGATAGCTTGCAACTCAACATTTTGCAACACAAGCTGCTAGAAGGGAAAGAAATGCTACAAACACAAAGCTTGGATCGTATCCTTGTTTCTGTAAAACCCATGACTTGCTAACAGCTGTATAATTACCAGATATATTTCATGAGTGAAATGCAGAATTAATGATGCCGTTTCTGTGACTTGATGCCAATATTCTTAGGATTAAGAAGTTATAAATCTTCAAGATGCATTTAAAAGTTGCACCATAATATTTTCATCTTGCTTAACATTTTCACTAATCAACTTTGCATGCAAAGTGCCATTGATCTATAGCACTACTTAAATGCAGTGAGAATTGTTTTAAATTGCTCTCATGCCTTGCACTTTTCTAAAACCATTACAGAATCATAAAATGTCTTTTTCCCTTTTTTCTTTTTTATTTTTCTACCCTTCAAAACTATTGTTCAAAACATGTCTAAGGAGACAAGATTATGCTCAACTATATACTTTGTATCTTTCAGCACATAAGAAAGCTGTCCAAAACTAGAGAATTATTTCAAATCCAATAATTTCAACACTGATTTGGAAACTGAAAGTAGGGTATAAACTGATGCTACTACTTCCCAGTAGTGGAAGTAGTAGTGGGAAATTACTCATCTCCCTGAACAACGGACTACACCTACTTGCTAAGGAGTTTACTAGAAGCATTTTATGGAAATTAACAAATCCAGATGGAATACAAAAATAACTTTGCAATTCCTTGTTGCACAGCAAACTAATTTTACTAGCAAATTCATCACCTGTAAATATGTCGCCTGTAAGTGGGCAAAAGGAACTTCAGAAAAGTGAAGGAGCAAGGCAAAGCTGCGCATACCATGTTAAAAGAAGTGAGATCATCTAGATAGAAAACACGGCAGTATAGCACACACTGAGTTTCCTATACATCAGTGAAGCTCCTACTGACGGTTGATAGGGATTTTACACAACTCCCTGTGGCAGAACCGTGCAGATGTGCACCCAGACCACTGAGGATACATTCCACGTACAACCTGCATAATGAAACTAAGGCTGCCTACAGCCAAGACCGTGAAACGAAGACTGCCATGACACCAAACAGGTAAATGGCCACTCTCTCTTACACCACAACACACAGTCAAGCGTTAAAAACAAAACCCCCAAAACCAAACAAAAACGAAAGGCAAAAAAGATACGTTTCATAACATTCCTTGCCCTAAAAGCGTTTGTGAGCTAACTGTAAAATATGGAATATAAATGCATAATTCTGTATTTGACATTGCTGAAATTTAAAGGTGATTTCTTAATTCCAGTGCTAATCATGTAAACATTCCAAAGAAGATTCATCGTTTCTAAGAGAGGGCGAGAACAGCTGCAATAGGTGGGCAATTATAAGCAGAAAAGAAATCAAGGGAAGTATTTGTACAGTAAAACAAAAGATGTGTTTGATCAACTGCTACCTTGGAAACCAGCATATATCCCCATGCCTCTGCCACTGTTTTTCTGTGTGCTGCTGAAAAGCCACTTTTTACAGGTATTCCCAAATTGCTACAACTGGACACCACAGTCACAGGGCCAGGCTTTCAGAAGTGCTGAGTAGACATACTGTTGAAAACATTTTAATTTGGCAATATTACCAGTCTGAAAAAAAATGTATGATAAGTATTTGAGATCTGGCAACCAAAGTTGCTACAGACTTAAAGTTGTCAAATCTTAATAAAACATCATGTTGTAATATGAGCCTTGAATACAGCAGCTCTAAGGATTTGCCCCTGTGTCAGGGAACAACCATTTACCGCAAAGAAAGTGACTTTAGACACTTCCACAATGACCTTCAACACGTCAGAGGCTTCAGTAGGAGATGATGATCTAGATCTAGCTAGGATCTTGAGTCATCTTGTTTCTGATCATCTCTAAGGTATTTACTACTTCAGCCTAAGTACTGAATTAATATTTATTTTAATCAATAAAAAGTTAAGACTTTCTAATACTTATCATAAAAAAAAAAGTCAGAAACACACAAAAAAACGTTCTTAAGAGGAAACTGCAGGCCAAAGTGATGACAATGACTTCTAGAAAAAGTTTACAGCAGTAGTCATGCCTCTGACCCCTCCTTCTATGGTAATATGATGCAAATAGATTCTCTACCTCTATTGGAACAAAAACTTTACACACCCACAGAATTGTGAGGAAAAAAATACAGAAACATGACCAAAATAAATTGATGGTGTTGACAACTTCTTGGTTTCTAAGCAGAATGAAAATAAAAATTCTAAAAGCTATTTTTTTTTAAGATCATTTCATCAACTGTGACACCTCAATAGTGATAATACTTTAAGGAGACCAGACCGACACCAGAAGAGAGAATTTGTACCACATGGACTCAGTCATCAATCCAGAACAGCATCGCTCTATTCATATCCTCCTCTTTGAGCCACTAAAGGGCCTTGATGAGGTTGGAGATCTTCTTTTCCAACACAGTGTGGAAATTAAAATGAAATTATAAAGACATTCCACAGAGTGATTCTTTGGGGCAGTTCTGTCTCTAGACTAACATATTGTAACAAAAAAATCTCAGGACAGTTTTTCTGTTTTGACGAGGCTAACCGAAGATGACAGCTTTTTAGAGAAATGCCTCTTGCAATGACTTACTATAATGTGCACGGAGACTTTGGGGAAAAGCTCCAGAAATCTTAGAGTAATTAAACCTCCTCAAGTCTTCGTTCTAAAAAACATTTGGAACTAGCAGCTAAAGTTTTTCTTGAACTTGGTCTTTAGATTCCTGGTCCACAGATGTTTTGCAACAAGCTGTTGACAATATTCGAGTTCCTGCTGAAAGCAAAGATGTTGAAGTTTGAAAAAAACCCAAAATGTTGTCAGGGCTCTTCAGAACATTAACTTCCAACCTGAAGTTTTATCATCTTCTTCAGCCAGAATAATAACAAGTCTTCAACCAACCAATTCAAATCTCAAATATGACCACACAATCATTTTATGTGGCTGCCATTTGCATCACAATTATCAAACTGAGTTATTAAGTTCTTCAGTAATATCTGCATCCCACCCTTACATATCCTGACCATACAACTGTTTCTTATTATTAATACTCAAGACACTTATGATATTTGTATCAACTTGAAAGCTCAAATGGTTGGGTTTTAATATGAAATAACGTAGACAAACTGGTCTGCCTATGTGACACAGACAAAGGTTAAACACAATTTTAGGCTACTGTATAAGCAGACAGATGCATAGACAGTACAACTTCTGTAAAATCTTATACTTTAGAAATAGAAGATATCTAAAAAAAGGATAGGAAGCACAGGAAAACCTAAGCTAGGCTTTGAATTAATTTTAAACAAGGAAAAAAAATCAGTTTTCAAACAGAGAAGATCAAGAAAAGTTTAGTGGGAGATTCCACTTTCTGAGCTTCCTGGAATACTTATAACTAATACCTATGAATAAAGATGGAGAGACATGCCAGAAGTGAGTCAATAATATAACGCCAAAGTTGTCGAATGCTCTCAGCTTTTGCAATGCTGGACATTCAAAAATCCAGAGCAATTTACACCAAAAAACTACATAATTTGCAATTTACGAGTTCAAATACAAAAGAGGGGATTCATAAAGTTTGAGAGGAACGACATTTTTAGCTGGCAAGCACTTTTTACAGGCTAACCATTTTTTCTTTATCTTGCTCATGAGACCTCTTTCGGATACAAATACATTTGTTAACCATTATTATGAAGAAAACAAGGCAACAGTAAGATAGCGTGATGTACTCTTAAAACAAATCATGCATATTAATACACTCAATTTTTTTATTATTTGCAAATTCCACTCTTTTATAAGCATTTTTTTTGTTAAAACTTCAATGGATTCGTGTGCATGTCTGCAAAAAGAGTGAGCACATTACGAAATCCCAAGACACAACATGAAGTATAAAACAATTTTTAAAATTAGAATGTAGACAAAGAAATGCCAAAATTAGAACATGAACAAATACCTATGAGAAAACTGATTTGTCCACTGCTTGAAAACACAATACTTCAAATTCCATTCAAAATCCTGAAAACCCATAAACGCTTACTCTAATCTTCACAATGAATTTGGAGTTTCTCCATGAAGAAAATCAGCCAACCAGATGTGAACTCAATTGAGTACGTTCCTTTCTAAGCCCAGAAATAAAGAGAAAGAAAAAAACCCAACACCAAACAAAAAACAAAACCACCAAACAAAAAACAAAACCACCAAACCCTCCTTCAACCCTACACAGAAACTCTGGTTTTCTGTTTTTCACTCTGTTAGGTTAGAAACTGATAAAAATTGTTACAGATTAAAAACCTTAAATACCACACATTGCCATTTGGGAATAACTTTTACACCGTCTTCAGTGTGCAACTTACTAATTTCAGCTCAAGAGTGGCCATGATGACCCCAACTCTGGAAAGTTTGCCTGAGTCTGAGCATCAGAAAGTGAATATTGTGGGAATAGTCTCCCAGGGATTGAGCTCATACCTGAAGCTAACAAACCCAGTGAGACTCCAGCTGACAATGCAGAAACCATTGAAATAATTTCTACATTGCATTCGCCACTGCTCCAGATCTTTAAACTCAAAGCATAGGCTTCCCAGCAGACTCTAGGCAAAATCAGCCCCAGGCCAGTACCACTTCCCCTGCACACAGGCAGAAAAGGGTGGTACTGGTCCCAAAAGCAGGCTAGCATAGGTGCTGGAAGTAACGTTCCTACGGGACTGCATCAAGGCCATAGTTGATCTGCAACTCAAACGCTCAAAGCATGGACAGCTCTGTACAGGGAGCTGGCTGTTTCTTGCAGAGGGGCTGTAGAGCCCAGGAAATTATTTCTATTCTGCTGTGCTTCCCCCCCACCCCTCCCTCCTTTCTCCCTTCCCTCCACCTCCCCACCTCTCCCCATGGCCCAAACGACTAGCCACAGGGCAGAGTAAGAAAGCAAGAACTGCCAGTTTGCTTTCCTGAGAAGCACAGCTCAGGTCTTGCCATAGTAAGAAATTTGTATGCAAAAAGATATCTACCTTTTGATAAATCTTAGGTAGCATTATTAAGTTTATTGAATATAAATCTGGTTTTAACAGTTGTATTATTAATTACTATAAAAAACTGTCCAAACACCTCTTCTTCCTCTTCTACTTTTTTTTTTCCTCTTGCAAAAAGTGTATCATATGGAGCATTCCATGTTATTTGCGTTACATCTTTTTACACTTGTCCTAAATTGCTTTCTTTTGGGCAGATGGAACAATTCTGTACCTAAAGAAAATGCCCTACTTCTTAGCACCAGTCACTGAAAGCTCCACAGAGCAGCAGCTCTGTCTTAAACTTCTAGGAAACGAAACACAGATAGAAGAACAAAAAGGGAATGAATCTCAACTTCTGAGTCTAGCTAGGCTAAACTTCATTTACAGTAACCGGAATTAGAATCTCTTCTTTTGAGAATAAAAAGGAAGTGTAAGCGGGGAAAAAGCCTCCAAACATGCAAATCTGGCCCCTTTACCACATTTGGTTTATGGAACGCAGAATAAAACTGGCGTGCCTTCTTTTTCAGGTCCCCAGCACAGTTCAAATCTAGAATTTCACTACAGACCACATTTCCATTATTCACGTTACAATTTTGGAAAGCCATCCATCTTTGGCAATACAAATAGCTTAGCACTAAAGCTGACAACAGGATCCATGGTGGCCCAAGAAGGACACAGGTAAGTCTCCAAGCTCACAGACCAGGAGAAAGTCTCGGAATACCCTAGTATCTGGAGTTCCAAACAGTACGTGACCCCAGGAATGAACGCGGTCCCTGTCACAACCCCAACCTCTGTTAGACAACGGAGGAAAGCAGACCAGCCTGAAAGAAGAATCATTCCAACAGGGTCCAGTTTCCCCCAATCATCCAGCTCTGCCACCTCCCATTTTCTCAAGTGATCCTAGACATACCACTGCAAAGTCCTCTAGGCACAAGGCCTGAAAACAACAGCCTTTCCCACGAACGTTCTCTCTTAAAATTGAGAAAGTGCCTATAGAAAAATAATCTCACAAACCATGCATAGTTTAAAGTCTGCCAGAGAGGCTAAAGCCATGTTATGCTTTCCCCAGTAAAGTGCCTTCAGTGCTCTACGGGGGTAACCCACAGATGAATCATGGAAAACTGGCAGTGATGGGAAAGTTTCCTGTTAAGATTTAGAAAACACCAAACAACGGAAGAGTTGAACAGACAACAGAGAAACTATCCCGTTTTCTCTGAAAGTTCTCCTGAGCTGGAGGAACATGCATTACTCCTCTTACAATTGGAAAGCAGGAGCTAGGTTTGCAGGTATCCCTGAAACACACATCTACCCTGTGCGTATTGATGAAGAAAGTTATTTCTATTGAGCCCAGTACCAGTAAATATATAAACAAGCACTGAAAAGGACAGCAATCTTTCCATATAACAAGGTATTTTTTCTCAAGCAGTTATCTTGAGCAGCTAAATTTGAAACATTATTCATCTAAATAAACCTCAAGATGGAGTATGTTTGCTAAGATTGTAAAAATTGTTTGGATAAGTGTAATGAAAATTCACTTTGGATGACTCTCAATGGGCTGCTGAAGGTTTAGCAGACTTTACTAAAGCATAAAACCATCACGATATATATTTATACTGACTAAGCACATCATAGTCTTGCTGTAATCTTTACTACATTCTGCAATTTTCAAGTTCAGCAAATATAAAAGAAAAATTAACTTCCTTTTTTGGTACTAAGAGAAAGGCATTATAAATACAAAAAGTATACTACCACTATAAATTCTGCATATCAGAGTTATTTTTAGTCAGTCAAACCCAGAAGAAACAAAAGTCCTTCTGTTTAATGGGAACCATTCATAGCTACAGTGAAATCTCTACTCGTTAGCATTAACAGAGTCTTCAGCGCAGAAAAATCTTCTGTGCCTCTATCAGCGATGAGGACCACCAACCAACACACCAGGCTGTGTTGGTTGGTGGTCCTCAGGCTCCTGAACTGATAGAATATCCAAACCCAACAGAGGGAAAGGAGAAGCTGGGTCTCTAAGAAGGAAAGCAGCACACCTATCAGATGGTAGATTAGAAAAGTTGAATAGAAAGCTCGAAGAATCCAAAGGGTTTGCACCTTTAGCTGTTTGTCTTTTCTTTGGGAGTTGCTGATCAGTGAAGCCTGGCTGTTTTGAAAAAGGATGGTAACTTGGCAGGACACTTTTATGGGTTTCCAAACCCTAAAAGAGAAATGCTGAGATGAGCTGCTCTAAAAATTTGAAATATGTCATGGAATCAGTAACTGAACTAGGTGAAAGACTACAATATAGTGGGGTTTTGGACATGAGTGGTAGTTTCATTTAGCTCTATAAACTTATACAGATGGAGATGACCAGTACAAAAGTTTTTCCTTATGTTCTTGCTGAATTTCCTGTCAGTCCATTCCTCCAGCCGGTTCAGGTTTATCTGAATGACATCTGCTCTCGAGTGCATCAAACTGCACCCCTCAGTTTGACATCATCTGCAAATCTGATTGTGCTGCAGTCTGCCTCCTCCTCCAGACATTGTTTTTGATGCAGTTTTTGATGATGGATACAACATATATCTTTCTCCAGCCAAGAGGCATCTTCCCTAACGAGTTTCAGAATCAAAAGTGTATAATACACACAGTGTATAATTCACTAGATTATAATTTTAATAGTTTTTATCATGTACAGTAATGTCAGATTTTTAAAAGCATACTTCTAATGTCTGTCTACATATCCTTACTTTCTTCTCTTTCAGAAGGACAAATAATTGGGCTACATTTATAAGACAAATAAATTGAAAACAAAATTTGAAATTAACTACCATACATGCCTCTGACTAAAGAAGCATAACGCATAAGCAGCACAGAGACAAATAGGCAATGTGAGACCAGAGACTACATTCCAAACCTCAAAGTTTGTTTGTTTGTGAAGAGCTCCATGATTTAAGATAAGGAACACCTAATCCTCCAAGCCAATAGGCAATATACATGCTTAAAATCATTCTACTGGCATGGATATGTTAACACGACCACCTCAGTGCAAATCACTGGTCTGTACAAGATAAAGTACTGTAAGCGTTTAAACAGAGATGTTATTTTTAATTAGCAGAGCACTTTCAGTAGCAGTCACTCTTGCCTGAAATCGATACAATACAGAACAGATGAATAGGTTGTTTTATGTAACTACAATGCTTCAAAACCCACTCAAGTATTAGCATTAATAAGGGTTATTAAGATTCTGGATTAAAGAGGCAAACTTAAATGAAATTTCACACACCGAGATGTATTCTCATATCCTAAATTTGTCAACTGAATTGATACTGTAATTTGAACGTGATCCAAAAAACAATGTTCTTGATGATAGAATGAAATTCATACATTCACAACAGCATAAAGACATTAACCAGCTACACAGAGAAAAATATTTAGTCTTCTAATGATGACTGAAAAGTTTTACTATGTAGTTAAATACAATGTATACAAGAATTTAAGAAGGTGCCTAAGTGTAATAAGTCAGTATTCTTGCAGCAGAATAGGCACCTCCTGCCTGCATTTTTGCCAAAGAAAATGAGGCCTGAAAATATGTAACTTCAGACAACCTTAGATTTCCTCTAACTAAAAACAGGTGGCAATAAGGCTGATCATTTCTGCATGACTTTAACACACATAAACACATATAGATTGAATTCAGCTTTATAGGCAAAAGAGTTTATCACACAAACAGCTCCTTGTACACTCTTAGCCAAGTACATATAAGTGATACCAAAATTCAGGAGACCATCGGACTCCTGCTACCTACAGCTTAGCAATGCTTTTGTACTGCCCAGTAGGGATGTTAACTGCTAAATACTTCACACTTACCTGCACATCCAAGTTACTGTCTTGGCACATGTATTATACACGCAACCTTAAGTTTACTTACTGTTGCCCAGAAGAATCATACTGACAGCTATAATGAGGCTTGATAAAGTCTTGTGGGTTTTTCATGGGTTTCTTGTTGGTGATGATAGGCTTTTCTGGTTTGTTCCATTTTTAACTTGTAACCTCTGGGACGGTATCATACTGCCATAACTTCCTCTCTCCCTACAGAAAAGCTTCCCTTATTAGTCATTACCAACATTTAAAAGGCTTGATATTTTAGGGACATCTAGCTTTAGGCACAAAGAGGCAGACCCAATCGCCTCTTCAGGAAATTAATGAAAACCTAAGTAGGGGAAGCTATCTAACGAGGTGGATAGGAAGCCACTCAGAGAAGTTGCTTCCTTGAGACATGAAGTGTCAAACAGCTCAATTACAGAATGAAAAGCTGAGATAACTGATGGGGGCATCCAGGGAGCTCAGGGAAAGCGGTACACTATACTAGCTGAGCACTCTGTGTAAACAACTGGGAACATTAAGTCCTAACTGCAAACCTCTGCACTTGCTACTAAGTTTGTGCTTTTTATCCCAGATAAGCAGGCTTTGCTTTTCAGAAAAACACGTTCTAGACACAGCAGTAAGCTATATGTTAATCCATGCTGCAAGAACACAGGGAAGATTTTGAGAAGTAACCTGACTTTGGGGGCACCAAATATAGCTGTACAACACTGAATAGAGGGATTCAACAAGCCTGAGCACTGGAATAATCTTATTCATTAAATATGACCCACCCTGGGGTAAACTGCATCCTGTGTTTCTTAGGATAACATGAGGAAAATGGAACTGGAAGAACAACTCAACGACCAGGACAGCAGAACTACAACAGCTAGTGTCAGCTACCCGCCTCTTTTTTTCCGTGGCCAGAATGTCTTCTATGACAATATCTTCCAGCCGCCACTCACCTTCACTTGCCAAATTCAGAGCTCTAGTATTTGCGTAACTATCAGAATCATCTGATGACTGACAGACACTTACTTGATATGTTCCTTCTTGCTCCTTTTCTTGACTTCAAAAGAGAAAGGGCTATACCACCTCAGTCTGTATTTCAGGATGATCTTTTTATTCCATCCAGTTTTATGCGAAACAGTTTCTTTGTCTGCTATCCCAAACTTCCCAAACTGCTACATTAACTAATGGAAATATTAAAGTGGTCACTCTGTTCATAACATACCTACTGAAAATATTACAAACAGATTTGAATGCTGAAGGCCAATGATAAGCGTGCAAGAGCTAGACTCCCAGCAATTCCCAGAACCCAAGACTTTGATTTCTAACAACTTCTAAAGAAGAGATACGCAAAGAAATGTTACCATAATGAAAATTTAAATTAATTAGCAAAGTAAAACACACTAGAAGAAAAAGAAAACCATATTCAGAAATGAAAGTTGGCAAACATTGTTAGCCTTGGATCAAAATCAAGCAGCAGCATTGGCTTTTCCAAGATTTTATTTCACTAGTTACGTGTAAGAAAGCTACCAACACACATGCTAAATATGAAAAGTTTCCATTTACAATACGAATTTTTAGAAATCCAAATAGTAAAATCCTGCATGAACTACAAACATATGAAGAACATTTATTTTCAGTAACAAGAAATTATTCTCAAAAAGTCAGTCATTAGTATTTATCTAATGTATCATATAGTCACCCTGATTCCAAAGTAATTTCCTGCAGACACAGTTGTAAAGCCAGTTTCTCCTCCAAAACATACAATTTCAAGAAAACAAGCCAATGCTTATTCCAGCTATGCCATAAAAATATGTACCACAGGATCATCAGTAACAGATATTTTTACCTCAGAATTACCTGCTTTATCTACGCTCATTTTTCATCATTTAGCAAAGCAAGATAGTATTGTGTGCATCTTTGCGATGTTTTTTTTATTTGGCAATGTTGCCAAGTGAGGATGTCGAATTAGAAAGGTACGCAACAGCCATGGTAGTTAGCATATTATTTTTTTTTTTTTTATAACCGCCATTCTCAATGTTGAGAAGGCAGCTAGAGAATACCTGTTAGTAGAAATCCAGCTGAGCCAGAAAGTCTTTTAAAAAGTACTATTTCTGCTACTCAGAAACGAGACTAGCATATTTGTCACATTTTGCCGTTTCTTAAAAGTCACTCTGAAGCTCAAATTTAATTTTATGCACCTGCGAAGCTTGTTTAGTGTTAAAGAGGTTTTACTTACAGACATGATTTAAATCAGAAACACTGCATCCATTAATTGCACTGTAAATTTTAATTTGACATCTGCTTCACTTGTTCCAAGCAGGAAAAGGAACATCTATTAATCATGAGATACTCAGATATAATTCCTCTAATAAACTCTGACTTATAAATTAAAAGGCCACAACCAGTCTCTAAGGCACAAAGGTGAGTACCGAAAAAGAAAGTGAGGTGGTAGGCTAAGACTGTACGTGCTCAATGTCCAACTCCAGCCTGAGTGCCATACAGGTACCTATACTGCAAACACATCATCGTACAGGCTGTTACAAGAGTACAGCAAGTACAGTCAAGGGACACACAATAACAGTTAGTTGTCAGTAGAACAGACAATCATCATCAAATAATTAGGATAACAAATTGTTTCCCAAGCAATTATATTAGTTGTTTTTGAAGTGGCAAGACTTGGTATTTTGTACGGTTATGTACGAAGAAATATGTCACTATGCCACTAGTAATTATCTGTTGAAACAAAGTACTCATTTCAAAGCTCTGACAGAATTAGTGGGGGGTTTTGTTTGGTTTTGGCTTCTGTTTGTTTTTAAATATAAAATAAAAAAGTCATTCCTCTGCATATGGAATTTCTATCCAAAAATGTACCCAAGATAAAGGATTTGAAAAAATTTACTTCTGCAGATCTAAAAGGTTGTGTTCACTAACCCGCAAATGCTTCAATGCTTCCTATATAAAAATGGAAATATAAGAATCTATTGCTGAGAAGAAGGAACTTGTTGTTCTCCTACACACATCACAGATTCTTAAAATTACTTCACCTTGTTCAAAAAATGCTTTTCTGAGCATTTAACTTTGCTTCTAGTTTTTGCCTTCAGGCTTTGTTATACAAGAGATAACCATATACCAGGTTCCAGAAGATGCAGAAAGATACACACAACGTATTTTCAAACTTTTCAAGTAATATTTTTCTGTAAAACGTTCAAGAAATGAAAGGTAATTGGATGGAAAAGGTACACAGTCTGTAATTTGAAACAACTTGGCTACCTGTCATTCTTATTTAAAATCTGAGTAGTGGTTCAGTGCCACCTTACAAAGAAAAAGACCAGCTAGTGTGTTGCAATGGGAAAGCATGTCCTCATATACGCTTCCTTCCACTTATTAGTGATTAGGTGTTGGACTTCTTGCACAAGCATAGAAGTTACAGTCTTTTCAAATTTTGTTCTCTTGAGCCATTACTATTGTCTACATTTACACATCTACAAAGAAATTCTTTTTAAATCTAATTAAATTCTTCACCTCCATAATAAACCCCTGGGAACAGCTCTCAGAACGTAGCTGTGCAGTATGCAGAGCAGTAGCTAATGGGGGGGGGGTGGGGGGGGGGGGGTGTCTGCATTCCCAAGTTGTCTGTTCTACTGACTGCCACTGCTCAACACAAGCAGAAAGGTGTCTTTTTATCAGAGCTGTGTCAAAGATTTGCACACTTTTCCCGAATTTCAAACAGCTATTCCTCAAGGCAAAACGGTCCAAATGTTCCGATTCCTACACACTCACACACACACCCCTCCAAAAGCTTTTCATCTACCTTGTCATTCTAGTAATCATTCTCAATTTTTTTGTGTTTGTGGTTCCAGGCAACAGTGGAACACAGGTTTATGTGTTTTATTTCCATAATGCTATTCTTAACACATCTTAGCTTTCAGGTTTTTGACCACTGTTGCTTACTGAGCCAGAGATCTTCAACTCCGCTGTCCAAAATGTTGCTCAGATGTCTTCTAAATTAGTAAAATTAATTCATAGCACAGTAAAGTTTACGCACAGTTCAAATTACTTCCTCCAATATGCACGCTTTTGCATTCATCAGCATTGAATTTCATCTCCCATCTTCCTATTCATCCAACTAATTTGCTCCCCCAAAACTCCCCCAAGGGTTGTCTCTGATCCTAACTAAATAAATAATTCTAATATCTGCAATTTTGCTAATCCTATTCCTGATATTTACTGCATATAAACATTCTCATCTCTAAGAAGGAACATTTCTGCTATGGTGAACACTTACAGTAATCTTTTGTTTTCTTTCAGCTGTCTTGGTCACCACCTGATTCCTGACCCCCCCCTTGCCTTGTCATTTCCTCAACCTATGTTGAAGAGGTTTGGCAAAGGACTTGGAATCTTCAAATAAACGATGTCAGTGACTTCAGCTGTATCCACTGTTTGGTTTACGCACTCAGAGAAATTAATAGATTAGCGAGGCAAGGTTTTCCTTTGTGGAACCAAGAGAATTTTGTTCTGTATTTTGTGCAGCTACAGTTTTTTTAAAACCGCATATTTTGATTAGTAGTCTAATTACAAAATGAAACAAATTCCAAGACTGTAAGTGAAGTTACTCTTCAAATTCTCAAATACTGCAGTGCCTCTCCCCCTTTTATTTCATTTCGCACAACTATTAAAAACTTAATATCCTTTGTGTTTGTCAGTCAAGGTGATGAGAACGTCAGTTCCTGGAAAAGGAAGAGCGTGTCAGCAGGATGCATCCTTCTTTCTGCGTATGTTGTTTCTCGGGTTTCCATAAATAGCTTCAGAACCGACAAAAAAAAAAAGTGCTTAGGATGAGGTGACAGGCGTGGAAGGATTTACTGAAATGGAATGCAGGAGAGAGAGGAATGAATCCCTTATCTGATGTGTCACACACTCCAGGTCACAAGATAAAGGGATCAGCTGCATGGACTGAGCAGCCTCTCCATCTGCAGTACAGCTGGATCCAGCTCCAAATGTGCGCTCAAACTTGATCAGATTCACAAGGAACTGTTTTCTTCTGTGGAACCATTAACTCTTTCTTCTTGGGTATCTTGTTCATCTCACTTAAAAAAAACCCTGCTGTTTAATTAGCTGTTCTGGTAAGTTCTACCATCCTTTCAGTGCACACACTTGAAAGATTTGATGCTACTTTCAGTTTTATTAATACAGAAGGAATGAGCTAGACGTCTTCTAAAAAAACAGAAATGCCCATTTCACTGTCCATACAGAATTCTAATAATCTGTGCAATTAATGCCCAACATGTACAGTAATTTTTTTTTTTTAAAAACACTCAGTGTATTTGCAGTAAGTGTATTACTAGAAGTATGTGATCAGCTAGGATGCATAGCCATAAATTTCTGTGTGTCATGAAAACTTTGCTACTCAAATAAAAGACATCAGTACTTAATTTACCATCAGCAAAGTATGGCTATGAACTGCAATGAATTGTAACTAACGCATCATCGGTAAAACAGTGCAAAAAAACTCTCAAGGCGCAAAGAAAAATAATAGGTACCTCCTTTCACATGGTAAGGAGAGAATTGATTTAAAAAACCTAACGACAATGTGAGAAAATATTACAACTATAAGTAGTATATCGTGCAGTAACTAAACCAACATGTAAAATACTGAATTTTTCAGGGCTACAAAACAAAGCAACTCTTCTCGTTATAATCAGACCAACCTCTTACACTAAGATGTTGAACTTTAGTTTCAGACATGCTGGATACTCTTGTTCTAAGATGAGCTTACTTAGTAGTAACATGACGCTTCTGGTCAGAAGTTTTTTCTGGAATATGTTGTAAATGAAAGGAATCTTGGCAGGTCAGTATCTCACTAGAACGTGCAATTCTGCATGTCATTGCCTCTTGCTTATTCACTGAAACAACAGATTTCATTACAAAACAAGTAAGAGAAACAAACATAGCCTCCTGCAGTTCCTGCTTTATGAGCAGCATTCACCTTTCCTTTCCTTTATCACAACACCCATTGCCAAGACCACGTCTCACCACAGGACAGGAAAACAAAAGAATTAAAGAATTGCTAAGCTGAGTTCAGTTACCCTTAGTCACCAACTGATGATACTCCTATTTAGGCATTTTTTAAAGCAGTGTTCGAGTACTTCCCGGAAGCTCGTGCTGCATTCCACATTACAGCTGGGACTGCGTTATAACAATGAGCAGAGTTTAAAAAGTCAAGCGGTCTTTGTCAGATAAATACCTCCATGTACAACTATCTGGTGAAGCCCCAGTCAGGTTTGCCCTGCAAACCTCACATGAAATAAAACACAGAAACACAACAGATTTCAAAATAGTATTTATGTGAACTGTAGGTTAGCCATAAAGCTGCCTTTACCTGTACCACATTCTTGACTGGGGTGTTGGGACTGTGGGGGCACGTGTTAAGTTGCATTCTCATTTCCCTCACAGAACCTTTCCATCAACATTATTGAAACACAAATTGCACTGGAAAACAATCGCAACCTAAGGCTCTCCAAGCACTCCCTTTCTGTATTAAAAGAAATCTTCCAATACTAATAAATGGAGCACAAACATTTACATACCTCCTTTTCCCTTTGCAATAACACCTTTTCAGGAAGGCACATTAAAAAGCCACTGATTTTCAACTGGAGGCAAATATCAGTTTAATTACATTTCGGCTCTCAGATGCAAAAAACACATTTTCACAATTTGCATTTTTAAGGCATCTAGATATCTTTCAAAGTGATTCCCAAAAAACTTTTAATAGGTATTTTGTAAACACAAAACGTACTGGTATTAAAGATGAAAAGAGTGAGCATTTAATATTTTTTATAGAGATAATACACACTTCTCCAACATGGTTATTTTAATTTAAAAAGCTCTTGCAATAGATGAACTCACTTAAATTTTGAACATTGAATAATATGAAAAATTAGTTACTAAAAATAAACCCGTATGATATGGGTAATAGATAACTGCAAAACATTATGGCTTTGTGATTAACATAATTTCCTGAACCTAAAAAACTCTGTATACAAATCATGTGGCATAATCAAAACAGAGTTCAAAGTTCAACCTGCGATTAAAAATCACTCTCTTAAATTAAAGGCAAAATAAATATCACATTTTTATGCCCACTAGGCTTGCTAAGGAGTTTTAAAAGTTTTAAAAGAAATAAAAAGAAAATAAACATTTGCTTATTGGCCACAGTTAGACATCTGTGATAGAAGAGGTAAGAAACTGCTTAGTGGTTTCTTTTCCTGAAAATTAAATGATTATGCGATAAAGCAGGTGAATTTATTTCTCCAGCCTTCACAGCTCCTGTTTCTCACATTCTGAGTGCCGCAACTACAAGCGATGCACGGGTGGCGAAGAGAAAGACCAACCTGTATCCAACCTCCCTCGCCTCCCATGGAAGACGTACACTCCTGGAACAAAGTGTGAAAACATATTCATACCAACTGCTTATTAAGTTTGCCAGTTGTACCTTCACTGCATATTCAGTAGACATCCATGTTCACCTACAAAATTCCTAACACACCATCTACCAACTAATAAAAAATATTTCTAATAAGAACAGCTACCTCAAGTTAATAAAGTGTATATTCTGTTTCTAGATAGGGCTGATAGCAGACATGTAAGGAAGAACTTCCAGGCCTCTAATATCTTTTGACCAAGAGATTTGCCGAGCTAGAAGTGGTATCTTCTTCTGTCTTCTGCAGATTTCTAGGAACACTGTACATCCCTATACAACATGCTGTTGACTGATACCATAAATCAAGGCACAGCAATTACTAAAACAAACATGTGGAATATCTGGTTCTACATGTGAAAAAGAAACAGAAATCAAGTCAGCGGATGGAGTAGTGAAAACTACTGATCAATAACTGTTAAATATTAAGAAGGAAAAATATATTTTTGAACTAGTTGGTTTCTTCTCTTTCATCTTTTTCAAATGCAGATTTGTGAAGTAGGCTGCCAGTTACATCAAAATGTTGGAGATCTTGCAGCAATCAATAGGTCTTTCTCCTACACTACACCTCAGCACGTTGACAATATTTTATTTTTTAAATTGTATCCAGCAAAGTCCTTTAAAACATATTTCTGGAATATGCACTTTGGTTTGTTAACAGCTCACAGCAGCAATTGCAGGAGTTGTTATTTCTGCGCAACTGAAGGAAGGCTGCTGTTACCGACAGCCAGGCAGAAGAACGGCAGCCAAAACTAGTTTCCAGACTAAGTACCCTTAAGATGTTGGGCAGGGAGAACAAGGAGAGCTGGAAAACAATTCTGCACTGTTTCTTACAAGAAGCCAACTACAAAATTAATCATTTTTGCTTGAGTGACCTATCTAGTCATTCAGTAGGCTACATGCTGCGATTCATCTCTGCCCTTCTTGCTCAGTAGTATGGCCATTTGGCAATGCAGTGCTTGTGCTTTTTTTTTTTAACATTAAAAATCAAACTGCAATGACAAGCATACAGTGTACTTTGAAATTACTGTTTTCAGATTCTTAGGTATTTTCACATCGTAGAGAAAAAAAAAAATCAATAGAAGCAAATTCAAAACTAGATGAAGAAAATGGATATTGCCTGGGAGAGAAACAGTTGTCCGAATGACAAACTTTTCCTGTAAGATAATTGATGGGATGAAACCAAAGAGAAAGACAACATATTCATTCCTGTAACACTAAGGCATATAGGAAAAAAGCATTTTAAAGAAAAAGCCCCAACAGTTTACAATTGCAAATTGAATGTTTTACCCATAATCACTTGCATTACTCTAAGCTTAAGATGACAGAAGATCAGTATTTATGTGTAGTGAATAATTATTAAAATATAGAAGATATTTAAAATATATGCATTTCTGAATACATCTGTCAATACTGTCGTCTTTGTGATGCTACTTTATGTTCCTGTTTCAGCTAAGCCATCTGAAACGTGGACATAGTTGCCTAACAAATGCCGATGATACCTGCTGGGGCAGGGAGGGAGCGGCTGACAGGAGCGGTAGGACTCTTCTTGCAGGAGACCTGTTCAGCTTGCAGAAACAGACTGGGTCAGGAACCTCAACATCTTCAACAAAGGCAGATGCAAAGTCCTGGCCCTCAACGAGAAAATGCTTTCCAGGGTCTACGGCGTGATCCCACCTTGTTCTGTAGAAGTTCTTTCTAGACTACTGGAAGTACTGTGTCACTTTTTATGCAAAACAAACATCACTCATTTGCTATGTTATGTAAAATTGCAAGTTGCGGAGTAACCTTGTAGATGTTTTTACTGAGCTAAGCTACTTCAAAACACTTCAGACCTAAACGCACACTAAAACAAATATGTAAACAGCCCATTTTTCCAAAGACAGCTTTGCTATAGTTCACACACACACGCAAGAAACCCCTGACAAACTACCCGAATTACAAGATGCATTTCCAATATACAGTTTTTCCAAAAAAACCCACTAAAATTCCAAGGGTAAACATAGTACCATGAAATATGTCACCAAGGAAAGTAAGTATTCTAAAATTAAATACGTTTACATCTGTACCAGGAGCTATATAATGATTTTCTTTTATTCAGAATACCAGCCACTGTTTCTCTAAACATCCACAATTGAAAAATATAAGGAAATACCAACTGAATGTTTTCAAAAGCTTCAATACAGAGAACCACTATGTCTAACTACAAAGTCCCTGACGATCTCGGAAAAATCCATGTCAGCCTTTGCTCTTTGCAGAATTAACAGCTGATATTTTCCTATTTCTACTGCTTTAGACTTTACACTAGAGGTAAAAATTGGAAATATGCATCAGCAACAGATGATGAGAAAATGTTTAGCCAAGAATTACAAACTGACTGCCAATAAATTAAGAATTAAGGCTAGCATCAAAAGAAATCTAAGTTATTTGAATGAAAATAAATTCACCATATTACAAACTCAAACTACTTCAAACTCAAATCAGACAGTGATTTCTGCAGTATTTTTTCCTTTACTTACCTATTTATTTAAATAAACTTTTGTCTAACCTCAAAGCTTTTTCCCTAAGATCATAGAATCATAGAATGGTTTGGGTTGGAAGGGACCCCTAGAGGTTAGATACATAGGAATGTAAAACTACATGGTACCTTGCAAGAATGGGAAGAACTTGGAGTGGGAGACGTGCTATTTTTTTTACTCCATATTGACTTCTCAACAGGGATCCGCTTCTCTTTATACCAACAGTCTGTAACTCAGTAAAGCCACCTGTCGCAAGGAGGGATGCAGCTTTAACTTAGATGTAATCTCACTGCACAGTTCTTCCTTCTCATCATCAATCTCTGCACATGTATGACACGTAAGATGATGCTGATCACAGGAGGTCCTGGGGAAGGCACTGTAGGAGATCTACAGTCCAACCTCCCGCTTAAAGTATGATAAACACTGAATTCAGACCAGATTGCTCAGGGATTTATGAAGTCAGTCTGGAAAACCTCCAAGGATGGAGACCACACAAAGTCTCTTGGACAATTTGTTCCAATGCTTCACTCTTCTTACGGTGAAAGCTTTTCCTTTCTTTGGCTGGAACCCCTCTTATTTCAATTTATGCTCATTGCCTCTTGTTCCCCCATCATGTGCCACTGAGAAGAGCTTGGGTCCATCTTCTTGATAGCCTCCATATAGGTATTGGAAGGCTGTTGTTAGGTGCCCCCAAGGCTGTCCCTTCTCCAGGCTGAACAGGCCCAGCTCCTGCAGGCTGTCCTCATAAGGCAAGTGCTCTGGGCCCTGACCAGACCATCTTGGTTGCCCTCCTCTAGAGCAGCTCCTGTTGATCGACATCCTTCTTGTATTGGGGGGATCAAAACTGGATGCAGAATTTCAGATGGGATCTACTGGATGGTGAGTACAGGCTGTTAATAATCACTTCCCTCAGTCTCCTGGCTGTGCTCCTGTTAGCACAGCCTGGTATGCTGTTGGTCATCTTCGCTGCCAGGGCACACTGCCAGCTCTTATTTAGCTTGCTGCCTAGCAAGATCTCCAGGTCCTTTTCAGCAGAGATGCTCCCCAGCCAGTCTCCAACCTGAAGCACTGCAGGTGGTTCTTCCCTCCTAAGCACAAGGCTTTGCATTTTTCATTGATTTCATAGTACTTCTGTTGGCTCATTCCTCCAGCACATACAGGTTCCTCTGGACGGCAGCCCTGCCCTTGAGTAGGGTCTGTCTCACATCCCTGGTTTGGAGTCACCTGGTATCTTTATGAGAAAGTATTCCATCACCTTCCCCAGGCAGTTATTTGTTTCACAGACCTACTGAATTTTGGCTTCTTTGCTAAAGGGCCACTGTATTATATACACACTCTTTAGCATCTCTCACTTTTCCATTCAGGGTAACCTATTGCCCTTTACAGAAGTTAAGAAAAGGCTGCTTATCCAGACTATTGAGCAGGGATTGTCAAACCTTTACTCTAGGAAACATGTATGGTTCACCAACTGCTTAATTTCCCCACTCTCATAATTTTTTAAACTGACTGGGATAGGGTAAGAAAAAGGGAAAAAGAAAGGTGACGTGATGGATGGAAAGAGGCTGCAGCTGGACCACAGTGCCACTGCTGCTCTCTGCTCCAGCATCCAACGGACACAGGCTACAGAGTCATGTAAGGAACACGACTGATGGACTGCAATTGCACAGGGGGTGAATCAAACCACGTTACCATTTCTTAGGTTTGTTAATCTTAGTTGCAGTTAGTAGTTGTATTTGTACAAAGAAACTGAATGGGACTTTTAACCAAAAGTATTATAATAGAAATGGTTAAACATTACCATCACTCACATAAAAGCAGAAAAAAAATATCCTTGGACTTACAAATCATACATTTTATAATGCTCCACCTCAAGTGAAATTACAGTGCGAATTTTTCTTATAAGTACTTAAAGCACATCCTTGTGCAACAGGAAAATTAATAAACTGACTTCTACTTTAGAGTAAAGGGAGAAAAACTAAAGGAAATCAGACTGGAGTACTGCCTTTTTTGTCATTGCTGGACCTAGTACCTGCACCTTCTAGTACCAGATTCCAGTATCTGCTGGAACTGATGTAACTGATGCTGGAACTGATGTAACCTCACGTAACTAATGCTAACTTCCACTGCTTACTCTAACAGAGGGGTTCTTAAATGTCAGTGCACTTCAACCAAGACACAGTTTGGAGCACCAACGGTCAGATACTTGAGACAGTGAAAATACCCTTAGATGGTAAATACCTGACTAAATATATTCTTTTAAAGCCAGCACCAAAGAAAGAAAAGGCAGAAGAAGATAAAATATTATACTTATGCACGCTTGCACTACATGCTATACAAAAAATGTGCAAACAGATCTCATGACCAACTCTCCCACAAGGCCCGCTAGTTTATTTTGCTAAAATAATGTTAATAATGATATAAAGAGTAAATTATCATATCAAGAGTAATAAGTAAATTTGCTCTTTAAAATACATAAGGAGTAAATTATTAAGTGTGAGTAGTTAAGAAAAAAACTGAAGTGTTCATATTTATGCAGAAATCTAATGTCTCATCTAAAATAATTGTTTCCAGAGACAGTAGGTTTTTTGTTTTGTAATATAAAAATAGTATTCTTAGTAAAGGAAAATCTTAACAAACCCTTAAAAGGAACAACTGCCAACTAAAGGGAAAAAAAAAAAAAATCTAAGAAAAATATTCTGTCTGGTAATTTCCAATGAATCGACATGAAAGTATTCACAAAGACTTATGGAAATGTACACCAACATTTAACAGTCCTCAACAAGCTTCTCCCCCCTGCCCCAACAAAGTATTATACACATCTTTATCTTAAACAGAATTTAAGAACAAGATTAATTTGATTCAAAATAAGACAAAACATGTAAAATATTAGCTACTGTATTACTAAAAAGTGAATACATTATTGTATTCATAGAATACAACATATTGAGATAGCCAGTATACATAAGACAAAACATCACTCCATACATTTACGCTGTTTCAATTTAAAGAATGCAAGTACTTATTTACATGCATTTTAAAAGCCACAGGAAAAGTGCAATAAAACTCTCAAAGTCACCCTCTCTTTCACTACCCAGAAATTCTAAAAAATAAGGTTTATGTGAAAAATGTATTAGGTTTTTATTTTTACATATATTCATCCACATATTCTATATTCTACTTCTACATCCACATATTCTATATTCAGTCGCACTGA
The DNA here is from genome assembly GCA_034008185.1 of Gorsachius magnificus. Lineage (NCBI taxonomy): Eukaryota > Metazoa > Chordata > Aves > Pelecaniformes > Ardeidae > Gorsachius > Gorsachius magnificus. Next base: position 11,308,457 of record CM067086.1, read on the forward strand.
CTAAACTCAACTCTAATTATGACCCATGGTGTTCCAAGGATTAGGTTCACGACCTCAAGCATTCTTTTCTAGATGAGGTTATTAATAATGTTTACTGTAACAGAAAACAATGCGTGTAAATTGCAGTCTTGTGCAAAATTTATGGGATGTGGCAGTGAAACTAGAGCCTGAAATCTTAAAAAAAAAGAGAAACAAAACCCCCATAAAACAAACAAACAAAAAAAAAACCTACCACCCACATCAGTACTTTTGTGCCACAAAACTGCTACAGGTTTTAAGTAAACTCTCTTTGTTTTTCCATCACAGTAAAGTCCACAAGTGCAAAATTAACAGAAAATGAGGACTAGTACATTCCCTAGCTCTCAGTCCTACCCACTTTGGTCAGGACTGAAAGCAGCATGGCTTTAGCCCACTACCCCTCCTAGTGAGCCAAGCATCTGGGGATCTTCTTCATGTTCGTCAGTGAAGGACACTGACCTGAATTGTTTGCCCTCTTCAATACAGACTGTCACAGAGGGAAGAAAGAGACTTGATCAGGAAAATTCAATGCATACAGCCCCGACAGGGCAGTCAATCACCAGAAGACATCAAACACATGTACATGCTTCTCCTTGAATGCGTTGGTTGGCTCTGGATACGCCTCTTGTAGGGGTTTTTGCCTGGTCTGGGACGTCATACAGAATGCTCAAGAACCACTTCCAATACTGTGACTCTACTAAACAATTTCTGCATACAAAGGAAAAAATGTACTATTTGGATCTTTTTCTTTCTTTATTTATTTTTAAAGCTAAGACAGAAGGAAAATCCTACTGGCTGAATGACGTATGTTAGAACCCACCAACCAACAACTATGAGTTCTTTTGACATATTCCACACATCAATACTTAATACTGAGCTAAGTAACACAGATTAAAGTATTTAGCAATTTAAACTAGATCTACGCTTTCAGATTTGGAGTCTTTTCTTACTAGGAATTACTTAGTGCTAAGATTATAGTAAGCAAAAACCAAACAGTTGCAGTATTGATTCCTACTAATAACTGCTAATATTGTAATAAATTTCTTACTGAAAATTAAACTAAAGCAAATCAACATGCAAGCTTTCTGACATCTTCTGCCAGTTTACTTCAGAGTATGACAGTATGGCTGGCCTGCAGTTCAAAGAGCTGATGAAAGAGTTACAGGTAGGTTAGGCTGTAACCACTTCAAATGGCAGAGCTGCATCCCAAAGAGGATGCATGAACAAGTCCTGAGATAAGCACTCAAGTTTTACAGTACCATGTACAGTCTTACCACTTTGGTATGAAAATATATTTAATATTTCTATGTTGAAGAGATATTTACTAAAATGCCTGAAATGCATATCTGAGCAAGAAAAATTTAACATCCAGTTTTCATCAACTGGGGTATTTGCAGGAGAGGTACATTATTTTCAAGTAAACTTGAATTAAATGTAAACACAGTACAAAATATACAATAGCAGTGAATACATACACAAATTAATTTCAAAGAGTAAATATAATCACAAACGAGGTTTGGTATCGGAATTTCAAAACCATTCCTAGTGAGGAAAATTCAAGCAGTGACAAGCACCACAAGCTTCAGAGCTCTGTTCCAAATGAACACGAGTGGGCCAGCCGCAGGCTTTCATGAAAGCACGTTCTTGGCAAGTTGGTTGGAAATTTCAGTCAAAACCCCTGCTTGGTAAAACTCATTAAAACTCATTATTTTCAACTTTTAAACATTTTTTTTTGGTTACATGTTCCTGCATTAAGTATCAGTTGAAAAGTTAAGAAAAAATTGACAGTAAGTATGTAAGAGCTGAAAGATTAGCATCCAGAATAACCATTTTGTCTTCCCCCCTCCTGTCACATCCCAAGCTACAACAAGATGGTCCACAGAGTTCTCCAGTGCCCAGGCACTGCTCCTATGAACGCGATGCAGCTGCTTCTCTGCTGGGAAAGCTCCAGGCCAGTCACACCATGCTGGGCCCATAAGGCCACACAAAACACTCCCATTTCAAGACTCTTTCTTTCTCAGTACAGGGAAGTCTCGCATTAGGAGAGCATTATTCTAAAACAGGACCTACAGACTAGCAGCCTTGAACCTCTTTCAATAGAAGACACCCTCACAGTAGCAACGAACTTGGCTTATAAGGAAAAGCAGTCTTTAAAAGGCAGGGGAGTAGGAATACAACTGATACCAGCAAGAACCTGGAGCAATTTGGTTGTTGGATGTCAATGTGACAAACTTCATGTAGACTTGGCTGTTCCTAAAGAAGTGGTGATGAGTCTGAAGTCTGTTGAGCTCAGAGTGCATTTCAAGAGATGCATATGGAATCCTATTCTTGGGAATCTGATACTCTAATTCTTTTCAGGAAAACTTATTTTCCTAGTATCACACAGTAGCCATAATTATTGTTTAGAAAACAGTACAATTAACCACCAGGGAAAAAAGGTCTTGTCCAAGTTGAGGAAAGTAAAAGTGAGCATAAACTCCAGCAAGTTAGATGTAAAACTACCAGTAAAACTAATCAAGTAATTTGGTGCAATAAAAATGACTAGTAAAGTATGTTTCAAAATGCATCAGAAGTAGAAAGTTTGTGAGGACAACGGACAAAATGAGGACAAAGGTGAAGTGATCACTCAAAGATGACTAATCAAGAGCTCAAAAAAAAAAAAAAAAAAAGAACAAACCAGTAAGAATTCTCTACATTATTGTTCCTAGAAAGGTACCAGGGGAATTTCCCAGAACAAAACTCTGTTTTGGAGGGGAAGATATAGAAAAATTCAGAAAACGAAAATGAAAATATCAAGCCACCAGGGACAGTATTATTCCAAGAGTTCTGTATAAATAAAATATGAAGTTAGAGAAGTATAAATTGTGGGCTTTACTTTCTACCCCTGGACACAAAAGCAGGTTAAGATGGGCAAACGTTTATCCATTTTTAAAGAGCATTGAAGTTATCCAGAATTTTTGCTCTACATGTAGCAAACTTGTAGAAAATGTCAAAGTACAGAACTAGTAACCCTACAAATAAATTATACTGGAAAAGAATCAGAAAGAATCAGAAAGGCTTCTCTACAGCAAGCTCATAAATTATCCATCTATTAACAATTCTTCAATAAAAGCAAATGGATGTACTCAATACAACAATATAGTTCACTTTTCAAAAACAAAAATCTTTTAGCAAGAACACTCACAAAAAAATCTCAGTTAAACCAAACTGTTGTACTGTAGGATCACAGTTCTTTTCTGGACTAATAACAGATTTTTAAAAGTAGGAATTTGGACGAGTTTTCCCCAGCGGAGGCAGATTAGAAACAATATTCTCAAAGACCTCTGCTGAGATATGCGCACATGTAGTAGGGGCTGACTGGTGGGGTTTGTTGTTTTGTTTTCTACAATTTCTGAAATGTTCAACAGTTGAACTGATCAAGTCTATGGAAGACAAAGCATTTGGAACAGTCAATGCTGAAGTCTTTCGTGATACTGCATGAAAGGGTCTCACAAGACCGAGTAACTGGATAACACATCATGTGATTCTTAACTGAGAAGCGGCAACTAAAGCACAGGAGAAATAATAATCCTAAAGATGCATATGCAATAACAGACTTACATGTTACCACTCAGGAAAGAATCTGAAATGTGTTTCACTTTAATGAGCAGTAACCATTGTGGAAAAAAACTCAAAAGCTCAAAATTACTCGGAAAGGAACTGTGAGATACACACATACTGTAAGACTTGCCATTTTGGTCCCTGCAGTTCAAAAAAAAAGATACATTTGAACTAAAAGCCACAAAGAAAAACAACAGTATCCAGAGGCTTGGAAGACCTTCTGTACAAGGAAAGACTGCATCAGAGGGCTTTCTCCATCTTGGAAAAAAAGGCTTGAGGACAGGAATAGAACAGACAGCTACATACTTACCAACAGAATCAATAACATGAATACAGAATAATTAATGATGTCTTATAAAAATTAAATAGAGAGCTTTATATAAAATGATCATGTGTGGGTATAAAACATATGGAAGTCTTTCACAACACACGGTGGATCTGCAGAACACACTGTCATGGACTCTTATGAAGGACAAAAGAATAATGGGCTTAAAAACTTTCGGACAAAGAAATAGGGGAGAAGCTCCTGAGGAACTAGCATACTCATTAGCCCAAATGTATCCTATCAGTGTGGAAGCCTTTTAAACCTGCAACAGCATACACCAGTGTATTTATCAAAAGAAGCACCAGTGTGTCATCTCATGATACCTTACACCCCTTCCCAAACTGTCCAGCGCCAATTCCTGTTGGCTTTGGGTCAATAAGGTTGATCAACTTTCATTCTTATCTTGGGTATCAATATTTCCATTGCTATTCAATGTAATTATCACAAGAGCCTCGGGAAGCCAAGACTTGGTTTTCAGCATCTTCCAATAAACCTTGCATGGCCATGGAAAGTAGCTCACCTATCGATAGCATAGCATTTCTAGTTGTAGCAGAATGAATAGATCTAGACCTATTTATCTGTTACACTGCTAAACTTAATGTTTAAAACATAACCTTCCAAAATTCATATGCTTCCCATAGCAGTGAAGCAGATACTTTAGGGAAGTGGAAGGCGACACATACAGACTAATAAGAATACAACCTTGCAGGAATTGTACAGTCAGCTTTTTGCCACTAGGTTGAAATATAAACATCAAGTCATCCTAAAGCTGTCTCAGTGGAAAGCATACATCTTATCCACACTCTCTCTTTTATTGGGGTCTGAAATACTTAAGTTCACTTTGCAAATGTTGTTCATGCATTTCTAGATGGAAGCTTAAGTTAGGTAGTTTGCTTTCTCCTCTCTGGATCAGTGCTGGCGTAGAGAGCAACCTCACCCTCCCAAACAGGAAAACCTGAAGATGAGGGTAACTGGTATTAAAACAAAATGCCGGATGACTCAGTCAGGACCACTCCACTCTTACTTCATTCAGTGAAAGACATAAAATACCATGAAACTAACATTGAAAAGGTACGTTCTTTTCTGCCACACTAAAAATGGGTAATTTGAAGAGACAAGAATCGTTAAGTTTCCTTCTTTGAACACATTTCTGAAACCACCACTAAATTCAATCCCTAACTTAAAGTGTCCACTGTAGTATTCCCTCTGCAACCCACAAGTAAGGTATCATCCATAAAAGGTAAAATACTGTACAGAAATATGCTGTTACCTAAGTCATCGCAGTAAATTAATACTTTAAAAGGAGAGCTTATAAGCACTATCATATTTAAGCAACAAGATGTAAGAGGGTGTGCATATGCTGTAATAATGACACACCTTAATAATGCAAGA